>CAWUFW010003154.1:0-600000 GCA_963921515.1 Calotriton arnoldi | reverse complement strand
GACACATTTGTTACTGTTGAAACCGCGGACACTCGTGTAGCTCCCCCCTGATAGACTGTATCATGTAGACTTTCAGATTGAAGGTGATATTAAGCGCACTATAAATGCTGTTTTTTGGGACAACCTGACGTCTTCTTATGACATTTTACTAGCGGAGGTTGATTGGCCTCCCCGGTTTGTTCTCGCTTGTCCTCGTGGCGAGGAGATGATTGTTCCTTCCTTTTCGCAATATGTCCTAGATGAGACTAAGCCTGCTTATGATTCGGAGTGGGCTATAGCCTTGGCTCCTGCATTATATCACAACCAGGCAAGTTGGGATAAAGATTCTACTTTGCATGTTATTCCAATACGTTCTACTCCTCAGCTGCAGCCTCAATATCCAGTTGAACGCCGCGATGCTAAAGAGTCTGTTAAAGACATTCTCATTCAATTGGAATATCGGCGTGTAATTGAACCCTGTGTCTCTGTGATGAATAATCCTCTTTTTCCGACATTGAAACAGGATGGTTCATACCGCATTGTTTTGGATTACAGACAATTGAATAGCCATACCTGTACCTTTGCGGTACAGAACACGCATGATACAGCTCCAATCAATAATATGTGTAAAAAGCTTAAAACTACGTTAGATATTTCAAATGGATTTCTCACTCGCAATTTGGCTCCAGAGAGCCATGACTTGACTGCATTCAGCGCCCTCGGCACTCAGAGGTGCTATGCGAGATGGAATATAAAAATAACCCCGGGGCATTTGCGGCCCGTATAGTGTCCCTTTTGAATGAAATTGACCCTGATGCTTTTTCAAATTTTGATGACATTTACCTGACAGATGATGAATTAAATCCTCATCTTGCGTGAGTGGATCACATAATCACACGTTTCGCCGCTTTAGGTTACAAATTAAATTTCGCATAATCGCATATTGCACTTTTGGCCTTTCTTGAGGGCGACACTGTTCCCATAGCCTATAAATCGCATCTGTATACTCCTGCAGAGTTGCGTTTTTCTTCCACTGAAAAAATACTGATGGTAGTGCAAATGGCGATTCTGAAGGAATGCCCTCTTGCACAGGGTAAACAAATGTTTGTTGTTTCTCCAGTGCCTACCTTAGAGGCAGTCACGAAGGCCAGTGTGCATAACTCTAAAGCTCTGCATGCTTGTTGGATACAATGGGCTACGTCCTTGACATCGGCTGATGTCAATTTGTTTTTGATCCTTCTTTACAAACACAAGAATTTCTTCAGTATGGGAACATGTTCATCCTCTCCCTTCTTCGATTCTTCCTCTTGATCAGTACAAATTTATAATTTCCACTGATGGTTCTGTTTAACCGGCCATTGGTTCTAAATAAGCCTGAGCGAAACTCCGCGAAGTGCAGAAAACACTCCAACACGCCACGTGGAGCTCCACAAGCGTCGGACTTTCTTTAGATAAATGCTGTTCGTGGTGATTTTTAGTGCCAGGTGCTTGTCCGCACTGTGCAATCATCACGAACAGCATCATGCACAGCGCAAGCGGGCGCTGCTTCCTTTCTGCCGCTCAAGCAGATTTTTACTCGAGCGGCAGCTTTCTTAACGCAAATGGATGGTTTCTCAACACGAGCGGTCGCGAGCATACACAACTACTCGCAATGAGAAATCTGACCGTCCGCGTTGAGAAATCTCGCCGGGCGGTTGATTTTCCGCGCTTGCGCTTGCCAACTTGATGTTGATGAACAAGGAAAAATCTCGCCGGGACGTGGATTTTCCTCACTTGCGCTCACCAACTTGACGTTGATGAACGCGAGCGAGGGAAAAAACTCTGCTCCGCGGAGCGGAGTTTTTCAGAACTCCGCGAGCTCTGCGTAACGCAGAGTGCAGAAAACTCCACAAACTCTGCGGGCGGAGCGGAGCTCACCATACAGACTTAGTTCTAAACAGGCTTTTTCTGCAGCTTGTGCTATTGTAGCAGGTAAAATAGTAGTTGGAGTTTTTCAGTCTATTTTGGTTTACACATAGTCACTTGATGCACTTAGATCACAGTATAATGGACATTATATCAGAGCAGCTGCAATGGAATTATAATTATGGAGTAATCCATGTGACACTTTCTGAGGAAACTAACTTGTTTACAATAGTAAGAGCACTAGTCACTTTAGTTTGGTTATTAACAAACAATGCCACGTAATGGGTTCAACAATAGACATAAAGCTAGGTGAGGGGGTTAGCCCGGATATTATACTTTTGCAGGAAACACATTTTAAGAACATAAACAGGGTGAATAGGATCTTTCATCACTGGGCTGGGTTTCATTGTCTATCAAATGCTAGCTGCGCTCCGAAGGAGTAGGGATATACGTGGGTAAACATGTTCCATATCAAATTAAAGCCATGCAGACAGACCCGAGTGGAAGATGGGCATTTGTAAACTGGAGACTCAATCAATCCAACCTGACCATAGCAACAATTAATGCGCAAGTTCTAGATAATACACTTCCTCTGCCACAGCTAAAACAGGCCTTAACCAATATACCTGGTCAGGTCATTCTAGGCGGATATTGTAATTTTATTCAAGATCCATTACTTGATTCATCAACCACAACTCAAAGACAAAATAAGCCACAAATGGCCATAGCCCTATTTAACTGTAAAAGGGATCTAGATCTGGCCGACCCATGGCGCTTGTATCATCCCAAGGAACAGGTTTTTTCATGTCTCTCAGCAAAGAAGCATTGCATGGGTTGAAACTCCTCATTCACAAATACATCCCAAATGCTTTTTCAGATCATGCACTGGTTAAAATGTAAGTAACGGGGGTGGGGCTCGAAAAAGCACACAGAAGATGGCATTTTAATAAAGTCAATCTAGAGAGTAAAGAATGGTGCATAGAGGTAGCAGACCAGATCAAACACTTCTTTCTGATTAATACAGGCACCGCCCGGGTAGATATCGTTTGGGATACCTTTAAGGCCATACTGCGGGGCCTCATTACATCAAAAGAAATTCAACAACAGAGAGAAAAAAAGGTAAAAAGACGCGAGCTGGAAATCAGATTAGAGTGAGCTAGTAGAAGATATTCTCAAATAAAAAACTTAGCGGCAAAGAAGGAGTTATCACAAGCTAAATCAGATATGCAGGAATACTAGTATGCACAGGGCAATATGGCCAATATGTCATCTCCAGAGGACATATGAGGAAAGCGAGTATACGGGGAGACTATTAGTATGGCAGGACAAGGATCGACAGGTTCAAAACAGGATCCAATCCTTGACAGATAGTCTCAAAGACACAGATTACCAGCCCCTCAGAGATCGGGAATGCTTTTCTAAAACACTATGGGAAAATCTATCAGACAGATCAGCAAACTTTGGCTGAACATCCCAATCCTATCTCTATCAAAGGAACAAAGCCGAATGATAATGTCCGAGTTTTCCCTGGAGGAAATTGACACAGTAGTGAACTCAATCGCCAATGGTAAATCAGCAGGCGAGGATGGCCTACCAGCAGAAATGTACAAGAAGTTTGCCCAAATTTTAAACATGCAATTATTAAAGCTTGCCAATCATATTCTAAAAGGCGGAGAACCCCCGACATCATTTCATATGGCCATAGTAGTCAGCATTTTAAAGAAAGACAAGAATAAGGAAAACATCAATTCCTATAGGCCCATAAGCCTACTTAATGTTGATTATAAAATTTTCACAAAATTGCTGGCAAAAGACTAAATGAGATCATAGGATCAATTATTCACCGCGACCAATGCAGATTTGTGGCTGGTCGACAGCTTTTCTCAAATACAAAGTTTTTAATAGAAGCCTTAGATTACTTGACACAGAATAAAATAGCGGCACATATGCTATTTTTAGACGCTGAGAAAGCTTTTGACTTGGTGTCCTGGGAAAGTCTTTTCTTAATTCTGGACAGATTTGGATTCCCAAAAAATCTTATACAAATAGTGAAGCATCTGTATAAGGATGCCTCAGCACAAATGATTATCAATTCTAGGAATGTTGATAGTTGTAGATTAAACAAAGGCACACACCAGGGGTGCCCTTTATCTCCAAAACGTTTTGCCCTGTTTATAGAACCCCTGGCAATAGCCATTAGACAAAGCGTCATCATCAGCACCAATACAAGGTATGTTCAACATAAAATTATATGCCAACGACGTTGTTTATTTTCTTAAAGCTGGGGAGAATATTCAAAAGGAAATCTTTGCAATTTTTACGGAATTTCAAGCATTGGATGGGTATAAAATAAATAACGCCAAGACCGAAATCTTACTCTGCAACTGCTCTCAGGATACATTAACACCAGAACTCCAGCCATTATTTAACTTAGGGCCTAAAAGATATCTAGGTATATACGTTACTGAAAATGTGAATGAACTTTATATACTAAATTACGTTCCACTAATACAAAAGATCAAACGTCTCTTCGCGAAATGGAACCAACTTCCAATTTCAATAATTGGATGGGTAGCATTGATAAGAATGTCGATTTTACCCTTATTCCTCTTTTTATTCTCAGCAATTCCTTACGCATTTCAAATGTTCTTTTTCAAAGAAATAGATGGGCTATTTTCATCCTTTATACTGGCCAACAAAATTCAGAGATTAGCACTAGTCACTTTGAGTAATCCAACTAAGGAAAGTGGTTTGGCCCTTCCCAATCTGAGGGAATATTGCTATGTGAATTTTGCACATAACACGCACAGACTTTTCAACTATACTGACCCACTTTTAACAGAAAATTTCTTTATAATTCGAATCCTGAAGGAATATAAAATCTCGGATACGATGAGACTTGTGAAAAATCCAAAACAAGTGTGTGTTAGGTCCTTCAGTGGTTTTTTAAACAGAAATCACAATTGTTTAAATATTATGATATACCTTTAATAAACGGATCTACACACCTGACAGACCTATAAATTGGGGAACAGCTGCTTATTCAACCTAATGTTTTAGGGAAATGGGAAGAGAACGGATATATAACCTTGGGAGATTTTATTAATTCAGGTACATGGAAAAAATGGACAGAGTTGAGTGCGGCCTAAGCTGCTTTAAAGATATACTTAAGTGGTCTTCCCTTCAAATCAAACACTTTTTAATGAATATAGACCCGATCAAGCTCTGGGCAAAGTTAGAACTCAGCGAGTCCCTCTTAGAAACAGCTAGATGTAGATCAATAAGTAGTTGGTTACAATTCTTAACGAGCATAAGGACAAGAGGGTGCATGAAAAGGCCCAAGATGAATGGCAAATGAAAGAAGGCCTCCAGATCTCAAGGACTGTTTGGAACAGAATTAATAAATACAATAGAACAACTCTAAGAGGCGCCAATTTTAGGAAAAAACAATTTTATACAAAATGGTTATTGTATAGGACCCCTGCCTTTTTGCACAGCATATATCCCCGGATAGAAGATAAATGCTTCCGGTGCTCAGCAGAAGGGGGAGGGAATTGTCTCATATTGTATGGGAATGCCCGGGGATTTGTAAACACAAGTTAGCTCCTATTGACAGATATATTGCGATTCTTGTATGTTCCCTAAACATAAATGTTAGCACTTCACAAGCTGAAGGCTTATATATTTTAGCACTGGTGGCAAGATCACTAATACTTCAGAATTGGCGTAGTGAGATTATTATACCTACATTTTACCACTGGCAGTCGAAGTTGTATAAAGTGTGAGATTTGGAGAAACGTAACGCTCTACGGTCGGGTTCCTATAGAAAGTTTAGGACTCGCAGGAAATCTTAAGCAAACTAGATAGTAGTGAATCAAAAACAAAAAAAAAAGTGGTCACTTACTGAGTTGAGTTGAAATCTGCAATATGTGTTTTCAATACATGTTTTTAATACATCATTTTAAGTAATACCCTCCTATATTTTAAGTACATCGTATTGATTAAACACGTATGTTTGAAGATAAGAATCAAGTTTGCAATGGTAAAATGGAATATCAAAGGCACTTTATGTATATATATATTACTGTAAAATGAACTCTCAATAAAAAATACAAAAAATAAATAAAAACAGTCCCTTGGGGACTGCACGGTATAGTTGGCCGAGTTGCGAGCTGTACTTTTAGCTCTTGAATTTGCTGATCCTGAGCTGCCCACCCTTGTTGAGTGCGACTCTTTTTACTGTGTACAGGCTTTCAATGACAATTTGTTTTTTTGGAAACAAAAGGATTTTCCAGATACTAAAGGTAGCACAATCAAGCATAAAATGTTTTGGGTCCGAATGGCCACTCTTAAAGACCGTTTGCCACTTACACATGTTACCCATACATTAGGACATCAACGTGCGGGAGCACACGCTGCTGGCAATTCTATGGCTGATGAAGAAGTCAAATCCGCAGTAGCCACAATTAAAGTAGCAGCAATCACTAGGTCCATGAATAAAATTTACAATGACATTTTGGTGACTGTTGCCACAATGAGGGAGGGTACTCCTTTCCCCAAGGTTTCCCTTCCCGCTACACTTATCAGATGACTTCTGACAAAGTACCCTTTGTAACTATTCCTATGGCTGCCGATTGCTTGATTCCCAGTGATGACCGCAGACTATCGCTCATTGTTGCCGCCCATGAAGGCTTGGCTTCTGCTCATGCAGGAGTATTAGCTACAGTTTCTCTTTTACAGCAGCGCTATTGGTGGCACGGTTTATACTAGCAGACTCGCAAATATGTGCTTTGTTGTGATGTGTGTCAACAAATTAAGAGTTCTATCGTGTTACGTCCACCTCAGACTCATCTCTTCATTTCTAACCATCCATTTGGGTGTATTTATATTGATCATTGCGGTCAATTAAAATCCGATAATGCTTTCAAATATCTTTTGGTTGCAGTGAATTCATGAACTAGGTTCTTCTGGGTTTGGCGGCAGCACTCTGCTGACGCTCGTACTGTTATAAAAGAAGATTTGCATGCCTTTGTCGAGGCTTATGCCTGTGGCACTTTTCATTCAGACCAAGGTCTGGCTTTTGCCACTAAGGCTTACGGTATATCGATGAGATCCATGGGGGTACAGGTGCATTTCTCATCTCCATATAGGCCCGAGGGCAATTCTGTTGTGGAGGGGATGAACCCTGACTTAAAGCAGTCTTTAACAGCAAGGGTATTGGGTACGGGCCGTGGCTGGTTGACTCATCCATATGGGGTACAACGTGCTCTTAATCTCCTTCGAAGATCTCTGGGTGGGCGGACCCCATACGAGATGCTCTTTGGCATTAAGATATTTGTTCCAGAATTTGAGGGTCTAGACGTTGTGGCTGCTGCCACTACATTCGATGTAGATAACCACTGTTAGATTACAGGATCTACAAATGAGTCCTAATGCTCTGGTGAAAACACATTTGCCCTCGTCCTCGCCAGCGGATGCAGCAGTGCTGATTCCCGTTTCTGGATGGCTACCGAAGGTTGGTGATCTGGTTCGTGAAAAAGTGGCGATCAAGAAAGAATTTGGTCCCTCATATCGTGCTCCTGCCCAGTCCTTGGTCTTCAGGGCAGCCAAACTGTGATTTTCACCTCCACTACCAGGATACAAAGACAATCGCTTTGTTTCAATTGAACATGTCAAATTTCACCATATGGCTGATACTCAATAGTATGACTAGAAGCGTCCCAAGTCGGGATCTTTCATTACAGCCTGTGAGCACTCTTTGTTCTTATTCTCCCTGGCTGCCGGAAGGGGAGATCGAGTCTTCAGTTGACCAGTTCTCAGTTTTACCTCCTACACATTCTACAATGGAAATTGCTTATTCTACCCCACCTCTTGAATATTCGGTGGAACAGCAAGCTTCAAGTCTAAGTCTGGAACCACAGCACCGTTGTTTCAGATGAGTTCTAATGGTTACTATATCGATCAAGATAACTTTTCATCTGACACTTCTTCATTGTCTTCAGTTCTATCCCCACCACCTGCGCAGATTTGTGTTTTCATCGCTTGGCTAAAACACACTTCTCTGGTCCCACCTTGGACATATATCTGGATCGTGTTTTCCATGGTGTTCCTGTACATGTGTATTGGATTTGTGACTGTGTTTTCTTTTGTTTAATGACCAGTACCTCCCAGAATGCTCTGCAGAGGAACTGGTCGACGGGTTGTTGGCCCCACATTCTTCCTCGCATACAATGAAAAGAGACCAAGTCCTTGTTAACATTTCAACAGTTCCAGTCGCTGATGGGATTGTATGGGATAAAGAGCCATCCGATATATATGGCCCTAAGGAGACCCTACAGATACCATATGTATTCTGTGTTTCTCTGGGTGATGTGGTTATACCTGGGTTACAATCAGATGATTGGGATGTCAATGCTGTGAATTCTTAGTTGTCCGAATGACAATATTACACTGTCTTTGATACAGAAGATTTGTATTTGAATTCAGTTAACTTTGCGTATTTATTTTGTTATCAACATTATGGACATCATTTTGTGCATAGAACTAGCGGACAGCATACCCTTTTCAATTATACACAGTTGGAACATTGCCCTACTCCATCTCAGGGTAGTTCCAGTACACAAAAACGAAAGTACATATATTTTGCCTGTTATAACCTTTCAGACCCAGACAATGTTCGGTGGGTTCCAGCTGCACCTCATCTTGATTTGTGGCATCATTGTTCTACTGCTTCTCTTCCGCAATGGCTACTCGATCTGTGGTTCTACCAGGCCAGGAGCAGCTGCAGGTGTACCATGAGTGGATGCAACATCTTTTTGGATTAATACCACTCGAGGCTCTTGATGTTGATTTTTGTCTGACCTTCCGTTATATGCGCATTTCACCTGTGTGCAATCTGTGTTTTACTGCATCTTGTGCCCCTTTCAGTGGGCCCTGGACGTCTGCCTGGCTACACCATCACACGCTGCCCTGGATTTTGAACTGTTGATGGGTCCGTTAGGTATGCGGCTTGTGTACAATACATCGTTGGGGCCACCGGCCGGATCGCCTCCCTGTGCACATGCACAGCGTCTCTTGGATCTCAATTTCATTGAAGTCAACACAGGTTCACCCTGGATTGCCCTAGCGCCAACTGGATATGAGGACCATGTCTGTCCATTTGACTTGGTCAATTCGATGGCAACACTTTTTACTTTGGAAGGTTCAAATCACTTACTAGAGCTGATTGTCTTCAATTTGGCAACCTATATATTGGGTCCTGATGATACGCTGTAATTGGATATACAAATGCTCCATATGGCAAGCTTTACAGCTAGAGCTATTCTTGGCTTGTCAAACAAAAAACGGTAAAGCATTTTGTATTATAATAAACCGATTAAACAATGAAAGTGACACTCCTCGACTGAAAGAAAATATTGTGACTGCGAACAGCTGGTTCACCACATCAGAACTCTGTATCAAACTAAATCAAATTTGTCTACCATCCAAAACCTGCCCTCCAAATCTGACCAAATTTTAAAGATTTCTGAGGATGTTGAAGAGCAAACGTACCACCTAGCACAAACCATCACGGCTAAAAGAATCACTATTTTAATCAAAAAAAGTAGAGCAGACGGTGCTCCCGGCCATAATGGTATCCGTGTCTCAGTTTATAAATTGGATATTAAACATTGGTCGCAATTGTTGGTAAAGCTGCTTAGAACCGGTCTCATCACAGACACTATTGCTGCCTCATGGCAAGAATCAATCCTGAATCCTATTTATAAAAAAGGCCCAGAGGCGAACCCTGAGAGCTATCGTCTCATTGCTCTCCAAGACGGTGAAGCTAAAAACTTTGCTTCTTTATTACTGGAAGATCTAGAAGCATGGGCCTGCACAAAACATCTGATTTCATTTATTCAAACAGGTTTTAGACCAATGATGGGCACCACTGACAGCCTAGTAGCAATTAGGATGCTAGTGTCAAAACAGAAACAGAAAAAACTGCTCCTCTTCAGCTGTTTTATAGGTTATAGCAAGGCCTTCGATCATGTCCAACGGTAACTTCTTTGGCTGAAACTCGAAAATTGGGACATCCCCGATTCATTGCTTCGAGGCATCCAATTACTTTACTCCGAAACTTGGGCCAGAGTCAAACTCGATAACAAATCAACAGTTTCCAATAAGATCCGTATAGAACAAGGAGTGAATCAAGGGTGCGCTTTGGCCCCAGCGCTTTTTAACTTACTGATGAGTGACATGGCTCCTGCCCTGGATGCTACTGTAGTGACGCCCCTAAATTAGGACATTATCACATTAGTTCCCTTCTCTACACTGATGACGTAGTTCTTTTGAGTCAAAGAGCTAGGGGACCACAAAGGTTGCTTGATGTTTTATTTGTACACAGTACTGTGAACATTGAGAAGACTAACGTCGTGATTTTCGGACGAAAAAAGAACAAACATGGTGCATGGTACTTCAGCAAACATCACCTGTCCACCGCTCCCAGATGCAAGTATCTTGGATGCTGGTTATAGGGTAAGGGAGGGCACCTAATTCACAAGAATTCCCTCAAACCAAAAGGTGCATCACTACTCTTTGCATTTCAATCCATTTTGAAACACACCAAGCAACCTACCTTAGAACCTCTGCTGAAAATAATAAAAGCCAAGTTAATCCCTACGGTGGCACATGGTTCAGAAGCTTTTCCTAGGAAACTGGGCTCCTTTTTTGAATAAATCGCAGAGCCAAGTGTTCAGAGCATTCTTTAAACTTCCAAATCATTCTGCAGCAGCTCGAATCAGAATGGAATTCATGTTATGTGACCAAGTCTTGGCTCAAAAAGCCTGCATTCTTAAATATCTACATTCTACATGTGCTGCCAATGTAGGAACACTGAAAAATGTTATCTGGAAGGAAGTATCTTCAACAAATCATAGTCGCTCAAAATGTTTGGACTGTTGCCCTCCATGAAGCATTGAATCTTAAAGCAGCTGCAATCTTGTGGAATCAAAATCTCCCACACCAGAATTTTAAAAAGGTGTTAAATCGACAAATTTAAAAAGTATCATTTGTACAAGATCGCTGGACCCTTATTGCCCAAAACCATGCTCACCTTGTATGAGGAAGTTATGAAAAAAATAAAGATTCAAAAATATCCTACAGATACTTTTGCTGTGCACTACAAAATTAAGTATGTCTTATTAGGATGGGGAACTTCACATCACTTGATCTTCTACCACCTTGGTCGTCGTGCCCAGTATCAACAGAGTGTCAGCTATGTTGTCAATTCCAGGAGAATCTGTCTCATCTTCTCTGTATCTGTCCAGCTCTAATCAACGACCGCTGGAAATTTCTTTGTCAGATTTGGATTAAGTAAGTTCCTGTACACCTCAAGCAGCAGTAGATTTCCTGCTCAACAACGTTCATCCTCCAGCTACTTGCAGCTTCATAAAATTCCTAGATAAAACCGAGAAGTTGCTTAGAGCTACTACCCTGCCGGATACTTGTGAAACATTAATTGCATTCCCCATCCTCTTTCTTGTATGCATTTTTATACTGAAACTTTAGTTGCATGTAAATTACCACCAACGAATTGCACTTTTATTCTCGCATAAATATATATATCATTGTTCCTAGGGTACTTGAATAAGAACGCTCATCAAAAGGTGCATCTGATCATCAGACATTTACTCTGCCCTTCAAAATGGGTGAAATAGCAGTGACTGTGGTTTTAACCAAACACGCATTACTATTAGTTCATTTCGAAGATATTGACAATTTGTAATTGATTTTATAACTTGCCCAAAGTCACTGTCAACACTCCTTTATCGTAACCAGACATTTTAAGTGCGATATGAATTTATAACAGCAATTTAAAAATTGCACTGAATGATATATTATGTATTTGGTTTCACACCTAACTGTGTTTGTTTTATATGTTTATCAATTTGTAACGGCTTTAATTAGCTGAGTAAAAACAAATAAACTGGTGTACATCAAGAAGGTCATCAGGAAGTGGAAAGACCCTAAGTTTGAAGGACCTTACACAGTCACTGAATCAACTGATACAGCGCTGAAAGTGAAAGACAGAACACCATGGATTCACCTGAGGCACATAAAATGGGCAAACAAGGCTTAATACCAGAAGGTGTAAATGAAATAAAAAGGGGAAGGCCTAAGAAAGGAGAAGCAACGAGAGACATCCTCCCCTCCAACAAGGCATTTGGACTTTGTTTCACCATAAATAGAAAAGAGATTATGTATTATTTTGTCTTTTTTTTTTTATTGTGCATCGCTGGGTTGAGTATGTGTAAATATTATATTGGTTCACTTAAAGAATTAATGAACAACATAGATGTGGGTAATAATAGCTACAGTGACTATGATAGAATAAACAAGCATTCATGTAGGGAAATTAGAGAGATGAATAGCGTACACTCAAACACATACTAAGGATGACAAAATTCATACACGATTGAAGGATAACACATAGTATGCACACATGAAAAACATTGGAGAACAGACCACAAATACATCATGTTACGTGTGCTCATTAATACCCCACTCAGCATCTGCCCCAATTCTATACTTAGCAAAATAGGTAGACCTGAATATCAATCTCTGCTTGATACACCTACTTGCCTATAGAGTAAGAGGTCAAATACAGCCCTATTTGTTGCAAGCATCATACAAATTCACTAACGCCTCTACCTAAGAAACAAGTAACAGTTTAACCAAAATCATAACCAACAGATCTATGCTACGTGAAGAAGTAGAAGATATGGGAAGAAGAGGACCGATTTTAGGAAGTTATAAAAGACATGAATTCCTGAAAGAATATATGATGCAGCAGGGAAAGCTAGCAGTATACAATCCCAATTTTAGATGTAATAATTACACAGACATTCCAGAGATTCCCCAAGATGGGTGTGAAATAAGGCCAACAATGCTAATAAATGGATCCATTTATTCACAGGAGGGGTGAAGTCACAATCTCATCATTTCTTGCCAAGGAAGATATGTGGGAGGAGGGGCTCCATGGTACACATACAAAGGGTGTAAGCCCATTGGGAATACATATGCCTCTAGTTACTTCACTGTTAGCCCTATTCCTAAAAATATAAAAGTGATTAAATTAACACATTTTTCTTTATGTTTTAAGGGCAAATGGTACTGTTCCAGTGGGGATCAACCAGAACTGCAGCACCACTAAAAATCTAGGATGCTTATAAAAAGGCACCTCTGGACTAATGGATTACTACTGGCAGTGTGGAGAAAATGTTTATGCCCAACTGCTACCCTGATGCTAATAATTCCAGGGGAGGATAATTCAGCATTGCAAAAACACCCAATGAGGAAAAAGATTACCCTTCTTCACCAAAAAAGAAAAAGAAGAGAAACTGAGTATTTCGGATGGAACATATTCAAAAATATCCCACAAGACTTCCGACTTTCCACTGAAAGCCAAGTGATTGGAAGAGGGTCAATACCCTTCTTCACCTTGCAAATAAAAGCAAATGCAAGATGGTTGCAGATCACAAGGTGGGAACTTTAAAAAATGATGAATGATACTGAAGATAACTTCACCTCAATTAAAGAAGAACTAAGAGCCTTGAGAATGATGGAAACACAAAACAGATGTGTTTGATTTACTCACAGCTATCGACAGTGGAATTTGTGCAAAAATAGGAACTGCATGGTGTACATTTATACCAAGAAATGATGCAGGAAATGGCTCTCCAACTAAAGCCATATAGACTTTACATAATGTACAATAGACTATGCATGAAGAAGGAGGTGCTCCAGATGAATGGTTCTCTAACTGGTATAGTTGGCTTCAGAATTAGGCATCCGGACTATTTAAATCCTTACTTCCAATAATAGTGGTGCTGTTTGTTATGTGTTGTATCTTCCAATTATTACATTGCTGTATACATTTAGTCTCAAAATTGGGAAAGGGAATGTATGTTAACTGACAGTTTGCAAGCCCTATGTCCAAGATTAAAGAAGATAGTTGAAGAATCAACTAAAGGGGGGGATGTTAGTATAGAAAGTGTTAATATAGACAGTGAGGAGAGGGACTCCGAGAAAGTGCAGCTGAAATACCTCACCTGCACCCACACAGAAATGTTTATGATTATACAGCAGTATGTGCCCAATGCATCGAGTTAATGAATTACAGTAGACGAGCACAGAGAGAGAACATATGCAACCTGTAATACATAGTGATGGTGGCCAGCAATTAATAAAACAAACAAATCAAGAAGTCTCTAATACAACAAACAAACCAGTATAGACAGTTCCTCTGTAGAATCATCATGTGAGGAGTGGAACAGAGAGGTGGGATGAATTCAACCAACCAGCTTTGAGGTCAATTTAGTAGGAAAAGATAAGACACAGGGATTATCAAAATATGTTGCAACAGGATCATGCGTTCTGCTTGCGCTGAGGTTTTAGAAATACGACACATAGTCAGATTGCACTAATCAAATAACACGCAGTCAGATGATTGCGCCAATGAACGTAGGAGGGTGAGAGGCTTGGCTTTAGTTGTGTAATGTTGCTCAAATATGCCATATATGTCTATTGTCAGTCACATCATTGGTATGTATGATTCAGCAAAAATAAACTATATAAAGGGCTACCTATTGTAGCCAATTTGAGAGTTGGGTGGCAATCCTACCTGGGATTATCACTTTTCCAGCCGCTGTAAAAAAAAAAATCTTTCTACTTAATCTTGCTTGTTTTTCTTCTTCAATTAAGATCTAACCAACACTAGGTACTGTGCTTTGCTAGCATGCCCAATTAATGGAGGATTTACAGTAAATGATGGTTTCACAAGCAGATCTGAGGAAGAGGGTGCTTTCGCAATGATGATGGAAGTAACGGATACCTGGGAAGAATTAAAGAGAGTACAGGAGTGGTGACAGAGGCTGAACAGAGTGAGTGGATCAGATCAAGTTGTCCAAAATATGTAAATTACATTTGGATGTCAGAAGACCACTGTTGCCAGAAAGTTTGCTGTTTCCAATGGCTAGGCACTACCATGGACACATTTAGGGAGAGATGCAATAGTGAGGCTTTTCAATCAAAGTTGGTTCAATCCTAGATTTTGAACGATTGCTGTTGAAAACTGCAAGATATGTGTCAAATGTCAACAACTACCTATGAAAGGGAATTATTCGAAGAGCAGCCACTACGCACAATCATTCAGCAGAAGTAGCAAAGAAATATGATGTGGATCTCGCTAAAAATGTGGATGGAAGGATGTGGAAAAGTTAGAACTGAGGTGGCCAATAAAACATGAAAAAAAGAGGGAAGCTGAGGGAAAGCAGGGTGAGGTGAGTGAAGAGGCAGAATATCCATTGAGAGAGGTAGTTAGAGGTGCCTATATAAATTATATATGGAATAGAGGTTATTTGACTGCATTTACAAACAATTTCCCGTAGTTGAGAGACAAATCAGTGCAGTGGTGTAACCAGGCGGAAAGGTTTATTAAGATTTTGAAGGTGTTTTGCAAAGACCTGGATACATATTTTACAATGTGGCTCCTGCAAATTTGTGGTCCAAATGTAAAATATCTGTACAGTGGCCAAAGGATTAGCCTCAGAGAGAAAAGGGAACGAGTGTTCTGTCGCCAATATTGATGAAAAAATATAAAGCAGCCATAAATTTTCTGAAGGGAAAAACTCCTTCTAAAGATACTGATTGGCTGAACATTAAATGAACGACCCAGGAACCGAAGGAAATGGTTCATGAGTTTTATGAAAGGTTGTTGCAGGCTTTTAAGCAGCAAGGTGAAAGCGAGTATCGTAAAGAGAAGAATATGTGAATTTTTGTATCACAATTCGTTTTGGAACTGAAGCTTGAGATTAGCTTGCATATTACGCAAAGTGGCAAAGCTGGCAGACAAAATCTCTTCATGAAATTCTGTGTTATATGAAGTATTGCAGCAATGAATTGGACATGAAACAGAGGAAAATAAAGGTAAAGTTTGTTGGCTCAGACAAAGTTGGCTCAGAAAGGGTTTCAAAGTCAGTCGTTGGTTGGAAATCGGGGCATGATGCAGGGAGTAGTTGCTCCACAAGCTGGATTTGCAGCAAATTCAAATGGGATGCAGATGCCCCATGGAAGAGGTGGAGGTATTCCCGCAGGTGTGGGATCTGGGACAGATGTTGCTGCCACGAAGAATGTTACTGCCTCTCACATCTGTAATAGGGTGGGGCATTGGAAACGAGAATGTCGATTTAATCCAGAAAACATTTCAGGGCAATCGCAAAATTGTCAGGGAATGACAGGTCAGAGAATGTACATACGACAAATGCAGAACCCATGCAGAATCAAAACCAAACCATACCCATTGTACCGGTTCAAATGGGGAATCCCAGAATGAATATAAATCAATTGACAAAAAACAATTAAATCCAAATCAAAGTCAAAATGCAGTGTCAATTTCAAAATCCAAATCAAGATGTTTTGGGGCAGTTTACCTTATTTGAAATGGATGAGTTCAATTCTGATAATTCGCAATGACTATGTCTGAGAGGAGAAGAGGATTGTGTACCTGGCGCAGTCCTAGAGGCCTCCATAGATGCCAATGTAGAGAAATCCAATCAAACACTCCAAGACCAAGAAATGTTGGAGGGTCCAGCTAGTCATCAGAAAAAAGGGAAAGTAGGGAGTCTTGGGGAGTCTGATATAGAAACTAGCCCTCCTAAAACCAAAAAAAGCATAGAGGTTGAATAAAACAAGAGTTAGGGCAAAACCAACTAAAACCCCAAAAAGGTACACAGCAGTCCCATGCGGAGGGTGGGGAAGAAAGATACGAACCCCTTACCGCCATAGTGGGGTCATTAAACTAACAGAGAAGCTATGAACTCTTGCCCCACTTGGATTCTGTTATAAGCTGAGCTTATGGCTGGAAAAGAGTAAAGAACTCTTGAGATCTAATTACATGGGAAATTGCCCCTCTTGTTAAGATTAGATGTTATGTCTTCTTAACTCTCAGCCTTAAATAACATCATAAGCGAAAGACAAGGGCGGGAGGATGGAAATCTGGTGCCACCATCATCGGACACCAAAATGGATGTAACTAATAATGAATTGGTGGGGGGGCTAGATGCTAAGAGACAAAATAACCATCACGAAAAACCAAATAAAGCACTTATCCTCCCAAGCAATTTCAATCCCTTCCATCGAACCAGTAAGGAATATAAGTTGCAATGGTTTGGACACTGGGACGAAAACAAGTAGGAAAGATAACCAATATAAAAAGATATACCCCCATCTCCCCCTCCGAATGTGCCACATACACATTTATTCTTAAGAGTTTGCCAAGGCTCCAAAAGGAGTGTGAGGAGGATTATAAATCCCAGCAGAATAGATCAGTTCACTGGTTACAATTAAATTCTGGTTCGGTGGGGGACTTGTCACAAGAGATGTTGCGTGTAAAGCGAGTTCCATGGTTAGGAATCCATCCCAGAGAAAACTCAGAAGACTGCATTATTTTGAATTTTCATAGACCCACTATGGTGGGAAACCTTCTATGATGCCTAATGCAGAGATCCCCTAGCCCAAGCAGAATTTAAGCCTTTCATTTCAGTTACTTTTATAGACCGATTAGCCCGGGAACAGTGTATCCCCCAAAAATGAAGCCCTGTGGTACTCGACATAGGGATAAGTGCCCAGAGAACTCAAATTTAGCAAGGCGACATGGTTCAAATGGTATACCTCTGCCTACACTTGCCCTATCTAACAGATTAACCCATTATCCTATTTGGAAGAGTTATATTGACATGATAATTCCAGGGGGCCAGGTGGAGAAAATCGGGGTTTGGGGAAAGAAACAAATAACTAGTAGCAAAGCAAATGGAGAAAAGGTACAAGATATAAGGAAAGGAGTAAAGATCATGAGTTGGAATACGGCTGGAGTAAAGTCCAAAATGAATAATCCGGATTGGCTTAGCTCCTTAAAACTTGCTAATATATTCTGTCTCCAAGAAACCTGGCATGAGGAGAATTCACATGTTGATGGTTATTTTTCAATCTCAACACCGGCTATACCCTCAGTACATGGGCGAGCAAAAGTTGGTTTAGCCATGCCCATTTCAAGCCACATACCCATTAAGGTTGGAAAGGTAATGACAAAATCTCCCTTTTATCATTTGGTTCATCTTACAATTAACAAAAGGTATCAGATTGTTTCAATTAATTATTACAACAATCTTTTTAATAATACCCATGGTAGGGTAGTAGCCGAATTAGGAAAGGACCTTGAGACTTTCCTAACCCAGTTAGCCACAGATTCTATATATATGTAGACTGTTCTGGGGCTTATCAATCTCATTTCATACATAATCCCTATGGGGAAATATTAAATGAAATATTATATCAGTGTAATGTAGAAATATCTGACCAACATTTGAAGGAAGACTGGATTGATACACCCACATTTTTTGGTAACAGGTATTGTTCTGCTATTGATCATATCCTTGTCACAACCAAGGATTTACAGTCAAATATTACAAAACTATATGTATAGTGCTTAGTGATCCCGCTGCATTAGTTCTGACTTTGAATATCTCCTGCAGTAAAGAGGAGTCTTATGAGCAAGTACCCCCAGTCAAGTGTCAAGGAAATAAAACTGTCACTATCAAGTGGTCTGAGATAAATGAACCTTTGGTATACAGAACTGTTGTTTCTGAACAATGGGAGACCTTTCTGATATCTACCGAATTGGGGGGGGGGGGGCGCGGGAGAGGACCATACCAAAAATTTGGAAGCATTTGGTAAAATTATTGCAGCCATTTCTGATAAATTATATAGACCAGCAGAAAG
The DNA here is from genome assembly GCA_963921515.1 of Calotriton arnoldi. Lineage (NCBI taxonomy): Eukaryota > Metazoa > Chordata > Amphibia > Caudata > Salamandridae > Calotriton > Calotriton arnoldi. Next base: position 581,298 of record CAWUFW010003154.1, on the reverse strand, counting down.
TATAGAGAGAAGAGAAATTTCCCCTCAGTGGTTTAACTCATTAGGTACAAATGCGAATCAAACTCTCTAGGAAACCCAAGGGATAGGGAAAAAATTAGGACATTAAGGGTCAATTATAAGTCCGAAATTGATGATAGAAAAAAGGAACTCCTGGAGCAGGCAGTTATTGCTGGTGATGATACATAGTTTTGGAAAATTAGAAATTCACCATTTCTGAAGGAAGGTTCCACCCCAACTTTGGATACATCAGTTCCATCTGATGCTTGGATTTCCCATTTTGGTGCTAGTTTTAATATAGAGAGTTTCACTGTGAATAAATTAAGGGATAGTACTAACAATACAAATTATATTCCATTGGATTTCGTTACCATGTAGGAAGTTAGTATCGCCCTAAGGAATAGCAAATTAGGTAAAGCGCCAAGGCATGATGGCATGCCTGTAGACGCCTTTAAGCTATACCCATTATCATGGGCCCAGATTCTTTCCCAAATTCTTTATGCTGCTGCTTGTGGCCACTATCTATCAACTTAGCCTGAAAGTGTGATTGTGCCCATCTTAAAGAAATGGAATAGAGAGGACGCTAGATGCTAATGCCCCTTATCATTCCTAGATTCATCTTTGAAGTTGATGGGCTGAGTAATATTGGCAAGGCTGGAAGCTTGGGGCCATGAATATGGGATAATCTCCGATACACGATTTGGCTTCAGAAAATTAGTAGGCACGGTGGAACAGAAGATTAAACTACACCTTATTATTAGTAAATTTACTTTAGCAAGAGAGGGGCATATATACTTATGTTTTGCTGATCTCTTGAGTGCCTTCAATCTTCTAAATCATGCCAAACTTTGGCAGGTATTAATGGATATGGGTGTCCCTAGCGACATCGTTTGCTTCCTTTCCAGATTATATGTCACCTTAACATCTTCCATGTGATATGGTAGAAATGGAGAATGCACTGAAGTTTCGAGGTGACCCATGGGATTTTACAGGGTTGTGTGCTTGCCCCCCTTTTATTTTCATTGTATATTAATGGGGTGTATCATTTCCCGCAAGAAGTTAATGCTGATGCCCTTAGTGTAGGCACACGCCCAACCCCCATTTTGGTCTATGCGGATGACTCATTCTTAATTTATAGGACTTCAAATGGTCTAGAACGGCTCATCCATCACTTGTTAATTTTATGGAAAACAGAGCCCTAAAATTAAATCTAGGGAACACCTTTGTCATGTCTTGCGGGAATAAGAAGAGACCTGGGAAAAGCATCTATGCACAGGGACATAAACTAACAGAAGTCAAAACTTTTAATTATTTAGATATTACATTTTTGCAAAAAAGTATCGGGTCTTCTCATATGGAGGTTGACAAATTGAATTTTAAAGAGCCATTTCTGCAGTTTTTAGATATTCTAAGAAGATAGGGAATAAAACAGTGAGAGAAATGGTGAAGTTGTACTGGAGTAAAGGTTTACCGGTAGCTCTGTATTGCTCACAGCTATGGGGTGGAGAAAAGTCTATTCTATTACAAGTTCAAGAAAATTCATTTTTACGAAGACTCTTCGGTGTGCCCAGCTCAACTTCTACTTCAATAGTACATTTAGAATTGGGTATGGAATATATTGAAGAGACCATTCAATTAAGTATTTTGAAAAAGTGCCATGGCATTTGGTCAAAGGAGGGCACTATGGTTTCTAGGAGGTTATCAAGGATTGATTAGGTCTGGATCATTCTGAAAAAATGCCCTGGCTAAAAAATAAGAGATCCTTATTACATAAACTAGAGGAAAATCTGAATCCCTTGGAGCCCAATGTAAAAGTGAAATATAGTAGAAAAGACATTAAAACTATCCTTTTGGCTAAAAGGAATACCCAAAGAGTATCAAGAAAAGTCCAAAACAACAGTTACCAGATAACTCCTAGGATATAGGGGATACAAGACTATATGGTAAGAGTAAAGAATGAGCATGATAGATTCTGCTCACCAGATTACGCCTCGAGACAATCGATTTCTTTTGTGATTTTCCAAGAACTGATTCATTGGCTCAAAACCTACCTAGATGCCCGTATGATGGTGATCCAGTACAATCAACTCTGCACTTTATGCTTTTTGCAAATTTTACAGTGATATCAGAAAGCATCTACTTCACACACTTTTCTTGTCCCAGGACATATTTTATTATGAGGTGGCATTTGCTTATCTTAAACAATCGCCAAATCTCCGTGTGTGCTCTGCCATTGTTACTTTTATTAAAATGGCTTTACGCAGAAGAAAATCATTGATTTTTCTACATGATCTCAGATATCATGAAAATTAACAGATAGTAGGACTATATTTTTATCTGTGGTTCCTCCACATATGTATCACAAAAGTAGTAAATTGTAAGATTTTATTATTTAAAATTATTTATAATGTGTTCTCTTTTTACTGTACGAAATTTATTGTAATATGCCTTTTGAATGAATTTTGAAGTGTTTCACACTTTTTTATAGTTATGTATCTTTTATGAATTTGTTTATAAATTCAACTAAAGATTTTCTTGACTTGACATTGGTTGGTTGAAAATTAAAAGAACGACCCAGGAACCGAAGGAAACTGCTAATGAATATTATGAAAGGTTGTTTCAGGCTTTTAAGCAACACAGTGGAAACAAGTATCCTCATGAGAAGGACATGGGAATTTATGTGTCACAATTCATTTTAGAATTGAAGCCTGAGATTAGCTCACATATTATGCAAAGTGTTATCTGCTGGCAGACAAAATCCCTTCATGAAATTCTACTTTACATGAAGTATTGCAGCAATTATTTGGACATAAAGAGAGGAAAATAAAGAAAAGTTGTATGTTGTCTCAGACAAAGATGGCTCAGAAAGGGTTTCAAAGTCAGTCGTTGAATGGAAATCAGGGCATGATGCAGAGAGTAGTTGCTCCACAAGCTGATTTTACAGCAAATTCAAATGGGATGCGGATGCCCCTCAGAAGAGGTAGAGGTAGAAATGTTCCCACAGTTGTGGGATCTGGGACAGATGTTGCTGCCATGAAGAAAGTTACTGCCTGTCACAAGGGTGGGGCATTGGAAACGAGAATGTCGATTTAATCCAGAAAACTTGCTGGGCAGCGCAAAATTCTCAGGGATTGATAGGTCAGAGAATGCATATACAACAAATGCAGAACCCATGCAGAAACAAAAGCCAAATGATACCCGTTGTACCGGGTCAAATTGGGGATCCCAGAATGAATATATATCAATTGTCAAAATTAAATCCAAGTCAAAATGCAATGTCACACTTTCAAAATCCAAATCGAGATGTTTTGGGGGCAGTTTCCCTTATTTGAAATGGATGAGTTAAATTCTGATAATTCACAATGAATGTCTGAGAAAAGAAAGGATTGTGTACTTGGCGCAGTCCTCGAGGTAGACCAAGGTGGCCCATATGTAGATGCCAATGTCTATAGTCACAATGAGTCATTCTTAGTTGACACTGGGGCTACCCGATCCACAGTTAGAACCGTGGAATTTCCAGACTTGCCTCTTTCTGAAAAAAGTATCCAAGTAGTAGTGGTTACCAATAGACAAATGTCAAATCCAATTTTGGATGAAGATTCAGTAAAAATATGGACATTTGAGGAAAAACATCAATGTGTGATTTGCGATTCAAGTCCAGTGAACTGGTTAGGAAGAGATTTGCTATGTAAATTAAATTGCACAATTACTGCACACCGTATGGTGTTGCATTTCAAACACATAATGAGGATGTTGATTTTAAATTGATTAAGCAAAATGCTGAGACAGGAATGTTTACCTTACTGACTGTGCTGAATTGCCAGAAGATCTCAGAGCTACTGTAAATACTAAAGTCTGGGATTTCACAGGAAAGGAATATTGGGCTCATAAAAGGTGTAGAACAAGTCCAGATAAAGCCAAATGCAATTTTTCAAGAACGCTATCTTAACCATTGTCTCTTGAAACAATTGCTGGGATACAACACATAATTGAACACATGCTACAGAAAGGCATTCTGAGAGAATTAATTGACAGTCATGTAATTCACCTATAAAGGGTATCCAAAAGCCAAATGGAAAATATAGCATAGTGGAGGATTTGGGACAAACCGACAAAATAGTGGTGCCTTGTTGTTCCGTGGTGCCAAATCCTGCTACTCCGCTTTTCCAAATTCCCTGAACTGTTTACAATCATTGATTTATGTCAGGTTTCTTCTCAGTGCTCCTGCACGAAGATAGCCAGTTTTTGTTTTCATTTGTTTTCCAACAGAGGACATTCAAGTGGTATTGTGTCCCTCAAGGGTATACAGAGAGAACTTCAATTGTCAATCAGATTCTAATTGTATCTGCAAATGCCATGCAACTCTGCTTTAATCCAGTATATTGATGATTTGCTGGTAGCTTCAGATACAATAGAAGCTTGCAAAAACAACACCATTGCATTATTGAATAACCTGGCAGAAAATGGACAAAAAAGTGTCTAGGTAAACTGCACTATTATAAAAAGAAGTACATTATCTGGGACACATTATCATGAAAGGAATTCGGAAGGTATCACAGAAAGAGTGGATGCCATTTTGCAAATGAATCCACCACAAACACAAAGGGAGCTCAGGATGTTTATGGGAATGGTTGGTTACTGTAGACAGTGTATATTAAATTTTTATGTGACAGCAAAGCCCCTACTGAGGCTGACACATTGAGATGTGTCTGATCCGATTCCTTGGGACAATCTATGCACTAAAGCCTTCCTAGAGCTGAAAGATAAATTGTGTTGTGCCCCAGCCCTAGGAATGCCAGATTATACCAAAGAGTTTACTTTATTTTGCAGTGGAAGAGATGGGTGTGCACTCAGTGTTAAGATAAACGCATGGATTAGGCCGAAGACCTGTGGCATACTTTTCAACCACCCTTGACACTGTAGCCTACAGGACTCCCTGACTGCTTGAAGGCAGTGGCCGCAGTGAGTGTGAGTCTGGAAAATGGTGAAAGTATAGTGATGAGACATTACTTAATTGTCATGGTACAACATTCAGTTGAATTGTTGCTGACCAAAATGAAAAAGCAGTATCTGACACAGTGGAATCAGCAAATATGAACAAAGTCTGCTTCATCCAGATAATGTTATCATCAGGTGTTGTAATATTAAATATCTCTAACCTGTAACTGAACCAGAAGACAGAAATTATGATTTTGATCATTATTGCCCGAGTGTCACTGAACTATGCAAAAACCAAGTCCTGATATCATGGATGAACCTTCAAATCGAGCACAACTATGTCTTGTTTGTTAATGGTTCATGCTTGCAAAGTAATGAAGGCACACTGAGAACAGCATATGCCATGTTCACCATAAATGATGTGATCGAAGCCTCTTGGCTCCAATCTGTTTTCTCTGCACAAGTTACGGAGTTAATTGCCCTTACCCGAGCTTGCAATTTAACTGCACAATTGAGTCACCATCATTAAAGACAGACATTATGGTTTCAGTGTAGTGCATGATTTTGGTCAATTATGGATGAAGAGAGGGTTTGACTTCCACAGGATCACCAATCAGAAATGGCCAGAATGTGAAGAATTTGCTCAGTGCATTGCAGCTGCCCATAGAAATTGCTGTGGTGAAGTGCCCAGAGCATCAAACAGGCAGCGGATACATTGCCATAGGCAACTGCTATGGAGTCAGTATTTCTAGGTATTGGGCCTTGCTAGCATGCACAATTAATGGAGGATTTACAGTAAATGATGGTTTCACAAGCAGATCTTCGGAAGAGAGTGCTTTCCCAATGATGATGGAAATAACCTATATCTGGGAAGATTTAAACCAAGTACAGGAAAAGTGAAAGAGGCTGAACAGAGTGGTTAGATCAGTGCAGGTTCTACAAAAAAGTGTAAATGACATTTGGATGTCAGAGCTGGGAAATCAGCGTTACCAGACAGTTGGTTTTTTCCAATGGCCAGGCACTACCATGGAAACACACAATTAGGGAGAGATGCGATGTTGAGGCTTTTAAGACAAAGATGATTTAATCCTAGATTTTGAATGACTGGTGATGAAAACTGCAAAAGATGTTTCACATGTCAAGAAAATGAAGGGAAAAAGACTCCAGTTTGAAGCACTCGCCTAGGAAGATCATGTGGTCCTTTAAACAGACTACAGATGGATTTTATTGAGATGCCTGCTCATAATGGGCTTAGATATATCCTTGTGATAATCTGTGTATTCTCTAGATGGGTGGAAGCCTACCCCACAAGGAGAAATGGCAGTCTCACTGTAGCCAAACTGTTATTGTGTGAAATCATACCAAGATTTGGAATGAGAAGAAAGTTGCAGAAGAATAGGGATAACATTCTAGAAGAACACGGAAAAGGGTTAAGGATTGTCTATTAGGGAACTGCTGAAGTAGAAAGAAAACAAAATGAAGAAAAAATAATCCTCAAAAGCTAATTCTTTACTCAGAAAGATGTGTTGCATTAGAAGACATTGCAAAAGTATTGTGTGTGATTTTCGTAATAACAGTCATCAAGATCTCTATGGTATTGATAGGATTTTATTTAACTCCTGATCCAGAGTCTCCTAAAATTAATGCCACTAATGTGAATGCTCAGAATTTTAGGGTTAACACTTTCACTAAAATTTTACAAATTTTAGGAAAGAGGATTATTCCGCTAATGCATGTTCTAGATCACTGCAAGAATATACAAATGCTTTAGATGTTAAGGATTGCTATGTTTGTGCAAGTTTGCTGGCTTCGGTTTCAGAAGACATATGCTATCACATTCCTATGTCCTATGCGATCACTTGTAGTATTTTGCTTTCACTAGTATATAAAGCGATACAAAAGGGGATGATGGACGGAACGTTTGAGCCAATCAAACACTCACCCCCAGTCAACTGATCTGGGTTTAATCCATCATCATTCTTTAGCTCACTCCACCACCCCAGTTCAGACATGGCCATATGCAAATCAGTCTGACCCTGTGCCTCATGGGAACAGTCCAGCCCGAACTGCCAAGCCATGTCTTCCCTGGACCGGAAACAAGCATCCTAGGACCGGTTTCTGGCATTCCAGCCGTCATCAGCCAGGCTTGCTTGAATCCAGTGGCAAAGTGAGCAAGGGACCCACGTCTGGGCATACCCCCGCCAACTTAGGGCGAACAAAGCGATACAAAAGGGGATGATGGACGGAACGTTTGAGCCAATCAAACACTCACCCCCAGTCAACTGATCTGGGTTTAATCCATCATCATTCTTTAGCTCACTCCACCACCCCAGTTCAGACATGGCCATATGCAAATCAGTCTGACCCTGTGCCTCATGGGAACAGTCCAGCCCGAACTGCCAAGCCATGTCTTCCCTGGACCGGAAACAAGCATCCTAGGACCGGTTTCTGGCATTCCAGCCGTCATCAGCCAGGCTTGCTTGAATCCAGTGGCAAAGTGAGCAAGGGACCCACGTCTGGGCATACCCCGCCAACTTAGGGCGAACAAAGCGATACAAAAGGGGATGATGGACGGAACGTTTGAGCCAATCAAACACTCACCCCCAGTCAACTGATCTGGGTTTAATCCATCATCATTCTTTAGCTCACTCCACCACCCCAGTTCAGACATGGCCATATGCAAATCAGTCTGACCCTGTGCCTCATGGGAACAGTCCAGCCCGAACTGCCAAGCCATGTCTTCCCTGGACCGGAAACAAGCATCCTAGGACCGGTTTCTGGCATTCCAGCCGTCATCAGCCAGGCTTGCTTGAATCCAGTGGCAAAGTGAGCAAGGGACCCACGTCTGGGCATACCCCCGCCAACTTAGGGCGAACAAAGCGATACAAAAGGGGATGATGGACGGAACGTTTGAGCCAATCAAACACTCACCCCCAGTCAACTGATCTGGGTTTAATCCATCATCATTCTTTAGCTCACTCCACCACCCCAGTTCAGACATGGCCATATGCAAATCAGTCTGACCCTGTGCCTCATGGGAACAGTCCAGCCCGAACTGCCAAGCCATGTCTTACTGACTGTGCTAAATTGCCAGAAGATCTCAGAGCAACTGTAAATACTAAAGTCTGGGATTTCACAGGAAAGGAATATTGGGCTCATAAAAGGTGTAGAACAAGTCCAGATAAAGCCAAATGCAATTTTTTCAAGAACGCTATCTTAACCATTGTCTCTTGAAACAATTGCTGGGATACAACACATAATTGAACACATGCTACAGAAAGGCATTCTGAGAGAATTAATTGACAGTCATGTAATTCACCTATAAAGGGTATCCAAAAGCCAAATGGAAAATATAGCATAGTGGAGGATTTGGGACAAACCGACAAAATAGTGGTGCCTTGTTGTTCCGTGGTGCCAAATCCTGCTACTCCGCTTTTCCAAATTCCCTGTACTGTTTACAATCATTGATTTATGTCAGGTTTCTTCTCAGTGCTCCTGCACGAAGATAGCCAGTTTTTGTTTTCATTTGTTTTCCAACAGAGGACATTCAAGTGGTATTGTGTCCCTCAAGGGTATACAGAGAGAACTTCAATTGTCAATCAGATTCTAATTGTATCTGCAAATGCCATGCAACTCTGCTTTAATCCAGTATATTGATGATTTGCTGGTAGCTTCAGATACAATAGAAGCTTGCAAAAACAACACCATTGCATTATTGAATAACCTGGCAGAAAATGGACAAAAAAGTGTCTAGGTAAACTGCACTATTATAAAAAAAGAAGTACATTATCTGGGACACATTATCATGAAAGGAATTCGGAAGGTATCACAGAAAGAGTGGATGCCATTTTGCAAATGAATCCACCACAAACACAAAGGGAGCTCAGGATGTTTATGGGAATGGTTGGTTACTGTAGACAGTGTATATTAAATTTTTATGTGACAGCAAAGCCCCTACTGAGGCTGACACATTGAGATGTGTCTGATCCGATTCCTTGGGACAATCTATGCACTAAAGCCTTCCTAGAGCTGAAAGATAAATTGTGTTGTGCCCCAGCCCTAGGAATGCCAGATTATACCAAAGAGTTTACTTTATTTTGCAGTGGAAGAGATGGGTGTGCACTCAGTGTTAAGATAAACGCATGGATTAGGCCGAAGACCTGTGGCATACTTTTCAACCACCCTTGACACTGTAGCCTACAGGACTCCCTGACTGCTTGAAGGCAGTGGCCGCAGTGAGTGTGAGTCTGGAAAATGGTGAAAGTATAGTGATGAGACATTACTTAATTGTCATGGTACAACATTCAGTTGAATTGTTGCTGACCAAAATGAAAAAGCAGTATCTGACACAGTGGAATCAGCAAATATGAACAAAGTCTGCTTCATCCAGATAATGTTATCATCAGGTGTTGTAATATTAAATATCTCTAACCTGTAACTGAACCAGAAGACAGAAATTATGATTTTGATCATTATTGCCCGAGTGTCACTGAACTATGCAAAAAACCAAGTCCTGATATCATGGATGAACCTTCAAATCGAGCACAACTATGTCTTGTTTGTTAATGGTTCATGCTTGCAAAGTAATGAAGGCACACTGAGAACAGCATATGCCATGTTCACCATAAATGATGTGATCGAAGCCTCTTGGCTCCAATCTGTTTTCTCTGCACAAGTTACGGAGTTAATTGCCCTTACCCGAGCTTGCAATTTAACTGCACAATTGAGTCACCATCATTAAAGACAGACATTATGGTTTCAGTGTAGTGCATGATTTTGGTCAATTATGGATGAAGAGAGGGGTTTGACTTCCACAGGATCACCAATCAGAAATGGCCAGAATGTGAAGAATTTGCTCAGTGCATTGCAGCTGCCCATAGAAATTGCTGTGGTGAAGTGCCCAGAGCATCAAACAGGCAGCGGATACATTGCCATAGGCAACTGCTATGGAGTCAGTATTTCTAGGTATTGGGCCTTGCTAGCATGCACAATTAATGGAGGATTTACAGTAAATGATGGTTTCACAAGCAGATCTTCGGAAGAGAGTGCTTTCCCAATGATGATGGAAATAACCTATATCTGGGAAGATTTAAACCAAGTACAGGAAAAGTGAAAGAGGCTGAACAGAGTGGTTAGATCAGTGCAGGTTCTACAAAAAGTGTAAATGACATTTGGATGTCAGAGCTGGGAAATCAGCGTTACCAGACAGTTGGTTTTTTCCAATGGCCAGGCACTACCATGGAAACACACAATTAGGGAGAGATGCGATGTTGAGGCTTTTAAGACAAAGATGATTTAATCCTAGATTTTGAATGACTGGTGATGAAAACTGCAAGAGATGTTTCACATGTCAAGAAAATGAAGGGAAAAAGACTCCAGTTTGAAGCACTCGCCTAGGAAGATCATGTGGTCCTTTAAACAGACTACAGATGGATTTTATTGAGATGCCTGCTCATAATGGGCTTAGATATATCCTTGTGATAATCTGTGTATTCTCTAGATGGGTGGAAGCCTACCCCACAAGGAGAAATGGCAGTCTCACTGTAGCCAAACTGTTATTGTGTGAAATCATACCAAGATTTGGAATGAGAAGAAAGTTGCAGAAGAATAGGGATAACATTCTAGAAGAACACGGAAAAGGGTTAAGGATTGTCTATTAGGGAACTGCTGAAGTAGAAAGAAAACAAAATGAAGAAAAATAATCCTCAAAAGCTAATTCTTTACTCAGAAAGATGTGTTGCATTAGAAGACATTGTAAAAGTATTGTGTGTGATTTTCGTAATAACAGTCATCAAGATCTCTATGGTATTGATAGGATTTTATTTAACTCCTGATCCAGAGTCTCCTAAAATTAATGCCACTAATGTGTATGCTCAGAATTTTAGGGTTAACACTTTCACTAAAATTTTACAAAGGGAAGACATGGCTTGGCAGTTCGGGCTGGACTGTTCCCATGAGGCACAGGGTCAGACTGATTTGCATATGGCCATGTCTGAACTGGGGTGGTGGAGTGAGCTAAAGAATGATGATGGATTAAACCCAGATCAGTTGACTGGGGGTGAGTGTTTGATTGGCTCAAACGTTCCGTCCATCATCCCCTTTTGTATCGCTTTGTTCGCCCTAAGTTGGCGGGGGTATGCCCAGACGTGGGTCCCTTGCTCACTTTGCCACTGGATTCAAGCAAGCCTGGCTGATGACGGCTGGAATGCCAGAAACCGGTCCTAGGATGCTTGTTTCCGGTCCAGGGAAGACATGGCTTGGCAGTTCGGGCTGGACTGTTCCCATGAGGCACAGGGTCAGACTGATTTGCATATGGCCATGTCTGAACTGGGGTGGTGGAGTGAGCTAAAGAATGATGATGGATTAAACCCAGATCAGTTGACTGGGGGTGAGTGTTTGATTGGCTCAAACGTTCCGTCCATCATCCCCTTTTGTATCGCTTCACTAGTATATAGATAAGGATATTGAGTATTTCGACTCAAACTATGATTTAGTGCTGTCACAAGTGCCCCTGATAGAGAGCGTGAATTTACACCCACAAAGGAAAACAATGGACACTGCTTGATATTATTTCTTTCCGCACTTACTTATAAATAGTGTAGAAGCATATAAAAATAATTTGACCTGCTTAATGCATACCCAAGAAAAAGCTTATATTATGGCCCTAGCGGAAAGGTACGTGAACATGACAAAGACTGCAGACCGAAAGGAAGATGTTTTAGAGAATTCATGGAAGCTAGAGGAGAACGAATTTAGAAATAAAATTATTTATCCAAAACTCAGATTAGACAGTCAACACAAGGGGAAAATTTGTTTTTCTAAAAGGACACACAAAGAATTAAACATGTAGGACTAGTAGTTGTGAACACAGTTTCGAATTATTGGGGGGGCTAACTTGGCAAATTTTACAATGAGACAAAAACGAGATTCCTGGAGTATACTACATATGTGGACAAAGAGCTTACTTTCTGTTACCTGCTCTTTGGGAGGGAACATGTTATTTTGGCATCTAATTCCAAAAATGTATCACTTTACTAGCATAGAAACTTTGACACTAGCACCATCATGCAGACACAAACGCAACACAGGAAATGAGGTCTCCTTAGTGGGAAATATATTTGGAGCAGTGATACCACCAGTGGGGTTAATATTGAATGATGAAATGATCAAGAAGCTAGCTACCGTAGTGAATAGAATGGCGACAAGTACTTCTGGAGCTATGCTCCTAATTAACACTGAATTAGTTGCTATAGGTCTATGCTTTTACAAGCCCTTCTTGCTTTAGACATCCTTCTTGCCAAGAAAGGAGGAGTCTGCCAAATGCTTAAGCCAACTCATTGCTGTTTACACATACCGGGTGAGAGTAGAAAGATAGAAGAATTTGCCAGGAACATATCAAACTTGAAACCCGAATTACAAGAATTGAAAACAGCAAATTTGTACAAAATTTTTGGGAAGGGTTTAAATAAGATTGGCAACTGGTTCTCAACAGCTGAGAAGGGAATAAATAAAGCTAAACTAATGCCTATACTGATAGGACCATGTCTAATATTTCTGTACGTCCTATAGCTGTGCTTTAAATATTTCTTTTGCAAAATGCATGATGACTATCAATGAAAACGTTGAATAAAGGACATGGGTTTAGTGGGTATAATAAATGACTACTACATGAAAACACTAACACACAAGGGGGATTAAAAGAAAGACGTGGTACATCTGAGGACGAAACTGCTCTTTAGAATCATAATTGAATGTGAAACCAAATTTTTATGGTTAACATCAAAAGGAAGGAAGTTTGACAGAAATAGTGCAAAATTTGAAAAACTACTTGTCAATTGTGTTGGAATTGCACTTTTGAATGGGTTTAAATGCTGCAGAAATGTTTACACTAGGAAATAACTTGCAGGAAAAATGTAAATGCATAACGTGAAACATTAGTAATTAAACTGTGTATAATGCTTTAGTAATCCCATGTATAATTAAAAATGTTACTAGAATATTTACTAATGTGTGTTTTTGAGCATTTTTGCACCAGTCATCCATTTATTAACGTGAATTTTTAATTAGGCCAAAAAGCCTTTCTCTTGTCTCTTGCTCACAGCTTCATAAGCAAACATTTTGTGCAACTGCTTAGCATTAGTGATCTATTCAGAAATATGCTGACCCCAACCTCATGTTCATTCAGCTTCTCACCCCATGTTAGATCATTCACTAGAATGCAATAAGCTTATTAAAACTGTACATGATGAATGATGATTTAGAGACTTTGTGAATGCTGTTTCCAAATAATATTGATAGATGCTTTCGTATTACTGACTACCCTTTGTCTACACATCGAGCTTATAGTGGATCTTTTAGCTTAGGTAAGAGTTCTCATGAGAACTTTCCCTCATGTAACAAGTGCCATAGCAAAACTGTATCAGATGTGACAACGTGATTGCAGACAGTGGGAATCGGAAGAAGAGGCATCATACGACCAATGACACTACCAATAGGACAATTCTTATTGGACATTACGTGAAGACACCTTCAAAACTTTTATGATAGCATGAATCTATATTAATGAGTGTTCCTAGCTAGTTAATCGGCTTCTCATTCCCATTTCCACCCCATTTTACACTTTCTAAACCTTATTCTGGCAGACCTGCTGCTGGAGTTTCCAGAACTACTCTTATGAGAGGTTCATCGCTCTTGCTCTTTTCCAAAGAACTCTTCATGGGTTCTATTTAGATTAGGTCCTTAATTAGTTTGTTGTGGATCTTTATGGAACACTGTGTATGCTGACTTCTAACCAAATCTTAATATTTCTGTAAACATAATAAACTGAATAAAGATAATTAGAGGAACTAACCTTTAATTGAATAAAGGATATGAAACTCACAAACTCTCATCATTGACTATTCATTAAAAATTCTAAATGTCGATGATATTTTGAAGTTTTTGGAACCGCTATAATTCACCCACTGTGGAAAGGGTTCATTGACCTCTCTGGAGCCACAAGGATTCTCCATGGCGAGATCGTAAGTGGGTGTTTGGAATTTGAATCATCTTTGTGAGTTCTTAGGCTCCTGCATTTTCTGGTAGCAGATTGATGGTTTATACCCAGAATCGAGCTTAAATTAGCACCTAAAATATTTTCACAATAATCCAGCATTCCAGTTTCCAGTGCTTGAATCCGGATGGAGTGACGAGCAGTTACAGGAAGTGTGAGTGTCAATAGGGAGAACATATGTTTGTGAGAGTAGAGTGAGTGCGCTTTCTTTGTAGATAAGTTGAATAATACAAGAAAAGTATTAAGAAATTGATGTTCTGAAGAAGTTGATTTCAGTCTCATAGAAGTCAAAAGATCCAGAGATATTAATCTTGTTTTGCAAAGAGATCAGTGAAATGTGAGGTGTCATCACTTCCATCAGTAACAATAGAGACAAGCGTTGGCGATTGATTAACTTTGTTAATGCTGGTGAAATCTGCGCATTAGGGTAGAGCTGCATTAACTGATGTGAATTTTCGCTGGTTTAGAAGTCGTTTGTGGTTGTGAATTTCTTGTGATTGCAGAATCTAAATTTCTTTAAAGAAAAGAAAAATTAAGCAAACAAGATTGGTCAGAAAATTTGTTTGAAAATAGTGAAGAAATTGTAAAGGAGGGAGAACGCTGCGAGGAGTAATAAGTTGACGTCATAGTGTTTCGCACTGTCATTGTTTGGTTGGTGTTCTGTGCCGCACTGCTTATTGGACAGTGTTGATTTGAGCTCTGTCTATGAATTGGTCTAGTGGCACTTAATGGCAGGTTGAGCGGAACCATCAGTGTAAATGATACGTTTGTACTGATCAAGAGGAAGAATCGAAGAAGGGAGAGGATGAACATGTCTATACTGAAGAAATTATTTTGTTTGTAAAGAAGGATCAAAACAAAATTGACATCAGCTGATGTCAAGGACGTAGCCCATTGTATCCAACAAGGATTTAGAGGTTTAGAGTTAGGCACACTAGCCTTTGTGACTGCCTCTAAGGCAGGCACTGGAGAAATGACGAAAATGTGTTTATACTGTGCAGGAGGGCATTCCTTCTGAATTGCCATTTGCACTGCCATCAGTATTTTTTCAGTGGAAGAAAAACGCAACTCTGCAGGACTATACAGATGCGATTTATAGGCTATGGGAACAGTGTCCCCCTCATTAAAAGTCACGTAAGTGAAACCAATGGCTCCGGGTAAAATCCGGATGACCAAATTGGTAGTATTCAATGTAGTTTGTAAGTATTGTGTTGCAAGCAAATCAGACTGCAAAGAGCGCAGCACTGCGATGTGTTCCGGAAGCCAACAGGAAACAGAAAAGGAAGGATGTATCAACGCATAAATTGGCTTGATACGATGAGCATAATCAGGAATTTAAGTACTGTCGAAATTCAAGAAACCCAGCAAAGATTGCAATGTCTTAAGGGTAGATGGAGGCTGTAATTGAGCACACTTCTCCAAAAAGTGGGGTGCTAACACCTTACCCTCATTGGTCAATTCATAACCAAAAAAGAACGGCCAAAAACGCAATATGCGAGTTTGCAAAATTTAATTTGTAACCTAAAGCGGCGAAACGTGTGATTATGCGATCCACTCGCGAAAGATGCAGATATAATTCATCATCTGTCAGGTAAATGTCATCGACATTTGAAAAAGCATCAGGGTCAATTTCATTCAAAAGGGACATTATACGTGCCGCAAATACCCTGGGGTTATTCTTATATTCCATAGGCAATCTCGCATATCACCTCTGAGTGCCAAGGGCGCTGAATGTGGTCAAGTAATGGTATCTCTGGAGCCAATATCACCTTCAATCTGAAAGTCTACATGATAAAGTCTATCGGGGGATCTACACAAGTGTCCGCGGTTTCAACAGTAACAAATGTGTCAGTTGCTTTCGCCTCCAGAAACTAGCGGAGTGTCTGCCGCACTACGGTAACTTCTGCTGCGCTGTTGAGGAGTTACCACCCAACTCCTGTCCAGGAGGAGGTTTCTAACCATCTGGGGCATATTTCCCTGTCAAGCCGACAACTTTTTTCTTCTGATACGGGGTACGATATGGAGGTGGTTCCTCCTGTTTGACTTTCACGTCAATCTGGCGCTGCGGGTCTCGCTTAGATTGCGTGGACTCGCCTTGTCTGCAATCCTGTCACCCCACCCCCTCCCAAATTTTTGTTTCGATGATTCCTGAAAGGAACGAGGTGAATGAGGATCAGGAACCTGAAACGTCTCAGGAGTTTTAATTTTAGAGTTATCACGTAAATCATATCTACGTTCAGAAGCGTCAGGTGGTGGTGAACCAGCACGAGACCTAGGCTTCTGTTGCTGCTTATTTTTGTCCCATGTCTTCTTAGGAAAGACCGGATGTCCCTCCTTCTCAGGAGGGGGTTTACCCTGAGACTGGGAAGATGGTCTGACTCCTAAATTATTGCGACCCAATGATGTATAAACATCAGCAATAATAATCGGGAACTCATGTTCCTGATCAATGTCAGCCACCGCCAAAAGGCGTTGGTGAACCTGTAAGCAAACTGCTTCACCCTTAATATTTTGAAGAATCATTTCGGAGACAACACCCACCAATTTCATCCCCAATTCCAGGGCTGGACCAGCCCCGTGTTCATTCTGTACTTGCTTCAGAACTCTTGTGGAGGGATGCCAAAACAAAGTATATACACTGAGGCAAACACCATCCCCCTGGTGTTGCAGTCTGCTAAAGGAGGAATCAGACCACTTGGTAAACACATAGTAAGGATCCTGTGTTTCTCCACAGGACCAGTGTGAGGGAAGACAGCATCAAGCTGTTCAGTCTTCTGAGCAATCCAAAATGGAAGATCCTCACGAGCCTGTGGATGTTTGCCCATCATCGAATTAATAAGAACAGGGCTAATCAAGAGGCCCCAAACATGCGCCTGTAATGGAGGCGCAGCTCCAGGTGGAGCCACCAGAAAAGCGCGAGAAATAAATTGGATTAAGAGTCTATAGATAAGAACCACTTGACCATATAGTAAACATACATCTGCCACATTGGCATTACGATAATTGGGATGTGGTGTAAAACTGGCCATGTGGCCCCATCAATACTTAAGGGGCCCATTCGAACAAATGAGATAGGATGGGGAAGGGCACCATTAAACCAAATCTGGTCCTCCCAGGACGTAAGAGGAACTTCAACCACAGCATAAGGGTGATACTCTGCCTGCACAGCAGCTACCATATTGGCATGAAAGGAGTTATCATTCGCATCCACTGCAAGAAATGAGACCCAGGAGTAAAAGACCTCGAAGCGGTATGCCGGATCCGCTTCAACGACAAAAACAACTGGAGACCCTGCATTGGGGACCCATGCTGTAACAAATTATGTGTAATCACAGCACAGCAATGTGCTGGGATTGCGATCGGTTGAGCCATTATATGTAGCAAAAGGGAACCAGACGATAGCACAGAACGGATCAAAAATGTTTTAAAATTCAAACTTGAAAAACCTACAGCTTAGGTGAAGCCTACAAACTGAGGAGAAAAATCCCTCTTACCACGGATGTCTCCGGGAACCGGTGTGAGGGTATCATGGACAAGCACATGCGCTACTCAGGGGTCCTGTGAATAAGCACCAGACCAAACATTGGCGGCGCCATGTTGCAGGGATTCTGCGAAGTCACAGAACTATGCATGGGATTATGGAACCTTAGTAGACAATGACTGAGTCATCTTCACACCTTAGTACCCATAAGCCCGGGACCGACTAGCTACAGTGTCTCATTTGCCCTCCTACCTCACGCAGAGAGGAACAAGTG
This sequence comes from Calotriton arnoldi, assembly GCA_963921515.1. Taxonomy (NCBI): domain Eukaryota; kingdom Metazoa; phylum Chordata; class Amphibia; order Caudata; family Salamandridae; genus Calotriton; species Calotriton arnoldi. The sequence goes on along the minus strand of CAWUFW010003154.1, from coordinate 563,556 downwards.
ATTAGAGACCCCAGAACACAACACTCCCGACCCTCTCAGGAATCGTGGTTGCAGGACACACCCTTTCGCTCACGCTCTTGTACTCATCCACAATAAGATCTGACAGACACGAGAAAAGTTTAAAACGTTTAATTTAACTAACGTGCTCTAGTATGCAGTATACTTGCCACAACAGGTAGAAAAATTCCAAACACAAATATGGTCAGCACAGCAAGTAGTCCGTAAATCATAAAAGAAGCTGTCATGATGTACGACATAGTAGCCTAACCTCCCTCCCCTTGTATAGAAGCAAGATGATTATATATTAGAAGATCTCTGGGTGTTAGCAGCAGACCCCATACCTCAGTCTTATATATGGAAGATCTACATCACAGGTGCTGTCACGCTCTCCTCCCTGGAAGGATCCTTCTCCAAGTGTCTGTGTTACCTATGCGTGTACCCCCATATGACCAAGGTATGTGTTCCCAAACAACAGCTGCATCTGCATGTTTTGTCTAGGTGCAAGGGCCTGACCAGAACAGAATAACATGGGGCATTGTTGTTTGACCATGTCTGCAATGTTCAGACTAAATCCCAGGAAAGAACAGAGTGCAAAAACAACAGCATGTTCTATGTGAAAGTTTAATCGTGGCACAAAGCAAAATAGATTTGTGTAGTAACGTGCGCAAAGCAGAAGGCAGTCTGCAACAGGCTCGTTCTAACATAGGGACGACGACAACGGCCATATGGGTAACGTGACATTAGTGTGGTGAGGGGAGTCATAGTGTGTGTGTGTGTGTGTGTGTGTAAGGCACTGCCAAACTAGTGGGTTTGGTGTCTCCCATTGCCCAGCCTGTTCAGATATTATATGAGCAGGTGTTCTGTGGGTTCCTGTGGCATACCCTACCAAGACCAAGACAGTTCGGCAATGAAGGACGTTTGTAGAAAGAACTGACCAGGTGGGAGCTCAGTGGTGGCTATCAGTTCTGCAATGGAAGGAGATATCCATCATCAAACAGGTCCCCAATATTGTGCAGCCCTGCCTCATGCCATTGTGAAAATTCCCTGGTGGTAGTGTGAGTATGACCCTATGGCATGCCAAGCAGGGGCATCGCAGAAGCGTATGGTGTATTCAAACGAGTAAGGAATAAGGCTCTATAATAACACTGATATGCCACTTGTAGGATGGAGATGTCAGGTGGTGAAGTCGTAAAGAGTGAGTGAAATAGATTCAGAATACGTTCCATGTTCCAGGAAGGGAGAAGTGACAGTGTCATTAAGGTTTTTGCCAATAAACCAGTGCGATGCCCATTGCAACTGTGATGCCAAATAGTAATGTTCAAAGTTGGTGACATTTAGTCCCCCCCAGTCTGTAGGTAAGTAAAGTTTGTATAGGGCTATTCTTCGACCCGTGTTGTGCCAAATTAAATCTCCAGTTAAACGTTCTAACTTCTAAGCTATGAAAGCAAGGCCTGCGTATAGAAAGGTGGGAGGTTTGTGAAGTAATAGAGTAATCATTTCAGGACTACCATTTTTATTATGGCAACACGACCTGCTACTGGCAATGGCAGTGACTGCCACAAAGACATTTGTGCTCGTATTGCCGAGACTGCCCGGGTAAGATTGCCTTCCAGGAGGTCTTCCTTCTTGTGGTATATACGTATCTCATGGTAGCAAAAAGTGGTGGTCTGCCAGTCCACCTCTATATCATGTGCTGTGTATGTGGGATTAGGAGTGTGCACAATTTCGACCAATTAACTCCAAGGCCGTAAATGTTAGAAAACTCCATCAATAGTCGCTATAGAGGGGGGTATAGACCGGACATCTTTGAGGTAGAGGAACATGTAGTATGCATAAAGCGAGACTGAATGAGTGTTGTCTCCCAACTGGATTCCCCATTGTTAGCCCTGTGTGCGTAAACGATGAGCCTCGAGCACTAAGGAAAATAAGAGGGGATAGAGGACACCCCTGCCGCGTCCCACGTTGCATTGTAATAGGGTCTGAAATGTGGCATCCTATACGCACTCTGGCTGTGGGTATGGTATAGAGTAGTGTCACTAGGCAAAGGAATCGGGTCCCAAGCCCATGCCATCTCAGCACTGCAAAAAGGAATAGCCATTCCAGGGAGTCGAAAGCTTTATAAAGGTCCAAAATCAGACATCCTGAATGGGGATGTTGTGGCGGTGCATATCTAAACAAACAGCGAAGATTTAGTGAGGTGTACTTGGTGGGTACAAACTAAGTCGTTTTGGTCTGAGTGAACCAAGTGTGGCACCAGTGGGACCAGATGATCCGCCAGTATTTTTTCAAGTATTTTATAGCCTGTATTTAACAACGCTAGTGGGTGGTAAGCACCCATATCCAGGGGGTCTCCAACCGGTTTAGGCTGTGAAATAATCAAGGTGTCCATCAGTGTGGGTGGCAGTGTTGTCGTGGTGAGGGCGGTGTTATATAGGGTCTTTGGACGAGGGGCCAATTGTGGGGTGTAGGGTTTATAAAATTAGTATGGTAGGCCATCCCAAACTGGAGTCTTACTGGTGGATAGTGAACTGGTCGCTTCCCGTATTTTGAATAAGCTAATCTCATTAAGTTCCTCCCTGCAGTCCAAAGTTATCTGTGGAAGTGTGATGTCAGATAAAAAGTCATTAATAGCATCAGGTGAGGCCGTAAGGGGAGACGTGTACAGTTGTGTGTAGTGCCATGTGAAGGAGTTATGTATAGCTTTCGGCAAGTGGAGTAATCAACCTGTGTCTCAGCAGATTGCTTGAATGGGGCGTCTGTCAGTCTCTTGGTGGATTAACCATGCTAACAAAGTACCCGGGCGGTCAGCCTCTGCGTGTGTGCGCTTAGTGCGTTACGCATAGTTTAGTCAGCGGAAGCAACCCAGTAGTGTAATGTGTTCACAGTGGGAGTGGAACAATCCTCCTTGGGTAGCAGATGATGTATGGGCTAGTCCCTCAAGGATTAATAGTTGGCTTCCCAGATGTATCACTTCAGTAATGAAGCTACGGCGCATGTTGAGTGCGTTGCCCATACAGTGTCCCCGGATGGAAACCTTGTAGCATTCCATTCCACTAGGGGCGAAGAGGCCAAGCCTGCAATAAAGTCAAAATATTCTTCTATACTTGTAGCAACGGATGCTTGGAATGCGGGATTTTCCAATGTAGAGGCTTGTAGTCGCCAAGTGGGTATAGGCTGGGGCAAGTACTCCCAACGGAACTGTAAGTGGAATGGGTTGTGATCTGAGTGGTTTCTGCCAAGGTAGTCTGTCAGCAATATGTGGGATGATGTCATGAGTGCAGACAAATCTGACAATATGGACATGGAGGTTGTGCGCATGAGAGTAATGTGAATACACTTTAGTGGCAGGGTAGCGATGACACCAGACATCTAGGAGCTCAAATTGATGGAGCCAGGTGGTAAGGGTGAGTGCATTTTAAGTGGCTGCCGTGCGGGTCAATGGTGGGAAAGAGTGATCCAGGACACTGTGTCAAACCAACAAGTTATTTTGTTAGGGTGATTGTTTCTCAACAAGTCTGTGAGAGGAGGGCAAAATCAGCAAAATGTGGAATAAATCATCTATAATAAATAATCCACTAATCTCAAGAAGGAGTGAATTTCTTTCTTGGTGGTGAACCTAGGAATATCTTTAATAGCCTGCAGTTTCTCTACTTGGGGACAGATAGTGCCTGCTTGGATTTGATATCCTAGTTATTTTATGGAGTCCATGGCAGGGTTTAATTTGTTTGGGTTAGCTGTGAGGCCTGCATCTAGTAGAGAAGAAAAACTGAGGATAACTGCTCTAGATGAGATTCCTAAGAGGGACTATAAACCACAACGTAGTCTAGGTAGGCTGCTGCATAGACATTGTGAGGTTTTAAAAGTTTATCCAGCAGCCTCTGGAAGGTGTGCCATGTAGGGCGAAAGGTAACACTTAAAAATGATATAAGCCCAAAGAGGTGGAGAAGGCGGTCTTCTCTTTTGCATTTCCAACCAAGGCGTTTTGCCAATAACCCTGAGTCAAGTCTAAAGTAGCTAGAGAGATTAGGCCAAGCAACCTATTTATCAATTCATCTACCCTAGGCATGGGATATGTGTCAAATTTGGAACTGCTGTTGAATTGTCTAAAATCTATACCACAGCGTATCGAACCATCCGGCTTTGGCGCTAGAATGATGGGGTAACACCAGTCACTAGTTGAGGGCCTAGTTATATCCCCTTGCAGCATATTAATGACCTCCCTTCCCACCGCTTCCTTCCTTGCCTCAGGAATTCTGTATGGCTTCAATCTTACTACTTTATTTGCTTCAGTGATTATTTGAAGTTGAGTTAAATTGGTTCTACCTGGTCTCCCCAAAAACAATTTAGAAAACCTATGAAGAAGGTCATATAACTGCCTCCTTTGCTCTTGATTGAGGGTGGATCTGATCTTTGTTTTCTATGTATTCTGGTGTATTTGTGGGGTAAAATTCTATATCTAGGGGTACTAAGTCTGTTATGAACAATGCTTGGTTCTCGCAGTAACCCATAAATTCAGAGCGGTTTCACTTCTTTAGTAAAGTGATGTGGTCAATCTGACCGTCCTTTCCTTTGTGAGGTATAGCAACCTTATAAAATACCGGAGTGGCCTGTTTAATGATTTTATAGGAACCTTGCCCTTGAGCTAATAGTTTATTATCGGAGGAGGGTAACAAGATCAAAACCTCCTCACCTGGTAAGAGAGATCGGGTTCTGGCAGCTTTGTGGTATTCCTTTTTTTGGTTTGCTTGGGATTTCTCTAGGTTCATTCTCACCTCTTCCCACAAAGGGTGCACCCCAGTTTTCAGCTTATAAACATAACCTAGCAAATTATGGCTTTCATCCTCCTCCTAGTGTTCTGAATCCATATAAAGAAAGGGACGAGGTTGTCTGCCAAAGTCCTTCCCGGAGTTGGAGACCAATTTTATTTTTTTAGATCGTTTTGATGGTTCTGTTATATCTTTCTACTAAACCATCAGTTTGTGGGTGGTAAACTGAAGTCCTGATTTGTTGTATTCCTAGCACCTTACAGACTTGGGTCATCAAGCGAGACATGAAAGGAGTACTCTGGTCTGTGAGTATCTCCTTCGGGAAGTACACCCTTGAGAAAAACTTTATCATGGACTGTGCATCTACCTGAGTTGTCAGGATACCTGGTCGCAAAGTCTACTAATATCAGAATGTATTGATATCCCCAGGAGGAGGGTACCAACAGTCCCATTAGATCCATCCCTATCCTGGTAAAGGGAATACCAATAATTGGAAGTGGCTTTAAGGGTACTCTGCAGTCAGTTGAAGGAGTTACTAACTGGCATTTCTTGCATTCTTCACAAAATCTCCTGATGTCAGAGAATACACCTGGCCGATAGAGCCTTCTATGTAGATATTCTTCAGTTTTCTCCTGACCATAATGTGTCCCACCAACTTGACTGTGGGCCAGATGAAGAACTTGTTTTCTAAAGACCCCAGGGACAATAAGTTGATGACATATTTTCCCATTTTTTACAGTACTCCGATATAAAAGGCCCATTTGTATGAAAAATTGTGGTCCTTCCTGTCACGGGTTTTCCTCAGCTGCATAAGTCCATGCATTAGACAGGGTTGGATCCTCCTGTTGGCCTGCCCTAAAACTGCGTCAGTGTTCCCATCCATCTTCTGTAGAGAGAAAACATGATTCAGGTTCAGAGGATTTGGTCGAGAGAAAGATTTGTTTGTTTTGGCGCTTCTCTAATTTAGTCAATCTTGGTTTTTTCTTGCCCTCCTCCATATCGTCTCTATAAAATGGAGCCTCTTTCAACCAGCGAGAATGTGCCAGCTCATCTCCAGCCGTCATTAGCATTTTGTGAAAGTCAGTACAATCAGTGCCAACTAATAGATTTGTTCCCAGGTAAGGTACCAGTCCACATTTTAAGTCTTCCTTAGTGTCATTGCTACTGGATAATCTCTAGTGTCTCCATGTACACAGGTTATAAAGAACTTCTCTCTCTGAATTTATTGGGGATCCACCAAATCGGGTTTCATCACTGTATATCTGCACCCTAAATCCACCAAGGCTATTCTTGTTTTCCCATTCACTTTAATTTTAAGCATATATCCTCACTTATCTGGTCCACCCATGCAGAGCACTTGCCCTCTGGTAACGCCTATTTCCATAGGTTCAGGAGAAGGAGGTTTTTAGGGACAATTCCAGGCAATGTGTTCCCAATCAGAACAGTTATAAAAATGGAGTTCCTGTCCGAACTCTCTACCTGGGTCGTGGTGAGGGCTCACTATGGTCTTTGATTCAAAAGGGGTTTTGACTGGGGTTTTTACTCCTCCCCCTCAGGCTTGACTGTCCAGGATAACTGAAGGTTTTGAGGTTGAAGTTTTAGTCTCGGTAAACCTTTGGTATGCGCAGGGTAAATCTATGGTGGCATTCACTGTCAAATTGGGATGCTGCCTCACCCAGGTACTTGTTGGAGCTGGTAGGGCTTTTAAAAACTGTTCTAATAATATTTTATCTATAACCTCTTGCATTGTGGAGTTGGTAGATTTTAACCATATGTGTCCTAAGTCCTGAATTCTTTAGAACAAGGCTCTAGGGTTATCATTACTTCCCCATTTCTCTCGTCTAAAACAAACTCTATAATATTCAGAATCACAGCCAAGACGCTACAATATTATTCTCTTTGTCATCGTACGGTGAGCTAAAGAATGATGATGGATTAAACCCAGATCAGTTGACTGGAGGTGAGTGTTTGATTAGCTCAAGTGCTCCGTCCATCATCCCCTTTGGTATCGCTTTGTTCACCCTAAGTTGGCAGGGTATGCCCAGACGTGGGTCCCTTGCTCACTTTGCCACTGGATTCAAGCTAGCCTGGCTGATGACGGCTGAATAGCCAGAAACCGGTCCCAGGATGCTTGTTTCCGGTCCAGGGAAGACATGGCTTGGCAGTTCAGGCTGGACTGTTCCCATGAGGCACAGGGTCAGACTGATTTGCATATGGCCATGTCTGAACTGGGGTGGTGGAGTGAGCAAAAGAATGATGATGGATTAAACCCAGATCAGTTGACTGGGGGTGAGTGTTTGATTAGCTCAAGCGCTCCGTCCATCATCCCCTTTGGTATCGCTTTGTTCGCCCTATGTTGGCAGGGTATGCCCAGACGTGGGTCCCTTGCTCACTTTGCCACTGGATTCAAGCTAGCCTGGCTGATGACGGCTGAATAGCCAGAAACCGGTCCCAGGATGCTTGTTTCCGGTCCAGGGAAGACATGGCTTGGCAGTTCGGGCTGGACTGTTCCCATGAGGCACAGGGTCAGACTGATTTGCATATGGCCATGTCTGAACTGGGGTGGTGGAGTGAGCTAAAGAATGATGACGGATTAAACCCAGATCAGTTGACTGGGGGTGAGTGTTTGATTAGCTCAAGCGGTCTGTCCATCATCCCCTTTGGTATCTCTTTAATTTGTCAGACATTCACGAACCTCTGTGAAAAATAGTGAGCATGCAAAAAAGAAAAAAAAAAAAATGTGATGCAGTGTGACCTTTTACCTTCCGCAGCTCTTCTCCCCATTTTACCTTTTTAATAGATAGCTTCCTAAGATGGACCCCACCACCTCCTCAAGTATGCCCAGCGTGGCACTTGCCTGTAGCCATGGCTCGATGATGGAGCTGTGGCATCCTGGAGTTCCTCGGGGTTGAGAGGTGGCCTCTGGAGTCTTCTATGAGCTCTGGTGACTCAGGACAGAATGCTCTCTCTGGGTGTCCCTCCCACAACATCTCGGTCTGCCATGCTCGCTCTCCTACTTATGGTGACCTGGACCCCCATGCAAGCCTGGGCGTAGTTCGCAGAGTTTTGCTACGCGGAACTCCGCGAAGTTACAAAAAACCTCCGCGAAGTTCCGCGAGTGGCGGAGTGCTGTGCAAACTGTAGTTTGTGCTGGTATTCCTGCTGCTCGGGTAGAAATTCTACCTGAGCGGCAGCTAGCGCTCACGAGCTTACTGTTTGCGATCGCGAACTTACCGATCGCGAGTGGGGAAAAAACTCTGCTGCACATCGCGAAACGGAGTTTTCTGCACTCCGCGAGCTCCGCGGAGTGCGGAGTGCAGAAAACTCTGCAAACTTTGCGAACGGAGCGAAGTTCACTGCCCAGGCCTACCCCCATGTCCAGCGTTCAGTGCTCCTCTGCTGATGTCTCGACCTCTCTCACCTCCGTCCACTCCACTGCGCTGCTTTCCATCCGGCTCGACTCTCCCTCACTCTCATCTCTGTTTCAATTTCTACCTCCCAGCTCTGATGTCGGGGTTTCTTCAGACCCGTCATATGGAACGCTCTGTTAGGGTTTTCCTGGGTCTAGTTTGTCAACCATATTGGGAGGGATCTCATCGATTTTATTACAAAGGTCTTCTAGATTGGGAGAACAGCGCGTCCACAGAGTCGCAGGATGCAACCGGCGGGCAAGTCTTCTGCGCTGCATACCCCGCGTCTGTGATCCCTTGTGTGGTATCTGTGAGGCCAGCGCCGGTTAGTCCCTTGCGTTCCGGCCAATCTCAAACTTCCTTGGGATCAGTAAAGAAGGAGGTTTTTCCCTCCTAAGTGATACGAAGACGGGCTGGGAAGAGGAGTGTGTATTGAATGTGATATATGCGCACCATTTGCGTTTCGCTTCCATGAAGGTGTAGCGTTGTCGTTGAACGGCCAGTGTGCAGTCAGGGAACACCAGCATATGGAAGTTAGTTGTTCACACGTGTCCCTGTCATGATAATTCAGGAGTCGGGTGACCAATGGTTGGGGAGTGGTACCCAGTGGATGCTTTCTGGCGGTTACTCTGTGGGCACATTCCACGGAGAAAAAGTGTGACAATAGCTCAGCAGGAACAAAAGTGTGTATCCAAGTGTCTATGTAAAACTCTACATCATTGCCTTTCATACCTTCTGGAAGTCCCACCACCCAGATGTTGTTGTGCCTGGATCTGCCTTGGGCTTCTTCCTTTCGTTCTTCCAGGATGTAGATCTTGTCCTGCAGTGTGGTGAGGTGTTTCCAGAGATCATATGTCTGTGGTTAGAGGGTAGTTATCGCTAGCTCCGTAGAGTGAACTCTGTCTGAGAGTTTTCGATGGTCATTCCACAACAGGGTGAGGTCACTTGCTACAGTGTCAACTTTTGCCTCCATTGAGGCGTGTGACTTTTCTATCGCTGAAAGCACCACATCTAGTTTACCAGTGAAGTAGTCTGTGTTGATCTGTTGGCTGGTGGCGTCGGTAGAGTTGTTGGATAACGGAGGAGGTGTCGGCAGGTGGGAGCGTGCTGTTTCTATGGTAGTCTTGGGGCGCACCATTGTGGTGGTTCCCTTACAGTGCAGGTTGTGTGTGAGCTGCGATGATGATTGCAGACCTGCTTCCAAGTGTATGTCAACTTCGACTCTCAGCATGAGCAGTCCTGTGCATAGGTCCGGTCGAGCTTCAGAGAGGAGTTTTTTTTGGGGGGAGGGGTCACCAAATTAGTACATATGCCACAGAAAGACAACGTAGTCAACGATCAAGTAGATGGCGGTGTGCTTCAGTCTCAGTGCCAAATAGAAGTGGGGGATTCCAGGAAGTATGCAGTAAGGTCTAATGTTGGCAGTGACAGATGTGCGTCAATGGGAGGTCTCACTGTAGACTGGTGGACATATACATATGGTCTGCCAGGCTGGGTATTATGGCCTTTACAGGGCACCGCACAGACGATATCAGATAACAGGTGAGGCTGTGAGAGCAGTTTAATATTGTGACTTTGTTGCAGTGTTGAAATAAGGGTCACAAAAACAGAGAAGGTCTGTTGTATGCAAGGAAGTCACAATATGCAATCCCCCATCAAGTGGGCCAGTTCACTGTATTCCAAACGACTCGTGGTTAATGGCTTCCAGAGGCAGTGAACACCTAGTGATGACCATGCCCCTGGGGGCGTGCAGGTTGATGTTCAGCAGCATATGCGGTCAGGTCCCCCATGGGGCCGGGCCCATCAATGAATCGGTCCCTCCAGGGTCTGGGAGGGCATGATGGATGGGCCCAGTAAGCAGCCCGCCTCCCGGTACACACTCACCAGCATGGCGCAACAATGGGAGAGTAGGCCACGGACACAGAGCCAGCAGGGCGGGGCCTCATGCATCGGCGGCTCACAGGCGGTCGACACAGGAGTCGGTGAGTCTTGCATCTCAGGGACAAAGGGGGAAGTGCAAGGTTATGTTGCAGTAATCTGATAGGGTGAGGCTAAGAAAGGCAAACCAACACCAGGAAAGGCTGCAGCAGGGTTCGGCCTCCGGCCGGAGTTGCAGAATAATGCCGGACATTCGTGAGGGCTTCCCCACTACAGGCAGTTTATTGTGCCACACCCCCGTCTCACCACAGTCAATGGCAATCTGTGTCAGCGATGTTCCGATGTTCCGATGTTGGCTCTCGTGTCAGCCCGAGCAGTCCTGGGCAGATACTGGCGGGTGCGGACAGGGCGCGGAGGGCTCCCACGGACAGTACAGGAATCAGGTGTTTCCTGGTCTTGCCACGGGCGATTATCCTGCACTGCCAGGGTTGGTAGTAGGTGATGCCAGCAGTGCATATAAGTGCTTTGGGGAATCAGGATGATGTATGAGGCAATGTGGAGCTCCTCTAACATGCGTCCACCATCATAGCTATCCAAGCCATGTCCCCTTCATTGCTACCCTGATATAATGCGGGGTCCTCTCCTGTGCTTAGTTTTGAGAAATTGGTCCCTGCCACTAAGTGGGCCTCTGCCCAAGATTTTTATTTCTTCTGTATGTTTGCCTAATCAATGAAACATTCCACAGCCCTAGCCATGGATCCGGGGTCCCCCAGTGTCTGGAGCCCTCCCACCTGCCTCATCTCATGTTTTGCTGTCATCTGGTAATCTGGATGTATCTGTCACGGAGTCTACCTCAATCCTGAGTAACACCAGCTTTGTTGCCTGGCCTGTCCTCCACTGTTGAGTACTCCACGAGCATGCATCTGGGCTGATCCCATCATTTACTGAAGCTCCCTCTGGAAAAGACAGGTGGTGTATGAGTCTGAAAAGGCCCACCTCTCTTTTGGTACCACTCCCAGTGGGTGAAATGACCAACCCCTTGGGGAATGGAGGTGACAGTGGGCCCTCTATTCACCCCAGGTTCTTCACCTTTTTTATATCATTTGCTGGATTATTTCTGGGTGCTCCTGGTCGAATTTTAGTTTCCTCACTATGCCTGTGAAGATGGATCCCTCAAGTGGAATTTTAAAACCCTCCTCAAATCCTTTCACCAGTAGGGATGCATCCTTTCTGTTGTTGTACCCATTGGCTAGCCTCCAGAGCTGATGTGTGTTAATGGGGGACCTGGATAGCTTGAAATCTCCCCGTCCCACACAGACCCCCCACTACTCTTGCCCTGCTATTTATTCTTTTTCTTTTTTGTCACTGTCATTTATTGCTCCCCCTCTACCCCCTCCCCTTCTCTCTCCCCCTCTCTTTCCCCTTCCCCTCCTCTTTCCCCTTCTCCCCTCCCCTTCTCCCCTCCCCTTTACTCCTCCCCCTTCTCCACTTCTCCCCTCCCCCTTCTCCCCACACCCCTTCTCCCCACACCCCTTCTCTCCTCTCCCTCTCCCCTTCTCTCCCCTCCTCTCCTACCCCTTCTCTCCTCTCCTCTCCCTCGCATGTCTTTCTCTCTCTCCCCTCTCTCTCTCTCTCTCTCTCCCCTCCTCTTTCCACCTTCTCTCTCACCCCACCTCTCTCTCTCACCCCACCTTTCTCTCTCCCTTCTCCCCTCTCTCCCAAAGCCCATCTCTCCTTTCTCCCATCTCCTCTCTCCCCTCTCCCCCTCCGTTCACCCTCTCTCCCCTCTCCCCTCTCTTTCTGTCCTGTCCCTCTCATGTCTTTATCTCCCCTCTCTCCTCTCTCCCCACTCCCCTCTCTCCCCACTCCCCTCTCTCCCCACTCCCATCTCTCCCTTCTCCCTCCTCCCTATCCCTTCTCCCTCCTCCTTCTCCCCTCTCCCTTCTCCTTCTCCCCTCTCCCTTCTCCCTCCTCCCTATCCCTTCTCCCTCCTCCTTCTCCCCTCCCCTGTCTCCTTCTCCCCTCTCCCCTCCCCTGTCTCCTTCTCCCCTCCTCCCCCTCCCCCTCACTCCCCTCTCCCCACCTCTCCCTCTCCCCTCTCCCCATCTCTCTCCCCCTCTCTCTCTCCCCTCTCTCTCTCCCCTCTCTCTCTCTCCTCTCTCCTCTCTCCCTCTCCTCTCTCCCTTCCCTCTCTCTTTCCTCTCTCTCTTCCCTCCTCTCTCTCTCACTCCCCTCTCTCCCCACTCCCCTCTCTCCCCACCCCCTCTCTCACCATTACCCTCTCCCCCCAATCCCCTCTCCCCCCAATCCCCTCTCTCCCCAATCCCCTCTCTCCCCACTACCCTCTCTCCCCAATCCCCTCTCTCCCCACTACCCTCTCTCCCCAATCCCCTCTCTCCCCACCCTCTCTCTCCCCAATCCCCTCTCTCCCTCACACCTTTTTCTCCCCTCTTTCTCTCCCTTCTTTTTCTCCCCTCTTTCTCTCCCCTCTCTCCCCTCTCATTCCCCTCTCATTCTCTCCCCTCTCATTCTCTCCCCTCTCTCTCTTCCCCCTCTCTCTTCCCTTTCTTCCCTCCACCCTTTCTTCCCTCTCTGTCTTTCCTCTCTCTCTCTTCCCTCTCTCTCTCTCTCCTCTCACTCCCCTCTCTCCCCACTCCTCTCTCCCTTCTCCCTCTCTCTCCCCTATCTCTCTCTCCTCCCCTCTCTCTCTCCTCCCCTCTCTCTCTCCTCCCCTCTCTCTCTCCTCCCCTCTCTCCTCCCCTCTCCTCCCCTCTCTCTCTCCTCTCTCTCCTCCCCTCTCTTCCCTCCCCCCTCTCTCCTCACCCCCTCTTTTACCCCAGATCTCTCTTCCCTCTCACCTTCTCCCACACACTCTCTCCCACACTCTCTCCTCCTGTCTCTACCCCTCCTCCTCTCTCTACCCCCTCTCTTTACCCCCTCCTTTCTTCCTACCTCTCTCTCCCCACCTCTCTCTCACACCTAACTCTTTCTCTCTCTCTCTCTCTCACCCACCCACGGAACCTCTCTCTCACCCACCTCTCTCTCACCCACCTCTCTCTCACCCACCTCTCTCTCACCCACCTCTCTCTCACCCACCTCTCTCTCTCCCACCTCTCTCTCTCCCCACCTCTTTCTCCCCCACCTCTCTCTCCCCACCTTTCTCTCTCCCCACATCTCCCCACATCACTCGCTTACCACCTCTCCCACATATCTCTTACCACCTCTCCCCATCTCTCTCTCACCTACCTTTCTCTCACCTACCTCTCTCCTCCCACCTACCTCTCTCCTCCCACCTCTCTCTCCCCCTCTACCTCTCTCTCCCCCTCTACCTCTCTCTCTCCCCCACCTCTCTCTCCCACCCCTCCTCTCTCTCCCACCCCTCCTCTCTCTCCCACCCCTCCTCTCTCTCCCACCCCTCCTCTCGCACCCCTCCTCTCGCACCCCTCCTCTCGCACCCCTCCTCTCTCGCACCCCTCCTCTCTCGCACCCCTCCTCTCTCGCACCCCTCCTCCTCTCTCGCACCCCTCCTCTCTTTCTCACCCCCCTCCTTTCTCACCCCCCTCCTTTCTCACCCCCCCTTCTCACTCCACTCCTCTCATCCCTCCTCGTACTCCTCCTCTATCATACCACTCCTCTCTCATACCCCTCCTCTCACACCTCTCCTCTCACACCTCTCCTACCTTTCTCTCTCCCACCTTTCTCTCACCCACCCTTCACTCCCCACCCCTTGCTCCCCACCCCTCTCTCCCTGCCCCTCTCTCCCTGCCCCTCTCTCCCCACCCCTTTGTCTCCCACCCCTTTGTCTCCCACCCCTTTGTCTCCCACCTCTCTCCCCACCTCTCTCTCTCACCCCCACCCCTCTCTCCCCCACCCCTCCTCTCTGCCCCCTCTCTCCCCACACCTCTCTCTCTCCCTGCCTCCCCCACTTTTCTCTCTCCCCCACTTTTCTCTCTCCCCCACCTTTCTCTCTCTCCCCCACCTTTCTCTCTCTCCCCCACCTTTCTCTCTCTCCCCCACCTTTCTCTCCCTCCCCCACCTTTCTCACCCTTCTCTCCCTCTCTCTCCTCCTCTCGCCCTCCTCTCCCCTCCCCCTCCTCCCCCCTCCTTCCCCCTCTCTCTCCCCCTCTCTCTATCTCATAAACCTCTCCCCTCCACCTCCCCCCTCTCCCCTCTCCCCTCCACCCCTTCCACCTGTCTCCCTCTTCCCCTCTTCCCTCTTTCTCCTCCCCTTCTACCCCTCCGTCCTCCTCCTTCTCCCCTTCTCTCTCCCCCGTCTCCCCTCCTCTCTCCCCCGTCCCCCTCTTCCCTCCCCCTCCTCTCTCCCCCGTCCCCCTCTTCCCTCCCCCCTCTTCCCTCCCCCTCTTCCCTCCCCCATCCCCCCTCTTCCCTCCCCATCCCCCCTCTTCCCCATCCCCGCTCTTCCCATCCCCCTCCTGCCCTCCCCTTCCTCCTCCTGCCCTCCCCTTCCTCCTCCCCTTCCTCCTCCTCCTCCCCTTCCTCCTCCTCCTCCTCCCGCCCTCTCTCCTCCTCCTTCTCCTCCTCCCGCCCTCTCTCCTCCTCCTTCTCTGCAGGAGCCTAAAGACTAGTGATTCCTTTTCTCCACCGACGCTGTTCTTTGTCCAGTTGAGCATTTGTATAATTTTTTACTGCTCTCTCTGATATTTCTTCTGTTCCTTTTATCTGGCAACCTTTTCCCAGATCTATAAAGCTTCATATTGCATGGGTTGAGGTGGTTGTGTCATCTCATACAATTTTCCCTTCAAATGAGCTAGAATCCTGGTTTTAAAGGTTACATATCTAGGAAAATGTAATGCACCATCATCCTCCGTAATCCTCATCCATTGGTTTAACCATAATCATTAATGTAATCCATGGTCAGTAGACATTATGTAAACTGGAGTAGCCTCAGAAGGCGATTCATCCCCTTTCCGAACCAGAATAGTAACATCTACCCTCAGTTTTAAAAAAATCCTTAAAACATTTAATTTTGACAACCCAATTAATTGAATCGTTTTGCGAAACCAAATGTTTTGATTTTCTTCCGTATTTGTCAGATTTTTAATTGCCAATCAAATAACAGCTTATATTTTCAGTGATCCCTTTATCCAATCCATAGACAGGACTCAAATCAACAAGGTCCAATTAGCAGTGTGGCACAGGACACCCATACAATGATGGCGCAAAACACTATGGGGCTTATTTACAAGACCCTTGTGCCGCTGGTGCGTCACTTTTAATATGGGGAAAAAGTGACACACTGGAGGTGCAAGGGGCTTGTAAATAAGCCCCTATGATGCCAACTTTTTACTCCTCACAGCGCTCAACCTCCTTACAATTTCTTCGCTATTATTCTTTTTTTTTTTTTTTTAAACATATCTTTATTACACCTTTTGCAAATTAATAGCCCCTTCCCCCCCAACCCCCCAGTGGACAATCCATTCTTATAATTAATTCTTATAGCATAAAACATACAGATCCAGCATTTATACATAGTCTTATCATTCCCACCAAACAGATCCTAGCGGGACAAGACAAAAAGAAAAGACGAGGAAAAAAAAAACCAGGATAATACAACAGAAGATTGCCCTGCTAACCTCTATACCCGGCTTCTGATGGCATGTAACGAAAGTGCTCTTCTAACCCTCTTCGAATGTAGCCACCAAGCTTATCAAAGGGGCCTAGACCCTGGCCCCTTTCCACCTAGCCCCCTTTCCCTTTTTTGCATATACTGCTGCTCCCATGTGGTAAACAGCCATTAAACAAGTGAGTCATTGTTGGACTGAAGGAGAAGAACTATCTCGCCATGCGGTTGCCAAACATAGCCGAAGAGCCACCATTGCAATAAACATAAATGTCTGTTCCTTGTTGGAGACTGAGTGATTGCTGACCCCAAGTAAAATGAGTTGCAGACTCGGTGCTATATTTAATCCCAATCTCCCCCCCCCCCCCAGACCTAAGCAACACCCCCTATCAGTCCCCTCAAGGCTAGACAGGTTCCAAATATGTGTATCAAATCCGCCTCATACAGATGACATCTGGGACAGCACACATTATTTGTATTGCCCCATTTAGCAATTTTCCCCCGGGCATATTACAATTTATAATAAATTTTAAAATGCTGCAAAATGAGGCAGAGATTAAGATAATCTGTGCCAACTCTCTAGACTCTGAGAGGACATCTGTTCCTGCCTGAACCTTCTCTTGTCACCACTTTTCCTATTTTTCTGAATCATTTGGCATAAGCCCATTCAGCATCTGATAGAATTTTCCAATGGGGTTTTTCCTGCTCAGAACTCTATCAACCACTTCGATCCTACAGAAGCCTTCGGCCCCTCCTACTTTTTGAGTTAAAAATCGCAAATCTGTAGATATTTGAAAATCTCATGAGGCCCTAACTTGAGCTTCTGCCGTAAAATCTCAAATGAGATAATCCCGCCCCACCCCCGAAAAAGTCTCCTAGTTTTACAAGGCCTCCCTCTTCCCATTGGTTCATATGAGTCCCTAAAAATTGCTGGGAGATTGGGGTTTTTATGTACTGGAGTATAAAAATTCCACTGACCTATTCCTAACTTCTTTCGAATTACTGCCCATATTTTATAAGAATAACAAAGAGTCTTAAATCTAACTATGTTATAGTACCCATACTCTAGCTGTCTCCACAATACTCCACATGCTGCGTCTCTAATCAAAAGCTCATACGGGGAGGGACTATGGAGAGCCTCTCATTTTATCCCCAGCAAAATAGAGATCTGCTGCAAAGCAGTGGCCCAGTAGTATATTTTTATGTTAGGTTCCGCTAGCCCACCATGCTCTCTCGGAAGGGTCAGATATTTCAACGCCCTTCTAGACTTAGTGTATGCCCACAAAAATCTCAAGATCACCTCGTCAATAACCTCGAACCACTGGTTCCCTATTTCGACAGGGATGGCTCTAAAAAATAGAGTATTTTGGGTAAAAAACATTTTAATCAAATTAGTTCTACCTATTAGTGATATTCGTAGATTCTTTATACTGCAAAATTCCCCCGTTGTACTTTTTATTAATGGGTCTATGTATGTCTGTATGATCTTATCTACATCCACTACGATTTTAACCCCCAGATAGGGGGGTCTACTACTTGCTTGTCCACACATTCCACTTCTGTATTTTTAACTATTTGGGTCTTATGCCGATTTAATAGATATGCCGAAAATTTACCAAACTGCTTAGCCTCTTCATCTATTGCCTGTAATGCTTCCCCAGGTTCTGTGGTGACTATTACCAAATCATCAGCATAACCCAGTATTTTAGTCTCCCAGTTACGTCTTAATAGGCTGAATTAGATTGTTAGTTATTATCCTCCTTATCAAAGGATCAATATACAGGGCGAATAACAAGGGAGAACAGGGACATCCCTGTCTGGTACCTCGCTGTATTTTAATAATATCCGAGTAGCCGCACATCACAGAGATCCTGACCGTAGGCCGCTGGTACAGTGATATAACGGCCAAACAAAAACCTGGCCCCAAGACCAACCGACCTCCATCAGAAACCAGAGGCAGTGCCAGGAGACCAATCCATAGACAGAGCTCAAATCAACACTGTCCAATAAGCAGTGCGGCACAGAACACCAACCAACCAATGACAGTGCGAAACACTATGGCGTCAACTTATTGCTCCTCGCAGAGTTCACCCTCTTTTACAATTTCTCCCCTTTTTTCAAACAAACTTTCTGACCAATCTTGTTTGCCTAATTCTTCTTTTCTTTAAAGAAATTTAGATTCTGCAATCACTAAAGAAATTCACAACCACAAGTGACTTCCCGACCAGCGAAAACTCACATCAATTAATGCAGCTCTACCCTAGAGCGCAATTAGATTCCACCAGCATTAACAAAGTTAATCAATTGCCAACGCTTGTCCCTATAGTTACTGATATTTCACATCAACTGACCTCTTTGCAAAACATGTTTAATATCTCTGGATCTTTCGACTTCTATGAGCCTGAAATCAACTTCTTCACAACATAAATTTCTTAATACTTTTCTTGTACTATTCAATTTATCTACAAACAAAAGCGCACTCACTCTACTCTCACAAACACAACATGTTCTCCCTATTGACACTCATAGTTCCTGTAACTGCTCGTCACTCCATCTGGATTCGGGCACTGGAATTCTGGATTATTGTGAAAATATTTTAGGTACTAATTTAAGCTCGATTCTGGGTGTAAACCATCAATCTGCTTCCAGAAAATGCAGGAGCCTAAGAACTCACAAAGATGAATCAGTTTCTAAACACCCACTTACGATCTCTCCATGGAGAATCCTTGTGGCTCCAGAGAGGTCAATGACCCCTTTCCACAGTGGGTGAATTATAGCTGTTCCAAAAACTTCAAAATATCATCGACATTTAGAATTTTAATGAATAGTCAATGATGAGAGTTTGTGAGTTTCATATCCTTTATTCAATTAAAGGTTAGTTCCTCTAATTATCTTTATTCAGTTTATTATGTTTACAGAAATAATGAGATTTGGTTAGAAGTCAGCATACACAGTGTTCCATAAAGATCCACAATAAACTAACTAAGGACCTAATCTAAATAGAACCCATGAAGAGTTCTTTGGAAATGAGCAAGAGCGATGAACCTCTCATAAGAGTAGTTCTGGAATCTCCAGCAGCAGGTCTGCCAGAATAAGGTATAGAAAGTATAAGATGGGGTGGAAATGGGAATGAGAAGCTGATTAACTAGCTAGGAATATTCATTAATATAGATTCATGCTATCATAACAATTTTGAAGGCGTCTTCACATAATGTCCAATAAGAATTGTCCATTCTGTGGTGTTGTTGGTCGTATGATGCCTCTTCTTCTGATTCCCACTGTCTGCACTCACGTTGTCACATTTAATACAGTTTTGCTACGGCATTTGTTACATGAAGGAAATTTCTCATGAGACCTCTTACATAAGCTAAAAGATGCACTATAAGCTTGATGTGTAGAGAAAGGGTAGTCAGTAATACGAAAGCAACTATCAATATTATTTGGAAGCAGCATTCACGAAGTCTCTAAATCATCATTCATCATGTACAATTTTAATAAGCTCATGGCATTCTAGTGAATGATCTAACATGGGGTGAGAAGCTGAATGAACGTGAGGTTGGGGGTCAGCATATTTCTAAATAGATCACAAATGCTAAGCAGTTTTACAAAATGTTTACTTATGAAGTTGTGAGCAAGAGACGAGAGAGAGGCTTTTTGGCCTAATTAAAAAATACATGTCAATGAATGGTTGCCTGGTGCAAAAATGTTAAAAAACACACATTTATTAGTAAATATTCTAGTAACATTCTTGATTGTACATGGGATTACTAAAGCATTATACACAGTTCAATTACTAATGTTTCACATGATATGCATTTACATTTTGCCTGCAAATTATTTCCTAGTGTAAACATTTCTGCAGCATTTAAACACATTCTAAAGTGCAATTCTAACACAATTGAGAAGTCGGTTTTCAAACTTTGCACTATTTCTCTCAAACTCCCTCCCTTTTGATGTTAACCATCACAATTTGGTTTCACATTCAATTCTGATTCTAAAGAGCAATTTTGTCCTCAGATGTTCCCCGTCTTTCTTTTTATCCTCCTAGTGTGTTGCAGTGTTTTCATGTAGTAGTCATTTATTATTCCCACTCATCCCATGTCCTTTTTTAATGTTTTCATGTTAACCATCACAATTTGGTTTCACATTCAATTCTGATTCTATAGAGCAGTTTCGTCCTCCGATGTTCCCCGTCTTTTTTTTTTTTATCCCGCTAGTGTGTTGCAGTGTTTTCATGTAGTAGTCATTTATTATACCCACTAAACCCATGTCCTTTTTTAAACGTTTTCATTGATAGGCATCATGTATTTTGCACAAGAAATATTTAAAGCGCAGATAAAGGACATACAGAAATATTAGACATGGTTCTATTAGTATAGGCATTAGTATAGCTTTATTTATTCCCTTCCTAGCTGTGGAGAACCAGTTGCCAATCTTATTTAAACCCTTCCCAAACATTTCGTACACATTTGCTGTTCTCAATTCTTGTAATTCGGGTTTCAAGTTTGATATGTTCCTGGCAAATTCTTCTATCTTCCTACTCTCACCCGGTATGTGTAAACAGCAATGAGTTGGCTTAAGCATTTGGCAGACTCCTCCTTTCTCGGCAAGAAGGATGTCTAAAGCAAGAAGGTCTTGTAAAAGCATAGACCTATAGCAACTAATTCAGTGTTAATTAGGAGCATAGCTCCAGAAGTATTTGTTGCCATTCTATTCACTACGGTAGCTAGCTTCTTGATCTTTTCATCATTCAATATTAACCCCACTGGTGGTATCACTGCTCCAAATATATTTCCCACTAAGGAAACCTCATTTCCTGTGTTGCGTTTGTGTCTGCATGATGGTGCTAGTGTCAAAGTTTCTATGCAAGTAAAGTGATACATTTTCGGAATTAGATGCCCAAATAACATGTTTCCTCCCAATGAGCTGGTAACAGAAAGTAAGCTCTTTGTCCACATATGTGGTATACTCCAGGAATCTCGTTCCCATCCCCCCTAATAATTCGAAATTGTGTTCACAACTACTAGTCCTATGTGTTTAATTCTTTTCTGTGTCCTTCTTTTAGAAAAACAAACTTTCCCCTTGTTTTGACTGTCTAATCTGAGTTTTGGATAAATAATTGAGGGGCATATTAGCAAGGGCACTATCGCCGCTTTAGCGGCACTTTTTGCCGCTAAAGCGGCGATATTTATATCGCCCTATCAGCAAACTGTCTCTAACAGCAGTTAGCGACAGTTTGCGGGCATCAGCGCCCGTTTTTTTACCGCTTTGCATGTCAGCGATATTTATCGCTAATGACATGCAAAGTGGGCGTTCCCGACGAACAAACCTGGGAAACATTCGCTAACAGGCCTATCGCCTATTAGCAAGGTGGCCATGGCCCCAGTTAGCGACGTGAAAAGTCGCGCTAACCGGGGTCATCGCCATTTATTTAACACCTGCAATTAGCAGGTGTTAGCCATACCTAACATGGGGGGTGGATTATGCTGATACGACCACAGGGTCGTATCAGCAAGGTGTTCTCCCTTCTCCATGCAACATCGCTGGTTTTTCAGCGATGTTGGCCCATTTCCCCCGCTATCGCTGGAATATTCATCGCCATAGCGCTAATCGTTGCTAATACAGCGTTAGCGTGGCGATGTATTCCAGCGATAGCCGGCGATAAAAAAAATCACGCTAAGCAGGGTTAGCGATGATTATCGCCTCTTCTTGCTAATATGCCCCTTAATTTCTAAATTCGTTCTCCTCTTTCTGCCATGCATTCTCTAAACATCTTCCTTTCAGTCTGCAGTCTTTGTCATGGTTATGTACCTTTCCTCTAGGGCCATAATATAAGCTTTTTCTTGGGGATGCATTAAGTAGGTCAAATTATTTTTATAAGCTTCTACATTATTTAGAAGTGCGGAAAGAAATAATACCATGCAGTGTCCATTGTTTTCCTTTGTGGGTGTAAATTCATGCACTCTTTCAGGGGCACTTGTGACAGCACTAAATCATAGTTTGGTATATGACTATGACTTCTGACTTCTGAAACGGAAGCCAGCAAACTTGCACAAACATTACAATCCTTAAAATCTAAAGCACTTGTATATTCTTGCAGTAATCTAGAACATGTATTAGTGGAATAATCCTCTTTCCTAAAATTTGCAAAGATTTTAGCTAAAGTGTTAACCCTAAACTTCAGAGCATACACATTAGTGGCATTAATTCTAGGAGACTCTGGATCAGGAGTTAAATCAAATCCTATCAATACTATAGAGATCTTGATGACTGTTATTATGAAAATCACACACAATACTTTTGCAATGTCTTCTAATGCAACACATCTTTCTGAGTCAAGAATGAGCTTTTGAGGATTATTTTTTCTTCATTTTTTTTTTCTTTCTTCTTCAGCAGTTCCCTAATAGACAATCCTTAACCCTACTCCGTGTTCTTCTAGAATGTTATCCCTATTCTTCTGTAACTTTCTTCTCGTGCCTAGGTTATTCTTCTAAAAAACAATTCATAAAAATAACAACCACCTAATAGGTATAGTTCAGAACTGCTCTTTTTTAGCGTTAGAGTTCACTTTAGATTTTCCAATAGATTTGGTAGACAAATAGTGACTTCTTTACTTTTCCTCCTGGAGGTTCTAACAGCTCAAGTCAGGATTCAAATTGCACAAATCTTCCAAACTCACATTCAGTGCTGTGTCACGTAGTAAGACCATTCAGGTGCAGATTTCCTTCTGCAAGGCACTCAAGTCCTTCTGAATTTTCTCAGAACTTATTGATTTGGATTAAACGAGTTCTCTTCCTCTGTCTTACTTTCCTCAAGCACTACTTCTGGGATTCGTGCTATCGACAAATTCCTCTTCTGCCTTTTCTTGTTGAAACTTTTTGGCTACTCAGCTTGCCGGCACAATCTATTTGTTCAGAAGCTTGTTCATTTGACACGATCTTGATCTACTCTTGGTTTTATTTCAGTCTCCTTTTCTTCACCATGGTAGTCTTCAATCCGACTTTGCATTATTGCACTCACTTTTTCTTGTCTTTCGTCTTTAGCCTTTCTTCTTCTCACACTTCTGCCCATATTCTTGTTTGTGCTCCTGCTTGCACTCCTGCAGGTGCCACAGGTCGGACTGGTCTCTCCTCCGGTGGTGAAACCACTAGTGCTCTTCTCTCAGGATCATAGACCATTGACTCTTCTGGATTTCTCACTTTTCTTGTGTCTGTGTCTGTGTGTCTGTTTGTGTGTGGCATGAATCCAATTTGGAACTGCAGTACATTTAACAGTAGCTTTGGTTGTCAGCAGAAGTTGGTAGGGGCCTTTCTTTTTGGGTTCAGGACAAGTCTTCTGAACTTGCTTCTTGATGACAACTTAATCTCTGGGATTGAGGTTGTGGCACTTCTTGATGAGGATCTGGTGTGGCAGCTGACACCTGATGAGAGACCGAACGAACCACATCAGCAAGGGCTTAGCAGTAGTCCATATTCCTATCATCTGTGATATTCAATTAGGTGTCTTTGGGGACAGCAGGTAACCTCATGGCTCTCCCTATGAGTATTTCATGCGGGGATAGTCCTGTCTTCCTATCTGGAATGCATTGAACACTCATCAGTACCAATGGTAACACATCTGGCCATTTCAGTGATGTCAAAGTACATACTTTTGCCAATCTGGACTTTATTGTTCTGTTCAACTATGACTGATGCTTCTGGTCTGTAACTGCAGTGTAACTTCTGTTCAATCTGAAATGCAGCGCACATGTTCATCACTTCGTTATTGAAATGCGTTCCTCTATCTGACTCAAAGACTGGCATTCCAAATCTCGGTATGATTTCATGCAATAACAGTTTGGCTACAGTGAGACTGTAATTTCTCCTTGTGGGGTAGGCTTCCACCCATCTAGAGAATACACAGATAATCACAAGGATATATCTAATCCCTTTATGAGCAGGCATATCATTAAAATCCATCGGTAGTCTGTTAAAAGGACCACATAATCTTCCTAGGTGAGTCCTTCAAACTGGAGTCTTTTTCCCTACATTTAGTTGTTGACATGTGAAACATCTCTTGCAGTTTTAATCACCAGTCATTTAAAATTTAAGATTAAAACATCTTTGTCTTAAAAGCCACAACATCACATCTCTCCCCAAATTTTGTGTATCCATTGTAGTGCCTAGCCATTGGAAACAACAAGCTGTCTGGCAACACTGGTTTCCCTACTTCTGACATTCAAATGTCATTTACATTTTTTGTAGAACCTGCACTGATCTAACCACTCTCTTCAGCCTCTGTCACTTTTCCTGTACTTGCTTTAAATCTTCCCAGATATAGGTTATTTCCATCATCATTGGGAAAGTACTCTCTTCCTAAAATCTGCATGTGAAGCCATCATTTACTGTAAATGCTCTATTAATTGTGCATGGTAGGAAGGCACGGTACCTAGATATGCTGATCCCATAGCAGTTGCCTATGGCAACGTATCTGCTGCCTGTTTGGTGCTCTGGCATTTCACCACAGCAATTTCTTTGGGCAGCTGCAATGCACTGAGCAAATCCTTCACATTCTAGCCATTTCTGATTGGTGATCCTGTGGAAGTCAAAAGCCCTCTCTTCATACATAATTGTCCAAAATCATGCACTACACTGAAACCATAATGTCTGTCTTTAAAGATGGTGAATCTCAATTGTGCAGTTAAATTGGAAGCTCGGGTAAGGGCATTTAACTCAGCAACTTGTGTGGAGAAAACAGATTGGAGCCAAGAGGCTTTGATCACAAAATCTATGGTGAGCATGGCATATACTGTTCTCAGTGTGCCTTCATTACTTTGCAGGCATGGACCATCAACATACAAGACATAGTCAGGCTCGATTTAAATGCTCAGGCCTTTGTTTTGTGCATAGTTCAGTGACACGTAGGCAATCATGATCAAAATCACAATTTCTGTGTTCTGGTTCAGTTACAGGGTAGAGACATTTAATATTACAACACCTGATGATAACATTATCTGGACCAAGCAAACTTTGTTCATATTTGCTGAGTCTACTGTGTCAGATACTGCTTTTTTGTTTTGGTCAGCAACAATTCAACTGAAAGTGGTACCATGACAATTAAGGGATGTCCATCACTGTTTTTACCCTTTTCCAGACTCAGTCACCGCGGCCACTGCCTTCAAGCAGTCAGGGAGTCCTGATGATACAGGGTCAAGGGTGGTTGATAAGTATGCCATAGGTCTTTGGGCTCCTCTATGCATTTGTCTTAACACTGAGTACTCACCCATCTCTTCCACGGCAAAATAAAGTAAACTCTTCAGAATAATCTGGCATTCCTAGGGCTGGGGCACGACACAATTTATCTTTCAGCTCTAGGAAGGCTTTAGTGCACAGATTGTCTCAATGAATTGGATCAGACACATCTCGATGTGTCAGCCTCAGTAGGGGCTTTGCAGTCAAATACAAATTTGATATACACTGTCTACAATAACCAACCATTCCCATAAACATCCTGAGCTCTCTTTGTGTTTGCGGTGGATTCATTTGCAAAATGGCATCCACTCTTTCCGGTCACACCTTCCTAATTCCTTTCATGCTAATGTGTCCCAAATAATGTACTCCTTTTTAATAATACTGCAGTTTACCTGGACAATTTTTTTGTTAATTTTCTGCCAGGTTATTCAATAATGCAATGGTGTTTTTGCAAGCTTCTCTGGTATCTGAAGCTACCAGCAAATCATCAATATACTGGAGTAAAGCAGAGTCACATGGCATTTGCAGAGACAATTAGGATCTGATTGACAATTGAAGTTCTCTCTGTATACCCTTGAGGGACACAACCCCACTTGATTGTCATCTGTTGGAAAACAAATGAAAACAAAAACTGGCTATCTTCGTGCAGGGGCACTGAGAAGAAAGCCTGACATAAATCAATGATCGTAAACCATTCTGCAGTACAGGGAATTTGGAAAAGCGGAATAGCAGGAATTGGCACTATGGGACAACAAGGCACCACTATGTTGTCGATTTGTCTCAAATCCTCCACTATGCTATATTTTCCATTTTGCTTTTGGATACCCTTTATAGGTGAATTACATGACTGTCAATCCTCTCAGAATGCCTTTCTGTAGCATGTCTTCTATTACGGGTTGTATCCCAGCAATTGTTTCAAGAGACAATGGTTAAGATGGCGTTCTTGGAAAAATTGCATTTGGCTTTATCTGGACTTGGACTTGTTAACAATTAAGCACAGTCAGTAAGTTGAACATTCCTGTAAGCATTTTGCTTAATCAATTTAAAAACATCCTCGTGTGTTTGAAATGCAACACCATCCGGTGTGCAGTAAATTGTGCAATTTAATTTACATAGCAAATCTCTTCCTAACCGGTTCACTGGACTTGAAACGCAAACCACACATTGATGTTTTTCCTCAAATGTCCATATTTTTACTGGATCTTCATCCAAAATTGGATTTGACATTTGTCTATTGGTAACCCCAACTACTTGGATAATTTTTTCTGAGAGAGGCAAGTCTGGTAATTCCACTATGGATCGGGTAGCCCCAGTGTCAACTAAGTATGACACATTGTGACTATAGACGTTGGCATTTATGTATGGGCCACTTTGGTCTACCTCGAGGACTGCGCCAAGTACACAATCCTTTCTTCTCTCAGACAATCATTGTGAATTATCAGAATTTAACTCATCCATTTCAAATAAGGGAAACTGCCCCCAAAACATCTTGATTTGGATTTTGAAAGTGACATTGCATTTTGATTTTGATTTAATTTTGGCAATTGATTTATATTCATTCTGGGATCCCCCATCTGACCCGGTACAACGGGTATCATTTAGTTTTGTTTCTGCATCAGTTCTGCATTTGTTGTATGTGCATTCTCTGACCTATCATTCCCTGAGAATTTTGCGCTTGGCCAGCAAGTTTTCTGGATTAAATCGACATTCTTGTTTCCAATGCCCCACCCTATTCTTGATGTGACAGGCAGTAACTTTCTTCATGGCAGCAACATCTGTCCCAGATCCCACAACTCTGGGAACACCTCTACCTCTTCTGAGGGGAACCCGCATCCCATTTGAATTTGCTGCAAATCCAGCTTGTGGACCAACTACTCTCTGCATCATGCCCTGATTTCCATTCAACGACTGACTTTGAAACCCTTTCTGAGCCATCTTTGTCTGAGGCAACATACACCTTTCCTTTATTTTCCTCTGTTTATGTCCAATTAATTGCTGCAATACTTCATTTAAAGTAGAATTTCATGAAGGGATTTTGTCTGCCAGCAGATAACACTTTGTGTAATATGGGAGCTAATCTCAGGATTCAATTCCAAAACGAATTGTGACACAAAAATTCCCATGTCTTGCTCTTGAGGATACTTGCTTCCACTGTGCTGCTTAAAAG
Organism: Calotriton arnoldi; assembly: GCA_963921515.1. NCBI lineage: Eukaryota > Metazoa > Chordata > Amphibia > Caudata > Salamandridae > Calotriton > Calotriton arnoldi. Next base: position 536,524 of record CAWUFW010003154.1, on the reverse strand, counting down.
CCTGCAACAACCTTTCATAATATTCATTAACAGTTTCCTTCGGTTCCTGGGTCGTTCTTTTAATTTTCAGCCAACCAATGCCAAGTCAAGAAAATCTTTAGTTGAATTTATTAACAAATTCGTAAAAGATACATTACTATAAAAAAGTGTAAAACACTTTAAAATTCATACAAAAGGCATATTACAATAAATTTCCTACAGTAAAAAGAGAACACAGTATAAATAATTTAAAATACTAAAATCTTAAAATTTACTACTTTTGTGATACATATCTGGAGGAACCGCAGCTAAAAATATAGTCCCACTATCATTTTCATCATATCTAAGATCATCTTGAAAAATCAATGATTATCTTCTGCGTAAAGTCATTGCAATAAAAGTAACAATGGCAAAGCACATACGGACATTTGGCGATTGCTTAAGATAAGCAAATGCCACCTCATAATAAAATATGCCCTGGGACAAGAAAAGTGTCCGAAGTAAATGCTTTTTGATATCACTGTAAAATTTGCAAAAAAGCATAAAGTGCAGAGTTGATTGTATTGCATTACCATCACACGGGCATCTAGGTAGGTTTTGAGCCAATGAATCAGTTCTTGGAAAAGTCACTACAAAATTGATTGCCTCGAGGCATAATATTGCAAGCAGAATCTATCATGCTCATTTTCAGGGTTAACTATCTAAGGATAGTTTTAATTTCTTTTTTTACTATATTTCACTATTCCATTGGGCTCCAAGGGTTTCAGATTTTCCTCTAGGTCATGTAATAAGGATCTCTTATTTTTTAATCAGGGCATTTTTTCAGAGTTATCCAGACCTAATCAATCCTTGATAACCTCCTAGAAACCATAGTGCCCTCCTTTGAACAAATGCCATGGCATTTTTTCAAAATACTTAATTGAATGGTCTCTTCAATATATTTCATACCCAATTCTAAATGTACTATTGAAGTAGAAGTTGAGCTGGGCACACCCAAGAGTCTTGGTAAAAAAGAATTTTCTTCAACTTGTAATAGAATACACTTTTCTCCACCCCACAGCTGTGAGCAATACAGAGCTACCGGTAAACATTTGCTCCTGTACAACTTCACCATTTCTCTCACTGTTTTATTCCCTATCTTCCTAGAATATCTAAAAACTGCAGAAATGGCTCTTATAAAATTCAATTTGTCAACCTCCATATGAGAATACGAGTTACTTTTTTTAGGAAATGTAATACCTAAATAATTAAAAGTTTTGACCTCTGTTAGTTTATGTCTCTGTGCATAGATGCTTTTCCCAGGTCTCTTCTTATTCCCGCAAGACATGACAAAAGTGTTCCCTAGATTTTATTTTAGGGCTTTGTTTTCCATAAAATTAACAAGTGATGGATGAGCCGTTCTAGACCATTTGCAGTCGTAGAAATTAAGACTGTGTCATCCGCGTAGAGCAAAATGGGGGTTGAGAGTGTGCCTACACTAGGGGCATCAACATAAACTTCTTGCAGGAAATGATCCACCCCATTAATAGACAAAGAAAATAAAAGGGGGGCAAGCACACAACCCTGTCTAACCGCTGGGTCACCCGAAGCTTCTCAGTGCATTCTCCATTTCTACCATATCACATGGAAGATGTTAAGGTAGCATATAATCTGGAAAGGAAGCAAACGATGTCGCTAGGCACACCCATATCCATTAATACTTGCTAAAGTTTGGCATGATTAACAAGATTGAAGTCACTCGAGAGATCAGCAAAAAATAAGTATATATGCCCCTCTCTTGCTAAAGTAAATTTACTAATAATAAGGTGTAGTTTTATCTCCTGTTCCACCGTGCCTACTAGTTTTCTGAAGCCAAATTGTATATCTGAGATTATCCTATATTCGTGCCCCCAAGCTTCCAGCCGTGCCAATATCACTCAGCCCATCAACTTCCAAGAGGAATCTAGGAGTGATGTGGGGCGTCAGCATCTAGCGTCCCCTCTATTCCCTTTCTTAAAGATGGACACAATCACACTTTCAGGCTAAGATGATGGATAGAGGCCACAAGCAGCATCATTAAGAATTTGGGAAAGAATCTGGACCCATAATAATGGGTATAGCTTAAAGGCATCTACAGGCACGCCATCATGCCTTGGCGCTTTACCTAATTTGCTATTCCTTAGGTCGATACTAACTTCCACCATGGTAACAAAATCCCATGGAATATAATTGGTATTGTTAGTACTATCCCTTAATTTGTTCACAGTGAAACTCTCTATATTAAAACTAGCACGAAAATGGGAAATCCTAGCATCAGATGGAACTGATGTATCCTAAGTTGGGGTGGAAGCTTCCTTCAGAAATGGTGTATTTCTAATTTTCCAAAACTATGTATTATTACCAGTAATAACTGCCTGCTCCCAGTCTGCCCAGGCCTGCTCCTGGAGTTCCTTTTTTCTATTATCAATTTCAAACTTATAGTTGGCTTCTAATGTCCTGATTTTTCCCTATCCCTTGGGGTTTCCTGGAGGGCTTTTCGTAGAGTTTGATTCACATTTGTACATAATTAGTTAAATCACCGAGGGGAAATTTCTCTTCTCTCTATACTTTCTCCTGGCCTATGTAATTTATCCGAAATGGCTGCAGTAATTTTACCAAATGCTTCCACATTTTTGCTATGGTCCTCCCCCCCCCCCCCAATTCGGTAGATGTCGCAAAGGTCTCCCATTGTTCAGAAACAACAGTTTTGTACACCAAAGGTTAATTTCTCTCAGACCACTTAATAGTGACAGTTTTATTTCCTTGACACTTGATTCTGGGTGCTTGCTCATAAGACTCCTCTCTACTGCAGGAGATATTATAAGTCAGAACTAATGCAGCGGGATCACTAAGCACTGTACATATAGTTTTGTAATATTTAATTGACTGTAAATCGTTGGTTGTGACAAGGATATGATCAATAACAGAACAATTCCTGTTACCAAAAAATGTGGGTGTATCAATCCCGTCTTCCTTCAAATTTTGGTCAGATATTTCTACATTATACTGATATATTATTTCATTTAATATTTCCCCATAGGGATCATGTATGAAATTAGATTGATATGCCCCAGAACAGTCAACATAGCCACGAACAGTAATACCTTTATTCTGACACTTTTTGGTATTAAAATCTGTGGCTAACTGGGTCAGGAAAGTCTCAAGGTCCTTTCCTAATACCACTACTACCCTACCATGGGTATTATTAAAAATATTCTTGAAATAATTAATTGAAACAATATGATACCTTTTGTTAATTGTAAGATGAACCAGCTTATAAAAGGGAGATTTTGTCATTATCTTTCCAACCTTAATGGGTATGTGGCTTGAAATGGGCATAGCTAGACCAACTTTTGCACGCCCATGTGCTGAGGGTATAGCCAGTGTTGAGATTGAGAAAAAACTATCAACATGTGAATTCTCCCCTTGCCAGGTTTCTTGGAGACAGACTATATTAGCAAGTTTTAAGGAGCTAAACCAATCCAGATTATTCATTTTGGACCTTACTCCAGCCGTATTCCAACTCATGATCTTTACTCGTTTCCTTATATCTTGTACCTTTTCTCCATGTGCTTTGCTACTAGTTATCTGTTTCTTTCCCCAAACCTTGGTTCTCTACAACTGGCCCCCTGGTATTATCATGTCAATCTAACTCTTCCAAATTGGATAATGGGGTAAATCTGTTAGATAGGGCAAGTGTAGGGAGAGGTATACCATTAGAACCCCGTTGCCTTCCTAAATTTGAGTTCTCTGGGCACTTATCACTATGCTGAGTATCACAGGGTTCCATTCTCGGGGGATACACTCTTCCCGGTCTAATCGGTCTATAAAAGTAACTGAGATGAAGGGCTTAAATTCTGCTTGGGCTAGGGGATCTCTGCATTAGGCATCAAAAGAAGGTTTGCCACCATAGTGCGTCTATGAAAATTCAAAATAATGCAATCTAATGAGTTTTCTCTGGTATGGTTTCCTAACAATGGAACTCTCTTTACATGCAAGATCTCTTGTGACAAGTCCCCCACCCAACCAGAATTTCATTGTAACCAGTAAAATGATCTATTCTGCAGGGATTTATAATCCTCCTCGCCCTCCTTTTGGAGCCTTGGCATACTCTTAAGAATGATGGTGTATGTAGCACATTCGGGGGGGTGGAATTGGGGGTATATCTTCTTATATTGGTTATCTTTCCTACTTGTTTTCCTCCCAGTGTCCAAACCATTGCAACTTATATTCCTTACTGGTTCCATGGAAGGGATTGACATTGCTGGGGAGGATAAGTTCTTTACTTAGTTTTTTCGTGATGGTTATGTTGTCTCTTTGCATCTAGCCCCCCCCCCAACAATTCGTTATTAGTGACATCCATTTTGGTGTCCGATGATGGTGGTACCAAATTTCCATCCCCCGCCCTTTTCTTTCGCTTATGATGTTATTTAAGGCTGAGAGTTAAGAAGACATAATATCTAATCTTAACGAGAGGGGCAATTTCCCATGTAATTAGCGAGTTCTTTACTCTTTTCCAGCCAATAAGCTCAGCTCATAACAGAATCCAAGGGGGGCATGAGTCCATAGCCTCTTCATTAGTTTCATGACCCCACTACGGCGGTAAGGGGTTCATGTCTTCCTTCCCCACCCTCCGCATGGGACTGCTGTGTACCTTTTTTGGGTTTTAGTTGGTTTAGCCCTAATTCTTGTTTTATTCAACCTCTATGCTTTATTTGGTTTTAGGAGGGCTAGCTTCTATATCAGGCTCCCCAAGACTCCCTACTTAACCTTGTTTCTGATGACTATCTGGACCCTAAAAACAAAATAATACATAATCTCTTATCTCATTATGGTGAAACAAAGTCCAAATGCCATGTTGGGGGGGAGGATGTCTCCGGTTGCTTCTCCTTTCTTAGGCCTCCCCCTTTTATTTCCTTTACATCTCCTGTTATTAAGCCTTGTTTGCCCATTGTATGTGGCTCAGGTGAATCCCTTTTGTTCTGTCTTTCACTTTAAGCACTGTACCATTTGATTCAGTGACTGTGTAAGGTCCTTCAAACTTAGGGTCTTTCCACTTGCTGATGACCCTCTTGATGTACACCAGTTTCACCAGTTTATTTGTTTTTACTCAGCTAATTAAAGCCATTACAAATTGATAAACATATAAAACAAACACAGTTTGGTCTGAGACCAAATACATAAAATATAATTCAGTGCAATTCTAAAATTGTTATTATGAATTCATACCGCATTTAAAATGTCTGGTTACGATAGAGGAGTGTTGACAGTGACTTTGGACAAGTTATAAAATCAATTACAAACTGTCAATATCTTCTAAGTGAACTAATAGTAAGGCGTGTTTGGTTAAAACCACAGTCACTGCTATTTCACCCATTTTGATAAATCTTAAATTGCAATGCGTAAATAAAATAAGCACATTCCGCAAGGGCAGAATTACTTTCTGATGATCAGATGCACTTTTCGATGAGCGTTCCTATTCAAGTACCCAAGGAACAATGATGTATATATTTATGCGAGAATAAAAATGCAATTTGTTATGTTATGTTATGTTATAACAATTTCTATAGCGCTCTAATACCCTTAGGTGTCTAGGCGCTACGGACTGCATACTGTAGAGGGTGACTAGTATCTAAAAAGCCATGTTTTGAGATTTTTTCTGAACTCAAGTAAGGAGGGAATCCTCCTGAGAGCGAACGGAAGTGAATTCCACAGCCTAATAGTGCTATGTCTGAAACTCCTCCCTCCCCAGTTCATCGTCCTAACTCTGGATGTAGGCATCAGAAAACCATTAGTCGAGAGTAAAAATCTGGTGGGGGAATACCAGCTAAAACAGTGCCATAAAAATCGAGGACCTTGTCTATAAAGTGCCTTGTATGCTATACAGAGAGCCTTAAATTTCACACGTTGGGCGACTGGCAGCCAGTGCAATTCTCGGATCCCATCCCTAACAGATTGATGTTTAGGGACATCTAGCACCAATCTGGCCGCAGCATTCTGCACTGCCTGTAATCTTCTAAGTTGGTTCACCTGTAGGTTTATATATAAAGAATTACAGTAGTCCAACTTAGATAAAACCAAGGAGGATAAAACAATTTTCCTAATATTTTTTGGAATAAAAGGAAGAATTTTCCGCACAGTTCTAATTGTCAGAAACGCGGAAGACACCACCTTTGAAACCTGGGATTTAAAATTAAGCTTCTCATCTATTATGATTCCCAGATTTTTAGCCTTTTCTACCGGTGTAGGAAGGGAGCCCAATGTACTTGGCCACCAAGCAGGGGACCACTGAGGAGAAAGCTTTCCAAATAGCACCACCTCGGTTTTGCTCGAGTTAAGCTTCAAGCAATGTCTGTCCATCCAATTGCTTAGAGCGACCATGCAATCATGCAGTTTGTTAGAGTGGTCGACATCCTTGTCTATGGTTGAAATGACCAATTGGGTATCGTCAGCGTACGAGGTTGGAACTAGGTCAAAACTTCTGATCAAAGGTGCTAACTCGGACACATATATATTAAAAAGCGTGGGACTCAATGAAGAGCCCTGTGGGACCCCACAAGGCAGAGTAAAAGATGTAGATTTAAAATTGCCTAATTGCACTGGTTGGTGGTAATTTACATGCAACTAAAGTTTAGGTATAAAAATGCATATGAGAGAAAGGATGAGGAATACAATTTATGTTTCACAAGTTTTCGGCAGGGTAAGTAGCTCTAAGCAACTTGTCGGTTTTATCTAGGAATTTTATGAAGCTGCAAATAGCTTGAGGATGAGCGTCGTTAAGCAGGAAATCTACTTCTGCTTGAGTTGTACAGGAACTTACTTAATCCATATCTGACATAGAAATTTCCTGCGGTCGTTGATTAGAGCTGGACAGATGTAGAGTTGATGAGACAGATTCTCCTGGAATTGACCAACATAATCCACTCTCTGTTGATATTGGGCATGTCGACCAAGGTGGTAGAGGATCGAGTGATGTGAAGTTCCCCGTCCTAATAATACAATACTTAATTTTGTAGTGCACAGCAAAAGTATCTGTAAGATATTTTTGAATCTTTCTTTTGTCATAACGTTCTCATATAAGGTGAGCATGGTTTTGGTCTATAAGGGTCCGGCGTTCTTGTACAAATGATGCTTTTTGAATTTGTCGATTTAACACCTTTTTAAAATTCTGGTGTGGGAGATTTTGATTCTGCAAGATTGCAGCTGCTTTAAGATTCAATGCTTCATGGAAGGCGACAGTCCAAAAATCTTGAGCAACTGTATGATTCGTTGAAGATGCTTCCTTCCAGATAAAATGTTTCAGTGTTCCTACATTGGCAGCGCACGTAGAATGTAGATATTTAAGACTGCAGGCTTTTTGAGCCAAGGTTTGGTCACATAACATGAATTCTAATCTGATTTGAGCTGCTGCAGAATGATTTGGAAGTTTAAATAATGCTTTGAACACTTGGCTCAGTGATTTATTCAAAAAAGAAGCCCAGTTTCCCGGGAAAAGCTTCCGAACCATATGCCAACGTAGGGATTACCTTGGCTTTTATTATTTCAGCAGAGGTTCTAAGGTAGGTTGCTTGGAGTGTTTAAAAATGGATTGAAATACAAAGAGTAGTGATGCACATTTTGGTTTGAGGGAATTCTCGTGAATTAGGTGCTTTCCATTATCTAACCAGCATCCAAGATACTTGTATCTGGGAGCGGTGGACAGGTGATGTTTGCTGAAGTAGCATGCTCCATGTTTGCTATTTTTCCATTTGAAAATCATGACGTTAGTCTTCTCAAAGTTCACTGTCATACCATTTGCAGTACTGTGTGCAAATAAAACATCAAGCAACCTTTGTAGTCCCCTGGCTGTTTGACTCAAAAGAACTACGTGATCAGCGTAGAGAAGGGAAGTAATGCGATAATGTCCTAATATAGGGGCGTCACTAACAGTAGCTTCCAGAGCTGGAGCCAAGTCACTCATCAGTAAGTTAAAAAGAGCTGGGGACAATATGCACCCTTGCTTCTCTCCTTGCTCTATCCAGATCTTATTGGAAACTGTTGATTTATTGTCGAGTTTGACTCTGGCCCAAGTTTCGGAGTAAAGTAATTGGATGCCTCGAAGCAGCGAATCAGGGATGTCCCAATTTTTGAGTTTTAGCCAAAGAAGTTACCATTGGACATGATCGGAAGGCCTTGCTGTAATCAATAAAACAGCTGAAGAGCTGTTTTTTCTGTTTCTGTTTTGACACTAGCATTATAATTGCTACTAGGTTGTCAGTGGTACCCAGCATAGGTCTCAAACCCATTTGATTAAATGAAATCAGATGTTTTGTGCGGGCCCATGCTTTTAGATCTGCTAGTAATAAAGAAGCAAAGTATTTAGCTTCAACGTCTTGGAGAGCGATGAGACGATAGCTCTCGGGGTTCACCACTGGGCCTTTTTTATAAACAGGATGCAGGATTGATACTTGCCATGAGGAAGGAATAGGGTCTGTCATGAGACAGGTTCTAAACAGCTTTTCCAACAATTGCGACCAATATTTAATATCCAATTTATAAACTGAGGCACGGATACCATTATGGCCGGGAGCACCGTCTACTCTACTTTTTTAAATTAAAATAGTGATTCTTTTAGCCGTGATGGTTTGTGCTAGGTGGTACATTTGCTCTTCAACATCCTCCGAAATGTTTAGAATTTGGTCAGATTTGGTGGGCAGGTTTTAGATGGTAGACAAATTTGATTTAGTTTGATACAGAGTGTTGATGTGGTGAGACCAGCTGTCCACAGTCACGCTATTCTCTTTCAGTTGAGGAGTGGCACTTTAATTGTTTAATCGGTTTATTATAATCGAAAATGCTTTGGAGGTTTTAAAAAAAATATATTTTTATTGATACATTTTATTTTTTTATTTTTATAAGAACATCAAGTTTACCTCTGGCACAGAGAGGAGCACAAGGCAATACATGTCTATCATCTAATCGCAGGTGTCTTGCATATTCGTTAACATCAACGTGCGTCTTTCTTGTTAATGCACACTACTAATTGCTAGGCAGTAGCCTCTCCCATCTCAACAGGTGTATGCACATTCGCTCCCCTCCCTCTCTGGGTTGAGTTTGGGGGTTTTGGATCACCCGGCGTATCACTTAATTCCAGTCCACAGTACCTGAACCAGGGAAGCTATATCTTAAAGAACTTTTGGGGGCATCCTCTCATTTTGTACATCACTTGTTCTGCCCCCATATAGATGTCCATCCCTGCTTTCCACTCGTGCATTGGAGGAACCTGCGGTGCACCCCAGTGTTTGGCTGTGTCCCTCTTAGCTACTTGTCAGGTACCCCACAAGTCCTACCTTTAACCTGTGAAGCACCCTCGCAGAGGCGACATGAGCCACCACCACCGGACCCACCTTATCCCAGCTGGACTAAAAACAGGCTAGGATGGCGATGGGCACGGGGAAGGAAGCCAAGAATAACGCTGTGGTGTTCTAGTAGCCCAGTTAAGGAACCTCCCTCTGTCTGGGGTCTATCCGTGAGCACCGGTACTGTGAAGAGAAGGAATAGCCCCTATTAGTAAATACACAGACACACAATCATACCCCCTGCTCCTCCATTATATGCACATGCAAAAACGGCCTTTACCTTGTCAGGAAGACACCACGAAGCCAGGTAATCCACACGGTTGAGTTACTGAGGATAGCTCTCCTGAGATGTGGAGCCTGGATTAAACAAACAACAGGCGCTCCTGCGCAACCAATGACATATGATTAAGCGCTCCAGCGTGGCGTGACAACAGTGAGGTTGGTAGCGCTCCAGCGCTTGCAAACCATAAGACAAACAGCGCTCCAGCGCGTAATTCAATTAGAGTGGAAAAGCAGCACATCAGCGCTTACAAACCATAAAGTAAAATAGTGCTCCAGCGTGTGTAGAAACAATTAAGGCAAGAGGCGCTCCAGCGCGGCAAAGAAAGAAAAGTAACTGAGGGAAAACACTTTAGCGTGGCAATGGAAGTTGAGCCAAGCTAAGTGTAGCGCACCAGCGCGGAAAGAAAAGTGCAGGCAGGACTGAAATGAGCTCCAGAGCGGCAAACAAAGGATCGAACTCCAACGCAGCAAAGAATACGGATTGTCAGGGCTATGGAAGTGCGCTCCAGCGCGTAAGGGAAATACCTGGTCCAGCAAGTAGCAGGCAACAGGAAACACTGAATCCGAAGCGCCGATCGGGTAGAAACCGCGGTTCAAATGCGGTTTCCCCCGGAAGCGCTGGATGCTGCAGAGGCGGTATCCGGAGTGAAGCTAGACTGCCGACCTCCAAGGATCGGAAGTCGAGTGTTCCGATCTCCGCATGTGTCTCGGAGCCAGCAGACCCTCCCGCAGTCACACAGGATGCCCTAACCTAGCGGAACATGACAGCACCCCCAACCAAAACAGAACCCCCGCACAACACCAACAGGCTCAAACAGGGGTGGCAGGGCGTGGGCGAAGGGGATGTCTAACATGAAATGCACGAACCAATCGGGGAGCATTGCGCACATGGGACAAGGGTTCCCAGGAGCGCTCCTCCGGACCATAACCCTTCCAGTCCACCAGGTAAAAGAGCTTACCCCGGGTGCGACGGGAATTGAGAATAGCCCCGACCTCGTACTCCATATGGTCATCCCTCAGAATCGGAGCAGGAGGAGAAGAGACTATACAGTCTGGGTGCACAGCACGCAGAAGGGAGACATGGAAAACCGGATGCACTTTCATGTGCGGGGGTAGAGTGAGTTTCATGGAAACACGATTGATCACCCTCTCTATAGGAAAAGGACCCACGAAGCGGGGCAGTAGCTTCTTGGGACCATGCACATTGATGTTACGTAAGGAGAGCCACACCCTGTCCCCTTTCTTGTAGGCGGGTTCCAGCTTCCGGTGTTTGTCTGCATAGTGTTTGTATGTCTCTTTGGCCTTTGCCAACTCAAAACGGGCATGCTGCCACAGATTGCGAAGCATGGTGTGGTACTCCTGCACCGAGGGCAAGGAACAGGTCAAACGCTCCTCCCAGGGTACTGTTCGTGGATGTCTCCCCTGGAGGCAATAGAAAGGAGACATGCCTATAGCAGAATGCATATTGTTGTTATAGGAGTATTCCACCATCCACAGTATTTCCGCCCATTCCTTGTCCACCGCTAGCAGCAAGCAGCGGAGGTATTGTTCCATGGTGTGATTCGTCCTCTCCGCCTGACCGTCGGTCTGGGGGTGGAAAGCAGACGACAGGCGGACGTCCATGTCAAGAGCTGTACAGACTTCATTCCAGAACTGGGACACGAACTGTGAGCCCCTATCTGTGATCAAAACGGACGGTATGCCGTGCAGTCGAACTACTTCATGCAGAAAAACCACTGCCAGACCTGCTGCAGAGGGCAGTTTTTTCAGAGGTACAAAGTGAGCCATCTTGGTAAGGTGATCCACTATGGTCAGAACAGTGGTATAGCCGGAGTTGGTGGCAGGCAATTCCACTACGAAATCCATGGAGACGATGTGCCAAGGATAGGGAGGAACGGGGATGGGATGCAGCAGACCTACAGAGGATCCCGGCATGTTCTTTCCTTGTGCGCAGACAGCACAACGGGCTATGTATGATTGTACATCTGTCTCCATGGTTGACCACCAAAAGTGTCTTTGCAACAGATCCTTGGTCTTGTGGTACCCTGGATGATTGGACAGTGGATGATCGTGACATATGTACAGTGCTTGTTGTTGAGTAGCAGCCCACGGCAGATAGTATCTGTCTTCTTTGTACATAAGACCGTTCCGTAGAGTGATCCCTTCGTGTGCCTTTATCAGGGTAGCAGGATCCGCCTGATTGATATCGTCTCGCAATTGGGTAAGGAAGGTAGAGGACAAGACCACACCCTGAAAGCAACGGTCGGGAATAATAGGGTCCGGCTCCGCAGCTGGTATAGTGTCTTCGGTTTCCTCCAGGCGGGATAATGCGTCGGCCTTGGCGTTCTCCCTGCCAGGTCGGTACGTGATGAGAAAGTCGTATTCATTAAAGAACAGGGTCCAACGTAGCTGTCTGGATGTAAGGCCACGGGCTGAGCGAAGAAACTGCAGGTTTCTGTGGTCCGTGTAAATGGTCACAGGGTGTTTGGCGTCCTTCAGGTAGTGGCGCCATTCCTCGAATGCTGTCTTGATGGCCAGAAGTTCCCGGTCCGATATGGTGTAGTGTCGTTCGGCCGGTTGTAGTTTTCTGGAGTAAAAGGCCACAGGGTGCAGTAGGCCTGTTTTGGCGTCTCTCTGTGATAACACACCTCCTAGAGCGTCTTGTGAGGCATCCGCTTCTACCACATATGGCTGTTCGGAGTCAGGATGTATCAGGATGGGGGCAGTAGTGAACTTCTTTTTCAGGTCCTGAAAAGCGTGTTCTGCCGCGGAATCCCAGCAGTACTGGACCCCCTTGCGTAGTAACCTGGTGATGGGACTTACTATACCGGAAAAACCTGTAATAAAACGACGGTAATAGTTAGCAAATCCCAAGAACCTTTGGACCTGCTTCACTGTAGTTGGGGATGGCCATTGTACTATGGCTTCCACTTTCTTGTTGTCCATCTGAATGCCTGCAGGGGTGATGATGTGTCCCAAGAACTCCACAGCAGTAACATGGAAGACGCTTTTCTCCAACTTGACGTACAAACCGTGTTGCTCCAGTCGTTGCAGGATGGTCCGTACGTGGTGGATGTGTTTGGCCATGGTTTGCGAGTAGATCAGAATATCGTCTATGTACACTATGCAGTATATATCGAGGTATTCTCTGAGTACTTCATCGATGAAGAACTGGAACGCCGCCGGAGCGTTGCAGAGTCCGAAAGGCATGACCTGGTATTCGAATAGACCGTACTTGGTCCGAAACGCGGTCTTCCACTCGTCACCCTTCCGGACTCTGACAAGATGGTAGGCCCCACGTAAGTCCAGTTTAGTGTATATGGCGGCGTTCTTCACCTGGTCCAGCAGGTTGGATATCAAGGGTAGTGGGTACCTGTTTTTTACCTTGATGGCATTCATTGCCCTAAAGTCTATGCAGGTCCTCAGATCTCCCTCCTTCTTGGCCAAGAAGAAAAGAGGAGAGGACACCGGAGACCTGGAATGGCGTATGAACCCATTACGCAGGTATTCCTCCAGATAGGAGCGGAGGTGCTCGTTCTCTTTTTCTGTGAGGGAATATATCCGACTGCACGGAAGCGTGGAACTGGGTATCAGGTCTATTCTGCAGTCAAAGGTGCGGTGAGGAGGAAGAGCATTGGCTCATTTCTTATCGAACACCGCCGCAAGATCCAGGTATTCATCCGGCACGGTTCCGTGAGCGACCGTTACTGTTCCGATCAAGGGTAGAGCATGGACCTGTACTGCTCTGTTTCCAGAGGATTCATGTAGCGTATAACAGGAAGACGTGCACACGGCCGAATCCAAGGACATACTTCCGGACGCCCAATCAATCCGTGGATTGTGGTGCACTAACCATGGAAGACCCAATATTACTCGAAATTGGGGCGCATCGATGACGTCAAAGGTGATGGTTTCTGTGTGGTGGTTTTCAAACGTCATTGACACCTCCTCGGTTTGGAACCGGATGAGGCCGGGGGTAAGGTCCGTTCCATCCACTGCCTTTACTGTTTCTGGTTTTGCCTTTTGTATGGCAACCATACCCAGGTTCTTCATATGCTGGGTGTCGATGAAGTTACCGGTTGCTCCTGAATCGAGAAGCGCGGTAACGCGCTATTCCTGGCCAGACCGTGCCCGTAAGACCACCTCCACACCCAAATGCTGATTGCCTCGGAAGAAGGCAGGGGTCGCGATCTCGTTGGATAAATAACCCAGTAGTTGAACCCCTTTGTCTACTGGGTTTCTTCGTTTCCCAACTTGTCTCCTCTGGATATAGGCAGTGCGAAAGGTCTCCTTCCTCTTGCTCTGGCGGGTCTAACTGTGCATTCTCTGACGAAATGACCGTCCTTACCACAGTATAAACATTGGTTCTGTTTCCTTCTTCTCTCTCTCTCTGCCATGGTAAGTGGTCCCCGGACTCCGCCTATTTGCATAGGTTCAGGCGCATCATTGGAGGGTACTGGTCCTTCTTTGGTATTTTCCTTGTACGCTAAGAACCGGTTGTCGCCTCCCTTGGTCTTCTCGGTCTTCCATTCCTGTAATCTATAATTGACCTTAACCACCAGGTCGATGAATGGTCCGATGTCGTCTGGTGGTTCGGGCATTTGTGCTATTAAGTCCTTCAGATCATCACGCAACCCCCTGTAGAACACGGACACCTTCTTGTACTCGGGCCAATGAGCTTCGATGACAAGCCTGCTGAAGGTGGTAATGTAGTGGAGCAGATCTGTGTTGCCTTGTTTCAAATTGAGCAGTTCGTTGTCCCCTGCTTGGACAAAGGTGTGACGAGCAAACATACGTCTCATAGTCTCTTTGAATACCGGCAGGTTATACTGCATTGGATCGTCGTTTTCAACCAACGAGATGGACCACTGGCCGGCATCGCCCCCCATATAGGAGAGTATAAAGGCTACCTTGGATGCGTCGTCCGGAAAGGCAGTAGCTCGAGCCATGAAGTGCAGGTGGCATTGGTGAAGGAAGACACTGTACTTGGTGCTTTCACCATAAAAGCGTTCGGGTGGTGCTAACTGTACAGGGTGTGGTGCTATCACTTGTATGGTGTTATCTGGGTTAGGAGGGGCAGAAGTGCTACCAAAGGAGAAAACTGGTGGACGGATTAACCCTTCCTGTCTGACTCCGGAAGGGGGAGGCCTACCCCATGGGTTCGCAGCGCCAGCAGCCACCTGCCCTTGTAAGGCAGCCATGTCCTGACGTAGGCTAAGGTTCTCAGCCTGTATGCCGGCAAGCAAGACCGCTATGTCCTGCAGGGTGATATCGGGATTGCTCATGTCGCCCGGGCGAGGTATAACACTTGGGCTTCGGATTCTGTCAGGTACCCCACAAGTCCTACCTTTAACCTGTGAAGCAACCTCGCAGAGGCGACATGAGCCACCACCACCGGACCCACCTTATCCCAGGTGGACTAAAAACAGGCTAGGATGGCGATGGGCACGGGGAAGGAAGCCAAGAATAACGCTGTGGTGTTCTAGTAGCCCGGTTAAGGAACCTCCCTCTGTCTGGGGTCTAACCGTGAGCACCGGTACTGTGAAGAGAAGGAATAGCCCCTATTAGTAAATACACAGACACACAATCATACCCCCTGCTCCTCCATTATATGCACATGCGAAAACGGCCTTTACCTTGTCAGGAAGACACCACGAAGCCAGGTAATCCACACGGTTGAGTTACTGAGGATAGCTCTCCTGAGATGTGGAGCCCGGATTAAACAAACAGGCGCTCCTGCGCAACCAATGACATATGATTAAGCGCTCCAGTGTGGCGTGACAACAGTGAGGTTGGTAGCGCTCCAGCGCGTGCAAACCATAAGACAAACAGCGCTCCAGCGCGTAATTTATTAGAGTGGAAAAGCAGCACATCAGCGCTTACAAACCATAAAGTAAAATAGTGCTCCAGCGTGTGTAGAAACAATTAAGGCAAGCGGCGCTCCAGCGCGGCAAAGAAAGAAAAGTAACTGAGGGAAAACACTTTAGCGTGGCAATGGAAGTCGAGCCAAGCTAAGTGTAGCACACCAGCGCAGAAAGAAAAGTGCAGGCAGGACTGAAATGAGCTCCAGAGCGGCAAACAAAGGATCGAACTCCAACGCAGCAAAGAATACGGATTGTCAGGGCTATGGAAGTGCGCTCCAGCGCGTAAGGGAAATACCTGGTCCAGCAAATAGCAGGCAACAGGAAACACTGAATCCGAAGTGCCGATCGGGTGGAAGCCGCGGTTCAAATGCAGTTTCCCCCGGAAGCTCTGGATGCCGCAGAGGCGGTATCCGGAGTGAAGCTAGACTGCCGACCTCCAAGGAACGGAAGTCGAGTGTTCCGATCTCCGCATGTGTCTCGGAGCCAGCAGACCCTCCCGCAGTCACACAGGATGCCCTAACCTAGCGGAACATGACACTACTACTAGTCCCAAGTTGCAAATGGTGAGAGCGTGCTTGGGTAAATCAATTTCTGAGGGTATGCCCAACAAGGCGTACTTGGCGTCACTTGGTAGCTGTCTCCCTACTATCTCGCTGAGCTCCCTTATTATTTTGGCCCAGTATCTTTGTATGTGAGCGCACTACCATAGGGTGTGGATATATGTACCACTTTCCGTTACGCAGCGGAGGCAGCCAGGGGAGTCTGCCCTTCCCATTTTGTGGAGGCGGGACCTTGTCACGTATGTCCTATGGAGGATTTTAAACAGAATTGATTTGATGGCCACTTCCCTCAGGTGCATTAGGGCGGCTTCCCAATCTATGTCCTCTAATTCCCCCAGGGTGGATTCCCAGCGTGTCCTCAGGCCTTTCAAGTTGTCTGGAACCTTGTTTATGAGAGTCTTACATGTCCAGGAAATGGCCTTCTCTCATATTTCCCCTTGGAGGAGTCTTCCCTCTAGCGGTGCATACTCAGGTGTGTTCGCTATATCTACTCCCTCAGCGTTCCAAGCATGTTGCACTTGCATATATTTGTACCTTTGACTGGTACTCATTTGGAAGTCTTGCTGTAGGATGTCGAATGTGATCAAGGTGCCGTCCTTTATTAGGTGACCTAGTTTGGCTATTCCGATCGTGTCTCAAGCTTTGAATCCTTTCAATTTCCCTATTTCCAGGAGGCGTGTGCCGTCCCATAATGGGGTTTCCCTCGTGATTTTCCTATCTCAGCCCATTTGTTTTTCTGCCCTCTTCCACGCCTCCACCGTCCTTTGGGTGGCAGGTAATAAGTGTCTAGACCCCGTACCCCCATAGATGTAATGCAGGTGCGTGTGTGTCTCGAATTGGCACAGTTCCAGTGTGTATGCCATGGCGTCCCCGGCAAGTATCCCCACTTATTAATTACTATCAGGTGTGCTGCGTGGTAGTATGACCTTATGTCAGGGAGGGTTATCCCCCAGTTGTACTGGTTGTGGGAGAGCGTCTGGAGCACTATCCTTGGTTTCTCTCCATCCTACAGAAGTGTACACACCTCTTTGTCTATTGTCCCAAAAATATCTTCTGTAATCTTATAGTGTGTATTTTGTAAGATATACAGTAGCTTGGGGAGTGTAATCATCTTATGCATTGCTGCTCTACCTAGTAATGTTAGGGGCAGCTGTCACCACCTTTCAACGTCCGAGTGAAGATCTGCTACTATCATTCGGATATTGGGGGTGAGGCTCTTTTGGATATCCGTGGATATGTGAATGCCAAGGTATTTAAACCCTTCAGTGGCTAATTGTAGGTCCCTATGAAGCTCCCGCATGTCTAGTAGCCCTCCTACCAGGTATAGGATTGATTTGTTCCAGTTGATCTTATAACTTGTGAGCTTCCCATAGTCTCCGAGCACCTGGAAGAGGACAGGTATCGTGGAGGAGGGATTGGTGACGTACAAGAGGATATTATCAGCGTAGAGTGAGATACGTTCTTTGCCCCTGTTTGATGTAAATCCCTTCATCCTCGGGTGGGCTCTAATGAGACATGCCAGTGGTTCCAATGTCAGGGCAAATAGCAATGGGGACAGAAGGCATCCTTCCCTAGTGCCACGTTCTATTGGGAACCCGGCTGACGTTGCCCCATTGACCTGCACCTTTGCCTGCAGTGACTTATAAAGCAGCTCGATCCAGGCCATGAACCTAGGTCCGAACCCGAACATCTTCAGCGTCTGCCACATAAACAACCAATGTACAGTGAGAGCAGAAAGTGTGGTTCAACTCTGTCTTTGATTGTGTCCAGCCAATTCGCTAGACGACGAAGGTTAAACCTTGTCGCTCTTTTGGGCATAAATCCCGATTGGTCGGCATGTATGAGAGATGTAATGACTGAGGCCAATCTGTGTGCTAGGATGGAGGCTAGTATCTTAACCTCCACGTTTAGGAGTGAAATCACACACTCTGTGGCCGGTTTTCTGGGCTTGTGGATTGCCACCACCGTTGCATTCCATAAATCAGGAGGAAGTATGCCTTCTTCCCGTGCCGCTTGGAACATCTCAAGCAGATGAGGGCCTAGTAGTCCGAAGTTCGCCTTATAGAATCCCACCGACAGACCTTTGGGTCCTGGGGTTTTCCCTGTTTTTTGTTTATGTATAGCCCCATGACCTCCTCGAGCGTGAACTCTTCCTCAAGAGTATCCTGGTTCTCCAGCGACAGAGCTGGGAGGGCTATCTCACAGAGATACTCCTGAATTTGCGGTTCCTCCACCAGCACCTTGGCCTTGTACAAATCGCCATAATAGCTCGTGAAGGCGTTGGCAATGTCCTGCGCCATGGTGTAGGTATGCCCGGCCCTATGAATGGCACTCACCCACCTGGATTCCATCTCTCTCCTCCCCAGCCATGCCAGGAGCCTCCCTGCCCTGTCCCCCGCCTCATATAGGCGGTGCCTTGAAGCCAGAAAAAGCGATTTTGCCTCTTGATGCGCCATTGCTTGGTATTCTCCACGGGTAACTTCTATCTGACAGAGAGTGGCATGGCTGGGATCTGCCCCCGTGTCTCTTTCTTGTTTTAGGAGTTTGCTTTCAAGGGCCACCATTTCCTGCATCTCTCTCTTGCTCTTGTGTGCGATCGCATTTTGGGCTCTATCTTGCAGCACTATTTTAAAGGCCTCCCACAGGACCACCGCTGATGACACTGAGCCATTGTTTTCGAGAAAGTACAGTTCATTGTCTACTCTCACTTCCCTTGCTATCGTTGGGTCTCTGAGATCCCATGTATTGGGTCTCCACCCACCTGCCTCTCCGAGGGCTCTACCACCAACCGAGAGCCACAGGGGGGAGTGATCAGATAAGCCCCACGGCAAGTATTCCACCTTGTCCACCCTCTCTAATTCTCCCCCAGGGACGAAAAAATAGTCTAGCCTGGAGAACACCCTGTGTGCCCCGGAGAAGTAAGGGTATGCCCGGTCAGTGGGATGGTGCCTGTGCCAGATGTCTTGTAGCCCTAGAGTGAGGGCAAAGTCGGCCATTGGCGTGTTCCCCCTCCTTCCAACTGTCGTTCCCGAGCAGTCTATGGAAGAGTCAGCCACATCGTTGAAGTCTCCTCCCACTAAATGCAGGGGGAATCGGAGCCCAGTAGGAACTCCGCCACTTTCCCCAGTGTCTGCCGCTGTAATCGTGGAGGTGCGTAAACACTTACCAGTGTAATGTCTCTGTGTCCCCATGTCCCTTGTACCACCACAAATGTGCCGTTTGGGTCAGACAAGGATTAAAAAATATGGAATGGTATGGTTTTCCTAATAAGTATCGCCACCCCTCTAGAGCCTGAGGAAAATCCTGTGTGAGCCAGTGTGGTATATGTGCCTCGTCCCAGAAAAAAATTGCAGCGTGCCCCTTTGAGGTGTGTTTTCTGGAGAAGTACTATGTCTGGTTTCAGTCTTTTTAAATATTTAGTTACCAGGCCTCGTTTAATTTAGTGCCCAAGGCTGTTGACGTTCCACGTCATCACTGTTTAGCCCCTCTAACTGATGCCCTGCGGGATTGCTACTGCCATGTCTGAAATGCATGTTGTGTCTCAGGGAGCTGCTTGTCCCTAGATCTACCTTCTCTGTGCCTTTTCAAGATCCGTATTTACTCCATTTTTGTTTCCCCTCGGAACCTGTCCCCCCAGCTCCCCCCCACCACTCTCTCCCACTACCCACGCACTTCCTCCTATCAACATGACAACTGTGACGTAGGATTAGTCTGAGAGGTCTGTAACGCTCCCCTTCCCACCCCAACAGTAAATTAACTAATGTGAAGGAAAGTTCCCTTGGGGCTCTAAGACCCCAGACCTAAGTCTCTACTAACTTATGTTAAGTAAGTCTCGGGGGCACTTGGTGCTCTCTTACTGTCCCTTCGGCATCCGACATGCCCAGAATCTCAGCCTTCTTTGCTCCCATCTGGTTTTGCAGGTCGGGGGGCATCACCAATGTCATCATCTGCGCCTTGCTCTTCTAGCCGAGTGATTTTCTGCAGGAGTGGGTGATCATTGTTAGTTTCTTCTGAGCGTTCCTGTTCTGACAGAACTGGGGTGGCCTGTCTCTTGGGACAGCCTCCGGTATGCAATATCTCCCTTGTCCCTCGTTCTGGCTCCTCATCCGTGTCAGAATTATGGGCCCTCCTCTCTGGGTTCTCCTCGGGCCTCCGTGGTGTGCCTCGCTGTAGTTTGGACTTCTGCCCCATGCTGCGTTTCATCTTTGTCCTCAGTGTTTTGGGCCTTACTACTGCCTCCATAGTCAAGCGTTGAGACTCCAGCGGTTCTTTCCTTTGTGTTCTGGGAGGCCGTTTCTCTATCCAGGACCATGCCTCTTCTGGAGTCTGAAAGAAGAACGTCTTATTTTGAAATATTACTTTCAGCTTGGCAGGGAAAAGCAGCATGTATTGGATTCAATGGCTTCTCAGCTTTTCAAAGGTTCTTCTTTGTTTCTGGACTTCTCTAGAGTAGTCCGGGAAGACCATTATTTTGGTATTTTCCAACCGGACCTCTCCCAAGCATCTCATCTCTCGCAGTATTGAGTCTCTGTCTTAGTAATTTAAGAATCGGGTGATCACTGGTCTGGAGGGGGACCCCGCTGGAGGTTTGGAGGCAGGCTTCCTGTGCGCTCGTTCAATCGCGAAGCAGATAGAGAACTGAGCATTCGGGAGTGTATCTTTGAGCCATTTGAGGAGGAAGGATCCCACATTTGATCTCTCAATTCCTTCCGGGATGCCTATAAAGCGTAGATTGTTCTGTCTCACATGATTATCGGCATCGTCCACTCTCCACACGGTCTCCCTCAAGGTTGTTGTCAGCTGGGCAACTTCTTTCCGCAGATTGTGCGTTACATCCTCTACTTCTGAGATGCGCTGCTCCGCGAGCGCCACTTTCTCAGACACGTTGCAGAGGTCCTGTCTCAGTAGCATCACGTCAGTGCGTACTTCTGCTATCCTTCCTTCTAGTGCCTCTCGGATGATTGTATTGCCTGCAGGATAGTTGCATTGTCTGGCATGGATGTTGGGTTTCCTGTTGCCCCCGGCGGGGCTACCACCACTTTTGCGTATCTGTCCATTTTCCCCTGCCTTTGGGGCTTTGGCTCCTTATATTTGGCCATTGGTTATCGATGTTCTGTTGTGGATCTTTGCCGAGTATGTAAAGCTACGTGCTGGCCTGGGGGTGCAAATCTATGGCCAACGTCTCCCCGCCATGGTGTCAGTGTCTTCTTCTGCTCACTTGCACTCGTACGCTCAGGGTTGCTTCATGGGGTGGGATCTTTCATCAAGGTTTCAGCTGCCAACCTCTACCTGCCTGTGGACTCCCAGTTATGTCATGTGTCCTGACCTCACTGTCTTGGCAGTTTGAATTTTGTAGTATCCTGTTCTTTCCCGTCCTCTTCTTCTTGTAGCGCTAGTTCCTCCAGGTGTTTGGCGTAGGTTAGTTGTTTCGTGCCGAGGTCTTATGCTTGTTTCCCAAATTCTCCCTTTGAGGCTGTGCTGGGTTTCCCAGGGGGCTGCTCCTGAACTCTCTTGGCCTCACGGTGCCCGCAGCTGTGCGCACCTCACCGCAGGTAGGCAGTTTCACTCCACCTCTCTGGCACCATCCTGTTCTTTGATCCCGCCTAGTCTTTGCCTTTTTCTTTCGGGTCCTGTGCTGTGTGTTCTGTCTGGGGCCAGCCCCGCCAACCAGCACTGATGCGGGTGGTATTAACCACCTTCACACCCAAGGCCTGCCTTCCCTCCTCCACTCCTTGCGTCTGGAGTAGGGACCCCGGCATTCTTCTGCCTTTTCTTACTGGCCTTGAACTGATCCTCAGTTGCCGCCTATAGGTGTATGCAGTATCTCATGGGCAAGTCGCCTTCCCCCAACCTCTGTAGTGGCGTGTCTCCCAAGTTTGCTCATGCCTTGTGCGTGCAGCTGTGAGTGGCGCGTTGTTCCAGGAGGCCGCGAGGAGGCCGTGAGAAGGGGGGGCACGTGCTATTTGTGGGTGAGAGAGTGCCCGATGTCTTCTTCCCTCTCTAACCCCGACACGCCTCACCCCTATTTGTCGAGGTACAGGTCTGATCGGGTCGCGGGCTGCCCCTCCTCACCCCGTGCCTCCTCACCGCACACGTCTCGGGTCCTTCAGATGGCCCCGACGGTCCTGGGCAGTGCGGGCCATCCAGGAAATGTTCGGCAGCCCCGCTCGACCTCCGGCCGAGGGATGGCCCTATGCCGCGAAGCTTTGTGGTGATCTTCTTCCTCTTCGCCCGCAGGATCAGGCCGCATTGCCTCGGCCTACGATAGTCGCTCCTCCCGCGACAAGGAAAGGGGCTTTGGGCACTGAGAGGGGGCGGTCAATAAGAATGGCAGGGCCCGCTACGACCCCGAGATGGTTTACTTGCCCGCCTAGACAGTCAAGTTCTGGGCTCACCTCGTCAGCATCGATCGCCGTTTCCAGCGGGCATCGCCATTGTAGACTGTCGCGCTCGGGTTCCGAGGAGTCTTCGCTGCTGGTAAGTTTCTCCTGCGGGATGTCGACTCTACTTCATCTGATGCATGTTGTTACTCCCCTCCCTATGTTCCCGTTCCAGTTTCTAGTATGGATGGGGCTGGGCAAACAGGATTTAACACAGGATTCGTGTCGGGCTGTCAGAGCCTCCGGGCGATGCGTCTACTCCGCCATCGCGCTGTGCTTTGGAGTTTTTTGGTTGACAAGCCAAGAATAGCTCTAGCTGTATAGCTTCCTCATGCTTCTTTTTTGCTTGCCAGATGGAGCATTTTTATATCCCTCAAAGATCTTTTATTTCTTTCGAGTAGACGGTATTTGATCCGTTTTTAGCAATCTGATCTTCTTATTTAACACTCTTTTTAAGTTTTTACGTTTTTAAGATCTTTTGTAAGCCATGGTCGTGTTGGAGTAGATCTTACATGGACTGAGCCCCAAACAGTCAGCTGGGTAAGGGCTAGGAAGAGTTGATACATGAAATGTTCCCAGTCTTCTGTTTTATGACATAGTGGCAAGGTCTGGTTTTGGAGTGTGATTTTCCACATCGAGTATTTCGTAGTGGTATCCGTCGACCATTTAATCAGCTTCCACTTTTGATGCAGATTTCGCAAACCAATCGTCTCTAATGTCATGAGGAACTCAGTTTGATGGTCTAGAAGCTGCCGCTGGGGCATGTGATCACTTTCAAACGCATTTAAATAGTGAAGGATTTTAAATGACTTAACAGCAGAATTGAGCGATACCAAAGGGGATGATGGACGGAGCGTTAGAGCAAATCAAACACTCACCCCCAGTCAACTGATCTGGGTTTAATCCATCATCATTCTTTAGCTCACTCCACCACCCCAGTTCAGACATGGCCATATGCAAATCAGTCTGACCCTGTGCCTCGTGGGAACAGTCCAGCCCGAACTGCCAAGCCATGTCTTCCCTGGACCGGAAACAAGCATCCTGGGACCGGTTTCGGGTTCAAAACCCTCATCAGCCAGGCTATCTTGAATCCAGTGGCAAAGTGAGCAAGGGACCCACGTCTGGGCATACCCTGCCAACTTAGGGCGAACAAGCGATACCAAAGGGGATGATGGACGGAGCGTTAGAGCAAATCAAACACTCACCCCCAGTCAACTGATCTGGGTTTAATCCATCATCATTCTTTAGCTCACTCCACCACCCCAGTTCAGACATGGCCATATGCAAATCAGTCTGACCCTGTGCCTCATGGGAACAGTCCAGCCCGAACTGCCAAGCCATGTCTTCCCTGGACCGGAAACAAGCATCCTGGGACCGGTTTCGGGTTCAAAACCCTCATCAGCCAGGCTATCTTGAATCCAGTGGCAAAGTGAGCAAGGGACCCACGTCTGGGCATACCCTGCCAACTTAGGGCGAACAAGCGATACCAAAGGGGATGATGGACGGAGCGTTAGAGCAAATCAAACACTCACCCCCAGTCAACTGATCTGGGTTTAATCCATCATCATTCTTTAGCTCACTCCACCACCCCAGTTCAGACATGGCCATATGCAAATCAGTCTGACCCTGTGCCTCATGGGAACAGTCCAGCCCGAACTGCCAAGCCATGTCTTCCCTGGACCGGAAACAAGCATCCTGGGACCGGTTTCGGGTTCAAAACCCTCATCAGCCAGGCTATCTTGAATCCAGTGGCAAAGTGAGCAAGGGACCCACGTCTGGGCATACCCTGCCAACTTAGGGCGAACAAAGCGATACCAAAGGGGATGATGGACGGAGCGTTAGAGCAAATCAAACACTCACCCCCAGTCAACTGATCTGGGTTTAATCCATCATCATTCTTTAGCTCACTCCACCACCCCAGTTCAGACATGGCCATATGCAAATCAGTCTGACCCTGTGCCTCATGGGAACAGTCCAGCCCGAACTGCCAAGCCATGTCTTCCCTGGACCGGAAACAAGCATCCTGGGACCGGTTTCGGGTTTAAAACCCTCATCAGCCAGGCTATCTTGAATCCAGTGGCAAAGTGAGCAAGGGACCCATGTCTGGGCATACCCTGCCAACTTAGGACGAACAAAGCGATACCAAAGGGGATGATGAACGGAGCGTTAGAGCAAATCAAACACTCACCCCCAGTCAACTGATCTGGGTTTAATCCATCATCATTCTTTAGCTCACTCCACCACCCCAGTTCAGACATGGCCATATGCAAATCAGTCTGACCCTGTGCCTCATGGGAACAGTCCAGCCCGAACTGCCAAGCCATGTCTTCCCTGGACCGGAAACAAGCATCCTGGGACCGGTTTCGGGTTCAAAACCCTCATCAGCCAGGCTATCTTGAATCCAGTGGCAAAGTGAGCAAGGGACCCACGTCTGGGCATACCCTGCCAATTTAGGGCGAACAAAGCGATACCAAAGGGGATGATGGACGGAGCGTTAGAGCAAATCAAACACTCACCCCAGTCAACTGATCTGGGTTTAATCCATCATCATTCTTTAGCTCACTCCACCACCCCAGTTCAGACATGGCCATATGCAAATCAGTCTGACCCTGTGCCTCATGGGAACAGTCCAGCCCGAACTGCCAAGCCATGTCTTGCCTGGACCGGAAACAAGCATCCTGGGACCGGTTTCGGGTTCAAAACCCTCATCAGCCAGGCTATCTTGAATCCAGTGGCAAAGTGAGCAAGGGACCCACGTCTGGGCATACCCTGCCAACTTAGGGCGAACAAAGCGATACCAAAGGGGATGATGGACGGAGCGTTAGAGCAAATCAAACACTCACCCCAGTCAACTGATCTGGGTTTAATCCATCATCATTCTTTAGCTCACTCCACCACCCCAG
The DNA here is from genome assembly GCA_963921515.1 of Calotriton arnoldi. Taxonomy (NCBI): domain Eukaryota; kingdom Metazoa; phylum Chordata; class Amphibia; order Caudata; family Salamandridae; genus Calotriton; species Calotriton arnoldi. The sequence goes on along the minus strand of CAWUFW010003154.1, from coordinate 511,200 downwards.
TTCAGACATGGCCATATGCAAATCAGTCTGACCCTGTGCCTCATGGGAACAGTCCAGCCCGAACTGCCAAGCCATGTCTTCCCTGGACCGGAAACAAGCATCCTGGGACCGGTTTCGGGTTCAAAACCCTCATCAGCCAGGCTATCTTGAATCCAGTGGCAAAGTGAGCAAGGGAGTGAGCTAAAGAATGATGATGGATTAAACCCAGATCAGTTGACTGGGGGTGAGTGTTTGATTAGCTCAAACGCTCCGTCCATCATCCCCTTTGGTATCGCTTTGTTCGCCTAAGTTGGCAGGGTATGCCCAGACGTGGGTCCCTTGCTCACTTTGCCACTGGATTCAAGCTAGCCTGGCTGATGACGGCTGAATAGCCAGAAACCGGTCCCAGGATGCTTGTTTCCGGTCCAGGGAAGACATGGCTTGGCAGTTCGGGCTGGACTGTTCCCATGAGGCACAGGGTCAGACTGATTTGCATATGGCCATGTCTGAACTGGGGTGGTGGAGTGAGCTAAAGAATGATGATGGATTAAACCCAGATCAGTTGACTGGGGGTGAGTGTTTGATTAGCTCAAGCGATCCATCCATCATCCCCTTTTGGTATCGCTTTGTCCGCCCTAAGTTGGCAGGGTATGCCCAGACGTGGGTCCCTTGCTCACTTTGCCACTGGATTCAAGCTAGCCTGGCTGATGATGGCTGAATAGCCAGAAACCGGTCCCAGGATGCTTGTTTCCGGTCCAGGGAAGACATGGCTTGGCAGTTCGGGCTGGACTGTTCCCATGAGGCACAGGGTCAGACTGATTTGCATATGGCCATGTCTGAACTGGGGTGGTGGAGTGAGCTAAAGAATGATGATGGATTAAACCCAGATCAGTTGACTGGGGGTGAGTGTTTGATTAGCTCAAACGCTCCGTCCATCATCCCCTTTGGTATCGCTTGTTCGCCTAAGTTGGCAGGGTATGCCCAGACGTGGGTCCCTTGCTCACTTTGCCACTGGATTCAAGCTAGCCTGGCTGATGACGGCTGAATAGCCAGAAACCGGTCCCAGGATGCTTGTTTCCGGTCCAGGGAAGACATGGCTTGGCAGTTCGGGCTGGACTGTTCCCATGAGGCACAGGGTCAGACTGATTTGCATATGGCCATGTCTGAACTGGGGTGGTGGAGTGAGCTAAAGAATGATGATGGATTAAACCCAGATCAGTTGACTGGGGGTGAGTGTTTGATTAGCTCAAACGCTCTGTCCATCATCCCCTTTGGTATCGCTTTGTTCGCCCTAAGTTGGCAGGGTATGCCCAGACGTGGGTCCCTTGCTCACTTTGCCACTGGATTCAAGCTAGCCTGGCTGATGACGGCTGAATAGCCAGAAACCGGTCCCAGGATGCTTGTTTCCGGTCCAGGAAGACATGGCTTGGCAGTTCGGGCTGGACTGTTCCCATGAGGCACAGGGTCAGACTGATTTGCATATGGCCATGTCTGAACTGGGGTGGTGGAGTGAGCTAAAGAATGATGATGGATTAAACCCAGATCAGTTGACTGGGGGTGAGTGTTTGATTAGCTCAAACGCTCCGTCCATCATCCCCTTTGGTATCGCTTGTTCGCCCTAAGTTGGCAGGGTATGCCCAGACGTGGGTCCCTTGCTCACTTTGCCACTGGATTCAAGCTAGCCTGGCTGATGACGGCTGAATAGCCATAAACCGGTCCCAGGATGCTTGTTTCCGGTCCAGGGAAGACATGGCTTGGCAGTTCGGGCTGGACTGTTCCCATGAGGCACAGGGTCAGACTGATTTGCATATGGCCATGTCTGAACTGGGGTGGTGGAGTGAGCTAAAGAATGATGATGGATTAAACCCAGATCAGTTGACTGGGGGTGAGTGTTTGATTAGCTCAAACGCTCCGTCCATCATCCCCTTTGGTATCGCTTTGTTCGCCCTAAGTTGGCAGGGTATGCCCAGACGTGGGTCCCTTGCTCACTTTGCCACTGGATTCAAGCTAGCCTGGCTGATGACGGCTGAATAGCCAGAAACCGGTCCCAGGATGCTTGTTTCCGGTCCAGGGAAGACATGGCTTGGCAGTTCGGGCTGGACTGTTCCCATGAGGCACAGGGTCAGACTGATTTGCATATGGCCATGTCTGAACTGGGGTGGTGGAGTGAGCTAAAGAATGATGATGGATTAAACCCAGATCAGTTGACTGGGGGTGAGTGTTTGATTAGCTCAAACGCTCCGTCCATCATCCCCTTTTGGTATCGCTTTGTTCGCCCTAAGTTGGCAGGGTATGCCCAGACGTGGGTCCCTTGCTCACTTTGCCACTGGATTCAAGCTAGCCTGGCTGATGACGGCTGAATAGCCATAAACCGGTCCCAGGATGCTTGTTTCCGGTCCAGGGAAGACATGGCTTGGCAGTTCGGGCTGGACTGTTCCCATGAGGCACAGGGTCAGACTGATTTGCATATGGCCATGTCTGAACTGGGGTGGTGGAGTGAGCTAAAGAATGATGATGGATTAAACCCAGATCAGTTGACTGGGGGTGAGTGTTTGATTAGCTCAAATGCTCCGTTCATCATCCCCTTTTGGTATCGCTTTGTTCGCCCTAAGTTGGCAGGGTATGCCCAGACGTGGGACCCTTGCTCACTTTGCCACTGGATTCAAGCTAGCCTGGCTGATGACGGCTGAATAGCCAGAAACCGGTCCCAGGATGCTTGTTTCCGGTCCAGGGAAGACATGGCTTGACAGTTCGGGCTGGACTGTTCCCATGAGGCACAGGGTCAGACTGATTTGCATATGGCCATGTCTGAACTGGGGTGGTGGAGTGAGCTAAAGAATGATGATGGATTAAACCCAGATCAGTTGACTGGGGGTGAGTGTTTGATTAGCTCAAACGCTCCGTCCATCATCCCCTTTTGGTATCGCTTTAACAGCAGAATTGAGCAAAACGTGTAGTCTAGAACCATTTGACTGTGACGTGTAAGATGTGTGTAGTGGGCTGGCTGATCGTCAGGGTAATGTTCATTTAAGGCGCGGAGATACAAGTCCTCTAGGACAGCTAGCAGAGCTTGTCCTGTGTATTGATCTTTGAGGTTCCTTAATCTGTGAGGGCATTAGCCATCGTGAATCCACAAATGCAGACGAAGGATTTTGAAAAGGATTCTCCATCAAATTTAGGCTAAAGTCACCTGCTAACAATAAATCATCTTTTAGATAAGTTAATCTGATATCTGTTATTAGGAGCTCCAAAGCTTTGATGTTTTGCTTCTTTTCCCGGGCTGCTGGATGGATATAAACTTTTAGCAGTATTAAATTGGTTGGCAAGGGATTGTGGCTCCAATTTTTAAGTGTGATGCATAAAAAATTATGATGATTAGTTGGATAAATAGAAGCATGTGGGGACCAGCGTAGTGATACGTAGATGGATAAGCCACTCATCGCATGGCCTTTAATAGATTGCCTGGTGGCTGATTTGAAGAATTCTCTGTAACCTTTGAGTGGGATTTCTTCTTCTCTCCTTGATTCCTGCATACATATAATATCGTGTGATGATAAAAAAATATTTTGTTCTGGATCTGCTAAGATGTTCTCCAGTCTGGCCACATTCCAGGATAGTAGACTCATGAGGTTGGGCTCATTCTTCGATGTACACTGTTTCTCCTGCTTTTGTGACCCGGTCTGCCTCTGCAGGATTGTTGGAGCTCTTTTATTTGTACCGTAAAACTGTTTAGAAAACAATTCTGCTGCCTTTGTTAAGTTGAGACAATTAGTCATACATTTCTTTTCCTAGTACCGCGATACTTGTTTCAGCTTCTGTTTTTCGTCTGAATGGAGGATGTTGCATTTTAATAGTCCTCCCTGACACCATCTGTACTTGGTGTATTTTGTAGTGAGAATAATGCAATGGGAAGGCAGTGTAGCCATTTTTTGTTTAGTTGCTGATATTTTGCAAATTTTGTTGTTTAAAGGCCATTAAGGCATTCTACAATTCCATTACTTTGTGGGCGATAAGCTGAAGTCAGTTTATGCTTTATTCCTAACATTTCTGTGATATTCTTGAAGACAGGCTGATAATATCCAAAACACCTAGTGGATTGCAGCGTGCCCTCAACCGCTACGAAGAGTTTGTCTTTTGAGAGGCCATAAAATCAATGCCGCAAAGACAAAACGTATGGTATTTAACCAGCAGAGATCTTTCAGGGGGAAAATAATGATGGATGGGCTACCCCGGGAGCAGATGGATGTCTTTGTCTATCTGGGCATCAAACTTCACAAGGACATGAGGTGGAAGCCTCACATTGAAGTTTTGGCATTAAAGCATCGACAGCTAGCTGGCTCCCTTAGAAAGGTAGTTAAAACCTCTTTAACGAAGCCCATTAGCCCGTCTCTTCAAAATTATGATAGTCATTTACGGGGCAGAGCTGTGGGGCTTAGAAAACCTGAACCAGCTCACACTAGCAGAGAACGCGATTTTACGGGCAATTACTACCCTCCCACAGAGCACACCTACCCTCCCCCTAAGGAATGATCCGGGCAGGAAAGCACTAAAGGACTATGCCAGGCTTCGCCCAATTCTATACTGGTGAAGACTATGGGTTACGCAAGAATTGTTAGTATACACAGAGGGCTTAAGGGATGTTAAAAATTTGGATCAATTTCACAAAATTAGTTGGCTGCGAGATCTGAGAGACATGTTTTATAAAATGGGTCTATCACACTTGTGGGATCTCCCCTCTACCTCGACATCCCCTCAAAAAAAATTCTTAAAGACATTTACTGGGAAATGGTCGTACAAGAAGAATTTGGACCCCTCCTCTCTCACGGGGCTCTTCCTCCAAATTGAACCATGCCTGAGTCAAGAGCCTTACTGGGATAAAATCACAAAGCCTTTGGATCGGAAACTCTACTTCCAATTTAGATCCGGCACCATGCCGTTGAACTCTTTCTCATCCAAATGGTCCCCCACTGGGGATAATAAATGCCCTGCCTGCACAAACCAAGTAGAATCATATTCCCATGTGCTCTTTGCCTGTCCGCGGAAAATTTGCCTGGCCCAGCTCTGTAAGAATCTGAGCACACGATCACATAATGTAGCCCTGCGAATTCTATGCTCCGATTCATCTCCCAGGTTTTCTATCCCTGCGGCCAGGTTTTTGAGGTGGATGTGGCAGATTCGCTCTAAATTAATAAGGGCTAGCAATTGTCCTCACTGAAACCACATACTATCCAATAAGAATACAAGGGCAAACCAGGCTAAGCGGAGTGCAGCTAAGCCTAAACCTGGTGCATGTGATCGATTACAATCAACGTGCTCTTTTTTAGCCTCGTTCTGATATGTAACATCTGAAATGATGGCACTGTTTGCTTTTTTTGCACAAATGTACTAATTTAGATTTTAACTCAGATCTTAACTTTTGTATCGTGGAGCTTTTTTTAATTACTTGTTTTTATCTGCATGTGCTTTTATGACTTGTTTAGTCAAATAAAGCTTTCATGATGATGATATCATTTACAAAATGAGATCCATTATCTGATCTTATTGCTTCTGGGACTCTCCATCTTGGTATAACCTCTCTTACTAGGAAGTTAGCAGCTGATTTTGCATCACAATGTACACACTGGCCTGCCTCTATCAATCTTGAGAATGGACAGACTACAACTAAAAGATACCTGTAGTTGTTGCACTTATATAACATATCTACAAAATCGATGTGTAAAGCTCAATAAGAACCCTGTGGGCATGGTATTGTCGATGTGATCACTTTTAGAGTTGGTTTTGGGGAATATTTGCGACAGGTTTGGCACTCTTTTAAATACATAGTCATCATCTCATGTACATTTAGTATGAACCATTCCAATTGCAACTCATTGCACATTGGAGTAATGGCGGTGTGTGCAGAGTGATGTATTTTGATCTAAAGCAATGATCACTAGCTGTTGGGGCACCACTGATTTGCCTGTAGTGCTTTGTCTGAATATCCAATCAGTGCTAGTTTGTTGACTTCCTCTCTGTTTTCGGAGATCTTCCTCAAACTCAGGTGCTGCCTCTTGCAGTTCTGAGATGTAGCTGGGACGTCTCGACATATGGTGGTGTTCTGGATATGTTTATCTCATCTATCTTATTTTCTCCATTCTCCTCTTTTTATCCTGCAAAGAAAATTTGGTGTGTTGGTTGTGTGACTCTAGCTGCTTCTTTAGCTGCTTGGTCTGCCAATTCATTTCCTCTGGACACAAAGTCCTGTGTGTGCTGAACATTTCACTACTGCCACTCTAGTTGGTAATTCTAGTCCTAAAATGAAGAGTTCTAAATTATTTCTGTGATACTGGTGTAATATCACCTTTGAGGAATCCCCTTCTTTTCCACCTAGAGATACAAGAATGCACTGTGGTGGTGACATAAGCTGAATACACTGTAATATTATCTCCCTTCCCATGTTCCAGAGCAGCCAACAGAGCTATGAGCTCCATTGCCTGTGCTGAATAATGGGAGGGCAGTGTTATTTGCTCTTTTATCAAGAACATATCATTGTGCATTTTACCCTCACTACTGCGGCACCGGTATGTCGTATTCCTGTTTCTTGTTCAATTTTGGATGAGCCATCAACAAAGTATATTGTACTGTTGGGTATTGGCTCTTCTGCCTTTAGAGCCTCATTAAGAATAAATATGGAGCAGCCATGTACTTCATGTCCTATCTGTACTAGGAGTGCTGTGAATGTGGCAGGATTTGAAGTGTGACATCTCACTATTTTCAATGAAGGTAAAGATAATATTATTTCATAACCTGAAACTCATGGTGTGGTTAATGTGCCTTTTGCTTTTTGTATAATGACAAACACTGCTTGTTCCACATTTAAGGTAAGAGAAGATCCCATCACAATAGGTGTGCTTTTTCAACAACAAAAAGCAGCGGTTGCAAGTGCTTGTTTGCATGGAAAGTGTTCTTTCATTATTGGGCCTAATAATGCACTATAGTGGGCAATTGGCTTATGACCCAAAGGATATTTTTGAGTTAGTACTGCTGTTATGGTTGTACCATTACTATAGCAGAAAAGGTAGAATTCCTTATTGTAATCTGGTGTACCAAGCATAGTGGCAACACTTATCTCCTCTTTCAGTTTCTCAAACATTGCTGTCATTTCCTCTGTCCAGTGTATTTTTTCTTTTGTTTGTTTAGCATTTTACATTCCCTGCAATAATGGTGCTGTCAGTGAGCTGTACTCAAACACCCACTGTCTGACATCATTAAAGAGGCCTAAGAATTGTTGCATCTCTTTCACTGTTTTAGGCTCTGTCTTTTTCCTGATACATTCTGATCTTTCTGGTGTAACTCTTGGTCCTGAGTTAGATAATATGTGGCCCAAGTAATGCACTTCTGGAACTGCGTATTGTACTTTATCCTTTTCAGCTCTGTACCCTCTTTACACTATGACGGTTAACAAATTGGTGGTATATTTTCTGCACAGTTCTTCTGACCTGCTACTTGTTAGGATGTTATCCACATATAGCAGGAGCACACTGGAAATTTGAAAGGTCATTTTTGACTACCCTGTTAAATATATTAGGAGACTCACAGTACCCCTGTGGCAGACGAGAATACAAATAGTGGGTTCCTCTAGGTAAATTTCTTAGGGATTGACTTTCAGGGTATAAAGGGACACAATAGAAAGCATTTTTCAAGTCATTCACTGAGAATTGTGTTGCATCAGCTAGCATGTTTGTCAATATTATTGCCGCATGCGGGACCACTAGGAACCACTATATTAATAAGTGGGCGAAACTCTTGTACCATACTCCAAGTACCCCCCTTTGATTTCTTTACCGGGTATATAGGAGTGTTGCAGGGTATACTCCTGGATAGAGTACCCCCTGCTGCACCAATGCTGTAATAGTGGGCGCTATCCCCTTATCTGCTTCTTTTGACAATGGATACAGTTTAACCCTTGGTAAAAGTGCTCCTACCTTTATAGTAATTTTTACTGGTGTTGCTGCCTGTATCAAACGTACATCATATGGTCCTATTGTCCACAACTTTGTTGGTACATTTTCTAAATCTTGGTCTTTCATAGAGTTGGGACTTGGCTTGGGTATAGATGTTCTTATCTCTAATTCTTCCCGAATCGCGGCTGCATTTTGAAACACCACGGTGAAAGTTGCTGGCTTATTGTCTTCAAACAGTTGTTCATCAAGTAGGGATTGTAATCTTAGTCCGGGGTTCATGAATGTTACATATGCCCATGTTATTTGTGCTTATCAGTGGACAATAGTATACCATGTATGGAAGTTAATTCAATTCCATCTATGGTTATGAAGAGTGGTGTGCCTTGCAACTGCTGTGATTGGGGTGTTCCTTGGCATCTGAACAGGAATTCTTTTTGGTATTTCTACTAATCTTCCCATCAGTTGGGGTGCATTTGCTATTATAGCATATATTGCCCTTAGAAACACTTTTTCATCAGTGGGTCTAGCTCAGTATTGTTTATTGATCTCTGCTCTCATAAGTAACATCATTGCTCTTTTTTTTCTGAAACCCCTAGAGTTGTGCAGACCATTGTGCCATCAGAGCCAAAATGTATTGTCATACTTAGTTTGGACATCAAATCCCTTAATAAGAGATTATCTAGAGGTGATGGTGAGTATAACAGTTGTCCATCTTATAAAGCTAATCCTATTTCCATCTCAACTTGTTTCCGTAAATGGAACCCTATTTACTGCCCCAAAAATCGCTGTGTCCATAGCTGTATTTGATAATGAGTTTTTTCCTTCTTTGATGCATGATTTTGTTGCCCCTGTATCTACTAGATTGGTAATAGAATTTTGTTTATGCAACTGTCACTGTGGGTTCCTCATCTGATCTGTGCATTACTGATAATACTGGACACATTTAAATGCTCTGTGGGCCTCTTCATTGTAGGTACTGTTGTTGTTGTTAGCCATTGCCTCCCACATTTTCATCGAATGGATTTGTTCCTGCCATCACTACCATTCCTTCTTGTCTTTGCTGTTTTAAGGGGTTGCTCTGTTGCTGCTGGACTTGTGGACCCTGCTTCTGATAACCTTGGAAGTTATTTTGCTGGGGCGGGCTCAGAATTTGTTGTCCTTGTATCACGTTATTTTTCAATCCTTGTATCTGTTGTCCCTGCCCCTGCATTGCTTGTGTCTGCATATCTGCTTTCTTGTATCTGCACTCTCTTGCCATGTGGCCCATTATATGACAATAGAAGCATTATGTTGACTTTCGGTTGCCCACATTTCCTCTAAGACTTCCTCTTCCCCTTCCAACACATGACTGGTTCCCTCTGTAATATTGCTGCTGTGGTTGCGATGTTACATTTTGGGGTGCTGCTACAGCCAATACTGCCCCATCTGTTGCTATTGTCAAGACCTGCAGTAGTGAAAAATGCTCCTCATGATCAGTACGACGAACAGATTGGGTCCACCTCTCGATATCCCTAATTCTGCATACCATAACGGTACAGTGGTTTAGGGCGATCAAGTGAGGGAAAAGGGAGTGGGAAAAGGAACAGCGAGGAAGGAGACCTCCAAGAAAACAAAGACAATTATTGTCTCAATTGCCTTGCTTATCTGAGAGGCTGTATCTAACATCAAGAGTGTGATATTACCTAACACTACGCAGTCAAACTCTTCAGTACAATTGCAGACCTTCTGCACAGCGTCTCTTAAATATTCAGCCTCAATGGATAAATGGAGATAGGAAAGTATTACTAAAAAGATAAAAAGTAAATATACATCATTCACCATATGGGCTCTTCCAACAGCACAATACTTCTGTCATACATACCAGGACTTCGACACATACCAGATAATCAATAGCTGCATATCATTAACCATAGCGCCAGCATAAGTACTCAGTCAAACTTCCAATCCTTTGGGTTCATAAATCACCAGTTTCCTTCCTTGAACAGTTTTGACTGATAAATGACCACTACTTTCGGTTGACAAGTAAATGCTTTTCCCTTTTAATTCAGAAAATAAATAAAATTCCCAATATTCAGAGCCAAAGAAGAAAAAAACAAATTCTCCCAGGAGAAATGACGTATTTGCTCCTGGATACAAAGGCTTAACTCTTTCCAAAGTCTCGTAGCACAGATAGAACCATAAACATGAATTTGAGCTTTACTCAGAATGTTCAATTAGTAGAAAAAAAATAACTGACTTCATAAATAAGTAATTCAAACAGTGTCACGAGTGAAACCTTCCGTTATTGTTATTGAAGCTGAGGGCGGCTCACTTGTAATGTCTTTGAAAACATTAGTTATAAAATAAACATACAGACAACACCATTGTCTGTATAGGTCTTTGAATCCAGACAAAAGAAACATCCACTACAGCCTGAGTTCTCCTCGAGCTGCAGTTTGCTCACCCCTTCCTCTTCCAAACACACACAGTTCTGTGTAAGGAGAAAGGCAGCCAAAAACTCTCCCCATCTGGGGAAAAACTCATCAAGGCTTACCGCAGTTGGAAGAATTGTCTATACTCCATAGCCAGCACACGGAGTATTAGTCATCTCGCACCGAAAAACAACTTTGTGCTTTCAAGGCACCCTTCCAGCACGTCTTGCTGCACGGCTCAAAACATAAGGTAAATTTGGTAATTACGCACATTGTCTAACATGTGAGCACGCCTAATATACTTAAGTCATGCTAGCCAGCTGTTTCTTATTACCATGCATGGAATCCTGGGATATGTAGTTTTATCCATTCTATTTATAAACACAAAACGAAAAAGGATTACATTCGGAGTTAAATGTACATTTTTTTTGTCCAACACTGAATACATTCTCCCACAGCTGTTCAGAGTGGGCATTACTGTAATTACTGTACATCTAGTTGTAATTGGGTCCCAGAAGGCGCCTAGGCATTCTGATTCCTGACAGTATGCCCTCCTCCCAGGCGCCTCTTACAGCCAGGCTTGGACGGGTTTGCCTTATAAAATTCTTGCACCACCTGAGGGGTGTGGACGTTGCCACTTGGCTCCCATGAGTCATCCTCAGCGGAATATCTTTTCCAGGACACCAAGAACCACAACCGACCCTTTCTGAATTTGGAGTCCTTGATGCGGCGTACTTCGTATTCCAATTGGCCATCCTCATTACTGGGGGTGCCGCTCTGCGTTTAGCGGATCTAGCTGGCTTAAGAACACTGCTATGAAACACAGGATGAATGCGCAGAGTCTGAGGTAAATTTAGTTTGTAAGCCACTGGGTTAATTTGTCTAAGGACTTCATAGGGATCTATGTACTTTGAATGAAAAATGCTTTTTAGTTTGAAACGTATGTTTCTTGTGGATAATCACACCTTATCCCCAGGATGATACTGAGGCCCCACACAGTGTTGACGATCCGCCCATTTTTTGTACTGCTGTTTAGCTTGATTTTGATGTGTTTGGAACTTTGTTTCATGTGCTGTATTTCTTTCACATGAGAACACATTGGGGTGATTTGAGACCTCAGTGGGAATTGTGATGGGCAATGTTTTAGGATGAAAACCATAGTCGGCATTGTGTTCCATGGTGAGGTACCAATGGAACTATGTAATGCATTGTTATATGATAATTCTGTGAGCCATAACATAGACACCCAAGAATCTGTGGCTTCTGTAGCATAGCATCTCAGATATTGTTTCAAAGTCTGGTTCAGTCTCTCTGTTTGCCCATCAGTCTGGGGGTGAAAACTCATGGAAAGGGCAGCGATAATCTTTAATGCCTTGCACCATGTTTGGCAGAAACGGGCGGAGAATTGAGGACCCCTGTCGGATACAATAACTTCTGGCACTCCATGTAGTTTAGCCACTTCTGTGAACATCATTTGAGCTGTTTGCCCCGCCGTTGGTAGAGTCTTACAGGGTATAAAGTGACCCATCTTTGTTAAACTGTCAATTATTACCAGTATTGCTGTAAATCCTTGGTCTTTTGGCAAACTAGTGATGAAATCCAAGCTAACGTTTTTGCAAGGCTTGTTTGGGGTAGGCATAGGTTATAAAAGTCCTCCAGGTTTAGAATGATCGACCTTTGTTTGGGCACATACATCACATCCTTGTACCCATGACTTGATATCACTGGCTATCCTTTCCCACCATAAATGCCGTTGTACCAACTCCATTGTTTTTGCCACACCCGGATGCCCTGCCAGAGCAGATTCATGACACCATGTAAATGCCTTCAACTGTATTTCCTTCGTGGGTAAATAGAGTTTGTTATCATAGAAGGACAAGTTTTGTTTGATACTCCTTCAGGGTTTTTTTGAGGTCCACCTAATCCAATGAGTGGGTGAGCCAATGATTCTTACTGAATCCAAGAAATTATTCACCTTTATCACACGCAGCACCTTGGAAGGGGCCACTGTAGATTCAAAAGGCTTCTCTTTCTGTGTGTGGGTCTAATCTTGTCTGGATAACGCATCTGCTTTGCGGTTCTCACACCCTGGACAAAAGGTGACCACAAAATCATATTCAGCGAAGAACTGCATCCATTGCATTTGGCGTTGTGACAATTGGAGAGCACCTTTCATAAATCGCAAATTTCTGTGATGCGTATACACTGTCACTGTGTGGTGTGCCCCCCCATATATACGGTCTCCATTCTTGGAAAGCTCTATTTATGGCTAACAGTTCCTTTTCAGCTATTGTGTAGTTTTGCTCAGGCAAATTCAATTTTTTATTACATGTATGCCACGGGATGGAACTGTCCTGTTTTTGAGTCTCTTTGCAACAAGATTGCACGCCACGTATGAAGCGTCTGCCTCCACCATGTATGGTTCTTCCGGTTGTGGATGTGTCCAAATCGGAGCAGTTGTAAAAGCTCTTTTGAGAAAGACAAAGGCTTCTTCTGCATCAGGTGTCCAAACAAAGGGGTTCTTTTCCTCAATAGCCTAGTGATAGGTGCCACCTGAGAGAAGTGTTGTACGAATCTCCTGTAGGAATTATCAAACCCCAGAAAACATTGAACATCTCTCACATTCTGAGGTGCCTGCCATTCTTGTATTGTCTTAATCTTTCTTTCAGCCATCTGCATGCCCAAAGGGCTCAACATCACTGCTAAAAACTCCACTTCCCTCACATGGAACTTACACTTACTGAGTTTGCAGTAGAGATGATGCTTTCTTAAACACTGCAAAATCTGTGACACGTGTTGTGTGTGTGCAACCTCATCTTGGGAATACACTAAAATGTCGTCTATGTAGATGACTATGAATCTGTCTAGAAAGTCCTTTAATTCATCATTCAGAAAAAACTGGAATGCCGCCTGGGCATTACAGAGCTCAAACAGCATTATGGTATACTCAAACGACCACATCTTGTTTTAAAAGTGGTCTTCCACTCATTCCCTTCTCTCACCAAATTATATTCCACCCTTGGATCCAGTTTTGTATAAATGGTGGCGGTTTTTACTTGGTCTAGTAACACCGGGATGAGAGGAAGAGGATATCTGTTTTTAACTGTATTTTTGTTCAACTTTCTGTAATCTATTCAGGTGCAAAGATCACCATTCGCTTTTGAAATGAAAAAAAGAGGATAGGCTGCTGGGGAACGGGAAGGATGGATAAAGCCATTGTCTCTGTAGTGTTCCAAATATTCCCTAAGGTGGCATGTTTTGGGTTCTGATAATAATTACACCCTGCATGAAGGAACCATGGCCCCAGGTATCAGGTCGATCTGGAAATCATACGTCCTATGTGGAGGAAGAGTCTCTGCTTCAACTTCACTAAAGACATCTCGAAATGAGCCATAACAAGCAGGTAGCTCAATGTCTTTTTCTGCAGCAGTGGCCACGTGGTATATTTCAGACAATGACACTACATGAATTGAAGAGGATCGGATACAAGTCTCTCTACATTCAGCGGACTGGAATCTAACCGTTTCCTCTTTCCAATCTATTACTGTGTTATGTTTCCATAACCAGGGCATACCTAAGATTACTCCATTCTGTGGTGCATCAATGATATGGAATGCTAATTCTTCTGTGTGCCATTGCAACTCTACCTGACCCCTTAAAACAATGGGGTTTGTTTGTTCTATGATGGGCCCCCAAGTTACAGGTTTTCCATCTCTTGCAAGCACTGTCTCTGGTCTGGTTATTGGTATTCTGGATAACTCAAATCGACCTACTAATCTCTGGTCGATGAAATCAACGGTAGCTCCAGAGTCAATCATCACCAACACCTTGAACTGATGGTCTTTCTCCTGCAGAACCATAGGTAACAGTATATGTGTCATTGTTTGTTTCCTTTGGTACAGAGATTGTTATAGATGAAACCCTTAACTCGTCTTCTTTTCCCTCTTCAATCAGGAGAGTATCTGCTAGGGCATGGTTTTTCTCCACTACTGTCACACCAACCTTTTCCCCCCCACTGAACGTTGTACTGCTCTTAGGTGCAGTGGGACATTCCTGCACAAAGTGGCCCACAATATAAACACATGCCCTTTTGTCTGCAAGCATTTTTTTCTTCCCTTGATAAATGGGAACGGACCGCTCCTATTTCCATTGGCTCTACACTTTCCTCCACGTTATCGGAGATCTTTTTCCAACGCTGTGATGTGAACTGCAAGTTAAGGGCCCTTTGTGTAAATTGAAGAAACATAGGTGTTGATGTAGTGATTAGTGACTTAAAGAAGGCTAGGCAAGTCTCAAATCAAATTTTAATCCATGAGTATGCCTGACTTGTTAAAAACGTGATGTCACCAGTGGGGACATGGATCCCTTGTGACTCATAAGGTCTTGTAGTGGCTCCTTTTCTCTGACCTGCTTCCCATTGTCCTTTGTAACCATTATGTTATTTGTGCCATCTGACTACGTGTCATTTGGTTTTTGCAATCTGACTGCGTGTCCTATTTCTAAAATCTCAGCACAAGCAGAACACATAATCCTGTTGCAACATATTTTGATCATCCCTGTGTCTTATCTTTCCCTACTAAATTGACCTCAAAGCTCACTGGTTGCGTGCATCCCACCTCTCAGTTCCACCCCTCACACGATGATTCTAAGGAGCAAATATCAATACTTGTTTGTTTATTGTACTAGAGACTTCTTGATTTGTTTGTTTGATTGATTACTGGCTACCGTCAGTATGTATCAAAGGGTGCATCTGTTCTCTCTCTGAGCTCATCCACTTTAATTCATTAACTCAAAGCATTGGGCAGATACTGCTGTCTAATCACGTATATTTCTTTGTGGATGCAGTTGAGGTTTTTCAGTGGCACTTTCTCTGAGTGCCCCTCCTCACTGTCTTTATGATAATGGGTTGTTTTATCACAGACTGTCATTCTCTGCCCTCATAAGAGACTTATCAACCCTGTGGTTTGGATTAGTTTACATCTTTCTGAGGCTCTTGCAATGAACTAGAGACATATTTTGCAAATGCCAGGTCTAAGACTCAACAGCAGTTCACAATGCAAAGCAACATCCATGGCGAACGGGAGAGCAAACCACAAGTCTCCTTGCTGCGTGCTTGTGCCCCTCCTCAGCTGTAAAAGTTCCAGGAGGTGTGGCAGCGCAGTTAAGTCAATCCAGATCTACTATTACAAAGCAGCATGCCCACAAACTGGAGGTGGGCAAGGAATGAAGAGGTTCGTGGACACCAGCCAAAATGCACCATCACTGGGAATGGTGACATCGACACAGCGAAGGAACTGAATGGGCTTGTACAACTTAACCCTGGGCGCAGTATGCGGAGTGCCACTACGCAGAGTTCCACGGAGTTTAAAATGAACTCCGCTCCGCTCTGCTCCGCTCCACCCTCCCACACTTAAAAATAGTAAAAAACAAAACCACTTACCTGCTCTGGTGTCTCAAGGCTTCAATACTCCTTGCTGTGGTCTCTCCTTCTCGCTGTCCTCGTCCTTGCTCGTCGCAAACCCCTACATTGTACGTCTTGCGAGGACTGCCACAGTCCTTGCAAGACATACAATGTAGGGGTTTGTGACAGGCAAGGACCAGGACTGCAAGGAGGAGAGAAAACGGCAAGGAAGAGGGTAGCTCGGAGAAGCCAAAGCATGTAAGTGGTGTTTTTTATACTATTTTTTTGGGCGTGGGCAGGGGCTAACTCTGCTCCACCGCGGAGTCGGAGTTTTGCCTGAACTCCGCGTTCTCAACGGAACACGGAGTTGGCAAACCTCTGCAAACTCTGCTGGTGGAGCGGAGTTTGCCACCCGGGCTTAGTACAACACAGACATTACATTGTGCATATCACCCAGCAGCAGCAGAGGAGGTTGAGAGAAGAAATGGGGGGGGTTTGAAGAATGAATATGCCATGTGGTATGCCACTAGTTTTGTTGCCCATCAGAAGCACTCATGACTGAGCCTTTATCATCCGGAGCTGCAAACTCTTCTTGTCAAAACCCTTGGCAACGATCATATCAGACATCACTGCCTTCCCAGCTGTTCCTCTGATCAACTATTTACAGACTTCAAATGTGAGGGGCTAACCTTCCAGACACCCGGCCCTCACACCAAGCAGGTGCCACACCACTGAAGCACTGACAAGGACCGGGGGCACTTACCTAATCACCTTCATCATCATACAGTTTTAGCTAAAAGATGTTACTGGAACATCCATTCCAGCGCACCTCACCTTTATCCTACAATATTTATTTCTCAAGTTCTGGCAACCTCTGATGCAATAAATGAGGTGCAGGCAATTGATCCATTTGAAATTTTCCTTGCAATTCATGAAGACAACAGCATCAGACACCTCTGCAGGGCCTGCCAAGAAATTACTATGGGTACCAACTAAGATGCCAAACTGCCTGCAGGGCAAAGGACTACGTTGAATAGAAAGTGAAGGATTATGCAAAGTTATATGTATTATGTCATCTAATATTTGTGCACACCTGCTCCAACAGTGCCTAGTAGATAGTAACTTACACAGTAATAGGGTACATCACATTTTACCATCTACAACTATAAAGTAAATACACCTATAAGTTCCATTACCTGTCTGATAAGAATGGGCGTCAAGAAGAGAGCATTACAGACTTCCATGTTGAGGAACAGCATTAGGAAAGGTTCATAAAAGATCACACCAAACATGTAGCAAATGAATGACTAGGTTTCATAGGACACAAGTATCCCAAAATGCAATTGTTAGCAATAAAGATACACACACCTGTTACCAATTATGTACAATGTGGATTGCATAATGGTCAGGACCATACCCCTCACCGAGCACAATAGAACTGTAATGGACCTGGGCAAGCTGCACGATAGCCACTACATGCATGCACTTCTACCAAATAAGGAAGAAGAGTTGCTGTTACTGGGTTTTGAAAGAAGCCAAAGGTAATGTATGCCAAGTGAACAGATTAAACGGCTTGGCACTTCCCAAGGGAGAAGGGGGCGGTGGATCTAGGGATACCAAGTCTGAGAGTAGAGAGCTGTGTGACCGCACCTTGGTGCATAAGGAAACAATAATTAGATAGAACACCCTGATTGCTGAGGAGCCACATAACCCTGTACACTTCAGGTACTTTTGAGGGGAGAGCAAGGTCGGGAAGAGTGTGGGAACAAGCACTGACATTGTTTAAGGACTGAGGGGGTCATGGATACTGGAAGCAAAAGTTATACGAATAGCACTGTTGGTTACACTATGGATGATGATTCAGATATGCCTTTCTTGCCTGTCTACAATAATGAGTAGTTGTGGACATTTCATGGCAAGGAGCACTACACCACACACACATCTATAGAAATGACACTGGGGAACAAGGTACGGAGATGATGATTAGGAAAGATTAGGAAAGGATGACTGTAATGGATAGTGGTTGAGTATCAGAGGCCAGGAATGTGGTATGCATTTTTAGTGCTCCCTGATGCCAACAGCCTAACCAGATTTGTGATAATCAATAAGTAAAATTGCCTGTAGAACGTGCACAGAAGAGAAATGACCCTGGTGAAGTAATCTATTTTACTGTAAGTAAGCTGGTATCACAACAAAAGCCTTGCTCAAGGACAACATCAACACAGCACATGATGCTAGCTTAGCAACTGGCATTTGGCCACACCACAAATAGAAGTGGCAAAGTTATATGTCCCAAATTGGACAAGTATTCCAAATCTTTCAGACAGCATTTACCGTTACTAGCACATTGCATTAGCATGGAAGCAACCCTACTGTCCCAACCTGGATATAGGAAGGATGTGAACACCACCACCTTGTAACATGCAGGTATCACACAGTATTAGCTTCTTCTGATTAGCTCTGTATCTACTAATTGTGTTACCTGAACTGTCTGTAGCATGGACATGTGATTTATTATTCCACAGCTGCTGAGAAACTCTCTCATTCTTGTGACATATAATGAAACACCTTTTGTGGTTTCGGGGCATAAAAGATTGTGTTGAACTTCTGCAATTTGGACAGTTGGTTTTTCCATGCCATATGTTCCCATATATACATATAAAGCTGCCTTTGAACTTCACCTGTGTCTTTGCCTATTTAATTTATTTTGCTTTGACAATATGGAGGAGGAACTTTGGTTTTTATGACTCTTTTGGGTTCTAGTGAGTTACATGGAAGTGGAGATGGAGGATTACCAGCTTGGATAGAGGTATTAACTTGGGAAAGAAGATCAAAGCTTACAGAACCTCCCAAACACACAGAAATAAAAGAAATATAAACCTCTAGACATTCTTAAATGAAAAATGTATTGGTAGGAATTGATTAGAGGATGCTTAGACTTGATCATTTGGATCAGTATGAGACAGCTGAACTTACCTATCTGTGTAAGGGAATTACTCGAAGAACAGTCACTACACACAATCATTTGGCAGAAGTAGAAAAGAAATAGGTTGTGGATCTCACTAGCAATGTCAACTTAGATTGAAAATACAGGGTAGAGGTAGATGACTAAGAGTAGAATAGATAGTGAGAGGGAGAGGAAAAAGAGAGAGGCAGAGGTACATCCCCAGTATCAAGGATCCAGTACCGAAGGGGAGGGCCGAGTCTTGCCTCTTAGTAGCCCTCACACACCCCGAAGGATGTCATGCTTCATCACTGGGCCTTTGCTCCTCGTCGGGCCGGCGCTGTAATGCCTGAAGGGTCCCCCGAAGGGTCACTTTCACTGAGATCTTTTAAGAGAAAGCCGTCAGGTGAGTGCGGGTGTGTGGGGTGGATCCAGTAGTGGAAGTGGTGAAGTGCGTGCAGTGAAAAATGTCTACCAGGGGTACCACGCGATTAAAAACTCTTCCTGTGGATACTCCTAGGCAGTTTTAATTTTGAGCATTTTTCACTGCACCTGCAGTAAGAATGGGCACAAATCCTATAAAGGGGCGTATGAAAGGTATCCACATCTCTTTGAAAACAACTTTCAAGTTCAATGCTAATTGACACAACTGTAAGCTTAGTGCCCACAGTCATGCTCACCCAGCAATTTTAACTAAAAGATATTTTAAAACACATTAAGGGGCAGATATACGACCAATTTGCAAGTGCAAAATTGGTCGCAAACTGATTTGCGCATGCAAAAATGGTCGAGCGCAATGTACAAAATGCACTCGCAAACCTCACAATTGCGATGCGAACGAATACCGACTTGCAAAAATTGCGACTAGTGTTTGCGTTTCACAAATAGCGACTTGCAATTAGCGAGTCGCAATTGACAACGTACAGACCATTCGCAAATTGGGAAATTATTCACATTGGCCCGTTTGCGCATTCAATTTACCGCTAATCAGAACCAGTTGGTAAACAGGCCCAACCTATAAAAAGTGGCCTAGAATGCATCTGAAATCTTTCCACAATGGCTGCCCTGTATGTGATACCAAGGAGGATGTGGATACTGGCTGCTCAGCAGAGGAGGTGGAGATAGGAGAGAATTTTCAGAGTCAGGCTGACATTGTTTGAGAAGACAGAGGAAGAGATATATGACAAGTACAGACTGAGTAGCACTGTCATCCTAGACCTCAAAGACACTCTGAAGCCACAATTGGAAAGCAGAACCCAGCGCAGCAATGCAAACCCCACACATGTTCAGGTGTTGTGCTCCCTCCATCTATTGGCCAGTGGTAGTTACCAAGATGTCATTGAATTGGCTGGAGGTGTGTCGCAGAGTGCGCTTTCGCGTTTCTTACACAATTTCCTAGATGCCATGCTACGCCACATCCATCAACACATCTGCCTGCCCAGGAATGATGTGGTACTTGAAAATACAAAAATGCAATTTTATAGAATAGCAAGGTTTCCACAGGTCATAGTGTGCATAGATGGGACCCATGTGCTCATATGTCCCCCCTCATGCATAGAATACATATTCCGTAATAGGAAAAGCACACATTCCCTCAACATCCAAGTGGTCTGTGATGCAAACAACATCATCACAGACATTGTTGCCAAATATCCAGGAAGCACACATGACTCATACATCTTCAGACACAGTGGCATATACCAGAAATTAGAGAGGGGTGACTTTGATGAAGGATACCTACTAGGTACTGAATTCTCATGTCAACTGTGAAATGTAATTGCACTATGGTGTCTGCCTGCATGTTGTCTCGCCATCATGTATCCCCCCAGGTGACAGTGCATATGCCTTGCATCCATGGATCCTCACACCGTACCTGTCTCCCACCAATGCACCTGAAAGGCGGTACAACAGGGCACATAGACGCACCTGGTCAGTCATTGAGCGCACATTTGGCATCCTGAAATCACGATTCCGGTGTCTTCAGAAGAGTGGCGGAGCCTTGCAGTATGCGCCTGAGACAGTCTGCAAAATCGTGGCAACCTGTGCCATACTCCACAGTATCATGTGTCAACCTGAGCCGATACCGGCCCACTTTTGTCGTGCATGCCTCTTTTACGAATCTTGACCACTGACTCGTTCACCACACCCGGGCAGGCTTCCCGTGTGTGAGGGCATGCTGTTATTTACATGTTTGACTGCTGCCATAAACTACGATGGCAGGGATTAGCATCAGACCGTTCACTTCACTACCGGCAGACTGTTTTTTGGTCTTTTTTAAATGCATGAATGCTTGCCACACCAATGATGGCAGGGATGAGCTACAGACTGGTTCACTTCACCACCGGTTCTGGGCATGTGTACTATGTATACCTTTTTCAACTTTATACTACAACCACCTTCACGCTGAGATGGTCTACTCAGCTAAGTATTGGACTCTCCTTTACACAAACGTTATACGATCTGAATGATGCATGATCTATATTCCGCTTCTGATGGACAAGTGTTGTCGCTGTCTTTTGTCTCCCTTCCTCCCCTGTAGGTTGGATTTCACAATTTAAGTGGTCATATCCAATTGGGTGCAGTGCCACCCCGACCACACCTGAATCTAGGTATCATTATAGGGCTACTGTGTGTCGCCGTCCCAGTCCCTTTGTCTTTCTTTTATTTACTTACTGCACGGTCTTGAAGAAACGCCACTGGATCCACTAGGGACCACAAGAGGCGTGAAACATGTCGACCTAACACCACAATTTTTGATCACCACTCTGTCCACCCAGTCAAGAGTACCGCTCCTGACTCCAGCTTTTTAACCATATTACACGGACCCCAGAATAAAGTCTCTCCAGGGTACCAGTGTGATATTTTTAACCCACCTAGCGCAAAAAAAAACCACACACCCGCACTCACCACTGCGGCGTTCCTCAAAAAGATCTCCGACAAAGAGCCTTCTTGCGGGGCCCGTGGGGGACTGCAGCGCCACCCCCACAAAGAGCAACGCCCGATGATGAAGCATGACACCCGCATGGGTGTGTGTGAGGGCACTTCATTAACAATTAGGAATTACCCCCTCTGAGTATTTTCCAACCTACACACCTAGACAGAACTCATGTCACCAGTCCACCCTGCGACCGGACTGGTCCTCTCTTCTTTTAGGAACAGCTACCCGCTAGTAATTGAGACGCAGATTCTAGGGAGCACGGGTACTGGACCTCTCTTTCCAATTTGCTCCCAGTTCCCCTCCCCCTTTTTTGTGTTTGAGAATTGCCCATGAAGGTGTCTGATTCAGACTCAGGAGATGAAGACCCTGACCCACCAGCCCAACAGCCAAGCAATGGCAGCTCAGCAGCAGAGGGGAGAAGGCGCATAGCCAGACATTTTTTTTCAAGGTACGTCATTAACATTGGCAGTCTACACACAACAAATGACACCATGAAATGTGAATCTCACAAAATGAATTTCCCTTTATTTGAAGGGCATGTCAATGGACAATGCTGGACAACCTGTCCATCTCAATCCACAATACTGGACAACCTGTCCATCTCAATCCACAATACCAAATAAAACTAGAAATGTCATGTGGTTACTGCACCACCCAAAAAACAAACAGGCACTTTTCTACACAAAAAATAATTTTTTGCCTCTACGTCCAGCATGTGGGGATCTGGTACGTGGGATTGGTGGCTGCCGACTGTTGCTTTGCTGCTGCATAGGTGTATCTGCAGTGGAGACATTGCTGCGGCTGGACACCTCGCTGTCAGCTGTCTCTGTGGCTCCTGCTGTAGCAACCATGTTCATCTGGATTACCTCAACTGCAGCTGTAATTTGTTGCAGCCCCGACTGTAGTGGCCCTTTTCAATTTGCAGAGCCAGGGTGCGCTTGCTGTGTGGCGTTGTAGCCAGCCTACCAATTGCCCTGGTCATTGAGTGCATTCCGTGTGCCCTGCTGCGCTCCATTCTTCTGTGCTGCACTCTCTCCTCTGACAACTCTGTGCATAGCTGCCCAATAGCCCCTGTAAGGGCATAAAATGTACCCTCAATGCAGGCCTGTTTTTCAGCCATTTGTTGGGTGATGTTATGGAACTCCTAGGTCAGCTTTGCATTTATCAGCCTTATCTGCTTTTGTTTCAGGAGCTGAGCCATCAACTTGGCCTGCTACAGGCCACCAAACACCGAATGAGTGCCTGCTCCAATGTGGGTGGGAGTGTGCATCCGATCCTGAAGCCGCCTTCTTGACTGCTGTGTCGGATGCTGAACCCGGACCCTTGTGCACAGAGTGCGATGGGATGGTGCTTGCTGATGTGTTGCTGGTGTGTCAAGCACTGGAGCCTGTGATGAACTCTGTGCAGCAATTCACGGGACATTAGAACAAGTTGGCTCATCCTGCCCTTCCTTCATCTGGACCTGCTCCTGCTATGCATCACTAAGAGCTCCCCTTGGCTCTCCTCCCAGAGGTGTATCTATGTTACAAAAGGGGAAATAAAGAAAATATTCTGAGTCACCATCTCAGTGGTGGTACAGTGTTCACAACTCATGTCAGTCCCTAACTGCACTGTTCATGTCACGTGCTACATTTCCCATAATGCACCAAGTGTGACTTTTGGATCATGTAGAGGGAGCATGTAGATGCAGTTGGGTGTGGGTGTAGGGCATGCATTTGGGGAGCTGGATTTTGTTTGACATACTAATTTGGCACACATTTCACACTTACCAGGGGGTTGTGGAGGTTGAGATGTGTCGAGGGTCCCATAACCCACTACTGCCTCTCTCTCAAGGGTACCTTCCACCATTGCCTCTGCTGCTGAAGCTTCCGGAACATTGGATGGGCCTCCTCCTGTTTCTTGTGCTTCTCGCAGCCGTGCTGCCACCCTCTTCTTGGCCCTGGAGCGCAGGTCGTACCACCTTTATTTAATGTCATCCAGGTACCGGTCAGCCACACCCAGGGCATTTATGCAAAGCTGGATGTCTCTCCAAATTCACCTTTTCTCTGATTTAGGTACAGTATGTGATGCCTCCCAAAAAGCTGCTTGTGGCTATTGCAGCATTCTTCAGTCAATATGTCCAGTTCCTTCTCAGAGAATTTAATTTCTGCAGCCTCTCCTTCCCTGCCTTCTCACTGGACTGGCTGGGCATCTTGCTTGTCTTTGCTTGGTTGGCTTGCAGTGTTGGACTGTGATGCTGCACCTTGTCATGTGCTGTCAATTTTGTTCAGGATTCTCCTGGGACACCACTTCCTGGTTTGGGGTCCTTCTGCTCTCCCAGGAAGTATTTTTTTAATTTTTTTTATTCACGCTCGCAAAATGCCCTTTCTAACCGCGCATGCAAAAAGCCCTTTTCAGCCGCGTACGTTATTTGCGTGCGCTTAGCGAGTCGCTATGTACCTCCTCGTTAAATTGCGATGCGAGTCATTTGCGAGTCTCAAATTGGGGTACAGTTGGGTACGTACATTGTTGTTTGCGACTCGCTATTTTGCCCAAATTGCACATCTGGCCCAGAATCCTGTACATATTACAGTATGAAGCATAGTTATTCAACGCATACTTTCCTATTGCATTGGAATACACTTTATTTTTTGATAAAACATCAACTAAACACATATATAAACATAACCTAACCACAAAATATCCATTCTTTGGGGTCCCTAGTGAATGCACTGCATCAAAATGCATTTTAGTGCACCCCGCTTACAATCTAAGCCTTTAGAAGAATATTGCCTGCAAGGTAGTTGACCCTAAAAAGGAAAATATTATATGCACACACATGTATAAAAGTTGTTTGTTAACCTTTTGTCACTAATCAGTTAAAACATTTATAGGTGAATATCCCTAGTGCTACTTGTTGCATATGTGCAATTCTTGAATATTTCTATCTATTGAAAAGTACTCTATATTTGGTAAATTATCTAGTATTATTCTTGTGTTGCATTTTCATTGTCTCTAGTGACATTTCTTTTAATTTTAAATTTTTATTCATACCCAGAGCAGGCTATTTGCAGTAATACACATCAACAGATCAGTTCATAAAGACAGTTAGTTAGAATACATAAAAAAGATATATCACAAATTTAACACATATAATACTTAAATACAATACACAGGGATAAATAGCAGTTTATCAAAATATAGTTCATCAAGATACACGGCTCTTAAATATATCGCCGGATTCATTCATAAAACAGTTGATCCCGTCACAGAAATATGGTAAACCTTTTAGCAACATTTTATGAGTTCCAGCCTATTCCGGTCCCCTCACATCTCTGCTCCATCCAGAAATGAGTGCCCATATTTTTAGCCCCCGAGTTCTGGCTTGCCTGCCCCTACATGCATACAACGCCATCTCTTGTTTCCATACTCCAAGAAGCCTGGCTAACCACAGCTGAAATGTCGGGGGCTCTATATCTTTCCATCTGGCCGCTAGCATTATTCTAAAGATTGCTGTGCCCAAGAATAGGCAATATTCCTGTTCTTTATTAAGGCCCAGAGAATTATCATATCCTAGGATCAATAGCGTAGGGGTCAGCTCGAATCTGAGGCCAAATAGTTCTTTCCAGAAACCATGCAGCCCTGATTTTAAGAGTCAATTTATCACACTCATAAAACATATGTATCAATGTAGCCGGACCAGTCCCACATCTGGGACATTTATCATCAGCCCTTTTTCCCCAAATAAATAATTTAGAAGGTGTAAAATATAAATTAAATATAGTTTTATACAATTGTGCTTTTAAATTTGAGGATAAAAATATTTTAGCAGATAAGAATAGGCTCATATAAATATCCACATCAGGATTATCCAGTTTCACAGTCCAGGATGTCTCAATCTTTTCCAAATCATCTGGTAATTCTGTTAATAACAAACTATATATATTTCTACTTCTACATGATTTTTTAATAATGAGGTCCATCAGAGGTATACTCTCAATTTTAAAAGCTGGTCTATATGCCATAAGAATGCTCCTGATCTGTACAAATTTAAAATACTGATTAGCTGGTGTTGGAAACGGGGTAGCGTGGTGCAGAGCGGGCAGGCCAAACTCCGGAGGAATTGTGTAAAGCATCCGCGCAGCACACACAGGCGACACACCAGGCACACTACAAACGGAGACCACACCAGTTTAGGTGAAAAACAGCATTTGTATTATGCAGAACTCAGCACAATTAATCACAGGGGTGTACACGGCGCCAACTGGCACCAGGTAGATATGAACAGTGGGGACTATTTACAGTGCAGCGCCGATCGGGCCGCTGCCAGCATCAACAAAAGCATGGGATGAATGCAAGGTTAAGGGACACATGAAAGTCCAGTAGTAATAATCAGGGAATGTCAGCCAGTAACCTCTGGCAAGATCATGCACTGAGCACCCTTGTATTTGCATAAATCCAATAGGCATGAAAAACCCATTATGCGTAACCTCAGGCATAACATATATGAGCCTGGAGGCATAACCATAGGCAAGAGTACATTTGCATAACTCTCATGAACAGGAGGCCTGGAAGGAAAACCTTAGGTTAGGCAGAGCCATAAACATAAATGCAACATTAGGCATGAAACACATTGTGGTATGGCAGGAGGCTTCACCTTCGGCCTAAATGCAGCACCGTCAGCATGGGCCTAACACATGGGCATTTCAATGGCATATTATGCATACAAATAGGCAGAACCCCGATGTAAACGTGGAACACAGTATACAGGCATCATGGCATAGCCCCAGTAGGTCAGGCACGGACCCCCGGTATACCGCACATCAGCCTCAACATAAGTACAAGGGGGCATCTCATTAGGCCATAATCAGGGCTGGCTGCAAAAACAGCAAAGCAAGAGTGCGCAAAGCGCTGGGGCCGGGCCGGAGTGTCTCTCACTCTTCTCTCTCGTCTCCTGAGGAATACAGTGCCCCCAATCCGTTGCAGCTGCCTGCGCACTCGCAGGCCAGCTGGGAATCAGCCCAAAACAAGTACTGGCACTGCATGTGCAGGGGAAGCCCAATTTGGTCTCCCGAACAACAATTGCCCGTTAGGAGCAGCTGCCACGGTCCTGTGGGGCAGCTGGGTGGAATAGAACCACTATGGCCACGTTGGAGCCCCTCTCCGGGACTCTGGAAGGGGAAATATGCCCAATCGTTGCAGCGGCCCGCTACTGCGGTGCCGCTGTGTGTCCCCAAGGGTCACTGGCACTTTCGGTGCCTCTGGGGCCCCCCTAAACATAAAGTGCCTCCTACGTCGCAGCTGCCCGCTGTCAGTTGGGGCAGTTGTAGGGATCCGCACGGCACCGGGGGCGGGCACCGGCAATGTGCCCCGACACACTCCCCAACTTCGCAATGGGCCCCACTCACCGGCTGTCCTGCGGGGACTCTGCTCCTTGGGTCCACGTGGGCAGCACGGGAGCCTGCGAGGCTCCGATCGAGCCCCTCCTTCTCAGGGCCCTTCTACCGGACGGCTGCTGCTGCGCGCGGGCTCTCCTCCTCTCCCGGGGAGCCCCGCCTGTACGGAGCGAAGTCTCCGTCGACGTTGGCGCGGGCCAGCGCGGGGTAGGCTCCCGCCTGGCTCCTTTCAGCTCCGGGCTTCCTTCCGTCGTGGGGCGCCCCGCCCACCGTCAGGCAAGGCCGCCAGACTTCCTGTTCGCCGCTCCGACGCGGCGTCTCCTCTCTCCGGGAACACGGGCTGCGGCGGTGATCCTGGGCACTTTAGAAGCGCGGGGTGGGCTCCCGCCTTCCAACAAAGACAAATTACGGGGTAGGCACCCGCTGCATCGAAGCAGGCAATTACGGGGTGGGCACCCGTTTCTTCAGCAGACAGCGGGGGGGGGGAATCCCCCATGCAGGGATTTCCTTGTGGCACTTGGGCAGCACAGCGCTGCAGGGACACCCACGCTCCTCACCTCCTTGGAGCACCGGCTATTAAAGTAAAGCACTCACAAGGCGCTAGATAGCTCCCAGGTCTAGGGTCCCACAGAATAGAGTGGTACTCTGGCAGCACAGCGCTTCAGGTGTCAGCTCCTTTTCTCTCCTGGCCAGTCCACCTACTCGCAGGGTGCTGGGCAGCAGGTAGCTGGCAATAAGGGATAGCGCTCCCCTGGTGCTGGATTCAGGGCGGTAGGAGAGCAGTCAGCAATACTGGGTCAGATCAACGGGCAGTGGGTACTCATCGGAACAGGGCCGCAGCTCCTAGAAGCAGTCATCCCCCATAACGTGGTACTCCTCCTGTCATGGCAGTCTACACTCCAGTAAGGGGCTCTCACTGGCCCTGTGGACGGTGGAGGGGTGCAGATGGGCACAGGGGCCAGCACACAGGCCCAATGTGGCGGTACCTCCTGGCAGAGTGTCCCCTCTCACTCAGTCCACGCTCCGCACTGTCGCTGTCTGAGCACATGGCAGCCCAGCCCCCCTATATATAAGCCCCTCACCCCACCTACCAGACAGGGCTGGCAGCTTCCAGAAGGTTCTCTGGGGAACCGGTTCTAACTGGTTCAGGGGGAGGAGTAGAGCACCCTCGGTGCGACGCTTCCCTCCAAAAGCAGGGGGCGCTGGGGAACAAACCACTAGACTGCCAACCCACCTCAGTCAGGCGTCACATGGGCAGGCAGGCATGGCGTCCATTTTAACAGTGACATTTTTCCACAGTGCTTTTCTAAAATGGTGGAGCTAACAGTGTGTACCACATTACACAGCATTTGGCATTTTCTGTTCGGACACACCATGTTTTACCCTTAATAACAGCGAAAAATTTCAGGGCAAAAGGGCCAAGTCCAACAGCTGGTATTCCAAAATCATGTTGGAGCATAGAGAATTGGGCAATTTGTTCTCCCCTATAGAACTCTCCAATTGTACTCACCCCCCGATTTTCCCATTCTTTCCCCATAGCATCATAAGCTTGGGACGGAAATAGCGATACGCGCCACAGGGGAGTATATTGAGTAACCTTCGGTATCACCATAGATTTTGATACTTGTTTCCATATCCTCCATGCACTGCGTATTACTTTGAAGCTGACTTTTTTATAGTAACTTTGCTCTAGTTGTCTCAATAGCAACTGATGGAGCAGTAAAAATAAAAAATTTAACCCCTAACAAATTATATAATTAATTAATTAAAAATGTTCGTTTAAATGTATTAATCAACATTGTATATGTGGGAATGGTAATATGCTAATGTACGTGCTAAATAATCTACTAATGAATGTCCATGTGTCTAATCATAACGTAAGAATAAAAAGCGTACTAAATAAAATAAATGCATGTTTGTGCTTCATAGAAATAAAATGTGTCGAGGCAAAAACAATAGTGATGGTAAGTAAGGAGCAGCTTAAATGTCGCTTTTTGCTAGGTAACAACTAATTGGGGTACGTAGACGGGAGGGAAACGAAAGGGATATTTTTCTCTATTTTAATTATGTTTTATTTGCCTCAAATTAGTGCTTCTAAAGTAGAACCGAGTGGCGAGATAAAATGGCCGCCAGTGGGAAGATGTGCGCAGGCGCAAGGGGACACGTGGTACGGGATGAGATTGAAGAAATCTGGAGCCTCGTGATGTCTCTGAGAGGCTAGGATGCAAGAAATGGTCAAGGCTGGTGTGACCTAATTGAACTGATAGTGTGCCGTGATGATCAGGAGAGAGTCCGTGGGAAAGGAGCCCAAGAGAAAGGACAATGACTGCGGAGTTCTTGAATGTGTCAAAAGAAGATACAAATGGACTGATCGAATCGGATGGAAATGTTTAAGCGTATGGGAAGGGAATGATCCAAGGACTTTTGAATCCAAGAGAACTTGATTAAAGAATGAATAAGCTGACATGCATGGACCAATGAAAGAAAAGCGTGATATTAATGTTGCAACAGTTAGTTAGCAAAGTTAGAATTGGGGTATAAGAGGGCCTACTCTTAGTGGGAGGGGGTCAGTTCCAGGGAAGTTCGAGAGTCGTGGTTGCAGTAGAGGAGACGGGTTGCAGGTAGCTGATGCTGACGAGCTGAAGTTGCTGTTTGCTGTCTTAACTTTACAGTTGAGTATGAGAATCAGGCTATTTCTAATCCCAAAGTTAGTTTAGAAATCATTAGGCTAAATTAGGAAGCTAGGCAGGTAACTAAGGTTTTTGGCTTCATGACAAAATTTCCTTTCTGCAATAAATTGATTATGCTTAATAAAATTGTGAATTTAAAAATGAATAATTGAATAAAGTATTAAATCTTTTCATGCTTTTAAAATTATATAAAATTTAAGATTCTTTAAAAACCAAAATGACTCAGTGGTTATTTTCCTAAATGATTGTGACCTGAGTAATTGGTTGATTGTGATTCAGCTGGTCTTAATCACTATGAACTAATTTCTTAAATGAATGATTCATCGACAAAACAATGAGCAGGAATATCTTAAGAAATAATTAAAAGAAAGTGACAAATTAAGGTAAATAGATATCCTTGCTCTTCCAGCGGTACACAAAATGGTGTTCTCCATTTAGTTCTCATGCTTCTCCTAGGAGTACAGAATTTCATAAAGGTGTAAAAGGAAATCCAGGAGTGTGTGTGTGTGTTTAAGCGATGTTTATGGGCCCCATCGTCATGTGGATATGAGAAATATAGTTTGCCCCTGGATGACCTATAAGTAACCTGGGAGGAGGATAGTTTTTATTGTACGCGCTGCATCACAACCCAGAGGCCTCTTTCCCTATAGCGAGTTCAAATATTGTGGGGATTCTCACCATCCTTTCCTCGTCACTACTTCTATCTATTGTTAACAAAAAGGTAATCTGGTGGAGTAGGGCAGCCCAATAATACAATGTAATATTTGGGATTGTAAGGCCTCCTCTATCCTGTGGTAAAGTTAAATACTTCAATGTCCTCCTCACCTTCCCATATTGCCAAATAAAGTTGGAGAAAATAGAATCGAGAGTCTTCAGTAAATGATCATCTAAGGCAAGCGGGATTGACCTAAACAAATACAAAATCTTAGGTAATATAGTCATTTTTTTAAAATTCCCCCTCCCAATTATCGACAGATGAAGCCCATTCACTCTCCTTAATTCCATGGCTATTGATTTAACCAGCGGATCAAAATTACATTTAACTATTTCATCCACCTTTGTTGTAATTCGAACCCCGAGATAAACTGCCGATTCCGCTCGCCTAGGATCATTAAAATCCATATTATCTGTACAGATAACAATTGTTTTTCCTCTATTTAGAGCATATCCTGCAAGGAGGCCAAAACTTTCGGTTATCTGGTTAATTTCCTCGAGGGCCTCTTTTGGATCCGTTGTTAAAACTGCCACATCGTCGGCGTAGGCCAGAACTTTAGTCTTGTACCCCCTGGTAACTATGGGTTTTAATTTTGTGAGACTGTAGTAATTTCTCAACTAAAGGGTTAATGTACATAGCAAATAATATAGGTGAGCAGGGGCACCCTTGCCTGGTTCCCCTGGATATTAAAATATCGCCAGACTCTTTCCCCATCATTTGTATCCGGGCTCTTGGGTCACAATACATTGCTTTGATTGCCCTGATAATTCCCTGCCCAAACCCTTTTAACTCCAAAATCCCCCATAAAAATTCCCATGCCACTCGATCGAATGCCTTCTCGGCATCGAGGAGGATCATGGCCATCTGGCCCCCCCCCTCCGGGACATAACATCAAATAATGAGATGGTTCTACAAATGTGGTCCGTTGTTTCTTTCCCGGGTATAAATCCGTGCTGCCAGGGGGAAACCAGCTGACCTATGATCCTCCCCAACCGGATAGCCAAGATTTTCGAATAGATTTTGGTATCTGAATTAATCAAGGAGATTGGCCTATATGATCCTGGGTTATCAAGTGGTTTCCCCTTTTTTGGAAAAATTATAATATTTGTCTTTCTCCATGAATCCGGTGAATTGCCACTATATTGAATACCTCTAAAAAGATCTAATAAGAGAGGCATTATCGTTATACCCAGAAGTTTGTATACTTCAAGAGGTAAATTGTCAGGGCCCGTAGCCTTACCTAAAGCCATACTTTGGAGAGCTACTTGAACTTCCTCTAATGTAATTTCCTTCTCTAGATCTTCTTTAAGAGAACTATCCAGCACCTCTTCCAATTCACAAGCAGTCACCATTCGGGTGATATCATGCAAAATCAGGGCTGTATCCCTATCCCTTTCTTCTAAGTATAATGCTTGATAGTATTCCTGAAACACCCTAACTATATCGTCTGGGTCAGTGTATGTTTGTCCGTTCACAATAATAGAAGATATTTGATTCTGCGCTATCTTCTGTCTAGTACGAAGAGCTAATCTTTTCCCAACTAGTTCGCCGTCTCTAGTGACATTTCTGTGTTCTGAGTTCCTAAACTGCAACACATAATCTGTTTCAAAAGAGTAAGATATAACTGAAAAACAAAGCTCGATCCTTGTGATGAGCCAACACCTTATTGCATAATCAGTATGTAATCAATATCAATAATATTGTTGCACTGTGCTGCATCTTCATTCATTATTCAATTAAATAGCCTTTTCCTGCTTTTCATCCCTTGCCCAACCCACACACCAGCATCACTTACTTCACATCCTACTGAACCCTTGTGTTCTCTTCTCAAAAATCCATGCTTCTACACGGCTGTCTCCTACTTGAACCAATTATTCCATACTCCAACCACTCTATCCTGTCTCACTTACACATGCAACCATCCACATTCTTGTCAACACATCTCCAGCCTCTTATGTTCTAGGGGGATAAAACAATAGGGAAATAATAAAGAACTTCCCTCATTGCCTGCAGCAAACTGTATCCACCTCATAAGTGGAGCCCCACGCCCCCTCTTATCCTTTGGACAAGATCCATCAGCAGTTATCCATCAGCACCAGGCAGTAACAATAACAAATAAACAATAAGTGATAGAGAAGGAGAAATTTTAATATCGATATTTTCAATACTGAAGGCCATTATGGACAGTATGCAGTTTGCGACTTGCTTGAACATGGAGGCCAATCGATGTCACTGTACTTAATATATTAAGATGTCCTACAAACATTAAAAATAACAGAGCATAACATAGAACGATACCTACAAAAAACAATCTTCTGTCATTTTCTGAAACCCAGGGAAAAAGAAACATGAAAAGAACAACACTTTTGCACCAACCAATTTTTTTAATCAATATATATTGGGAATTGCGGAGGATGTAGGTGCCTGCGGGGACATGTTTGAAAATTTCTTGGTATTGACTCTGGTGGTGGAAGAACAAGTGACAGCGTTTCCAGTGAGGGTAACTCTGGGACATGTAGTCACATTGTAATACCATAAGGTTTCCTCCAATGGGAGAGAAGCAGCAGGCTCATTTAAACTCGCAGTGCAAGCACCTGAGTGATTGGCATTTGAAAAAGGCATTCTAGCCGAAACGCGTCATGCCTTCAAGAAATAAAAGTGATCTCTGCAGACCAGCTGTGTTCCCCGTTTGTTCTGTGAAGAGAACGAATCTGGTGCGATATTTGCGTGCAGCCACAGGCATGCTGGGGAACCCGTCCCTCGGTGTTCAGTGGCAACAGTGGCATAAGGAGTTGTGTTAATTCTGAGGTATTGGAAGACCCCCGGACCGCTGCAAACCCGAGTGACGATGTCAGGCCATGACTTCATGGAAAGACGCCGTTTACTGAGACTGCGTCTTCATTTCTACAGATGATTGGGAATTGCGCAGAATGTAGGTGCCTGTGGGGACATGTTTGAAAATTTCTTGGTATTGACCCTGGTGGTGGAAGAACAAGTGACAGCATTTCCAGTGAGGGGAACTCTGGGACATGTAGTCGCACTGTAATACCACAAGGTTTCCTCCAATGGGAGCGAAGCAGCAGGCTCATTTAAACTCGCAGCGGAAGCACCTGAGTGATTGGCATTCGAAAAAAGGCATGACATCAGTGATGTCATGAGTGATGTCACTGACCATGTCATGAGTGATGTAATATGTGACGTCATCAGCAGTGCATTATGGACGCGCGAGTTATAGTTAGCTGAACTAACTATAACGGGGAATTTCTATGGTTTTATACGAGTGAAATGTCCAACTAACTATAACGCCCCTGAAACCTATGGTTTTTTCTGTGAATTTCTAAGGTTTTTTAAATGCTAATTTCTAACTATAACGTGCCTAAAACCTATGGTTTTTTCAGTGAATTTCTAAGGTTTTTTAAATGCTAATTTCTAACTATAACGTGCCTGAAACCTATGGTTTTTTCAGTGAATATATATATATATTTATTATACTATGTATACATGTGACAATGTCTCGGTCCCCTGTTTGCCTCGGTGGCACGGAAAAAATGGGTGGAACTGATGTCAGCACGCCGACGAGGTCCTATTATGGCTCCGATGACGTCATACGGTGTCGCGAGCGGAGCCGTGCTATTATGACGTCCTCGTTGACGTGGGAGAGCTAGGAAAGAATTTGCGTGGAATGCTGGTGCAGGGGATATTCACCTAAGTGTTCAGGCTAGTCCTTTGGGAGCAACTGTTTATGTTGCCACTCCAGAAACCGAAACCAGTGATCCGAGGGCAGAGGCCCTGCAGATGGCACACGAGGTGGGGTGCCCAGTCGTGTGCACCGGCGGGGCAGCGAAGTGACAAGCACCACAACCCACAAAAAAGGTAACGAGGGCACTGAATAACACAGGATCTTCTCTTTGTATCTGGCAGGAACAACGAAGTTAAAATGCCCTAGTACCAAAATGTAGAATTAGTGCTACAATGGTCTTCAAGGGACCTGCGATGCCGCTTCTGCCTCCCGTACCCTGGAGGCGGCACATGGGTCACTCGGTACGGTCATACTGCGGTGGGACGCACACTCGTTGACCTCTCATGGCACTGCTCCACACTTCAGGGAGGACGCTTTCCATTAGCTATGTTTTCTGATGACATGTCGCGCCGGCCCCGTCCAACAACAGAACTCCTTTAGATCCAAACAGACTCTTCCACTCTCTCACCGGAAGTGAAACCAGGCCACGCGGACACTTTCACAATACAACAGCCGGGAATGCACTTTTTGGTAAAAAAAACCACATTCCTTCCTCCTAATTAATCAAATAAACGTCTCACTGAAGAACAGGGGCCAGCTTCGATCGGTAAACAGCCGTTACAACGACTTTTTACTTTGCGATACCATCACAACGCATGCATTACCACGCATGCGTTGTACATCACAAAGTCATTACTACGCATTTTTTAGAACGCATGGTCATTTACCACGCATGCCTTTACAACTAATTTTGTTGTAAAGGTATGTATGGTAAATGACCATGCGTTCTAAAAAACATGTAGACGATCCATGTCGTTGTAAGGAAACAGAGGCTGTTCCGTTTCCTCACAACGACGTGCACCGCCCCTCAGAGGCGACGTGAAGCAGGAACCATGAGGAGTGAGAGGTAAGGGGGATTGGGCATGGGGTGGGGGTTTCTTTTCTAGGGTTTAGGGTAGTGCAGTGGTGTTTGGGTGGTGTAGGGGGTCGTGCTGGGGGTAGTGTTTTAGGGTTTAGGGTAGTGCAGTGGTGTTTGGGTAGTGTAGGGGGTCATGCTGGGGGTAGTGTTTTAGGGTTTAGGGTAGTGCAGTAGTGTAGGGGGTCGTGCTGGGGGTAGTGGTTTAGGGTTTAGGGTAGTGCAGTGGTGTATGGGTAGTGTAGGGGGTCGTGCTGGGGTAGTGTTTTAGGGTTTAGGGTAGTGCAGTGGTGTTTGAGTAGTATAGGGGGTCATGCTGGTGGTAGTGTTTTAGGGTTTAGGGTAGTGCAGTGGTGTTTGTGTAGTGTAGGGGGTCATGCTGGGGGTAGTGTTTTATGGTTTAGGGTAGTGCAGTGGTGTTTGGGTAGTGTAGGGGGTCGTGCTGGGGGTAGATTTAGGGTTTAGGGTTGTGCAGTGTTGTTTGGGTAGTGTAGGGAGTCATGCTGGGGGTAGTGTTTTAGGGTTTAGGGTAGTGCAGTGGTGTTTGTGTAGTATAGGGGGTTGTGCTGGGGGTAGTGTTTTAGGGTTTAGGGTAGTGCAGTGGTGTTTGGGTAGTGTAGGGGGTAGTGCTGGGGTAGTGTTTTAGGGTTTAGGGTAGTGCAGTGGTGTTTGTGTAGTGTAGGGAGTCGTGCTGGGGGTAGTGTTTTAGGGTTTAGGGTAGTGCAGTGGTGTTTGGGTAGTGTAGGGGGTCGTGCTGGGGGTAGTGTTTTAGGGTTTAGGTTAGTGCAGTGGTGTTTGGGTAGTGTAGGGGTTCATGCTGGGGGTAGTGTTTTAGGGTTTAGGGTATGGCAGTGGTGTTTGGGTAGTGTAGGGGGTCGTGCTGGGGGTAGATTTAGGGTTTAGGGTAGTGCAGTGGTGTTTGTGTTGTGAGGGGGTCGTGCTGGGGGTAGTGTTTTAGGGTTTAGAGTAATGCAGTGGTGTTTGTATAGTGTAGGGGGGTTTAGGGTAGTGCAGTGGTGTTTGTGTAGTGTAGGGGGTCATCCTGGGGGTAGTGTTTTAGGGTTTAGGGTAGTGCAGTGGTGTTAGTGTAGTGTAGGGGGTAGTGTTTTAGGGTTTAGGGTAGTGCAGTGGTGTTTGTGTAGTGTAGGGGTCATGCTGTGGGTAGTGTTTTAGGGTTTAGGGTAGTGCAGTTGTGTTTGTGTAGTGTAGGGGTCGTGTTTTAGGGTATAGGGTAGTGCAGTGGTGTTTGGGTAGTGTAGGGGGTCATGCTGAGGTTAGTGTTTTGGGGTTTAGGGTAGTGCAGTGGTGTTTTGGTAGTGTAGGGGGTCGTGCTGGGGGTAGTGTTTTAGGGTAGTGCAGTGGTGTTTGTGTAGTGTGGGAGGTCATGCTGGGGGAGATTTAGGGTTTAGTGTAGTGCAGTGGTGTTTGGGTAGTGTAGGGAGTCATGCTGGGGGTAGTGTTTTAGGGTTTAGGGTAGTCCAGTGGTGTTTGTGTAGTGTAGGGAGTCGTGCTGGGGGTAGTGTTTTAGGGTTTAGGGTAGTGCAGTGGTGTTTGGGTAGTGTAGGGGGTCGTGCTGGGGGTAGTGTTTTAGGGTTTAGGGTAGTGCAGTGATGTTTGTGTAGTGTAGGGGGTCATGCTGGGGGTAGTGTTTTAGGATTTAGGGTAGTGCAGTGGTGTTTGGGTGGTGTAGGGTGTAGTGCTGGGGTAGTGTTTTGGGTTTACGGTAGTGCAGTGGTGTTTGTGTACTGTACGGGGTAGTGTTTTAGGGTTTAGGGTAGTGCAGTGGTGTTTGTGTACTGTAGGGGGTCGTGCTGGGTTCTAGTGTTTTAGGGTTTAGGGTAGTGCAGTGGTGTTTGTGTAGTGCTGGGGGTAGTGTTTTTGGGTTTAGGGTAGTGCAGTTGTGTTTGGGTAGTGAAGGGGGTCGTGCTGGGGGTAGTGTTTTAGGGTTTAGGGTAGTGCAGTTGTGTTTAGGTAGTGAAGGGGGTCATGCTGGGGGTAGTGTTTTAGGGTTTAGGGTAGTGCAGTGGTGTTTGTGTAGTGTAGGGGTCATGCTGGGGGTAGATTTAGGGTTTAGGGTAGTGCAGTGGTGTTTGTGTAGTGTAGGGGGTCGTGCTGGGGGTAGTGTTTTAGGGTTTAAGGCAGTGCAGTGGTGTTTGTGTAGTGAAGGGGTCGTGCTGGGGGTAGTGTTTTAGGGTTTAGGATAGTGCAGAGGTGTTTGTGTAGTGTAGGGGGTTGTGCAGTGCGTAGATTTAGGGTTTAGGGTAGTGCAGTGGTGTTTGGGTAGTGTAGGGAGTCGTGCTGGTAGTAGTGGTTTAGGGTAGTGCAGTTATGTTTGGGTAGTGTAGGGTGTCGTGCTGGGGGTAGTGTTTTAGGGTTTAGGGTAGTGCAGTGGTGTTTGGGTAGTGGAGGGGGTAGTGTTTTAGGGTTTAGGGTAGTGCGCCCAACCAGCCACAATATCCGTGGACAAAGGGGATCCTGACTCTTTGGAACGCTCCGTCAATTGAATAATTTGGGTCAAGGGCCCTACCACGTCCAAGACCTATCAATTCCTTTCTTGGGATCACTCATAAACTTGGAGAAAAAGGTACATAGTTTCTCATCAATTTCAGGCGTGTGTGCCACCTTCCCCTTCAGTGAGGGCCTGGGGCATTCTCCCCTCATCCTATTCCTGATCTCCCTTTCAAGGGGTTGATGGATTTTCCCCACCACATACTCGGCCACTTTGGCGTCAGGTGTCCACTCCGCCGACCTAGGATGGTAAATTTGGGTAGGCTCGAATATGTCCGAGTGGACCCCGTCCCCAACCGGGGACTGAGAGGAGTGGGACTCTGGACGCCAGGGACACCCTGAGTCCTTATTCTCATCGGAGGAGAAATCGTCCTCCGATACACCCTCTCCCTCTAAGGGAAACCAGCCGTCGGGGTCTACAATAGTGGTGACAGTGTCGCAATTTTCTCCTGGCCCCTCCTCCTCCCGGCAGGGTGCATGTTTTAGCGTTCGCGCACTCTTGAGGAAGTTCTCCGTAAGTTTATCAAATCCTTCCAAGTGCCCCGCGTTATGCTTAACGGCCCTTTTATTCCCCATCTGGGAGCTACTGGGACCCGCCACCACCAGATCTGGGTCACTGAACACCCCAGGGATGCTTTTCGCCAGCTTATCAACCTGATCCCTAAGAGGAGCCAGCGCCCTAGAAATAGCCAGAGAGAGGGCTTGGTCGACTGCTGGAGGGAGAAGTTGGGGGGCCATTCCTCCTCCACTTCCTGGTAGGAGGAGTAAAAATGGTCTTCTGGAGAAGACATGATAGCAGAGGGTGTGAGCACAGAACAAATGCCCTTAAAATCCTTAAGGCAGCCCCCTCGCCGGTGCTCCAACAGCTGGGCTTTCCCCGAAGCTGTTATAAGAATAGACTGAGGCGCAATACCAATTACCACCACCAGGTGACGCTGGTCACTAACGTGGCCGTGTGGGGAAATCACTGCGTAGCGGTGTCAAAATTAGGCAAGGGTTGGTCGGGAATCAAGCGGACACTAAAGGAGTGACCGGATTCCCAAACGCGTGTAAAGACCAGCGGGAGCGCTCGACGGAGCTGCCTCGTTCGGACCAGACACGCCTGACAGGATCTCACCGCGCGCAGAGCACACAGCGGGAGAAACTGTGAGGGGGAGAATGCGCTCGGGCAAGAGCCTGCTGCGCAGGGAATATGAAACAATACCAAGGCAATAATGCTAATAACGTGCACAAGAAACCGCTATACAAACAGCAACAACGTCAGATTAAGCCAAGAATGTAAGGAATGCACTTAACTGACGAGCAGTGAAGAAAGAGGAAGCGGAAGGGACGTCACGATATTATATACGATGGACTGTGATATGATTGGACTATAGTTGCCTTGGAGACTACCCCCTAATGGTTCATGGGTTGTGTAGTCTTTTGTTTAATGATTGTTGTGTTACGTTTTCTTTGAACTGCTATGCAAATAAAGTGAGGAAAGATATGCATAATCCTCGCCTCCATCCTGCCATAGAATTCATTAAACTTTATTTGATCTGATTTAGAAACATAGATCATAAAAGTGTACATAAAAACAGTAAATCCTCTTTCCTAATACAATACAGTGAGAATTAATTAAAACCAGTAGGTAAAAACGGGTGTTACAAAGCCCGGTTCAGAGCAACTTCAGGTTAACAGAATCGTAAAGTTCAATGTTTCGCAAGATCAATCTCATGTACTTCGTGCAAAATACGCAATAAGGGGTCCAAGTAAGATGTAACGCTCCAATACCTGACCAGTTTGCACTATATAAAACTGCAGAAAAACTAAAAATAAAAAGTGTTTTGCACACTTCTGTCATTGGGCTATATGTGGGCTACATCTGGGTGATATTTGTGCTACATTTGGGCTCTTTTTTCTCTGGTGGCCATCTTGGGAGACTTATTTGTTATGAAGTTTCCTAATTTCGTCATTTACTGCAGACTCCTCAGTAGGAAATGCTTTCAGTTTTTTACTTTGATTCCATCAAGAAGGCATTCAGATGTGTCACACATTTTCCATAAATTCAGAATGTTAGCACTCTAGTTGTTCATTAGATCACTGTAGTAAAGCTACTGCTCACCAGGGAGTTAACTGGAAGTCTACTGCTGGTATTGAAAGTGATTGTTTCAGTCTGCATGTCAGAATTTTCTAATGAAATAGAAGAGGATTTGAGATCTCACTTAAAACATGCCCTAAATTTTCTTTCTGCAGCACTAACCATAATTTCTATGGCAAAATGAACCCCCTCATTTTGTTCCTTTTTAAATTAAATGTTTTAAGTGTTACCAGTTTATTCCAATCAAGATGGCTTCAGGTGTGCCATACTTTTGTCATAAGTAAAACTGTTAGCGCTCTAGTTGTTCTTTAGAACACTCTGGGAAGCTGCAGTAGAACACAAAGGCATCAACTGACAGGCTGCTCCTGTTGAAATATAACAGGAAGATATTTGAGATCTCACTTAAAACATGTCCTAATTTTTCTTTCTACAGCACTAACCATAATTTCTATGACAAAATGAACCCCCTCATTTTGTTCCTTTTTAAATTAAATGTTTTAAGAGTTACCAGTTTATTCCAATCAAGATGGCTTCAGGTGTGCCATAATTTTGTCATAAGTAAGACTGTTAGCGCTCTAGTTGTTCTTTAGAACACTCTGGGAAGCTGCAGTAGAACACAAAGGCATCAACTGACAGGCTGCTCCTGTTGAAATATAACAGGAAGATATTTGAGATCACACTTGAAACATGTCCTAATTTTTCTTTCTACAGCACTAACCATAATTTCTATGACAAAATGAACCCCATCCTTTTGTTCCTTTTTAAATTAAATGTTTTAAGTCTTACCAGTTTATTCCAATCAAGATGGCTTCAGGTGTGCCATACTTTTGTCATAAGTAAGGCTGTTAGCACTCTAGTTGTTCTTTAGAACACTCTGGGAAGCTGCAGTAGAACACAAAGGAATCAACTGACAGTCTCTGCCCTTGTTGGATGTACATGTTTTACTGAGAATGTCAGACTTCATTCTCACATGACTGAGAAAGATAATGTGAATTTACAGAAAATATGCTCTCATTTTAGCTTCTGGAGCACCTTCCAAAACTGTATGGGACAAGCATGTGAAAATAGTTTTCTCTCAAACATGATTCATGATATCCCAGCAGAAGGTTTTTCACAGGGTAAAATCACCTTAGAACACACCACAATTCCTGAAATTAGTATGGTACCATCAACAAATGAATTCTAATGTAACTAAAGTCTGTTATCACCCTTTATAGTTCTCCTTTTGGTAACCCTCAAAATCTTCGATTCACTACAATGCATTTCAATGGGGTACTATCATTTATATTGGTCCCAAGATGGCTGCCAGCAATTCCAGGATGAAGTGCTGACAGCAATCAGATCTCACGATGACATGTGTGGTTAGGCTCCGCCCAGATATCGATATGTTTTCTTTTTCAAATTTCTCAGGAACTACTGAATGGATTTACACCATTTAACAAAAAGGGTTTTTTTCTGAACCAAGAACTACCTCTTTGCCAAATTTGGTGTAATTCCGTTTAGCAGTTCGGGCTGTAGCCGTGTCTAAAGTTTCCTATGGAAAATTGCATGGGGAAAACACGTTTTGGGACCCCCCTTTTTTCTCGGCCCCCTCTTGCCGAATCACGCCGAAACTTTCAGGATAGGAGCAGACCGGAGCGCCCCACGAGTTTTGAAACTTTCGCGAAGATTCATCAACCGGCGCCAAAGTTATTGGAAATAGAATGTTGTGAATTTCCTATGGAAAATAGGTCCTAACTATAACTACCTACTGGCGACCGCCAGTAGATAATATATATAGATATATATGTGTATATATGTATATATGTATGTGTATATATGTATATATGTATGTGTATATATGTATATATGTATGTGTATATATGTATATATGTATGTGTATATATGTATATATGTATGTGTATATATGTATATATGTGTGTGTATATATGTATATATGTGTGTGTATATATGTATATATGTATTTAGATATGTGTGTATATGTATTTATATATGATTCACTTCTCCTATACCTATACAGAAAAAGAGGAAGACACTCGACTGCAAGCATCCAATCTGTTTATTTTCGCCAGGACATAACCCAAAGAGTGTCTCTCCGACGCGTTTTGGTCTCCTGACCTTACTCATGGGTGTAACAGGCAAATCAACTTATCATGTAACTGCTGTCCTTTATACCAACGGCACTTCCGATACGCCAGCCAATCAGAGTTGTGAATGATGCATTATGGTCTAAATAGAAAAGCAAAACAATCATGTTTTTATAAACAGCAATCCAACTGGAATACATCTTTAGGTATAAATGTCACATTTCTTGTAATTACTTTCAATCAGTTCACTTTAGTCATGTCAATAAAACAATCACTTTGCTTGCTGTCCCATGTATAGCCCTACTCCAAAGGCAAACACGGGCCCTCTATGCAGTAGAATCCACGGCAGCACGTCACCTACGAACCTCCAGGCAATACAGTGCTGACATTTGTGAGGTGGTGCCGTTCCGGACCGGCGTTGGGCTACGCCGTCTAACATATGATTCACTTCTACAATGCCCACAGAGAAAGAGGAAGGCACTCAACTGCAAGCATCCAATCTGTTTATTTTCACCAGGACATAACCCAAAGAGTGCCTCCCGACGCGTTTCGGTCTCCTGACCTTACTCATGGGTGCAACAGGCAAATCAACTTATCATGTAACTGCTGTCCTTTATACCAACTGCAAAAACAACAATTGATGGACAGAATGCAGAACAATGTCATACATTCACCCCAGTACAGAGATCTGGGCCTAAATCCATCGTTTTTTTGCCCACCATGCCATTCCAGTTTGGACCCAGCCATATGCAAATCAGTCTTGACCCTGCGCCCAATGGGAACAGTCCAGCCCGAACTGCCAGGCCAGGTCCTCCCTGGATTGGAAACAAGCATCCTAGGACCGGTTTCGGGGTTTCACCCCCCTTCAGCCAGGATAGCTTGAGTCCAGTGGCATGGAGAGCATGGGACCCACGTCTGGGCATACCCGTCCCACTCGGGTTGACAAATGCAAAAACAACAATTGATGGACAGAATGCAGAACAATGTCATACATTCACCCCAGTACAGAGATCTGGGCCTAAATCCATTGTTTTTTTGCTCACCATGCCATTCCAGTTTGGACCCAGCCATATACAAATCAGTCTTGACCCTGCGCCCAATGGGAACAGTCCAGCCCGAACTGCCAGGCCAGGTCCTCCCTGGACTGGAAACAAGCACTGATGACCACTCATTCACCCCTGCAATCACTCATACATGCAATCACTCATCAATACAACACTATCATATGCACTCATACACCTATATAGACACTCACACACCACCACTCAGCCAGAGTTACTCACACACCTAGTCAGTCATGCAAAGAATCAATCACACTTCCATTTACTCACCTATACAGTTATACACACACCACATCACTTATTCATACAGAAACAAACGCATACTTACTCTTATACAATCACTGATACAAGTATACACTCATTCATACAGCCACTCTCACAATCACTGACTCTCACGTATAGTCATTTATATACTCCAACTCTCACATACACTGCCTTTTACATATGTAGTTACTTGGACATGTACCACTGAGACATCCATTCACTCACCAACACACCCATACACACACTCACCCACCCATACAGCTGTTTCCACATGCACTCTTGAACCCATACACCCAGTGAATCAACCACTCAAACATCTATGCACAGTCACACACCTCCCACCCGCCCACACACACACACTCAGGCACCCATACAAATACTCAGGCAACCAATCGATAACCCATATAGACACTCATGTAGCTACTGACCAACCCATGCAGCAGCTTATACACCAACAGACAGACGGATACAGACATTCACACAGTTTAGTCACTAACCCATGCATTCAGTAAGACACATTTAATCACTCACTTAAACAGTCAATCACGCACCTACTAAATCCTCCATCCAGACACTTATACACCCACTCATTCTTCAATACACCTTGGCATATATATAAAACATATTTAAACTTTAAAGAAACACACAGTCACTGGCTGATGTCATCAGTGATGTCACTGACCATGCCATGAATGATGTAATATGTGACGTCATCAGCAGTGCATTGCGGGGGCGCGAGTTATAGTTAGCTGAACTAACTATAACGGCGGAATTTCTCTGGTTTCGTACGAGTGAAATGTCTAACTAACTATAACGTCCCTGAAACCTATGGTTTTTTCAGTGAATTTCTAAGGTTTTTTTAAATGTTAATTTCTAACTATAACGTGCCTGAAACCTATGGTTTTTTCAGTGAATTTCAAAGGTTTTTTAAATGCTAATTTCTAACTATAACGTGCCTGAAACCTATGGTTTTTT
Organism: Calotriton arnoldi; assembly: GCA_963921515.1. Classification (NCBI taxonomy): domain Eukaryota; kingdom Metazoa; phylum Chordata; class Amphibia; order Caudata; family Salamandridae; genus Calotriton; species Calotriton arnoldi. Next base: position 467,174 of record CAWUFW010003154.1, on the reverse strand, counting down.
CAGTGAATATATATATATATATATATATATATATATATATATAACTCACGCCCCCGCAATGCACTGCTGATGATGTCACATATTACATCACTCATGACATGATCAGTGACATCATTGATGACATCACCGATGACATCTCAAATGCGAAATGCGATCCACGCGTTTCGGCTCGTCCGAACCTTCATAACGATACAAGACGTCATTGTAGCTTCCTTATTTAAATGTACAAATCCCTCCAGTTGCCAACATTAACAAAGGACTACATATTACTTTAATCCAAAAAGCTGGCGGCCAAATTGGCCTGGTCACGATGTGAAAATTCAGGAATTGATACAATAAAGAAAAGAAAACAAGTGTTAATATGCACACAATGTCATTTCAACATGTCTTGCCCCGTGACTGCCGTACCTGTATGTTCGTCAACGTGACTTGTTCATAATAAACATACTTAGGATTGCAAACATCAACATAAACAATGGACTACACATTACTTTAAAGTGAAAGGCTATCGACCATATTGATCTGGGCACGTTGCGTATTATAATGGTTCTTACACGAAAGAAAAGAAAAAAAAGGGGTGTTAATATACACACACTATCCATAAATAAAGTTCTAGCGATTATTGTTCCATTCCATTCACAGCTCATTTGAGATGTCATGAGTGATGTCATGAGTGATGTCACTGACCATGTCATGAATGATGTAATGTCTGAGGTCATAAGCAGTGCATTGCGGGGGTGTAAGTTATAGTTAGCTCAGGCAACTATAACTGCTGAATTTCACTGGTTTTGTACGAGTGAAATCTGAGTTTAACTATAACGTCCCTGTAATCTTTGTTTTTTTCAGCGGATTTCTAGTTTTTTTTTAACGTTATGTAAGATGCCTATCACAATGGATGGTGGGGAGTTGGAAGCAGGGCCTGGCCTGGCATTGTGCTGCCAACACCCAAGCTTGCTGCTCCTGCCTCCCCTCCTCCTTGCCATCCATTGTCCAAGTCCATGCCACTGCTCCCTCATTGCAGCCCTGTGTGGCCGTTGTTCTGCCACTGGCCTTCCCGCCTTCTCTGAACAGTTAGCTTGCTGCCCCATCCACCTCCTCCCTATCCTCTGTTGTCTGAATCATGCACTAGCCTTCTCCCTCCTGCCATGCATGGTCTGATGTGCTGCCACTGCCCTCCATTTAGCATGATGTCCCAGTCCACTCCTCCTGCCCTCCATTGCCCAATTCTATGCCCCATCATTGACTTCCTGCTTAGCCTCTGTGCTTAGCTTGCTGCCCCTACTCTTCTTCCCCTGCCCTCCGATGTCTGTGTGCATGCCCCTGCTCCATCCTTTTTGCCCACCATGTTCCATGGGCCTGCCCCTCCTATCTAATCTGAGTGGTCTGTTGAGCTGCCACTCCCCTCCCACCTGCCTAGCATTGTCAGATGACTGTAGCCTGTCCCTGCCACCTCCACCCTTCCTGTCCACGCTCCATGCCCCTATCCCCTTCCTCCTGTCCTCCATGGTCCATTTTACTGCCACACCCTTCTGCCCTCCCTGGTCTGTTGTGCTGCAATTGCTCTTCCTGCCTGCCCCACGTGGTCTGTTGTGAGGCCCCTTCCCCTGAACTCTCTTGTCTGTGCCCAGCTCCTACCCCTCCCTTCTATCCTCCATGGTCCTTTCTGCATGCACCTGCCCCCTCCTTCTCGCCCATCATGGCCATTGTGCTGCTACTAACCCTCCCGCTTGCCATGCATGGTCTTCTGTGCTGCCACGGCCCCTCCCACCTTCCCTGTGTGGTCAGCTAGCTGCCCCTGACCCCCTCCCACCTCCCCTCCATGGTATGTGTGTATGCCATTATAGTCTCACTGTTGCTCTCCATGGTGTGTCTTGCTTCTAGTGCCCATCCTGCCTGACATCCATTGTCAGCTTGCTGCTCCTGCCCTGCCCCCTTGCCCCCTGCCCTCTGTTTTCCATGTGCAGACCCCTATTCCCTCCCTCCTGGCTTGTCTGTTCCATTGTAATGCCCCTGATCCCTACCTCCTGCCCTTTATGGTCCGTTATGCTGCAGCTTTCTCTCCTGTCTGTCCATTATGGTCAGCTAGCTGCCATTGCCTCTTTCCCCTCTGTTCTCTGTTGTCCATGTGCATGGTCCTGTCCCCTCCCTATTGCTTTCCATGGATTGTTGTGCTGCACTCCTGTCCCGCATGCCCTGTGTGGTGTATTGTGCTGCTGCAAACCCTGATGCCTGCCCTGTAAGGTCAGTTTGGTGCACCTGTCCATGTCCCTCCTGTCCTCTATTATCCTAGTCCATGCCCCTACCCCAATTCCTCCTGCCTTCCATGATCCAATGTACCATACTTGCTAACATTTTGAACTTGGTAAGAGGGAGATTTTGAAAAAAAAACCTGGAGTATTGATTTTCCCCATTGACTTACATTGAAAAAGAGCAGATTGTAGACAGGAGACAGATCAAATAAAGCCCATTTGGGCTTAAAAACATTGGGCGTTTCCTGGCTGAATCGGGTCTGTTGTACTACCACTGCCTCTTCCTTCTGCCCACAATGGTCTATTATATTGCCACAGCCTCTCTTGCCTGTCCTGCATTGTTGGTTTGTTGCCCCTGCGCCCCTTTCCACTGCCCTCCATAGTCTGTTGTGCTGCCACTGCCCTTCCTGCCTGCCCAGTGTGGTCAAATTGTTGCCTCCGCACCCTCCTACCTGCCTTCAATTTTCTGAGTCCGTGCCCCTTGCCTATGCCTCTCAACATTATCCTAATGAACAACTAGATTGCTAACATTCTATATTTATTACAAAAGTGTGGCACGCCTGACGTCATCTTGATGTAATCAAAACTGTAATACCTAGAGCATTTCCTTTAGAAATTACAGAAATGAGAGGGTCTTATTTGCATCGAAATTATGGTTAGTGCTCTACAAAAACTAAAATGAGGACATATTTTCTGAGTTTTCAAATAGCGACAAAGCACTTTTAAATTATTTGTTATTTTTATGTTTTTTTATCCAGTTGACCACTTGATTAAATGTTGCACTTAGGGGAAAGGATGTGGTATTACTTCCAGAGCTGCAGACTTTGCAACTGGGGAACCAGGTTGGAGTTACTGCTTCAGCTCGACATTCTGTGATTCTGGTCAAATCACTTAATCTCCCCATGTCTACAGCCAACATGAATTTGTCCTTGTGTGATGTAACTAATGCTCATGTAAAGCACTCCAATCAGTGTTGCAAGATTTTTTAAGCATTCTCTAGCCCAAAGACAACCAAAAAGTTGCCCAAACTAGCCCAATATTGCTACTTTAAGGAAGGAGGGGCAGGGACATCGTCAAGCAGGCGGTGAATGGATTGGAATTCTATGTCAGGACCGGAGGCTCCGATTATGCTTCTCATTTCTTTGCATTTATTATACAGCAGCCAATAAAAACACATTTATTTGTAAAAACTACAAATCCCATGAGCACCAGGTGCCCCATAACCATAGAGAGTATCCCTATATAAGGTCTCACTGAGGTAACCACTTCCTCTTTCTTTGCTGCTCCGCAGCCAGTTAAGTGCCTTCCCTTACTACTCTTATTGTATGGTAGCGTATGGGTTTTGGGCATTGGCTAATAATTATATGCACTGTGTGCTTATACCCTGTGTGCTTATTGCGCTATTGACATTGTCGCTAAGAGTTTTGCTCAGTTACAGCCTTTTTCTGCCGTACGCTTATTCAGCGTGTGTCTATTGCGGGTACTTGCCCGATTTCTGGTGTCGATCCATCCGCCGTCGTTGGGGGAGCGCTTTTGCCTCCCCGGCCGGGCGTGTTGTGCCCGCGCCAGTGTACAGGTGGAGTGGGAGTGCGGGGGTGAAGACCGCGTGTCGCTCGATCGCGCTGAGTCCTCTCTCGATTGCAACGGGCGGCCGATACCGCGCATGCGCAGCGGCCATTTTGCGCATTGGACCGATAGGGTTTTAGCGTTGGTGAACAAAGCGGGAAAACGCTCCGATTTTAAAAGTGATTTTGCCCGTCTGCAGCCCCCGGTGACGCCCGATGCTTACAGGTTGCGGAGGGCAGTAAAATCGTGCATAGGCTCTGCCTAGAGAGGTTTGGCAAGCCCTCCCTCCACCACATAACAGTTAATACACCTGCTAGCTTGCCTTGGGTTGTTCCTCTCCCCCGTGACTCCTCCTGGTGACTGAGTGAACCTCATATCATCGCACTCTTGGTGGCCTATTACTGTAGCTCTGCACAATGGCTGAATACTTTTATGAGGAGGATTATTTTGGATCAGAACCGGCTGGTTCGCTGGAGCAGGACCTCGTGGAGGCCTTAGATGCTGGGGTGCAACACTCAGTCAATTCAGCGTTAGTGCGAGCGATTGCACCTCTCAAGCGCCATTTAAATAGCTACGCGCTTCAGCAAGGGTGGCTCCCGGCCGCAAGCGCCCGACCAAAGACCAGTGAAAAGAAGGGTCCCAACCCTCATACAGAGGATTTCGCTCGGCTCTCCAGGGCCTTGGCCAACGACCACGCGTACATTGCGCCGGTTGAGTCTACGGAGTCCATCCAAGGAGAGGATGAAGACTCCTCGTCCGACAAGGATTCAGAGCAGGAGGAAGATCCCAGACCGGCGAAGAAATCCAGGAAAGAACACCACATTGAGCCCCCCCCACAGCCTAAACTACTCTCATTCGAACCAGCGGACATAGTCCACCCTAACTCTACAGCATGGCTCCCGCTGTAGGAGGTGGCGGATTATGTGCAATCGCACCTCCGACGCCCTTTTGATAAGGACGTCAGGGCACGACTTCGGTCGGAATGCCCGAGACCGGATTTAGCGGCACGAGTTGAGGAGACCCCCCGAAGTGGATCCCACGATGTTGACCTACCTAAAGAAATATTCAAAAGACCCCAAGAAGGGCATAGATCGCGCCTGGCGGTCATGCCAAGATAAATTACTCGACCTATCAGGGCCATTTACCAAGATCCTGGAGATGGGGTTTCATGCCAAGGAGTCCGGGACTCCAGTAGACCCAGATGATCTCATCGGATGGGCACAACGAGCAGTATGCCAGCTGGGCAACGCCAACTGCGCCATGTCCAGTGAGAGGAGACGGTCTATCCTCCTCAAACTGGACCCCAAATTAGCGGAGTTGTCCTCCTCGGAGGCGGGACCCGTGGCCCAGGGTCTTTTCTTCGGCCAGCCATTCTTGAAGGAACTGACCAAATTCGTGGCCACCTTCAGTGGCCTGGATAAAGCGCAGGAGTCCCTGAAGCGCGCCTTCCGACCGGTTTTCACCAGGACCGGACGAAATCGAGGGCGGTTGTTCCGCCGAGGATATAATCAAGGCGCCCCACGTGGCCAACAACATCAGAGAGGAGGGTATAAAGACCCCAACTCCGGAAACGCCTCCTTCTACCCCTCCCGAAGAGCGAGGAACCGGTTCCGAAAGGGCAGGTTCAGTGGCAACCAGGGCAACCACCAGGACACCGGAAATACAGGTGAGACTCATCTTGTGTTCAGAGGTGGTGCTGGGGGGACGAATTCACTCTTTCCTACAGGTCTGGCAAACGATCTCACAAGATGCTTGAATCTTGGAGACGGTTCAGGGGTACAAACTAGAACTGTACGATACTCCCATCCAGAACTCCCTTCCTCCTCCCATACATTTTTCCCGTCACAAACAGAGTTTTATTACGGACGAGATCCAATCCCTCCTGAAGAAGGGAGCTATCGTTGCCACTCAGCCCCACCCTCGAGGGTTCATCAGCAATGTTTTCCTAGTTCAGAAAAAAGGTGACGGGTCCAGATTAGTTCTGAATTTGAAAGAGTTCAACGGGTGGATTATTTACCGTCACTTCAAAATAGAAGGCATTCATTTACTACGAGACCTTCTGCAAGAAGGGCATTGGATGGTCCGCCTGGACCTGAAAGACGCGTATCTTTCCGTACCCATCTACGCCCCTCACCGACGGTTCCTTCTGTTTCTCTGGCAGGGCGTTTACTACGAATACAAGGTCCTTCCCTTCGGACTTTCGTCAGCACCATGGTGCTTCACGAAACTCCTTCGTCCAGTAGTGGAATCCTTGAGAGCGCGCGGGGTTCGGTTAATCATCTACCTGGACAACATCATTATCATGGCTCGCTGCCCCCAACTGGTGACCACGCACCTAGAGTGGTCCATCGATTTACTTCAGAGCCTGGGTTTCTTGGTGAACCCTCAGAAATCCGTTCTGTCACCCACACAATCTATCGAGTTTCTGGGCTTCCAAGTCGATTCTTGGAGCTGCCAGCTTCTCCTCCCCACACAAAAGATCAGGGCAATCAAGAAGGAATTGAGATTGATTGTGAACAGGCAGATTGCATCCTTGAGGTCAATAGCCCGAGTGGTGGGTCTGTTGGCCTTCGATCCAAGCCATTTTCCCGGGACCCCTTCACTACCGTGCACTCCAACGCTTAAAGATTCAACATCTCCGCAAAGGCCTCGGATATGCAGAACGGATTCCTCTTTCCGAGGAAGCTAGGTTGGAAATGTTGTGGTGGTTAGACCACATGGAGTCGTGGAATGGCAGAGCCATATTCGGATCCAGACCCGAGGTAGTGATCGAATCGGATGCCAGCCGCTGGGGCTGTGGAGCCCGCTGCGGTCTGCTTTCGACGGGGGGTCGGTGGTCTCAGGAGGAGCTCTCCCTACACATCAACTGCCTGGAATTGCTGGCAGGCTCGTTAGCAAGTCGCAGTCTCTCCCCTCAGAAGACGGACTGTTGCATCCTCTTGCGGATGGACAATGTATCGGTGGTCCGATATGTGAACAAACTGGGGGGAACGAGGTCCCGAATTCTTGCAGAAATCGCCAAAGACTTTTGGCATTATTGTCTGCACCACAGAATATCAGTCGTGGCGGAATACCTCCGGGGACACAGCAACGAGGTAGCAGATTGGCACTCTCGTTATCTGCGGGATTACAGCGATTGGAGGCTTCACCCCCGAGTTTTCCGTTTTCTGAATCAATTATGGGGCCCTTGCCAGTTGGATTTGTTTGCGTCACGTCTGAACAAACAACTGCCGGAATTTTACAGTTGGCGTCCGGATCCAGAGGCGAAGGCCTCGGATGCATTTCTTCAGACATGGCCTCCAGCTCTTTGCTATGCCTTCCCTCCTTTTGTAATGATACCCAGAGTTCTGGCTCAAACCAGGCGCCAGCGAGCAGAGCTGATTCTAGTCACACCGTTGTGGAGAGCACAAGCTTGGTTCCCGATAATCCTGGAAATGTCATGTGCTGCGCCAATTCTCCTTCCACAGAGATGGAACCTATTGCTGGACCCTCAGAAGGCCCCTCATCCCTTAGTAGAAGCAGGACAACTGCCTCTGGTAGCATGGCGAGTTTCAGGGATAGATGGGAGATCCCAGGGCTTTCGAGAGATGCTCATGACTTCATTAAACAGGCATGGTCTGTTAACACCCACAAGCGGTATTCTTCAGCATGGAACAAATGGTGTAGCTGGTGTGCTCAACGGGACGTCGATCCCACTACAGCAAATGTCTCCATGGTCATGAATTACTTAGCCTCCCCGGCGTCATCTGGCCTCGCGTACAGAACGGTCAATAACTTTCGGTCTGCTATCTCGGCTGGGCATGTTCAGCTGGATGGCAAACCAGTGGGGGAACATCCCTTGGTTTGCAAACTGCTTAGGGGCATTCGGATGGTCAAGCCTCCGTGTCCAAAATACTCGTTCCTATGGGACATCACAGTTGTGCTACGATTCCTAGAAAAATGGCCTGCTAACAAGTACTTGTCACGGAAACAGCTTTCCGCCAAGCTGGCTATGTTGTTATGCTTGGTCTCTTACAAAAGAGTATCTGATATCCGGGCCTTGGATTTGGCAGGACGTCGTTTTTCCCATGAGGGGGTTTCTTTTACTATCTCCAGACGTACCAAGTGCAATACCACATCAGTGTCTTCTCCAGCTTTTCCCGATAATCCGAAATTATGTGTGGTTCAGTGTGTTAAAGCGTACGAGGTGAGTACAGCTGAATTTCGTTCAAATATGCATGGACAACTGTTTATTGCTTTACAAAAACCTTTTTGCCCAGTGACCCCAGCCACCTTATCTCGATGGGTGCGTTGGCTCATGAGCGAAGCAGGCATTGATGTCTCCAGATTTGGTGCTCATTCTGTTCGAGGGGCGATGGCGTCTAAGTCATTTTCTCTGGGAGTAAGTCTAACCGATATAATGAATGCAGCTGATTGGTCGACATAGTCCACCTTTAAGTCTTTCTATTATAAACCTATTTTAGATGTGGCATCAGTAGTGGTGGCTAAGCTTTGAACAAGCATAATCGGAGCCTCCGGTCCTGACATAGAATTAAAAAATTGCGAACATTCGTGACAAGAATTTTCAATTCTATTAAGGACACGGAGGCGAGGATTATCCCACCCAGAGTTATGTATTATTCTGAATCATATGTGATGAATTTACAGTTATACTGATAATATTGCATCTTGATTGTACTATTTGATTATTTCCCCCCCTGTTTGACGAATTTAATGTTTAAAATATTTCTGGGGTGACCGTTATTACGGATTTTTTCTCTTTGTTACAGATACAAATGGCAAATAAGGAGTTTTTCCTTCTTCAATGGGTTTTCGTGGAGTGTCTTCCCTCCTATGAAGTGCTGCGATCATTCGCCGGTTTTTCGAGACGCGGGGTTCCTCCCCAAGACCGGAAGTTCCCTGTTGGGCTTCAAGATGTTTGGTTATCGTGAAGAACTGTTTCATCACGGACGCTGTTCAAGATTGTTTTTTTGTCTCAAGGAAGTTGGACTTAATGGTTTACAGATCACACAAAGAAAGAGGAAGTGGTTACCTCAGTGAGACCTTATATAGGGATACTCTCTATGGTTATGGGGCACCTGGTGCTCATGGGATTTGTAGTTTTTACAAATAAAAGTGTTTTTATTGGCTGCTGTATAATAAATGCAAAGAAATGAGAAGCATAATCCTCGCCTCCGTGTCCTTAATAGAATTGAAAATTCTTGTCACGAATGTTCGTAAATTTTTAATTGATGTTGCAGCAGGCTGCCAAGTAAATATTTGTCTAATAAAGCGCTTTAACATACTAGTTTGCTGGAGCGCTGTATATATATTTATAATCTGGCAACTAGCACAAACCTAAATTTTACCGCACAACCAGGAAAAATATAGCCCAATTGTGCGTTATCTAGCCCAATCTGGCAACAGTGACTCCAATACCTGACCAGTCGGCACTATATAAAACTGCAAAAAAATAAAAAGTGTTTTGCACACTTCTGTCATTGGGCTATACGTGGGCTACATCTGGGTGATATTTGTGGAACATTTGGGCTCTTTTGTCTCTGGTAGCCATCTTGGGAGATTTATTTGTTATGAAGTTTCCTAATTTCCTCATTTACTGCAGTCTCCTCAGTAGGAAATGCTTTCAGTTTTTTACTTTGATTCCATCAAGAAGGCATTCAGATGTGTCACACATTCGCCATAAATTCTGAATGTTAGCACTCTAGTTGCTCATTAGATCACTGTAGTAAAGCTACTGCTCACTAGGGAAGTCTGCTGCTGGTATTGAAAGTGCATGTTTCAGTCTGCATGTCAGAATTTTTTAATGAAATAGAAGAGGATTTGAGAAGTCACTCAAACTGTGCCCTAATTTTTCTTTCTTCAGCACTAATCATAATTTCTATGGCAAAATGAACCCCCTCAGTTTGTTCCTTTTTAAATTAAATGTTTTAAGTGTTACCAGTTTATTCCAATCAAGATGGCTTCAGGTGTGCCATACTTTTGTCATAAGTAAGACTGTTAGCGCTCTAGTTGTTCTTTAGAACACTCTGGGACATTCTGTCATTGGGCTATACGTGGGCTACATCTGGGTGATATTTGTGCTACATTTGGGCTCTTTTGTCTCTGGTGGCCATCTTGGGAGACTTATTTGTTATGAAGTTTCCTAATTTCCTCATTTACTGCAGTCTCCTCAGTAGTAAATACTTTCAGTTTTTACTTTGATTCCATCAAGAAGGCATTTAGATGTGTCACACATTTGCCATAAATTCAGAATGTTAGCACTCTAGTTGCTCATTAGATCACTGTAGTAAAGCTACTGCTCACCAGGGAAGTCTGCTGCTGGTATTGAAAGTGCATGTTTCAGTCTGCATGTCAGAATTGTTTAATGAAATAGAAGAGGATTTGAGAAGTCACTCAAAATGTGCCCTAATTTTTCTTTCTCCAGCACTAATCATAATTTCTATGGCAAAATGAACCCTCTCATTTTGTTCCTTTTAAATTAAATGTTTTAAGAGTTACCACTTTATTCCAATCAAGATGGCTTCAGGTGTGCCATACTTTTGTCATAAGTAAGACTGTTAGCGCTCTAGTTGTTCTTTAGAACACTCTGGGAAGCTGCAGTAGAACACAAAGGAATCAACTGACAGTCTCTGCCCTTGTTGGATGTACATGTTTTACTGAGAATGTCAGACTTCATTCTCACATGACTGAGAAGGATAATGTGAATTTACAGAACATATGCTCTCATTTTAGCTTCTAGATCACCTTCCAAACCTCTATGGGAAAAGTATGAGAAAATAGTTTTCTCTCAAACATGATTCATGATATCCAAGCAGAAGGCTTTTTCACAGGGTAAAATCACCTTAGAACACACCACAATTCCTAAAATTAGTATGGTACCATCAAGAAATGATTTATAATGTAACTAAAGTCTTATCACCCTTTATACGTTCTCCTTTTGGTGACCCTCAAAACCTTCCATTCACTACAATGCATTTTAATGGGGTGCTATCATGTATATTGGTCCCAAGATGGCTGCCAACACTTCTTGGATGAAGTGCTGACAGCCAATCAGATCTCACGATGAGATGTGTGGTTAGGCTCCGCCCAGATATATAAATTTCTTTTTCCTTTAATATTTAAAAAACTACTGAACGGATTTACACCATTTTTAAAAAAAAGGGCGCTTTCTGAACCAAGAGCTACCTTTTTGCCAGATTTGGTGTAATTCCATTCAGCAGTTCGGGCTGTAGCCTTGTCTAAAGTTTCCTATGGAAATTAACATGTGGAAAACGCGTTTTGGGACCCCCATTTTTTCTCGGCCCCCGCTTGACGAATCACCCCGAAACGTACAAGACAGGAGCTGGCCGGAGCGCCCCATTAGTTTTCGAAAATTTAGCGAAGATTCGTCGAACGGCACCAAAGATATTGGCAAAAGAAAAACCGCTTTTTGAATAGAAACAAGGTCCTAACTATAACTACCTACTGGCGACTGCCAGTAGGTAATATATATATATATATATATATATATATATATATATATACATTTATATATTATATTTGTATATATATGTGTATATATATATATATTATTTTATTATACAACAATCGCCCGAAAGCTTGGCGGGGAACACATCGGGAGGCCGTCCAATGGGACTTTCCCTTTCAAAACTCCTTCACATTGCTGCCCTGCCGTGGGTGGGAGAACCGCCTCTGAGAGAGGAGCTGAGGCAGGAAATCTCCTTAAGCAATGCAGCGCGGGGGCCAGAAGTAAAAGATGGCTCCTAGATCATCGCGGAACCTACTAAGGAAAAGAAAAGTTTTATTAATTATTGATGGCAGTAAACCAACAAAGGTGAACACTAAACAGCTCCAGGGAAACTACAGTTCTCAAAATGCAATGGTACAAACCACGCCCAATGGGGGGCACTGAACTAATCAGCGATGCAAGTAATGGCCCTTTTATGTTCTAAAATTCTCTTTTTGGCCATTAATGTGGTGCTCCCTATGTAATACAATTTGCAAGGACACTCGATGACATATACTACAAAAGTAGTACTGCATGTAAGAAATTGTACGATTTCTCTGCTATAGGTTTTGTGTGTAAAATCTTTGCGAAAACTGCTAGTCAGACACGCCTTACAATGTCCACACGGAAAAAACCCTTTCAAATTGAGGGTCCCTACATCTTGCTGTCTCGTGATGTCACTGTGTACCAACATGTCTCTCAAGCTCTTAAGTCATCATGACATATAATACAGATGCAGACAGTATCAGACGTATTTTCACACAGAATTGGAACATTCTTAAATTTGACAGTAGCATAGGTGACACTATCCCTGGGAGACCTAACATAACGTACAGAAGAGGTAAGAGCTTGAGAGACATGTTGGTACACAAAACCTATAGCAGAGAAATCGTACAATTTCTTACATGCAGTACTACTTTTGTAGTATATGTCATCGAGTGTCCTTGCAAATTGTATTACATAGGGAGCACCACATTAATGGCCAAAAAGAGAATTTTAGAACATAAAAGGGCCATTACTAACAAGGATCCCAAATACCCTGTGGCACGACATTTTCAAGAAAACCATTTCTCAGATTCCTCCCTCATGAAATATTTCATATTGGAACAGGTTAGGTTGGGACACAGAGGGGGTGATAGAGTATTGCGACTCAGACAGAGAGAGTCTAGATACATTGTAGATTTTCAAACAAGAATCCCATGGGGGCTCAATCAGGATGAAGAGCTTGCCATTCATCTCAGGACCGAATGATTACCTTATGAGATACTTTTCCGCGTTCCATATTTTAACAGTATGATTTTCATTTATGTCTCTTTTTTCCTGATTTTCTCTTAGTACTTATGTAATAATGCCCTTAGGATGTCAGTTATTTATCAGCCAATGCTAACACACACGTCTTATCCTCCTCTAGTAGTTGTGCATTAGAAACTTTTTCCATTGGATGCTTGTAGGCACACACATGCCACAGTATTTTAAACATTTTTTCTTTGGGTTTTATAATGTTTTAATTCTTACAATTGTTTGTTTCTTTTGCAGGAGGGAAGGAAGGAACCCACTCACGTACACGGGCCACCCAACCTTCTCTTCGTATTCACTTTGGGATCTCACTGTTTGGGTAAAAATTTTAACTGAGGATTGGAATCTATGTACAGACGGATTAGTGAGGACTATTCACTGCAAAGTGGGTCTGTATAATTTGATACCTTAGTTTACTTTAATGGAGACAACAGCGTGTGGACAGAGACTTGTGTGGAATACGTTCTCCTAGAAAGGTAGGGCAAGCATTACACTGTTGATATTATATTTAATATGCTATCTTAGAACATGATGTGTACATAGGTTTTGGGCACTATGCTTTTACTTGTGATACTAGGATTTGAAACATCACGTGTGTATGACGTTTCTACACGCGCCAGACTTTTGATACCTTGAGATGAAACATCGTGGACAATTTGTATTTCACATTTTCTGTTCTTACACACATGCCTTTTGTCTTAAACCTACATTCAATCATGGTTTATACTGGTTACAGACTTCTGATAAAATTATTGAGACTGGTCTCATTTATGTTATATTCCAGTAATAACTTTCTTTATTTAGCACCATTATAAGGTCGTATTGATTATACATGTACATTGTACCTTGTTACTAGTATGTATATTTTGTGTAATACTATTCCAAGATGGCCGCCATTGTAGGCTATCTGTATTGTCCCTTTTCTGTTATGCCTATTCCCAACCCGATGTTATTTTTACCCTTGTTTGATGGTGCACTCAGTACACGTGAGCAAGGCTGCGGACGCAGTCGAAACGCGTAGTGGAATAAACTTGGTTTTGCATCGATATCGGATGTTTGTCTTTTGGCCCTGAGAGCGCACTTATTTGGATTTCGTGTGATATATATATATATATATATATATATATATATATATATATATATATATATATATATATATATTCACTGAAAAAACCACAGGTTTCAGGGACGTTATAGTTAGTTGGACATTTCACTCGTACAAAACCAGAGAAAATCTGCCGTTATAGTTAGTTGAGCTAACTATAACTCGCGCCCCCGCAATGCACTGCTGATGATGTCACATATTACATCATTCATGACATGGTCAGTGACATCACTGATGACATCACTGACCATACAGCATTTTTCAACAAGCTTCCAACAAGCAAAGCAGTGTTTGCAATGACAGGGCGGGAGCCGCACGGCTCCCGCCCTGTCACTGCAAACCGCAATGTCCTGGGGGTGGGCACCCCGGGACATTGCAGGAGCCGGCCCTGGGGGGTGGCGGTCCCCAGGGCCATCGAGGGCTCCAGGAGGGGGGCCACGTGCCCCCCTCTCAATGAGTACAAAGCCCCGGGGAGGTGGTGGTCTGGTGGTCCCCGGGGCTTGGGGGGCCCGCGAGGCCCCCTCTCATTATAGAAGAAAGCCCCAGGGAGGTGGTGGTCCCCGGGCCTTGGGGGGGGCCCCTCGCGAGGCCCCCCCATTAATTGAAAAGCCCCGGGGAGGTGGTGGTCCCCGGGGCTTGGGGGGCCCACGAGGCCCCCCCATTAATTAAAAAGCCCCGGGGAGATGGTGGTCCCTGGGGCTTGGGGGGCCCACGGGGCCCCCCTCATTAAAGAAGGAAGCCCCGGGGAGGTGGTGGTCCCCGGGGCTTGGGGGGCCCACGAGGCCCCCCAGCTCAAATATATTAAAGCCCCGGGGAGGTGGCGGTCCCCGGGACAGCATGGGGGGTTGGAGCCCCCCCCACGCATTTTTTATTCAAGCCCCGGGAGGTGGCGGTCCCCGGGGCTGCAGGGGCCCCCACGGGCCCCCACAACATAATTAGGTATTGCCCCGGGACTTGGCCCACCCGGGGCTTATAGAAAACAAAGCGCGGGAGCCCGCGCTTTGTTTTTTTTTCTTCCAGCCGGATTCGCACAACCTGCGCAAATTCGGGCATTTGTTTTTTTTTTTATGCTTTTTTGGGCCCTGGGTGTCCTTGTGGGACCGCCTGAGCAGGCCTAGGGGGTCAGGGTGTTTCTACCCTGCCCCCTTTTCTTGTTTTTCATCTTTTTTCACCCTTTTTCTTGTGACTCGGTTACCGAGTCACAAGATGGCTGCCAACACTTCCTGGTTTGGAGTGTAGGCAGCCAATCAGAGTGAAGCTCGTGCCCGGGAGGGTTCGCGAATCCTCCTCAGTGCTCAGATATCGATATTTTTTTAATTTCTCAGCAACTACTGAACGGATTTACACCATTTTAAAAAAAGCACGCTTTCTAGACCAAGACCTACCTTTTTGCCAAATTTGGTGTAATTCCGTTCAGCAGTTCGGGCTGTAGCTTTATCTAAAGTTTCCTATGTAAATTAACATGGAGAAAACGCGTTTTGGGACCCCCCTTTTTTCTCGGCCCTGCTTGCCGAATCACCCCAAAACTTTGAAGACAAGAGCTGACCGGAGCGCCCCATTAGTTTAAACAAAATTGCGAATATTCGTCAACCGGCGCCAAAGATATTGGCAAATCAAAAAACGCTTTTCCTATGGAAACTAGGTCCTAACTATAACTACCTACTGGCGACCGCGCACAAGATATGACTATGATCGGGTCTGCAGCACAACAAGTCGGGCGTAACCTAGGAATGACAGCGCGTTTTGATAGGCGAACGTTTATGCAGCAAGATCGAATTGGGGAACTCCTACAGATTTCCCTAAGCTTAATCATGTGATTCACAGTATTTTATAATTGGTTGTTAATGTAACCAGCTGTAGTTCGAGACGGAGGTTGTCACTTATTCAGGTTTTCGTACTGCAAGCATATATCGCACATGTTGAACAAATCCTGTTATGCTGGGCCTCTATTACGGCAGTTTGGACTTGAGAATGACTTGCACATTCTCCTGGCTTTCCGGGTCGAGGAAGGCCTGATCAAATAAAAAAGCCTTAAACTTGCAGCCCTCGTGTGCATGCTCTCTTCCGTGCTGAGTGGGAGTTACTTGGATATTATTCAACGTCAGTGGCAGACGTTTTACACGGACCACCAGTGGTTTTGGGCCTCCGGTGCGACCGCAACTGGAATGGAGGTAGCATGGGCAGTGCTTTAAATGGGACGGTACTCACGGGTACTGAGTACCGGCACTTCTTAGATTTATCCCTCTGAGTACCGGCACTTCTCTTCTGCCGAGGAGAGTACCGGTACTCATGAAAAGGTAGGCTTATTGGCTGTGAGTGCTGGTGAGCCGGAGTGGAAGGTGTCTCTGGCAGCCAAGGCGCCACTTCTGTAGCCCCGATCTGAGCCCCAGCTGAGCTCATTGAGGGTTTCATTTGAATAATTGCCGGGTGCTCACCATCACGCTGTGTTTGACAGAGCAGGGTCCGGTCAGGCCCTGTGCTGTCAATCACAGTCACACTATCCTGTGCATTTGTGCAAACACAGGAATCATGGCAGTCCCCTGGCAATGGCAATCAGGCTACGGCCAGTCCGGCCCTGGTGGCAATTAAAAAAGCCATGGCAGGTGAAGAGTATAACATGACTTTCATCATACCCAAGTCTTTTGTGTGCCTGCTTATGTTTGTGTGTTTGCCTGCATTCGTATGCCTGTTTTTTGTAAGAAAAAAGTGAGAGAAAGAGAGAGAGAGAATCAAAACACTCTCAGGAGGTATTTTAAAGAAAATGGGTGGCACTTTGTGTGTACATGTCTGCTCGGCGACAAAGATTCATAAATAGCATAGTAGGGAGGGTTGGTGGGTGGGTGAGTGAGTGGATAGATGAGTGAGCAAGGGTGGATGTATAGATGGATGGATGGATGCATAGATGGATGGATGAGTGAAAGCATGGATGGCTGGGTGAAAGGGGGTGGGTGATTGGATAAAAGGGCAGATGATGGGTGGATAAGTGAAAGATTGGATGGATGAATGAAAGGGAGGAAGGATGGATGAAAGGGTGGATGATGGATGAGTGGAAGGAGGGATTGAGTGAAAGGGTGGATGAAATGAAAGGGTGGATGGAATAAAGGAGTGAAAGGGTTGATGGATAGATGAGCGAAAGGATTGATGAATGTTTGAAAGGGTGGATAAAGAGATGAATGAGTGAAAGGATGAATGGATAGGTTTTGAGTTGGATGGATGGATAGGTTTGGATATGAAGGGTGGACAGACGGAATGGTGAAAAACTGAATGATGGATGAAAGACTGAATAGACAACAGAATGTAAAGGTTAAATGGTGGACATCAGCAGGTAAATGGTAGGATGAAAGGATGAATGGATAGATCTATGGAAGAGACAAGAGATATCTTCTGGGGAGGGTCATGATGATTTGCTTCATTTGCTTTGTGCCATAAGAGCTTTGGTTCGAAGTGGGGGTATTTTCAGTTTCTTCCTACTCACGTGCTGAAAAATATATAGTATTGTGCCAAACAACAGCAATTAACAGTATGGCATTAAGAAGGTGCAACTATTGCAAAAAAAAGGAAATGTTAACATATTATAACATTTCTCTTTCATTGTGTGTAATGAGTTAACTTGCTTTGTTTATATAAACACATTTCTCATGTGTTTTGGTATGTGCTGCAACTAATATAGAAGTCGTTAAGTATCATCAAGTTTTGCCTTTAGCCCCGCCCCTAGCCCCGCCCTCTCACTACACATCTAGCTCATTTTAATGAGTACCTGCACTTATTTTTTCCCATTTAAAGCACTGAGCATGGGAGTGCTATACCTGAGGCCCCAGGATCACACCTCGGGAAGAGTCAATAGAGGATTGGGCAGTGGGGGAGTTGTTCTCTCGGCGCAAGGAAATCCGGTGATTTTCAGCGGAGGGACGGCATTTCCCTTTCTCGTCTTGTATTTTCACTCAGTATGCCGAAGGAGAACCGGTGACTGGGCACCGTGAAAGCCGATGCCTAACGGTGAGGACTGTGCAGCTTTATCAATTTTTATGACTTGGCCTCCCCCGACCCTGGAAGATAGTGTAACAGGTGCTGTTTATGGAGCTGCTGGCGGCTTGGAACATGATGTGATAATGTACTTTTACTATTTGGGATAGGCTCGGATAGCATCCTTCGCTAAACCAACATGTTGGATTTGACTGTGTATTGGAGTGCAACTCTGGGGTCTTTGCGCGCACAAGATATGACTATGATTGGGTCTGCAGCACAACAAGTCGGGCGTAACCTAGGAATGACAGCGCGTTTTGATAGGCGAACGTTTATGAAGCAAGATCGAGTTGGGGAACTCCTACAGATTTCCCTAAGCATAATCATGTGATTCACAGTATTTTATAATTAGTTGTTAATGTAACTAGCTGTAGTTCGAGACGGAGGTTGTCACTTATTCAGGTTTTCGTACTGCAAGCATATATCGCACATGTTGAACAAATCCTGTTGTGCTGGACCTTTATTACGGCAGTTTGGACTTGAGAATGACTTGCACATTCTCCTGGCTTTCCGGGTCGAGGAAGGCCTGATCAAATAAAAAAGCCTTAAACTTGCAGCCCTCGTGTGCGTGCTCTCTTCTGTGCGGAGTGGGAGTTGCTTGGATATATATATATATAAATATAAATATATATATATATATATATATATATATATATATATATATCTCTCTCCCTGAATCCAGGGTGCATTTATCCAAACCTTAAATTTAGTAAAAATCCAAGAAAGTACGAATATTGCAATAATGTTGTGCATTTTAGTTCATTTCTCCACTGCGAGCAATACACACTTAACCTGCAGACTCAGTATATAGCTTTCAGCAGTCATAGGACATCATTACACTGTGTGGCTGTCCTCCTGGAACAACTGCCAGGGTCCGTGGTTAGCCAGAGCAAAGGCAGCCTAAAAGGGAAAGTTAAATTCTACAGACATATCTATTAGGAAAACGTTGGTATGTTCCTATTCTGTTAATATTACAATACATTCTACTTGTATGAATTATGGCTATCATACCTTTCATATTAGTGAGGAAATTGGTATTGCTGTTCTTACAGTCGGACTATCATCACACGGAAAGACAGGAAAAACATGAGGTGGAGATACCCCCACTGGCAATACATCCGGACAGTTGCCAGTCTGTCTGGACTGGTTCTCGGCATGAACTGCGGACACTCTCTCCATCAGAACTGGCCCTCTGCCACTAAACCACAGGCCAACTGAGCCAAATCGCGAAACTCCATCAACAGAGAAACAGTAAGATGGTTATTGGAAATGGTATCTCATTGTTGTAACTCCAAGTTTTACGTTCGAGCTAGAGAGCAGCTCATTGGGTTCTATGCCTGTTGCAACTCCCACACCTTGTGGCACTAATGAAAAATTTCCTAGCTATCGTAATGGAAAGTTTCAATTCTATTAAGGACTCGGAGGCGAGGATTATGCGTTACTTTCTTTGCTTTAATTTTGATAGCAGCCATTTTAAAACTTATAGCCAAAACCACATTTGCCAAACACCCTCGGGAAATTGGTTAAATAAAGGAAACAAAGAATGGACAACATATCCCTGAGTCCAATGCACCAATCACAATACTTCAATCACTGTATAGTCCCTCGTGGACCCCTTGCTCATCCTCTTTCTTTGCGCGAGTCACGCCATTCGTCTCGTTCTAGCAGTCTTGTTTCCCAAAATCTGTTCCTGGAACCAAAAGACACAAATCAGGACTAGAAAACCAACAGGGTCCATAGGCGAAATCACGTTGCAACAAGGATAGCCAAACATTACATGACTGTAAGAAACCAGAGAATATCATACACGATGATCTGAGAAGCATTTAGCTATAACAGGGACTTAAAGAAAAACGCAACCAATGCAATATACAATAGTAAAGTACTACCATAGAAGAATGTACTTACTCCCAACGGGCGGGTCGTCACGCAGAGATCCATGGGTGGGATAATCCTCGCCTCCGAGTCCTTAATAGAATTGAAACTTTCCGTTACGATAGCTAGGAAATTTTTCATTCTATGTCAGGACCAGAGGCTTCAGATTATGCTAGTTTAAAGCTTACTTACCACCAATTGTGCCATATCGATTATAGGCTTGAAATAAAACCTCTTAAAGGTTGAATCCGAGGACCATTCCGCTGCATTCATTATGTCCTCTAATCTCGCCCCAAGCGTGAACGCCTTTGAGGCCATCACTCCCCGAGCGGAATGAGCTCCAAACTGGCGTAGGCTAATGCCCGCCTCTTGCATGACCCAACGCACCCAACGTGCGATCGTTGGAGATGAAACCGCTTTGTGTGGTTTCCGGAGAGCAATCAAAAGCTGTCTCTCCCCTGGAGGCCTCAGCTCCAAAGACATTTCCTCATAAGCTTTCAAGCAGCGAACCACACACAGTTTGGGGGAGTCTGGAAATGCTGGGTACTCTATTACACGAGTGTGACTCTTAGTCCTACGGCTGATGGTAAAGGACACTCCGGAAGGGGAAAAAACCCTGCCCGTAACTTCCAGGGCCCGTACATCGGAGACTCTCCTGCAGGAGATGAGACAAAGGAGCATTGCCAGTTTTGCTGACAATTCCTTTCTCAACAAATATTCGTTCGATTGCCAGGACAGAAATAAATTGAGTACTCTATTAACATCCCACAACTTCGAGTACCGAGGCTCAGGTGGAAGCGACAAACGAAGTCCTCTCAGTAGTCGACAAACAAAAGGATGTTCCCCCACCGGTTTGCCCTGTACTGGGATATGCTGCGCTGAAATGGCAGATCGAAAGGTGTTGACTGAACGATACGCTAAACCCTGCTGGGCTAGACCTGCCAAGAAATTCAAAATGTGGACTATGTCAGCGCCCACAGGATCACAACCCCGTCACACACACCAACGACACCATCGGCACCAAGCTGATCGATATCTCTTGATGGTGCTATCCGACCAGGCCTTGGACAAGAGGTCCTCAGCGAACTCCGAAAGTCCCGGGATAGACCATCTGCTCCTGTAATCCTCCACGCCATGAGGCGCAGGGACCCGTTGAGCACCATCTGATGAGGGCGGAGATCCGGACTGAGAAGCAGCTCTGGAAAGTGGGGGAGTCAGATTGGAAAATCCCAAGAAAGTTCCAGAAGAACTGGACACCAGACTTGTGACCTCCAAATGGGAGTGATGAGAACCACGTTCGCTTCCTGTCGTCTTACTTGGGCTGACACCCGAATGATCATCGCGAAAGGTGGGAACACATAGTCTTGTTCCTGCGTCCAATCCTGCAGGAAAGCATCCGTGGCGACTGCTAACGGATCTGGCATCCAGCTGAAAAACCGAGGTACCTGATGATCCAGCCTGGAGGCAAAAAGATCCACTGAAAAAGGACCCCAAAGGTCCTGCACCAGAGAATAAACGTCCAGATGTAACTTCCACAGACTGGAATCTCTGAAATGATGTGAATGCCAGTCTGCCACCTGATTCTCCCGGCCGGGGAGATACTCTGCAGTCAGCGAGATATGATGGTTGAGGCAAAACTGCCACAGGTTCGTCGCGAGGTCCGAAAGCACCTGCCCCCCAGGTGGTTGATATACCTGACCGCCGATATATTGTCCATTTTCAAGAGGACACACGACTGACTTCGTTCTTTGGGCCAGCACCGCACGGTGAAGGAACCCGCCAGGAGCTCCAGACAGTTGATGTGTAGCGTTTGCTCCTGCGGAGTCCATGACCCTCCTGTGGGAAAATCGCCACACCTGGCGCCCCAACCTGACCTGCTGGCGTCTGACTCGATGACCAGGTCTGGGGCAGAGCCGAAAATCGCTCTCCCGTTCCAGGCTTCCATGTGAGAGAGCCACCAACGAATCTCCGCCTGTGCCTCTTCTGACAGGGAAACCGGATGGGAGTAGGGAAGGCCCTTCCGCAAATGTTTTGCCTTCAGGCGCTGCAAGGCCCAATAATGCAACGGGCCGGGAAATATGGCCTGGATGGAGGCCGACAGCAACCCCACTATTCGGGCAATCTGTCGAAGCGGGACCTTTGCTTTGGTCCACATGCGCCGTAGCTCGTGACGGATCTTGGTCAGCTTCCGAGACGGAAGACTGAGGGTCGCTTCCGTCGAGTCGATTACGAAGTCCAGGAAGGTGACTTTTTGCGCCGGAACCAACAGGGATTTTTTGGTGTTTATTACAAATCCTAGACTTTCCAAGAGACTGACTGCTTGCTGTAACTGGTCCTGAAGTAGACGTGGGTCCTGGGCCAACAGCAGCATGTCGTCGAAATAAACAATGAGGCGCGTTCCTCGCGCCCGCAGGAACTCCACGACGGGTTTGAGTACCTTTGTGAAGCACCAAGGGGCGGAGGAGAGCCCGAAAGGGAGTGTGGTGAACTGAAACACCTGCTGGCGCCAGAGAATCTGAAGGAACCTTCTGTGAGGAGGAAAAATAGGAATGGCCAAATAGGCATCTTTTAAATCCAAGTGGGCCATCCAATCTGCTGGCCGCAGGACGTCCCGCAAGAGGTGAATACCCTCCATTTTGAAATGGCGGTATACGAGCCATTCGTTGAAGTCTCAAAGATTCAGAACCGGTCGTTGCACCCATCCGGCTTGTCCATTAAGAACATGTTGCTTACGAACCCTTGTGGATGCAAGACGGCGCGACTTATAGCTCCCTTCTGTAAGAGCGCGGACACTTCTGTGTCTATCAACCCCTCTTCGTGATGAGAAAACTGAGTAGGCCTGGGCTAAACCACTTGCTTGGGGTCGTCGCAAAATTCTATCTGAAAACCTTGGACCGTTTGCAACACCCAAGCATCTGACGTTATTGTTCTCCAAACACTCAGAAATCTGGCCAAGCGGCCGCCCACTCGCACCAGAGACTCAGTAGCGACATTTACCGGCGTTAGAGGAGTTGTCCCCTCCTCTGAAACCGCGGCCTCTGGACCTTCTCCCCCGGGAAGGGTAAAAGTTGTTGTATCTGGTCTGTTGCTGATACTGCCCGTGCCTGGAGCCTTGCCCCCTGGAGTTTTGGGGGGCTTGGCCAGTCGAGCGGTCCCGTCCTCGACCGGCCCCACGGAAAACCCGGGAGGAAAAAACTTTTTTAATGGAGGACTGGGTCTTATCAAGTGACGTGAAGGTGTTTACGAACTTGCCCAGTTCTTTAATGAATGGTTCACCAAATAAACCTCCCTGGGCCACCGCCCCCGCTTCGGAGTCGGCCAGATCCCCCAACTTCGGGTCCACCTTTATCAGGAAAGACCGTCTCCGCTCTGTTGAGAGCGCACAATTCACGTTCCCCAGGAAAACCACTGCACGCTGAGCCCAGCCTGACAGTGCGTCTGGTGAAATAAGGGCCCCTGAGCTCTTGGCGTCCTCCGCCATGTCTAGGATCATGGTGAGGGGACCTAGGGCACCCAGAAGTTTGTCCTGGCACGCCCTCCAGGAACGGTCTATACCCTTCTTCGGGTCCTTGATGAACTTTGCCAGGAAGGTCGCCATCCTGGGGTCCAACTCTGGGGTCTGCGCAGCCTTCCCGTCAAGAGAGGGGCGCGGGCACTCAGAGCGAAGACGGCTACGGGCTTCCTTGCCCATGGGGGTGCGAATTCGACTCGCCACGTAGCCGGCGACCTTCACTGATGGGGTCCACTCAGAGGACCGGGGGTGCATGAGCAACTCAGGGTCCAGCATGTCGGAACCGCCACTCGGTCCCTGATGCTCCGTGGAGCCAGATGGCGCTACCGGACGCCATGGTCTAGATGGCCCAGGCTCTTCGTCCGTGCCACCCTGGGTATCATCCCCAAACCCCTGGGAAGGGCTTGCTGGGTTAGTAGGGTTAGGGGAGGGGGAGGGGTCTACGGGTGCTGGCTGTGGCTGATTTTGAGCCAAAAAGGCCTCTCGTAAGCGTTCGAAAGCGTCTTGATCTACGCCATCCACCCCGGGACGTTTAGCTGGCACTGGGTCTCCCCCTTGCGCACCCTGGGAAGCCTTAGGGGCATTAGGAGCCAGTGGGGCCCACTTAGCGCACGCACGCTCAATCTTTGGCGCCAAACGCTCCTCCATGGGAGCCATCACTTCTTCAACTGCCCTATAAATGGACGCATCCACCGCGTCGTAAAACTCATCATCCCACTGCAGTTGGGCTAGGGAATCCTCCTCCCATTGCATGTCCGCCTGTTCAGACATGGCAAAAGAGCACGAAGACTCTGCGCACTGGACCAAAGGCTAAACCACGTGCCAGTGGCTACCTCCACAGCCTCAAAGACTGCTAAATTAGACGCTGGGGACCAGCAGAGTCAGCTAGGGCAGAGCCCCAAATAACAAAGGAGCAAGGTCCGAGCCTCTGGGACACACCCTGCGTGATAAAGGAACTGACAGGCTTTGAAATACCCCTGGGAGCGTGCCCCTGCAAGCCCGAATTCAGCCTGCCAAAAAGATATGTGCCAAAACACCGTTAATACACCCACTGGGCGTCGATTTTTGATTCCACACACAAACCTACTCAGAACACTCTGAGCGTCACAGGCACCAAGCACACGGGATCTACAGACCCTCTATTGAGGGCGTAAACTCTCCAGGGGGTCGCGGAGCACCAGGCAACGGCGGGCGGAATGAAAGCAATTAACGGCTTTCCGACTCCGCGCGCTGTTTCCAGCGAGACACTGACGCGCTAGACGTGCGCAACAGCGCCCCCTGGCGGCCGGAGGTCAAAGCCGCGCTCCGCGGCAGGGAAGAAAGGCAGACCCGCGTAGGCCCGCAAGCGGACCTGCGAGCCGAGGAAACCAGCCGAACGCATGGCCACTGAAGAAAACAGAACCCTCTCAGGTAAGCAAAAACAGAAACACACGGGCACGAAGAGCAGCACCGCTGCGTGTGCCTGAAAAAACAAAGCGTTAGTACATGGCAGAGGCCAAACAATACAATGCGTGTGCAAACAATTAATAAATGCGCATTTGAGCACAACAATAGCAACAGCACATCACTTCGCAGTTGTGGGAGGCAGCAAACGCGGTCCGGCGACTGCGACACAAGTTTACAGCTTTAGTCTGACAGAAAAAATGAATGTGAAATAACAGGCACTCATCTCATGGCTGCGTAGCAGCAAAGAAAGAGGATGAGGAAGGGGTCGACTAGGAACTATACAGTGATTGCAGTGTTGTGATCGGTGCATTGGACTCAGGGATATGTTGTCCCTTCATTGTTTCCTTTATTTAACCAATTTCCCGAGGGTGTTTGGGAAATGTGGTTTTGGCTATAAGTTTTAAAATGGCTGCTATCAAAATTAAAGCAAAGAAAGTAAAGCATAATCCGAAGCCTCCGGTCCTGACATAGAATCTGTATTCCAAAGCCTTATTAATGTCCTTGAATGATCAATCATGCTCCTCCATCATTTTTTCCTCCACTCTTTTGGTCTAATGAGTCATCAGGAGTGTATGTGGTGCAGTGTGGTACGTTGGCAACCGGGGTGGTCTGTGGCAATCTTCCATTACAGTACTCCGGTCGGTGCACAAGGGGGCAGGTGTTGTGCCAATGACCAGGCTTGTTTCAGTAAAAGCAAGTTGTCTCTGGTTGTATTTGAGGTGCTGTTTTTTTGCCGCTAGATCTAGCTCTACCCCTATGGTTACCCTTATTTCTATTATGTGTTATATTCCCAGACCCCATTTTCTCCAAATACTTGCTATAATATTCCAGCTCTATATTAGAATTTTTCTGTAAATATTCCTGCCATCTTTCGAGCAGCTTCATATCATGTACGCAAAGCCCTTTAGCAAAGTCCATGGTCTCCTGTAGAAGAGATGGTACTGCATCGTTATTGAGACCCAGGAGGGGTGATGCCTCATGCATTGCTGAAGATACAATAGCTGTCCCTACCGCATCAAAACAGTTTCAGTCATACTAGACACCACCACAACACAAGATAAGTTTGCTGAAGCTAGGTCTCAGAGGTCATACCCTCAGACAATGACATAAGTTTGGGGAAGAGAGGAGGAGAAATACATTTTCATACATTTCTCGTTTGGGTTTAGCCTTGCGCAATATAATTAGTAAGAAGCAAGTCATGCGTTTAGCCACACTGGCATTCTGAAAACAGATCATGTGTTACTGGTTAATCATAAAGCACTCAGTCAAGTATAAATGCATTAAAAAAAACTGCGAAGTAACCCTGGTCTCCTAGGTGTGTCCTATCTACACACCACAATTCCAAAGTCGCAAAGCCCTATCTCTGGGAGCAATGCGAAGGGAAGAATAGTCACTCCATTATAACAGAAAGAGTTGTCATGTAGTTCCTACCAATCTGTAGGACCTGCGCATTGTTTGGACAACATAAACTAAGGGCTTGGTGTCAAGACTGATTCCAAACACTCCACAGGATATGTTGGCTTATAGACCAGCTAGCTCACACTGCCACTGTAAGCCCCCCTAATCTACCAGGGAGCGAACTGTTTCTGGCAACCACTGAACATGACAACCCTGATCACTCAGGGATCGTGGAAACAGTCACTCGTGCTTACTTTCTCTCAGAGAAGTATACAGAATACACAGTGGGACGTTTTCAATATATTTATTGAACCAACGTTATTCTTGTATAAAATACACGTGCTCCAATGGTTAGGAGACAGAAGCAAATAAAGGAGATTAGAAGCATGAAAAGAGTAAACTGTAGATGAATTTCCACCATGGTTCTGAAGCAATGAATATATGCAGGCCTATATGCAAAATGGTAATTTAATGTACTCCTACAAAGCGGACTCTACTCAAAGTGTACCTAGAGTGTGTGTAGGTGTAAAGCCAAAGGTCCTCCCTAGGGAAGATCCAACCCCATTACCTGATGGGAGAGAGTGAAGGAGCTCGTTTTGGTCTCAAGTTGGACACCCCTCATGGAATGTCAGACAGGTTCGTGGTGATTTCTCAGCATGCAGGGACCTTCGGTGTAAGCAGAAGTGCCTCCTCTACCAATCTATCGGGATGCCTATTATTTATAATAAAAAGCAGCCTTCATGATGTGTGCGCTATATTAGTGATGTTATGGCTATGTGGATAGCGCGGTCTCCTCGTGGATGAAGATAGGGCGACTTTTGTACCTAGTGTGTAGAGAAGCCTAGTACATGATGTTCAAGGCATTATGATAATGCTGGGCGAAGCTGGATGTGAAAACAAAGTTGTTTCAGAGAAACTAATCCAACATTGTCGTTCATTCAAATGTGTTCAAAAGGTCACTGCTGAAATGTTATTTTCTAGGGCAATGTAAGGAATAAGCTGCCTCGCTACATGGGCTTAACTTGGGAATATAACACTCACTCCTCATCCTACGGGTTGATATATAAAAGCTATCTAAAAAGCCAGTATATCAGCTTATCGTTAAAAAAAATGAATAAAAAGGTAAAATCTACTCTTAACATAGTCTAAAAGCAAGCTTCTCTTTAAAATATTTATAGAAGCCTTTAAGTCATTATACTGTTTAAAATCCTAAGCACGCCGAAAGCCAAGGTGCCTAGAAAAAGAAAACAAAATTATTTCATGTGTTCCGAGTGGCAGACACAACATTGTTGTTGTCCATAACCGCAGACGACTATCCCAGAGGCTCACCTCGAAGCAGATTTATGGATTAAAGGTGATTCCATCCAATTCCCACAGCAGCTGCTGAGAGAGAGACTGCATCCTGTATGTGTATCGTAGAGCCGTTGTCCCGGTCACTAGAAGCCGAAGCACCCAAAGGTGGCACAAGAAATGCATTCATCTGCAACGGAAGATGCTGGGGACAACAATACCCATGGGCCGTTTACGGGTCCAGTAGTACATCAAGGTCCAATGGCGCAACCAGTTGTAATCCTAGACATATGTCTAATACGCATTTGTGGCTGCAAAGGAGGCAGTAGAATACAGTTTGTATGCAGTTAAGCCAAACAGGCCTGAAGGACAAGAACCAGTGCTCGTCCAGTTCTCTAAGTCAAAGTGTGCAAATGTGTTAACCATGTGCTCACGGCATCATAGCACAAGCAGTGCTGTCACCATTCCCAATCGTACTGGGACCTCCATTGCGGAGTAGAAAAGTTCAAATCAGGATTCCTGCCAAAAGTAGCAGGACAAGCGGGAGCCCTCCAAAAAACGCTTCCCAGCACTGAGTGTATTAATGATGGAATAACTCTGAATATTGTCTGAAAGGTGCTAACCAGTCCAGAGCCGATACACTTAAAAAAGTGCACTACTCCTTTAGTATCAGAAATGTTAAAGATACGAAAGACTAGCTCCCCAAAGTGCAGCAGGAATTTTAGTGTGGAGTAGCGTCTGTATCTCAGATGAGGACCTTGCAACTTGGAGATTAAACGTCTCTCTAGCCGAAGTTAAGGCCACATCTTGATGGAAAAGCATGGCTTTCAGTCTGCTAAGGAAATCAAAGCATATGTTGGAAACATTTATTGAAGGCCACAGCACTGCCTCCCTAATTTTGCGGACAGGAGGAAACAGCACTCGTGTACAACAAGTGACTAAGGAATTAATCGTCATCAGATAAGCGATGCCCGGTTCCATTCTGCAGCAACCTTGATCATTCAGCATCAAGTAGCTCCCATTTGAGAGCAGTTTGAAAACTGGATGTATCGCAGCAGCTGGGGAACCCTTCAGATAACATGACAAGTTCACAACAGAAGCATAGCATGCCCAGTGAAGAGAAATGTCTTTGCAAACTAAGGATCCGCTTAAGGCTTCCTCACAGTCGGAACCACTCAGAAAAACTTCTGTGTCCCCTTTCCTGCATTTAAAACTGAAAAGTAATTCCCAAAACTCATGTACATAACCTTCCTCTAGCGCTTCGTATCTGCCTGCCTGTTGGTATTGGAGACAATATTGGTGTCAGGCTCCGTGGCTTACGCCTCCCCCGACGGTGCCCGTGCTTGAGAGCAGAGCTGAGAGCCCCGCCCGCCGTTCCCTGATGGCAGCTGGGGGCGGCGTTTGAAAGATAAAAGAACGGGATCCACGCTGGTAACGCGCTTCGCGTTCCAGTTCGGATCCCGCCAGGCCTCCCACCGCTTTTCGGATTTCCCAGCTTACCTGTTCCTTGGACTTGTCCTCCGGTTGTTGTCTTTGGTTATTCTTCGTGTTGCTGGCTCCTGTTGTGTTCCTCTGCTTCTGGGTCCTTGGGTGTTCTTCCGGGGCTGCTTGCAGGCACCTCCCGGTTGTCAGGATACATTGCAGCTCCAGAGCTCTTGTTGGGCTTAACCCTTTAACGTCCTGATTCTGCAAAATATAGAATTAGGCAAGGGGTTTTAAAGCATCACGGTATCTTTGTTTCTTGGACATTTCCACACTATGTTTATGTTGGAATAGCACTTATCTGATGGTTCCATGTTCTCTTGCACATTTCATGAGATCCTCTTGTTCTCAGATCTCTGTGAAGTAAGAAAGCATTATTAAAACTGCGAAGTAACGTAGCTCTTCGCTAGTACGAATTATATAGTTTTGCCCCATGCCTTTTTTGCCTTTCTTTTTTTTTTTGCCTTTTGTCCCGTGTCCCCTCCTGATAAGGGAAATTAGTTTTTGGGTTTTTCCCTGCGTACAGGAGTGGCGGTAACAATTGTTTGTTTTACTTATGGGGCTTACTATTCCGACGGTGATTCTCACCCAGGTCACCCTATTGACCTGTGTCCCTCCTTCTAGACAGTAGAGGTGTCCTATCGTCCCTGGGAGTGGTTTCCTCGCACATAGTTGGCATCTCCTATCTCAGGTATCCCTTAGGAACTAGGAAGGACAATATATATATCCTGCCTTACCCATACTTAGTACTCATGTTATGTTTTCCTTTTTAGGATTGTAGAAGACCCTCTCAGAAGACCCAGCGGACGTCTACCCCTTCTCTCTTCCCTTGTTTTGTTTCCCTCCTTTCCCACCTTCCCTCTTTGGCTTTGACATAGTTGGGCTAAGGAGGTGGGTGAGGGAAGTTGGGGTCTAGCATCGTGTTCATCCATGCCGTCCCTGCAGTAAACACAGGTGAGCCCTCACAGAACGCGAAGCCCACGTTTACTTTGCTGCCCGGGCGTCATGGAGGAACAAACAATAACATTAGCAGATCTGGCCAGTATGATAGGGAATCTACAGAAGGAAACCCAGGCCCTGTCTCTTAGAGTCGATTCCCTACAGCAGGCCTCTCGGGCTGTGCCCCCTTATGATCAGCCTACAGGCTCTCATGCTACCTCTTTCGCCTCATCTCCTCTCCCTCCGAGCACTACTTCTCCAGTATATCACATCACTACACCTTCTTCTATCCCTTTAGCCCCCCCAGAATGATTTATTGGTGATCCAGCCAAGTTTGCCACATTTGTCAATCAGTGCCAATTGCATTTCATGTGCAAGGCCTCTTGTTTCCCCACCAAACAATCCAAGGTGGCTTTTGTTTTATCGTACTTGGGTGGAACAGCCGCCACGTGGTCACTTCCCTTAGTGGATAGAAACTATCCTCTATTATATGATTACCGAGCCTTCAAGGAGGAGTTAAGACGTTTATTTGACAGACATTCCTTTATGCAGTCTGTAGACACTGAGTTGTTGAACCTTAAGCAAGGGTCTAAGGATCTAATGTCTTACGTTTCCTGTTTCAACAGATTGATGGCCGAAGCTGGTTGGCCTGAAGCCAAACGTAGTGCTCTTTTCTATAAAGGCTTAAGAGACGAGTTAAAGGATATGCTGGCACAAGTGGTCGACCCTCCTCAAACCTGTGATGCTTTAATTGATTTGGTCGTAAAATAGGATCACCGCTTACATGAGAGAAAGAGAGAGAAAGGACGCACAGAGTCCAAGTAACTTGCTGTTAGAGAAAGGAAACCAGATAAGGAGAAGCCCGTTGAGGATCCAGAACCCATGCAAATAGGCAGTATTAAGGGGCCCCGGAGTCACTAAGAGAGGAAGAGACGACGGGCCAACAATCTGTGTCTTTACTGTGGCAAATCAGGGCACTTTCTGAGGGATTGTCGAGTTAAACCCCAAAAACGTAAGAGTCGGGAAACTTATTCGCCTGAGCATGGTGGAGACGAATCGCTCAGGTGGTACAGGTTTACCGGTCTCCCACTTGGTAGGGTTAGGACCTACTTCTTATCCTCTACAACACTTTTTCCTCTCTGCTCAGCTCAGTTGGGGTGACCAAAGGATTGACGTGCAACTCATGCTTGACTTCGGTGCCACTGGAAACTTTATTGATTCAGCCTAGGTAGAGAACATGCGTATCCCTACAAAACCGAAGAGTACCGTAGACATCGTTAAGACCATTGACGGAAGTCATATGAAGTCTGGGCCTATTACTCATACCACCATAGAGTTAGACGTGTTACTCTTAGATCAACTATATGTAATCAAAAAAGACTAGCCTATTAGTGACTGATACAGGACTCAGGACTGTATGGGGATGGGGAAAACTAATTAGTTTTTTTGTAAAGCCCTCACCCACCCCCTAGTTGGTGGCATGCTTCATCATCGGGCCCACCCAGTGACACCAAATGTGTCCCGGGTGTGCTTCAACGCCTGTGTTGCAGCAGAGCTGGTATATTGCTGAGTGTGCGATGTGGGGTGACGTGAATGTGAAAATTTAAAAACTATACAGTGGTCCCAGTACCCAACGAGGAAGAGGACGTCAACAACGGTGGCAACAACCCTGGCACGGATCACAACAAGGACCCACCTATGGACCAACACCCTTCGGACAACCACAACACCCATACTTTGGCTGGCCACACATGTATCAGTTAGGCCCGCTTCCTTTCTTCCAAGGCAACCTCAGACCACCTTTTTTAGGACAGGGCCGGAGGTCACGCGGCAGAAGAAGAAACAACCAATTAGTACACTGGGCAGAAGAGGAGAACCCAGTGAGTGCGTATACCCGCAACAAGACACGGGAACAACAACCAGGCACGAGCAAACAATAACCAATGACCCGCTGCCCACTCTGGTATTAGTCTGGTATTAGTCCTGAGTCCTGTATCAGTCACTAATAGGCTAGTCTTTTTTGATTACATATAATAAACCCGGGGATACGGACTAGCTATCTAGTCCTCTCTCTCTCCTTGATAATTGAATACTCTTAGATCAACACCATGAAACTATTCGTTTTGATATCATTTCCTCACCACAGTTCAAGGCTATCCTCGGTCTTCCGTGGTTGATGAAACACAACCCTGACATCAACTGGGAAAACCATACCATTGATTTCACTTCCAAGTATTGTATGAACTATTGCCTTGAGTCTTTTACAACAATCCAACAAGTGGCTAGTAGCACTGATTGTACAGCACCTGCATTACCTGACTGTTATGAGGAGTTCAAGGATGTGTTCGACAAAGAAAAAGCATCTACTCTGCCACCCCATCGGTCGTATGACTGTCGTATAGACTTAGTACCCGGTGCCAAAATCCCGTGTAGTCGCATATATGCCTTGACTGGAAAAGAGAACACGTATTTGAGGGAATATTTGGATGACATGCTGCAAAAGGGATTTGTTTGTCCCTCTCGATCTGCAGCATCCTCCCCTCTTTTTTTTTATACCTAAACGGGAAGGGGGTCTTAGGTGTTGTATCAACTACAGAGCCCTTAACAGTGTGACTATTAAGAATCGGTATCCATTGCCTCTGATACAAACCCTGCTCGACCAAGTGAAAACGGCCTCTATATTCACTAACTTAGATCTGAGAGGGGCGTATCACTTGGTTCGAGTACGAGCAGGAGATGAATGGAAGACGGCCTTCCGAACAAAATTTGGACTGTACGAGTATTTAGTGATGCCCTTTGGGCTGTGTAATGCCCCCGCCGCCTTTCAATTCTTTATCGATGATGTTTTAAGAGAGACCTTAGACTTAAACACCAACGCTCACATTGACAATGTCCTGATCTACTCTTCATCGGTGGAAGAACATGTCAGACATGTGAAGAATGTCCTAACCCGTCTCAGAAATAACCACCTGTACGCAAAACTGGACAAGTGTGAATTTCATGTTCCTGAAGTCACCTTCTTAGGCTTTGTCTTGTCAAAAAAAGGGTGTCTATGGACCCCAAAAGGTTGCTGCCATCGCAAAATGGCCCTCTCCTCATTCAGTAAAAGAAGTACAGAGCTTCCTGGGCTTCGCCAATTTTTATAGGCGATTTATACAAGGATTTGCAGCTCTTACAGACCCTATCACTAAACTCTTAAAAAAGGGGATGCGGTTCCATTGGACTCCAGATGCTGAAAAGGCTTTTACTTGTTTAAAAGAGGCCTTTGTTACAGCCCCTGACACTTCACAGCCTTTTCTACTGGAAACAGATGCCTCCCAAGTTGCTATAGGAGGAGTGCTGTGTCAGAGAGACAGACAGACAGGACATCTACATCCCGTGGCGTACTATTCCCATAAGCCAACACCTGCTGAAGTAAACTACTCTGTGGGGGATAGAGAGCTATTGGCTATAAAAAGAGCCTTCGAAGAATGGCGTCAGTACCTGCTTGGAGCCTTGCACACCGTAACGGTCATCACGATCATAGAAATCTGCAATTCTTGAAGGCCGCTAAGGCCTTATCTATGAGACAATTGAGATGGACCCATTTTTTAGTGACTTTGACTACGTCATTCAGTTTCAGGCTGGCACTAAACACGGCAAGGCTGATGCCCTATCCCGTTTTGGCTATGACTTCCCAGATGAGCTGAGCACACAAGCCCCACCTTGTATCCTGAACCCTGATCGTGTGTTGGGGGTACCTTCTCAGAAGAATCTTTTATGAAAGAGGTAGCTTTTACACATGACTCATACGAACTCAGGAACCTCGAAACCAAACATAACGGGGTCAGAAGTAACGACTTAGTTTTTGTTCAAGGCGGCTTAGTTCTCCCTACTCAGTCTCTTTAAGCACAAGCACTGGATTGGTGTCATACACACGCTCTAGCAGGCCACCCAGGATATAAAAAAACCCTTGCTCTGCTTAAGAGGCATTTCTGGTGGCCATCCATGAATCAAGATGCCCGGGTGTACGTCCAAGGTTGTTACATCTGTGCTCAAAGCAAAAGTACCCACCAAGTACCTGTTGTTCTCTTGACTCCTCTACCTACACCTCCTACCCTATGGCATTCCATTACTGTGGACTTCATTGTAGAACTGCCTCCTACTAAGCTAGGGCATACTGTCATATTTGTCGTCGTTGACATGTTATCTAAGATGTCCCATTTCATACCCCTGAAGAAACTGCCTACTTCCAAAGAACTGGCCTGTGTGTTTCTCCAACAAATAGTACGTCTTCATGGCTTACCCTCCGTCATTGTATCAGACAGAGGCCCTCAATTCGTGTCCCGTTTTTGGAAAGGGTTGAATAGCATGATGGAGATAGATGTACGTCTCTCTACGGCTCATCACCCTCAGACCGACGGTCAAACAGAAAGGGTCAACCAGTGTATTGAACAGTATTTGAGGTGTCACCTCTTACAAGGAGAGAAGGATTGGTACTCAGTTTTATGGACTGCGGAGTTTGCATATAATAACAGTGTACATGT
Source organism: Calotriton arnoldi (assembly GCA_963921515.1). Classification (NCBI taxonomy): domain Eukaryota; kingdom Metazoa; phylum Chordata; class Amphibia; order Caudata; family Salamandridae; genus Calotriton; species Calotriton arnoldi. The sequence continues at coordinate 432,961 of CAWUFW010003154.1, read as the reverse complement.
TTTTATTGGGGTTCCCCCTTTTTCTGTACCTATGGGTTTCACCCTCGCTGTGGTCTGGTTTCGCCTTTATCGCCTTCTTCTTCTCCGGCTGCTCACAAATTGGTGTCTCGACTCCAGGATATTCATGCTTCCGCTAAAAAATCCTTAGACGAGGCCAAGAAGAAGTATAAAGAAGGAGCAGATCGACATTGTCAACCTCCTCCTGCTTATGCTATAGGAGACAGGGTGTGGTTGTCCACCCAGAACATCCAGATTAAGGGTACGAACAAATTTAAGCCCCCGCTTTATTGGTCCCTATGTTGTCTCCAAAGTGGTGAACCCTGTTGCTCTGAAACTCGACTTGCCTGCCTCTTTGCGTTTACATCCAGTCTTTCATGTGTCTTTATTGAAGCCTGTCACCCCTGGCACTGTTATTCCTGTACAACATCCCCCTGTGTTGGTGGATGATGGTCCTGAGTATGAGGTGGCCTATACAGTGGACTTTCGTAGGGTGCGTTGTCGGTTGCAATACCTGATTCACTGGAAGGGTTACAGGCCTGATGAGCGTTAATGGGAACCGGCATCTAATGTCCATGCTCCCCGTTTGGTTTGCTTGTTCCATCGCCGTTATCTGTTAAAACCCAAGCCTGTTGGGGAGGAGTATTGGAGGGGGAGTACTGTCAGGCTCCTTGGCTAATGCCGCCCCCGACAGCGCCTGCGCTTGAGAGCGGAGCCGAGAGCCCCGCCCGCTGTTCCCTGACGGCAGCTGGGGGCGGCGTTTGAAAGATAAAAGAATGGGATCCACGCTGGTAACGCGCTTCGCGTTCCAGTTCGGATCCCGCCAGGCCTCCCACCGCTTTTCGGATTTCCCAGCTTACCTGTTCCTTAGACTTGTCCTCCGGTTGTTGTCTTTGGTTATTCTTCGTGTTGCTGGCTCCTGTTGTGTTCCTCTGCTTCTGGGCCCCTGGGTGTTCTTCCGGGGCTGCTTGCAGGCATCTCCCGGTTGTCAGGATACATTGTAGCTCCAGAGCTCTTGTTGGGCTTAACCCTTTAACGTCCTGATTCTGCAAAATATAGAATTAGGCAAGGGGTTTTAACGCATCACAGTATCTTTGTTTCTTGGACATTTCCACACTAAGTTTATGTTGGAATAGCACTTATCTGATGGTTCCATGTTCTCTTGCACATTTCATGAGGTCCTCTTGTTCTCAGATCTCTGTGAAGTAAGAAAGCATTATTAAAACTGCGAAGTAACGTAGCTCTTCGCTAGTACGAATTATATAGTTTTGCCCCATGCCTTTTTTGCCTTTCTTTTTTTTTTTGCCTTTTGTCCCGTGTCCCCTCCTGATAAGGGAAATTAGTTTTTTGGTTTTTCCCTGCGTACAGGAGTGGCGGTAACAATTGTTTGTTTTACTTATGGGGCTTACTATTCCTACGGTGATTCTCACCCAGGTCTGTATCTCATTTCTTTTCTTGGTTTTCTTGCTTACTGCCGCAGTCCTATTGCCTATTGACCTGTGTCCCTCCTTCTAGACAGTAGAGGTGTCCTATCGTCCCTGGGAGTGGTTTCCTCGCACATAGTTGGCATCTCCTATCTCAGGTATCCCTTAGGAACTAGGAAGGACAATATATATATCCTGCCTTACCCATACTTAGTACTCATGTTATGTTTTCCTTTTTAGGATTGTAGAAGACCCTCTCAGAAGACCCAGCGGACGTCTACCCCTTCTCTCTCTTCCCTTGTTTTGTTTCCCTCCTTTCCCACCTTCCCTCTTTGACATAGTTGGGCTAAGGAGGTGGGTGAGGGAAGTTGGGGTCTAGCATCGTGTTCATCCATGCCATCCCTACAGTAAACACAGGTGAGCCCTCACAATTGGAATTGGAAAGTCGTGACCGTTAGGGCGATATAAACATGGATAATCCAGTCTGTGGATGGTGTCTTTGCCATGGTAAAAGGAAATTGGTCTAATTTTTCAATGTGCAACATGCTGTATTTCACATTTCTGCGTGCCATTGTTTTCTGTCTTTCCGTCAGATCATATTCAGAAAACAGACTGGTAATGTTGATGTAACACCACGGCACGTGGCTAGAACATAGTGTTTGCAACGTCCAGCTAATCGTAACGATGGAAAGTAATTGTGACTGTCAATGTTGTAAAATAGACATGTCCTGCTGTAGTATGTCTATTGCAGAAGACACAATGTTGCCCAGTGAATAAATTCTGGATGATAAAGTGGTCATACCATTATCAACCACAGCCAGAGGCTTTTCCACATTAACCCTGTCGATCTCGTGCAATCTCTCTGCAGCTTCTTGCTGAGAAATCTTCCATAGCTCATTGTATATTCCATACAAAAAGAGCTTTTGACGTGAGTTTCGGGGGACCTAATTAAAAAATCCCTGAGATCCAGGTCATCAGACATAAGTGGCAAGTGTTGTTTCACCTGGGAAATGTTGAGGTCTTTAGCCAACTCTATATGATGTCACCACCCCTGCGTGGGTCAGGCTTGTTTATCTTAAACCCTCCCGTGTTACCCAGGAATCTAGACTGACATTATTCCGTGTCTAGAGGCCAAACCAACCAACCCTGCTGATCGGGGTCTGATTTATAGTATGATCCATTGCGGAGCATGGAATCTATTTATCCTCACTGTACTTTGTGTATTGTTACCAATGTTCAAAGTGTGCAAATGTGGGAATGCATGGCACGCTCAAATCTTTTGCCTTAGATAAACGAAGGCAGGAAGTCTGTTGCACTGTTTCATTCAGGTATGAGGCATGCTCTAAATAACGCCTCTTATCCCTGAATCTGCCAATCTTTTGTTCCCCGTACAGATTTTGTGTCTAATGTGTCTTTCCAAAAGTCGAAACCTTTATAGACAGTTGGGAAATAAAGGAAGCAGAGTATATCAGCTTGGTGTTTGTGAGCATATTTTTCTTTGCAGGTGTAGATGCAAGCCTATAGTAATAAGAGGCTGGATCTGATGTGTGAAAACCAGAAAAATATGCAAACGTTTGTGCAAATGTTTTTGAACTACCTTTTGTGGTGTTGCGCAGTGTTCCCATTGGGTGTAATTGTAACCAGCTCATGGGATACTTGCTTTGTGTAACACGCCATCGAACTCTGGGACCTTCTCGACTCAACCTCCCCAGACGTCGCATTCCTGACGGAGACCTGGCTGAATCCCGCTTCAGCCCCGACATCGCCATTGCCATCCCGGACGGCTACAAGATCACCCGCAGGGACCGCACCAACGGAGTCGGAGGCGGCATCGCCATCGTCCACAGGAACACCCTCAGAGTCTCAACCAACACCGACGACACCCTCAGCACCGCCGAACACATGCACTTCCAGATCCACACCGATCCCAACACCACCCTCAGAGGAACCCTCATCTACAGACCCCCGGACCCCGACCACAGTTCAGCGATTCTATCGCTGACTTCGTCAGCACACACGCCATCGCCTCCACGGACTACATCCTCCTCGGGGACCTGAACTTCCACCTCGAGAACAACAAGGACACCAACTCCACCACCCTGATCGACAACCTCGCCACCCTCGGACTCAGACAGCTCGTGACTACACCCACCCACGCCGCCGGCCACACGCTAGACTCCATCTTTTCCGCAAGCCCACACGTCTCCTTCAACCACACCTCCGAACCCCACTGGACTGACCACCACTGCATCCACTTCACCTACAGGAAGCCCACCACGCACCACCGCACCGAACAAATGTCTCGCCGCTGCTGGAGCAGAGTCACCGAAGACCAGCTAACCACAACCCTCGCCCTGAGCCCACCCGCCGAACCCTCCGACCCCGACACCGCCGCCCGCAACCTCAGACAGTGGATCGACGACTGCGCCAACACCCTCGCCCCGCTCAAGAATCCGCCCAACAGCCACACCAGCAAGAAAGCCACCTGGTTCACCGAAGACCTCCGGGCCTCCAAACGAACATGCCGCAAACTGGAGAAGATCTGGCTCCACGAACGGACAGCGGACAGCTACGCCGCCCACAAGAGCGCCACCCGCAGTCACCATCACCTCATCAGATCCGCCAAAGGGCCTCACTCAAAGACCGCCTAGACAACAACGCACACAACAGCAAAGAGCTCTTCAACATCGTGAAGGAACTCTCCAACCCCAGCTCCAACACCAACGACATCCCGCCGTCGCGAGACCTGTGCGACTCACTGGCCACCTTCTTCCACCGCAAAATCGCCGACATCCACGACAGCTTCAACACCACGACCGCCCCGGCAACCACCGAGACCACTGCCCCCACAACCACCAACCGCCTGCTCTCCTGGACCAACATCAACGACGAGGACACCAGCGAGATCATGAACACCATCCACTCCGGCTCACCGCTAGACCCGTGCCCTCACCACGTCTTCAACAAAGCCAGTACAGCCATCGCGCCCCATCTCCGGAAAATAATCAACATCTCCTTCGAGACAGCAACCTTCCCGGAAAGCTGGAAGCACGCCGAAATCACCGCCTTACTCAAGAAACCCAAGGCAGACCCCAAGGACCTCAAGAACTTCCGACCCATCTCTCTGCTCCCGTTCCCCGCGAAGGTCACCGAGAAAATCGTCAACAAACAACTGACCCGCTACCTCAAGGAGAACAACATCCTGGACCCTTCCCAGTCCGGCTTCCGCAGCAACCACAGCACCGAAACCGCCCTCATCGCCACCACCGATGACATCAGGACCCTGCTAGACAACGGAGAAACAGCAGCCCTCATCCTCCTGGACCTATCAGCCGCCTTCGACACGGTCTGCCACCACACACTACGAACACGCCTTCATGACGCCGGGATCCAAGAGAAGGCCCTGGACTGGACCACATCCTTCCTCTCCGGCAGAACACAAAGCGTCCGCCTCGCCCCCTTCCGATCCAAAGCCACCAAGATCACCTGCGGCGTACCCCAAGGCTCCTCCCTCAGCCCAACGCTGTTCAACATCTACATGGCACCCCTCGCCCACGTCGCCCGACAGCACAACCTCAACATCATCTCCTACGCCGACGACACCCAGCTGATCCTCTCCCTCACCAAAGACCCTCACACCGCCAAAGCCCACCTCCACGAAGGAATGAAGGCCATCGCCGAATGGATGAGTACCAGCCGCCTGAAGCTGAACTCGGACAAGACGGAGGTCCTCATCCTTGGTTCCAACCCTTCAGCATGGGACGACTCCTGGTGGCCGACATCACTGGGAACAGCCCCGACACCCACCGACCACGCACGCAACCTAGGGGTCATCCTCGACCCCACCCTCTCCATGACTAAGCAGGTCAACGCAGTTTCCTCATCCTGCTTCAACACCCTCCGAATGCTCCGCAGGATCTTCAAGTGGATCCCCACCGAAACAAGAAAAACAGTCACCCAGGCCCTCGTCACCAGCAGGCTGGACTACGGAAACGCCCTCTACGCAGGAACGACGGCTAAGCTCCTGAGACGGCTGCAACGCATCCAGAACGCCTCTGCACGTCTTATCCTCGACATCCCCGACGCAGCCACATCACACCCCACCTGAGAGACCTGCACTGGCTCCCTGTCAACAAGAGGATAACCTTCAAGCTCCTCACCCACGCACACAAAGCACTCCACAACTCTGGACCAGCCTACCTCAACAGATGACTCAGCTTCTACACCCCCACCTGCCAGCTCCGCTCCACCAGCCTCGCCCTCGCCACAGTCCCCCGCATCCGGAAAACGACCGCCGGCGGCAGATCCTTCTCCCACCTCGCCGCCAAGACCTGGAACACCCTCCCCACCAACCTTCGGCAGACCCAAGACCCACTGGCCTTCAGAAGACTCCTCAAGACCTGGCTCTTCGATCAGTAGCAGCACCACCCCCCTCTTCCCCCAGCGCCTTGAGACCCTCGCGGGTATGTAGTGCGCTTTATAAGTGACATGATTGATTGATTGATTGATTGATTGATGACCATAATGTTGATAACAGAACATGTCTCCAAAATTACTTGTGCCATCACACAAGTCATCATTAGAAAATGCAGCTGATTGCTCTCGATCTGAAAGCAAATTATGCACAGGTTCAATGTCCCAATCATCAGAAAATGTACTAGAGGTGATGATATCATCTAAAGAAATTTTAAACAAATTTGGAATTTGCAAAGGTTCAGTAGCACCATGCACATCATACGGTACCCTGCCCCAAACTATTCCAGCAGGAACTGGAACTGCTGTAATGTTCACCAGGGACAGGTCCCTCACTTCACGTTGCGAAGATGCGTGCGGTTTCAGTACCAAGTTCACATGTTGGACTGCAGAGCATTCTGGGAGATAATCTCCATTCAGTAGTAGGAAAAAGGCAGTCACCAAACCAATCCAGAGTACTAGGAAAAGTAATCCAATTGTAACCCAGAGATGTATCCAGGGGGCAACAAGGTATGTCTTTTTCAGCCAAAGATAGAGAGAATTAACTCATAGCTTGAAAGGGAGTGACGGTGTTGGCAGTTCAGGTTCACTGGGATCTGATAAAAAATCATCATAATGCACGAAATAGCCAGACCCTGTCCAGTCCATTTTCGGCAGCTCAACAGGTTTTGTAGAACTGGGAGATGACTCGTTCTGTGGCATTTTGACATAGACATCGTCAATTTTTAGAATTGAAATTTCTGTACTTGTTGACTGTACAGTTGTAGTTGTTTCAATAGGGAGAAGTATCATTTCATTGTTGTTAACTGCTTTTCTTTAGAAAGTGGAGTCTTCATTTGATATTAAAGCTTCCATCTGAACGTCCTGCACGGCAGTGAAAGGAGATCTGCGACTACCCAGGAGCCCACCTAGCCTACTGTTGAGAATAAACCACATAATATGGTTTGATCAGATCGATGGAGACAAACCTTTTTGTTCGCCGACCAGCAAGAGGCAGGAGAAGTACAGTTCTGGTACCTTCAACAGCCAGGGCAGGCGCTCTGCAAGATGGCCCAAATTCTTTCTTGTACCCTATTTTTCTGTGACCAGGTCCCCAATCTTCGGGACCAAGGCAGGTCTTGCTGTTACTGCCTTCACTTCTCCAGTGGCGGTGCGTTTCACTTGGACGTTGCTTTGTAATGCTCTGTATTCTTTCAAGTCCTATAAAACATCCAAATGATCATTGATATGAAATGGAGTTTTAGCCTCCACTCTCCTGACACTATCAAGGTCTGGTGCCCACAGTCTCCCCTCAAACAGGATCTCATAGGGTGTACGACCCCCCAGGGATTTTCATGGCATGTTATTAAGTGCCCTCTGAACCCCGTAGATTGACCCAACTGCCACCCGAGCCTAGTACCCTAGCTCTTAAGGATTGCTTTAGGTCCCGGTTCTTCCTCTCAATGACCGAATTTCCCTAGGGATGGTAGGGGGAGGAGTACTGATCCAGCGGTATACCAACAACAGATACTCCGCTACCATATACTCACCTGGGCCCATATAAATTTTATTTCATACACACAAGTTGAGTAAAACCGCTGGAGTGGTTTAAAGTTTTATATTTCTCAGGATTAGTTATTTAACGTTCCTAACTAACCTTTCACTGATCAAAAAGTTCTTTCCTCTGGTCGACGGACCATTAGTTGAACTAGCTGATGGTGATAATTAACTTAGCCCTTAACTATTCTTTTATTTTGAAGAAAATAATCACAGACTCGCGAAGTTTTAAAATTTTTATCTATATTAAGTGCATGTGAACCATCTCAAAATTACAGTGCAGTCACCATCATTCTTAGGGGAGAAAATTCAATTGATTAACATCAAGTATATACTTCAGACTCATGCAATAACGAATGTTCAGAAAGGGAGAGGACAGAGAGAAAAGAACATCTACAAAATTCATGAAAATATATTTACCAAGAATGGTGTGAAAGACCAACCCCCTGGCCAAAGGGCTGGTGAGGGTCCCCCAGGATAGGTCAGGAGACAAAGACTTCAGGACAGGATTCAGGACAGGATAGTTGACCTCTCTAGAATACCGACGATTGCGCCGCACCCCTCTCTGACACTCTCTTCCTCCTCGAGATTCTTCCGCGATCTTCTCATCTAACCCAATTAATTAGGATAATAAGTTCTGCTTCAGATTCTGCATTCAGTTCTTCATCAGCATCTCACAGCATCTCTCCAGCAACAGCATCCCCGACTCTGCTGCTTAACTAACTAAAGCTACCTTAGTTATACCTTCGTTTCCTCATGTTCCACCCACTAAAGTTACAATATCGTAAAAATACGAAATCTAATTGGTCAGGCAAGGGGGGATGATCATCACGCCATGCTTACATGTCACTTTATTCTGTTAAACCATTGTTCACAAACCCATCCCCTTAATTTTTATTCAAAATTTTATTCCCATCCACTACATGTATCTTTTTTGAAACATTAATAACACTCCGAAGAATAGAACATCTCATTGCTGAACTTTTCACCATCCGTTCCCAGGGTATGGCACTCCAATTTGGCTTCCGTTCAAGTGTTCTGTCATTGACCTTCATAGCTTCATTCAGTGGGCATGCGCAGGCATTGCGTCATTTCAACTAGTCCGGTTATACAAGAGAGGCCCAAATGCGCACTAATAATAAAGTCAAAAGACAAATGTTACTTTCACAAAATAAATGGTCTCACTGTATACCACCCATCTCTACTCTATTTCCCTTTTCTTATTCATACTTCCCCCGCATTAGCATTAGTAAAATAGCCTGTTTTAGTTTCAGCTAAGCAGATGCCATGCACGCGAGTCTTCAAGACTCCATTTTAGTATCTTCTGCTCATGCGCTAGAATTTCCCTCCAAGCATTGTCTCGTCATACTGCGTAGATGCAGTTGACGCATGCGCACAACAGTTTTTCCCGTTTAAAGCGGTATTAGTCCATTTTCATTGTTATCCGCATTAGTACACACATAAGCAAGCTTCGCTAACCCGCGTGTTCATGTGGTGCGTATTAATTATTCACAAAACATGGTTAGTAACTTTGTTAATGAGTTAAACGAGAGGATTGCCTCCGAGCAAGTCTCTTTCTTACGAGACCTTGCTCCATCAATCCCTCTCTGATGGCATTTTGAGCCATCACAAAATTACCCATTCCTTCCCAGATGCCAACTTTAGCACATCTCAGTTTTCTCTTTTCTCTTTCATCAATTCGTCAATTACTTCTTTTCCTTCCAAATCTTTCATCTTTTTGAATAGCTTTCCTTTCATCTCTTCTAGCTGAATTTTTTCATCTTCTCTCTTTCGTTTCTTTCCTCTCCCTTCTCTTTCTAAATGTACTCTTCTCTTTCCTTTTCTTCTGCAACATTTACATGTGATCATTACTATCATAACTATTGTCATTATCACAACTACTGGTAAAATTATTTGACCTAGAAAACTTTTTCCAAAATCAGTAAACCAATTCCTTATCGATGTTATACTCTTTGTTAGTTTTCCCCATACACTGTCAACCTCCAGTTGGGTCAAGTCATTATGCATTCTTGTAATATTCCCAATATACCCTTTAATTTCCTTGCTTTTGTCCAGAATACAAGTGCAGCAATGTTGAATTTTCAACATACCACAGACTCCGCCCTCTTTTGCCAATAAAATATCAAGAGCAAGACGATTTTGTAAAACCATAGACCTTATTGCAACCATCTCTGTGTTCATCATTAAGAATCCTCCTGCAGTATCTGTAGAAAGACGATCAACTATGGTTGATAATTTGCAAATTTTACGCGAATTTAGAATGACTCCAACTGAGGGTATCAATGCACTAAATATATCACCTACTATTTCAGAAAAACTAGCTCTTCTTCTCCGTGTTAGTCCATTAGAATTTCCATTGATTCCATTGATTCTGTCCACATGGTAGATTTTTGGAAAAACTATTCCAAAATAACAGCTCCCGTACCATCTTGCAGGTAACCTATAATAGGCATTATTCCTGCATACATAATAAATTCCTGGAAATACAAGATCATTTCCCCCTTTTAGTCCCCACCCTCCAAGAATTAGGGAGTTGTGTTTACACTCACTGGAACCAATGAAATTGTTATTATAATCTGTCTTTAACCTATGGAGGCAGAATTTTCCTCTTTTCACAAAGTCTAGGGACATCGCAGCATGAGCTTCGCCCTTTGCATAAATTCCCTCTTTCTCAGCCCATGGAGGTACATGGGATTTCTGTTCAGCAGCTTTCTTTGTTAAATCCTGTCTCCTTTCTTCTACTAAATTCAAAAACTCTTTTTCTTCTTCACATAATATACATGTTAGGTTATCCTTGTGGGCTTGAGCTATATCTATTGAACTCATTGTTAAAAAGAATTCACCCATGAACTGTGCATTTTTACTACTAACTACTGGATTCATATTCTTTCTAATAAGCAATTCTGAAAATACTACATCTAAGTTTGAATAAAAATACTGAAGTTTCCCTGTTGCATAAAATAAACTTGATAAAACACTACATGATACACCATATGTTAAAGGTATATGGTGATACGTCACCCCTTCTGACATTGATGAGGATAACTTCATACAAACATAACAATTACTAATCTCCATTGTATTTGCATACTGAAATAACAATTTAGTAAACACATTTAAAGACGAATCATTGTCTGATTCATTATGATAATTTATCTCATCCTCTACTCCTATTTCTATTTTAGTTTCTTTTATTCTGTCTACTTGCCCATTGGTAATTGTATTATTCTTGTTACTTGTTTCCATCAACAAAGGTACTCCCATTGTTAGAAATAACCATACTAATACCACTAATATAGTACTACATAAACAAAATCTTAAATATTTTCTTTTTAAACATCGTTTCGGTCTTTCAGTGTCTTCAATTTCTGCCATTTTATCAGAGAAACTTTCTTCTCTCTTTCTTTGTCTAAATTTTCTTAAAATCCAGTTTTTTATTTTAAGGAGGTCTTAATTTGCTTTCATCAATCTGTGCAACATGTACTCTTTCTGATTCTTCACATAAATCTAAGTTTTCAAATTCTTCAAGAATAACATAGGTCCACTCAGGGGCCTTGTATTTTCTGTTCAGATTTCTCAATCTTGGGCTTCTTCGTGTAAGTTTTACTAAGGTTTGTTTAGGTTGTGTCTGACTCGTAATCTCATTTACTTGCTCTGGTTTCTTTTCTTATTTTCTTAGATAATATCTTAGTTTCTTCACTCCTGCAGGCCAATTGTCTCCTTTTCTAACTCTTTTAACCTAAACTGCACTTTCACCTTCTCTGTCTCCTTCTAAAGTTCTTTTATTTTCACTTAATCTAGGCACAATCTGTCCTTGTTCTTCTTTCCTTTCCAATTGTCTTTGTTCTGTATTTTCTGTATTTGGACCTTCCTCTACTTGCACCTGTTCAAGTCTTATTATAGTTTGTTCTTCTTCTGCCTGAACTTGTTCTTCTAGATCTATCTGTTCCTGTTCAGGTCTTATTTCAATTTGTTCTTCTTCTGCCTGAAATTGTTCTTCTAGATCTATCTTTCCCTGCACAGGTTTCTGAATGGCTTTGTTTATTTCTACCTGAGTGTGTTCTTCTTTCCCTGTCTTTTCCTCTCTACCTTCCTGTCTTCTTAATTCAGTTCTTCTTCTTGTTTCAACAACAGCATCAGGTATTTCAATCACTGGTATCCACTCTTCCTGACTTGTACTTGGCTGTTCGTCATATAGTTGTCTTTCAGAATCTATCACTCTAGATTCTTAAGCTTCACAGCTTTCAACTTCTGACGTCTCAGCTTGTTCAGTCAGTGGCTGCTCTTGTTGTTCAGATGGGCTCGAAACTCTTCTGGTATGACTAGCATGAATCCAATTGGGTAAACCTGCACACTTCACTGCTGTGGTAGTGACTAGTATGACTTGACGTGGTTTATCCCACCTGGGTGCTAGACACGACTTCCTTGCGTGTTTCTCCACTAACACCCAATCTCCAGGATTCAAATCATGCGCTTGGTCTGGCTGTCTTTTAACTGCATCTTCTCCAACCTGATGAGAGACAGAACGCACCATTTCAGCCAATCCTTTGCAATAGTCCAATACCAGATCATCAGTTATATTCATTAATTTATTTCCAGAAATAAATGCTTGTCTCATTGCCCTTCCCATGAGCACCTCATGTGGACTCAATCCTGTTTTCCTGTCAGGAATACTTCTGAGACCCATCAGTACAAGAGTCAATGCATCTGGCCATTTCATCATTGTGGATGCACACACCTTCCCTAATCTTGATTTGATTGTGCCATTTAGTTGTTCAACTATTCCAGAAGCCTCTGGACGATAAGCACAGTGCAGTTTTTGTTCAATGTTAAATGCAGCACAGATTAATCGAATTATCTCATTGTTAAAATGAGGTCCTCTATCTGATTCCAAAGTGACTGGAAAACCGAAGCGAGATATCAACTCTCTCAATAGTAGTTTAGCAACTGTAAGACTGTCATTTCTTCTAGTGGGGTATGCCTCTACCCATCTTGAGAACAGGCACACTATGACAAGTACATATTTCATTCCATTGCAAGGAGGCAACTCAATGAAATCTAACTGCAATCTGGTGAAGGGTCCTTCTGCCTTTCCAATCTTTCCCCAACTGACCACTGTCTTCCTGTTTGGGTTTTGCTGCTGACAGATTAAGCATCTTTGGCAAAGGCTCTCTGCGACTACCCTAAACTTTGGATTGTACCAACTCTGTCTGAATAATCTGATCATCGAATCCCTACCAATGTGAGTTGTCCCATGGTATACTCTTGCCATTTGAGAGAGCAGACAATCTGGCATGACTGGTCTGCCATCTAAGTACACCCACACTTCATCTTCTGTTCTTTTTGTACAACTTGATTTTATCCAAATTTCCTTTTCTTTTTCCTCAACTTCTTCCTGCAACTGGCTGACCTCATCCCATGTTTCTGGGACTGAGAAAAACATAAGTTGGCAGCTGGTTTCACCTGTTTCAATTTTTCTGTTAATTGACATTGTATTTCTTGCACAGTATCAAGCAATTTGGTCTGCATATCTATTTCCAGCCGTCACATAGTCATTTCCTGACTGATGTGCAGTGCATTTAACAACTGCTACTTCTTTTGGCAATTGTAATGCTTCCAACAAATCTTTTACATTTTTACTGTTTCTGATAGGAGATCCTGAAGAAGTCAGAAATCCCCTCTGCATCCAGAGTTGGCCAAAATCACGCACAACCCCGATTGGTTATTCTCCAATTTTTCCCATTTTTGCATGCCTTCGTTAAGGCCACCAATTCGGCTACTTGTGCAGATTTGACTCCCTGTAAACAGGATGCTTCAACCACCCCCGTTATTTTACATACAGCATATGCAGCACTTAATCCTCTTCCTTCAGTTCTCAGACAAGACCCATCCACAAACAGTTCATGATCAGCTTCCTTCAATGGTGTTTCCTTTATGTCTGGGTGGAGCTTAGTACACAATTCAGTCATATCCAGACAATCATGATCAATCTCATCTTTCACTTCTTCACAACATGGATCTGGCAATAACGTGGCAGGATTCATTATTGTGCATCTTATCACTGTCACATTTTCTGCTCCCAAAATCACCCTTTCATACTTAGTCAGCCGACTAGGAGTGAGATGTTGTGTTCTCGTTCTTGTCAAAAGAATCTCAACTGAGTGTGGAACATAAACCTTTACAGAATGTCCCATCACTATTGACTCACTTTGCTCCAGACTCATACAAGTAGCAGCTACTGCTTTTAAGCAGCCAGGTAAGGCTGAAGCCACTGGATCCAAGGTGGCAGAAAAATACGCCACTGGACGTCGACTCAGTCCATGTCTCTGTGTTAAAACTGAAAGTGCACAATTTTCTCTCTCACAACAAAACAACGCAAATTCTTTTGAATAATCAGGCATGCCCAAGGCTGGGGCCTCACATAAACAATTTCGTAGTTTCACAAAGGCTTCCAAACATTCATCATTCCAATCGATGGGATCTTTCGCTCTTTTCCGAGTTAATTCTATCAATGGCTTTGCTAACATGGAGAAGCTATTGATCCACTGCCTACAGTACCCAACCACTCCCAGAAACATTCTCATCTCCTTTTGTGTCTGAGGTAGCTACATTTCTTTGATTATTTTTATTCTTTCCGGTGTCACTTTTCTAACTCCTCTTTCTATTTTATGCCCTAAATATCTAACTTCTTGTTGACAGAACTGCAATTTTTCTGTAGACACTTTATGTCCTCCTTCGGCCAAATGGTTCAGTAATGCAATTGTGTCGGTGACACAATCTTCTCGTGTTTTTGATGCCACCAATAGGTCATCAATGTACTGAACCAGAACTGATTTCCCGGGCATAACTAATAACTCCAGACACTTTTTCAGTATCTGATTAAAAATTGAGGGACTCTCTGTGTACCCTTGAGGAACTCAGCACCATGCCAAAATACGATCTTCAAACCGGAAGGCGAAAAGATACTGGCTATCTGGGTGCAAAGAAATAGAAAAGAATGATTGGCACAAATCAATTACTGTAAACCAACCTGCATTCCAGGGTATCTGATAAAGGATCACCGCTGGGTTTGGCACTATTGGGCAACAAGGCACTACAATTTTGTTAATTTTTATCAAATCCTGTACTATCCTGTATTTTCCGCTAGGCTTTTTAAGTCCCATTATTGGCGAATTACAAGGACTACCCATTATTTCTTTTAGAATGCCTTGTTTAATCATTCGGTCAATTTCTGGGGCAATTCCTGCTTTCACTTCTGGACTCATTTTGTACTGTCATGTGTTTGGATAAACTGCACCCTCTTTCACCATCACTTTAACTGGATCTATATCTGACATTAGCCCAATGTCCTTTCCTGTAAAATCCCACACTTCTGTATTCACTGTGGTTCTTAACTCTTCTGGCAATTCACTTTCAATCATTAATGAAAACATCTCATCTACTTCTGTACCTTGCTTAGCTAGCATCATTTTATATATTACATCTTCATCAGGGGTTTGGAAAGCGACACCATCTGGTGTACAATAGATCGTGCAATTCATTTTGCACAGTAGATCTCTTCCCAACAGATTTACTGGACTGGAATCACAAACTACAAACCGATGCATTTCTTTAAAATTTCCGATATGTACCTCCATTGGTTTTGTAATTGGGGCTCTAATCTGTTGATATGACACTCCTACAACTTGGATAGATTCTCCCGAGAGGGGTAGGTTTGGGATGTCTGCTGTTCTTACAGTAGACAGGGTAGCACCAGTATCCAATAGAAAAGTGATGTCATTACCTTCAACTTTCCCATCAACAAATGGACCTGACTTATCTACCGGCAAGGATGCACCAAGCACGCACTCCTCTTCCTCCCCCTCAGGCACCGTCATTGCACATAGTCCGAATTTTCTTCATCATTCTGCAAATTACATATTGTGTATTGTGTAACCACTCTGTTATTCTTACCACTTTCTCCGTGAAATCCAGTGTTCGCACTGTATTTCTGAGGGCTCACAAAGTTTGGCATAGAAGCTGGTGGCACCTGATACTGTGGAGTAACTACCTGCTGTGGCTGACTCATAAGTACTTCATTCTGCATCTGTGGAATTAAATTTTGATTTGGCCCATTATTATTCTGAATACTCTTACACTCGTTCTTCCAATGTCCAAGCTTTCCGCACGCATGACAAGGAAACTTCTTCTTTGCTTCCTCTCTATTCATTCGTCCTCTTATTTTATTACCATTCGCCACTTGATCATTCTGACTCTGCTCTTTCATCTGATTATCAGTCTGAATATTTGATTTATTCTCCTGTTGTTCTGCTAATTTTACTTGTGCCCACATCATCTTCTCTTTTAGCTTTCTACGCCTTGCTTCTATGTCGTCTCCACAATACTTAGCATATTTCAAAATCTCATCAACTGTTTTGCTCTGCCAGCACAACATGTGCTGCTGAATCATCTGACTAATCTCCGGTTTCAGACCATACACAAACCGATATACAAAATGTCCCATATCCTTGTCACAAATGTTCTCAAAACCACTATACTGTTTAAACACTTGTAACAACCGCTCATAATATGCATGTACGGACTCATTTGGCTCTTGAGTTGTTCTGTCTATCTTTACCCAATCTGTCTCTTTAGGAGGGATTTTCCCTTTCAGGAAAGTAATTACTTGATGATATTTCTTCATCACCTCCTCTGAGGGTGCTCCTGTCTTCGAGTCTCTGGCATACTCCTCACTTGGCCAATCAATTGTGATCTTACATTCTGTCCATAAATCAGCAGGTACCACAATGTCAAATAAACCATCCAGGTCTTTCAATAGAACCTTTGAAACCTTCACAAATCTTTCCACCTGTTTATACCATTCAACTGGTTTTTCTCTCAATCTGGGGAAATCATTCGTAAATGCCAAAATATCCTGTCTACTCCAAGGGACATGAGCATATCCACCACCAGGAACTTCTCTCATTGAACACATTTTCTCAACCTTAGCTGATTCTCTCACTGAAAATGCAGCTGATGCGTCTCTTGCTTGTACTTCCTCTTTCTTTCTTATCCACCTAATTCTCCATTTGTCAATGTCTCCCCATTTTTGCAAAATATTCATCAACTCTTTTATCTGTAGTCTCTTACCAGAAGCATTTACACTTTCTAAATCTTTGTCAGTAAAATCCACTCGATATGGTTTCTGCAATAATTTCGATTTCCCTATATTCCAATTTCTGAAGCAACTTCTGTTAATCTCTCATGAAATACTCTTGCTCTTCTGGTTATACTCTTACATAAGAATAATAACTCCTCATCATTATAAACGCTCAGTCTTTCTATGCTCACATTGCCAGTTATCATTTCTTCCAACTGTACTTTCAATCTGCTGATATCCAGAATCTTTGGTTGTGGGTTTCGATTGTCGATTTCCTGTGCCCATCTCTCTATGTCTTCAGGGGTAACTACTGTTGAACCTCCAGTTCCTATAGGAACCAAACATCTCTTTCTCTCAAATTTGTAGGGGTAATTATTTTCGGAGTTTCAGTTAAAGGTTCTACATTCGGGAGATCCATTAATGAAATAGTTGATTCACTTTCACTGGCCTGATCATCCATAATTATTACTTCTTTTCTGGGACTAGTTAACGGAACTGTCACAGTTTGAGGTTTCTGACAAGTCTTTTTATCTCCATATAATGGGATTACAGGGCCAATAGTCACTGGTACTGTCAAAGTTTCAGCATTTAAATTCAATTGGTTTACTTTCTGAACTAATACTTTTCTAGTTTTATTTAAAGCTTCTCTCTCATTATCCTGCAATACCCTATTAAGTGACGCATCATGCAAAGTTTGTGGGGTTAAAGGCATTCCTATCACTGGTGCACTTGGGGTAACCTTTCTAGGGGCTTCTTGATACGGTGGAGGGTTTTTAATCAAAATATCCTCTAATAATTCATCCTCTGATTCACCATATCCTGTCGTATTCATATGTTTCGTTTTTTCCTTACACTTTCCTCCTAACTGTTCTTCAGCCATTATTACTGTATATAAACCCTCGGTCACCGCAGCTCTTCTCCAACGCTTCATTTGATCTCCACTTGACTCATACGAATATCTAAGTAAAAATCCTCTAAATCTCCGACCACTTCTGTATTTTTCACGATCAAATGCCTCAATTTCCCATTCTTCCAAAGCTTCATACTGTGTCATTCTAGGATTCGGTTCTAGCATATTCATTCGATCTCTCAAATTCTGAAGTATCTTTAAATTAAAAGTACCATGCTCCGGAAAAGCCAAAACTTCATCACCTTTAGTATACTGTATCCAATTTTCCAACCATACACACGTGTGATATCCTTTCTCCATCATCATAAAGGAAGCAGGTGTTTTGGGTGGCGGAATAGGAATTCCCTCTCTAGTCATTACAGGCTTGTCTTTCTTAAAGAAAGTTTTAATTTTCTTCATTAATGTCATTTTCTTTGGTCTTCCGAACATTTCAGACGGTCGATATAGGAAAGAGTCTTCCGTATATCTTCTAGCTCTATTACCTACGTCGCGTCCTATGTCAGCACGACTCACACCCGCAGTCAAATCAGGACTCAACATACAATTCTTTTGTGACAAATACTAGCGCGACTTCTATCTATCAACCAATCAGACTCAAGCTCACGCTCGTGGTCTGACCAATGCCAGCGCGGCCTTTTGTGACGTCAGTATTGCTTCTTACTATTGACCCCTCCTTTACAATCTGGTTCTGTCATATGCCCGCTGTTTCAACCAATCCCAGCGCGGCTCTCTGTGAGGTCAGTACAACTCCTGCGACTGACCCTCCCTTCACAAGGTAATGCAAAAACGTATTTCTTAATACTTTTCATTAAATTCTTCGTTAATAACAACATAAAAACATTCGCTACTCTGTCTGTTACACTAAACGAAAGGATAGATTTCAATTTATTCTTGAGTTTCAGAAATTACTCTTCTTTTACTGCGAGTAAAACCCCTGTTTACTCTTCATTCAAGCTCAGAAGAACCTGTTACTTCTCCAATGTCACCCGTATTGGGAAATGAGACCAAAGTTTCACCAGCGAACCCCTTTTGCTATCACCCGCACTCTACTTTTATACGAAATAGTCCCTAGTTTAATACTGCCAGCCCTACGTAGCTTCTCAGTATTATTCCAACAGACGCGTAACCTCACTGCAGTGTGGCTTCTGTTACCACCCGCTATTCATTTTCCCGGGATTCTGGACAACACAAAACAAGACACTAACTCTTTTTGTTAAACATAAATCAATAATCAATATTTATCACCAAACTAATCAATAATAACCAATCAATCATAGCATTTGTAGAGCGCACTACATACCCGTGAGGGTCTCAAGGCGCTGGGGGGGGAGGAGTGCTGCTACTGCTCGAAGAGCCAGGTCTTGAGGAGTCTTCTGAAGGTCAGCAGGTCTTGGGTCTGCCGTAGGTGGATGGGGAGGGTGTTCCAGGTTTTGGCGGCGAGGTGGGAGAAGGATCTGCCGCCGGAGGTCGCTCTTCGGATGCGGGGGATTGTGGCGAGGTCGGCGGAGCGAAGCTGGTGGGCGGGGGTGTAGAGGCTGAGTTGTCTGTTGAGGTACGCAGGTCCGGTGTTGTGGAGTGCCTTGTGTGCATGGGTGAGGAGCTTGAAGGTTATCCTCTTGTTGACGGGGAGCCAGTGCAGGTCTCTCAGGAGGGGAGTGATGTGGCTGCGGCGAGGGATGTCGAGGATCAGGCGTGCAGAGGCGTTCTGGATGCGTTGCAGCAGCTTCAGGAGTTTGGCAGAGGCTCCAGCGTAGAGGGCGTTTCCGTAGTCCAGCCTACTGCTGACGAGGGCCTGGGTGACCGTTCTTCTCGTTTCAGTGGGGATCCACTTGTAGATCTTGCGGAGCATGCGGAGGGTGTTGAAGCAGTAGGAAGAGACGGCGTTGACCTCATCATGGAGAGGGTGGAGTCGAGGATGACCCCTAGGTTGCGTGCATGGTCGGTGGGTGTTGGAGCTGTTCCCAGTGCGGTCGGCCACCAGGAGTCATCCCAGGCCGAGGGGGTGGATCCGAGGATGAGGACCTCAGTCTTGTCCGAGTTCAGCTTCAGTCGGCTGTTCCCCATCCATTCGGCGACGGCCTTCGTTCCTTCGTGGAGGTTGGTTTTGGCGGTGTGGTGTGGGGGTCCTTGGTGAGGGAGAGAATCAGCTGGGTGTCATCGGCGTAAGAGATGATGTTGAGGTCGTGCAGTCGGGCGACGTGGGCGAGTGGTGCCATGCAGATGTTAAACAGCGTTGGGCTGAGGGATGAGCCCTGGGGTACGCCGCAGATGATCTCGGTGGCTTCGGAGCGGAAGGGGGGGAGGCGGACGCTCTGTGTTCTGCCAGAGAGGAAGGAGGTGGTCCAGTCCAGGGCCTTCTCTTGGATCCCGGTGTCGAGGAGGCGTGTGCGTAGTGTGTGGTGGCATACCGTGTCGAAGGCGACTGACAGATCCAGAAGGATGAGGGCCGCGGTATCCCCGTTGTCTAGCAGGGTCCTGATGTCATCGGTGGCGGCGATGAGGGCAGTTTCGGTGCTGTGGTTGCTGCGAAACCCGGACTGGGATGGGTCCAAGATGCTGTTCTCCTCGAGGTAGCGGGTCAGTTGTTTGTTGACGGTCTTCTCGATGACCTTCGCAGGAACGGGAGCAGGGAGATGGGCCGGAAGTTCTTGAGGTCCTTGGGGTCCGCCTTGGGTTTCTTGAGTAAGGCGTTGATCTCGGCGAGCTTCCAGCTTTCCGGGAATGTTGCTGTCTCGAAGGAAATGTTGATGGCTTTCCGGAGATGGGGTGTGATGGCGGTGCTGGCTTTGTTGAAGATGCGGTGTGGGCATGGGTCTGACGGAGATCCGGAGTGGATGGTGTTCATGATCTTGATGGTGTTGTCATCGTTTATGTTGGTCCAGGAGACCAGGCGGTTGGTGTGGATGTTGGTCGTGGGGGCGGAGGTCTCAGTGGTTGTCGGGGCGTGGTGTTGAAGCTGTCG
Source organism: Calotriton arnoldi (assembly GCA_963921515.1). Lineage (NCBI taxonomy): Eukaryota > Metazoa > Chordata > Amphibia > Caudata > Salamandridae > Calotriton > Calotriton arnoldi. Next base: position 412,499 of record CAWUFW010003154.1, on the reverse strand, counting down.
TGGATGTCAGCGATCTTGTGATGGAAGAAGGTGGCCAGCGAGTTGCACAGGTCTTGCAAAGGTGGGATGTCGTTGGTGTTGGAGCTGGGGTTGGAGAGTTCCTTCACGATGTTGAAGAGCTCTTTGCTGTTATGTGCGTTGTTGTCTAGGCGGTCTTTGAAGGAGGACCTTTTGGCGGATCTGATGAGGTGATGTGTCTGCGGGTGGCGTTCTTGTGGGCTGCGTAGCTGTCCGGTGTTTGTTCACGGTGCCAGTTCTTCTCTAGCTTTCGGCAGGTTTGCTTGGAGGCCCGGAGGTCTTCAGTGAACCAGCTGGCTTTCTTGCTGGTGTGGCTGTTGGAGGGTTTCTTGAGCGGGCGAGGGTGTTGGCGCAGTCGTCGATCCACTGTCTGAGGTTGCGGGCGGCGGTGTCGGGGTCGGTGGGGTCGGCGGGTGGGCTCCGGGCAAGGGTGGTGGTTAGCTGGTCTTCAGTGACTTTGCTCCAGCATCGGCAAGGTATCTGTTGGGTGCGGTGGTGCGTGGTGGCTTTCTGGAAGGTGAAGTGGATGCAGCGATGGTAGGTCCAGTGGAGTTCGGTGGTGTAGCTGAAGGTGACGTGGGAGCTTGCGGAGAAGATGGGGTCAAGCGTGTGGCCGGCGGAGTGGGTGGGAGTTGTGACGAGTTGTCTGAGTCCGAGGTTGGCGAGGTTGTCGATCAGGGTGGTAGAGTGGTGTCGTTGTTGTTCTCGAGGTGGAAGTTCAGGTCCCCGAGGAGGATGTAGTTTGTGGAGGCGAGGGCGTGTGTGCTGACGAAGTCGGCGATGGAGTCGCTGAACTGTGGTCGGGGTCCGGGGGGTCTGTAGACGAGGGTTCCTCTGAGGGTGGTGTTGGGGTCTGTGTGGATCTGGAAGTGCAGGTGTTCGGTGGTGCTGAGGGTGTCGTCGTTGTTGGTCGAGACTCTGAGAGTGTTCCTCTGCTACCAGAAAACGGATCCAGCGGTATACCAACAACAGATACTCCGCTACCATATACTCACCTGGGCCCATATACATTTTATTGCATACACACAAGTTGAGTAAAACCGCTGGAGTGGTTTAAAGTTTTATATTTCTCAGGATTAGTTATTTAACTTTCCTAACTAACCTTTCACTGATCAAAAAGTTCTTTCCTCTGGTCGACGGACCATTAGTTGAACTAGTTGATGGTGATAATTAACTTAGCCCTTAACTATTCTTTTATTTTGAAGAAAATAATCACAGACTCTGGAAGTTTTAAAATCTTTATCTATATTAAGTGCATGTGAACCATCTCAAAATTACAGTGCAGTCACCATCATTCTTAGGAGAGAAAATTCCATTGATTAACATCAAGTATATACTTCAGACTCATGCAATAACGAATGCTCAGAAAGGGAGAGGACAGAGAGAAAAGAACATCTACAAAATTCATGAAAATATATTTACCAAGAATGGTGTGAAAGACCAACCCCCTGGCCAAAGGGCTGGTGAGGGTCCCCCAGGATAGGTCAGGAGACAAAGACGTCAGGACAGGATTCAGGAGAGGATAGTTGACCTCTCTAGAATACCGACGATTGCGCCGCACCCCTCTCTGACACTCTCTTCCTCCTTGAGATTCTTCCGCGATCTTCTGATCTAACCCAATTAATTAGGATAATAAGTTCAGATTCTGCATTCAGTTCTTCATCAGCATCTCACAGCATCTCTCCAGCAACAGCATCCCTGACTCTGCTGCTTAACTAACTAAAGCTACCTTAGTTATACCTTCGTTTCCTCATGTTCCACCCACTAAAGTTACAATATCGTAAAAATACGAAATCTAATTGGTCAGGCAAGGGGGATGATCATCACACCATGCTTACCTGTCACTTTATTCTGTTAAACCATTGTTCGCAAACCCATCCCCTTAATTTTTATTCAAAACTTTATTCCCATCCACTACATGTATCTTTTTTGAAACATTGATAACACTACGAAGATTAGAACATCTCATTGCTGAACTTTTCACCATCCGTTCCCAGGGTATGGCACTCCAATTTGGCTTCCGTTCAAGTGTTCTGTCATTGACCTTCATAGCTTCATTCAGTGGGCATGCGCAGGCATTGCGTCATTTCATCTAGTCCGGTTATACAAGAGAGGCCCAAATGCGTACTAATAATAAAGTCAAAAGACAAATGTTACTTTCACAAAATAAATGGTCTCACTGTATACCACCCACCTCTACTCTATTTCCTTTTCTTATTAATACTTTCCCCGCATTAGCATTAGTAATATAGCCTGTTTTAGTTTCAGCTAAGCAGATGCCATGCACGCGAGTCTTCAAGACTCCATTTTAGTATCTTCTGCTCGTGCGCTAGAATTTCCCTCCAAGCATTGTCTCGTCATACTGCGTAGATGCAGTTGACGCATGCGCAAAACAGTTTTTCCCGTTTAAAGCGGTATTAGTCCATTTTCATTGTTATCCGTATTAGTACACACATAAGCAAGCTGCGCTAACCCGCGTGTTCATGTGGTGCGTATTAATTATTCACAAAACATGGTTAGTAACTTTGTTAATGAGATAAACGAGAGGATTGCCTCCGAGCAAGTCTCTTTCTTACGAGACCTTGCTCCATCAGTACTACAAGACCACACCCAAACCTCCCAATGGCTAATGGTAAGCCTGAGAGCTAAATGCCTGACCCTGGTCAGAAATGTAGTGTGCCGATTGCGTATGTCTCAATAAAGACTCGCAAATCCTTTAACAGTTCGGGCATCAGCCGAATGCTAGGGCCAAACCCATAGGAATCTAGAGCATGAATCCACTGCCACCAAGATGTACTTGTAAGCCCCTTTAGAGTGTAAGGGGCTGCAGTGATCCAAATAACACATGCAAGAGGTTTGTCTGAGATTAATAAAGATGCTTCCGGTTGACATGCTACGTGGAGCCTTTCATCTGCTGGCAGATGTCGCATTTGAGGACAAAGTTCTTGGTCTGTTTAGTGAGACCTGGCCACCAGTACCGCTGCTTTAGCAATGAAACTGTAACAGTAATCCCTGCATGTGCTGAACCCAGAACCTCATGTGCAGCTAGTATCAATCCCAATCTGCGATCAGTGTTTGGTATTACTCTATTCCCCACTCCTGGAATCTGAGCATACATAATATTTTGTGCATCTAACTTGTAAGAGTACTTGGGTGGAAGGCATTTCAGTGGTGCTGAACTGTTGCACGCGGCATTGACAGCTATCATAGTTGTTCTGTCTATTTTCGTGCTAGAACTAGTGGTTACAGCTACGGCAGCAGTACAAACTGCTGCCTTGGCGGCTTCATCTCAATCAATCAATCAATCAGGGAATTGTAAGCGCGCTACTCACCCGTGAGGGTCTCAAGGCGCTGAGGAGGGGGTCCGCAGATCTGTTTAGCCGAAGAGCCAGGTCTTGAGGGTCTTCCTGAAGGTGTTCAGGGAGGGGGCGCGTCTGATGTCTGCCGGTAGCTCGTTCTAGGTCTTGGCTGCAATGTGAGAGAAGGATCTTCCGCCTGCTCTGGCTCTGTGGATGCGCGGGGTTTCGACCAGTGCGAGGTTGGAAGATCGGAGGTTTCTTTTGGGTACGTGGAAGTTGATTCTGTCGTTGAGGTATTTGGGTCCGTTGTTGTGTAGGCATTTGTAGGCGTGAGTGAGGATTTTGAAAGTGACTCTTTTCTCCACGGGTAGCCAGTGGAGACTTCATAAGTGTTGGCTGATGTGTTTGTGTCGGGGGATGCCGAGGACGAGTCTGGCGGCGGTGTTCTGTATTGTCTGGAGTTTGCGGAGTAGGGACTTGTTGATGCCGGCGTAGAGTGCATTTCCATAGTCCAGTCTGCTGGTGATGAGTGCGTGGGTGACTGTCTTCCTTGACTCAGGGGGGATCCACTTGAAGGTCTTGCGGACGGTGTTGGAGGTGACGGCGTTGACCTGTCGGTTCATGGTGAGTGATGAGTCGACTACGATGCCGAGGTTCTTGGCGTGGTCTGAGGGGGTAGGTGGGCTTCAGAGGGCGGTCGGCCACCAGGTGCTGTCCCATGCAGAAGGGGTGGTACCAAGGACGAGGACTTCTGTCTTCTTGGCGTTGAGCTTCAGGCAGCTGTTGGTCATCCAGACTGCGACGTCTTGCATTCCTTTCTGGAAGTTGAGTTTGGCAGTGGTGGTGTCTTTGGTGAGGGAGAGGATGAGCTGGGTGTCATAGGCGTAGGATACGATGTTGAGGCCGTGTTGTCGGACGATGGCTGCGAGGGGGGCCATGTAGATGTTGAAGAGGGTGGGGCTCAGTGATGAACCATGTGGGACTCCGCAGATGATTTTCGTGGGGTCGGAGAGGGAGGGTGGGAGTCTGATCCTTTGGCTTCTTCCGGTGAGGAATGATCGGATCCAGTCCAGGGCTGTTCCTTGTATACCTGCGTCGTGTAGTCTGGCGACTAGTGTGCGGTGGGAGACGGTGTCGAAGGCTGCTGATAGGTCGAGTAGGATGAGGGCTGCGGAGTGGCCTTGGTCCAGGAAGGTGCAGATGTCGTCTGTGGCGGCGAGTAGGGCGGTCTCTGTGCTGTGGTTGCTTCAGAATCCGGATTGGGATGGGTCGAGGACGGTGTTCTCTTCAATGAATCGTGTCAGTTTCCTGTTGACTGTTTTCTCTGCAACTTTGGCTGCGAAGGGGAGGAGCGAGATGGGCCAATAGTTATTGAGGTCGGTGGGGTCAGCTGTGGGCTTCTTGAGCAGAGGTCTGACTTCTGCGTGCTTCCAGTCGTCTAGGAAGGTGCCTGTTTTGAAGGTGGTGTTGATGGTGTGTTGTAGTTCGGGTGCGATGGCGGCTGCGGCTCTGTGGTAGATGTGAGGGGGCAGGGGTCGGTGGGTGCCCCCGAGTGGATGCTTTTCATGGTCGAGGCGGTGTCTTCGGCCGTGAACGGTGTCCAGTTGAAGATGGTGGGCTGGCTGGTGTTTCTGGGGGCCGGGGGGCCGTCTGTGGCACCTGGTGGATGGTCGATGAAGTTGTCGTAGAGGTTTTTGATCTTGAGGTGGAAATAGGTTCCAAGCTTGTCGCAGAGGTCTTGGGATGGGGTGATGTCTGTGGCTTCGCTGCGTGGGTTGGTGAATTCTTGAATGACACTGAAAAGTTCCTTGGAGTTGGCCAGGATTTTGTTTTGGATGAAGTTCCTCTTGGTGGCAGTTGATGGAGCAGAGAAAATAAAATTTTTTAACCCCTAACAAATTTTATTAATAATTAATAAAAATGTTCGTTTAAATGTATTAATCAACAATGTACGTGAGGGAAGGGTAACATGCAAGTATATGGGCTGAATAATCTATTAACAAATGTCTGTATGTCTAATTATAACATAAAATAATTGCGTACTAAATAAATAATAAATGCATGATTTGTGCTTCATAGATTATAAACGTGACGTTGCAAAAACAATAGTGATGGTAAGTAAGGAACAGCTTAAATGTTGCTTTCTGCTAGGTAATAACTAATTGGGGTACGTAGATGACGGGAGGGAAACGAAAAGGCTATGTTTCTCTATTTTAATTATGTTTTGTTTATTTCTAAATAGTGCTTCTAAGTATAAACGAGTGGCGATATAAAATGGCTGCCGGTTATTAGAGTGCGCATGTGCTGGGAAACGCGTGACAAGGGAGAAATGGTTGGAGAAAGGCTAACCACGTGATGATGCTGAGAGGCTAAGATGCAAGAATGGTCAAGGCTGATGTGACCTAATTGAACTGATAGTGTGCCGTGGTGATCAGCAAAGAACCGTGGGAAACCGTTTTAAGAGAAAGGACAATGCCTGCAGAGTTCTCGAATGTATCGAAAGAAGTTACAAATGTACTGATCGAAGCGGATGGAAACATGTCTTGAACTGTGAGAAAGGAAATGAACATATACATTCCAAAAGAACAAGTTGGATCCGGGAGAACTTGATTAAGAATGAATAGATGAAATGAGTGAACCAATGAAAGAAAAGCGCGTTATTAATGTTGCAACAATTTAGTTAGCAAAGTTAGAATTAGGGTATAAGAAGGCCTACTCTTAGTGGGAGGGGTAGTCGCAGTCAGAGTCGGTGTTGGAGTTGGTGGCTTCCAGTGCTTGGTGATCCAGATCGATCCATATTACTGAGCGGGAGATGCTGAAAGACTGTTAGATGGGACGGGTTGCGGTAGCTGATGCTGACGAGCTGAAGTTTCTGTTGCTGTCTTATTTTTCCAGTTGAGTATGAGAATCAGGTTATTTTTAATTCTTAAACTTAGGTTAGAAATCATTAGGCTAAATTAGGAAGGTAGGCAGGTAATTAGGGTTTTGCTTCATGACAAAAATTTCCTTTCTGCAATAAAATTGATTTTGCTTAATAAATATTTGAATTAATAATGAATGAATAATTGAATAAAAAGTCTAAATTCTTTCTCATGCTTTTAAAATTATATAAAATTTAAGATTCTTTAAATCAAACGACTCAGTGGTTATTTTACTAAATGATTGCGACACTGGTAATTGGTTATTGTGATTTAGCTGGTCTTAATCACTACAAACTGATTTCTTACTAGATGATCCATCGACAAAACAATGAGCAGGAATATCTTAAGAAATAATTAAGAAAGCGATAGGTTAAGGTAATAAGATATCCCGGCTCCTTCCAGCGGTACATAAATGATGTTTTTAGTTCTTCTATTTCTCCTAGGAGTATAGAATTTTGTAAAGGTGTAGAGGAAATCCAGGTGTGTGTGTGTGTGTGTGTGTGTGATAGGCGATGTTATGGGCCCCATCGTCATGTGGATGTGAGAAAATATAAGTCGCCCCTGGATGACCAATAAGTGACCTAGGAGGAAAATAGTTTTTATTGTACGTGCTGCATCACTCTGATCTGGTTGTGGTAGTCCGTCATGGCGTCCTTGTATGTGGTGTTGTTTTCGGTTGTCTTGGTGTTTCTCCAGTTCTTCTCCAGGCGTCTGCAGGTGCGTCTGGCTTCTTGGAGAGCGGAGGTGAGCCAGGCGGCTTTCTTGGGGCGTTGTCTGTCGGGGTTGCGTAGCGGGGCGAGCTCATCTGCGCAGTTGGAGATCCAGGTGTTGAGTTCTCTGGCTGCGTTGTTTGCGTCGGGTGCCCAGGTGTGGTTGTGTCGGGTGAGGGTGGAGTTAAGTTGCTCGTCGGTAACCTTGCTCCAATTCCTTTGTGGTGGGCGTGGGGCTGGTTCGGGTGCCTTGGAGTTGTTGATGGCGAAGTGTACGCAGTGGTGGTCGGTCCATGGCGGCTGCGTTGTGTGGCTGATTTGGACGCTGTTTCCTGCCGCGAAGATGGGGTCGAGGGTGTGTCCTGCTTTGTGGGTCGGTGTGTTGACGAGTTGTTTAAGTCCAATGCTGGCGAGGTTGTCACAAAGGATAGTGGAGTTGGGGTCGCTGGGGTTGTCGAGGTGGAAGTTCAGTACTCCAATGAGTATGTAGTTTGTTGAAGCGATGGCGTGGGGTGCGATGAAGTCGGTGATGGTGGTGGCGAAGGGTGTTAAGGAGCGGGGGGTCTGTAGACGAGGGTTCCTCGGAGTGTGGCTTTGGGGGTGGTCTGGAACTGGAAGTGCAGGTGTTCAGCAGAGAGGAAGGTTTCGCTGGAGGTGGTGAGGCGGAGGGTGCTCTTGTGGGAGATGGCGAGGCCCCCTCCTGGGTGGTTGGGGCGGTCTTTCCTCTGGATCTTGTATCCGTCTGAGATGGCAGTGCTGATGTCGGGGGCGGAGGATGCGTTGGACCAGGTCTCTGTGAAGAAGGCGATGTCGGACGAGAGAGAGTCGAGTAGGTTCCAGATCTCCATGGCGTGTTTGTGTACGGAGCATACGTTGAGGAGGATGCATTTTAGGGTGTTGCCGGTGCTGGCGTCGGCGGTGTTGGAGGCCGGGGTGGCGGTGAGAGTCTGGCGGCAGTGGAAGCAGGAGAACTGGCCGTGGGTCGTGTTCAGCGAGGCCTGTTGGCATTCTCTAAGTCTTCCAGGGTTGAGTGCGAGGAGGGTGGTGGTGTCGTAGCGATGGGTAGTGGGAGATTCAGGGTTCCTGGCACTGGCCGCGGTCGGGCGCAGACGGGCTTGCCTTTGGCGCACCGGCGGCGTGACCGCGCAGCGGCCGCCATTAAGTAGGGGAGGTGGGAGGGAGGAGAGGCTGGGAGGCAGGAGCGGGGGAATTCCGGGGGGAAGGGGCAGCAGGGGCAGCAGCGGCAAAAGGCGAAAGGAACAGGCAGGCACGAGAAAATAAAAACAGTGGGGGATTTAGAGCAAGACACAGATGGGCACAATAACAGTGGCACAACAGGGAAACAATTAAGGAAAAAAAACGGCTGAGAAAGGTTACGGTGGTTGCAGGCAGTCTGGTCCCAGTTGGAGTGGGCAGCAGGCGCAGGTGCGGGCAGCAGCCTCGATCCTCCCAAGGAGGAGGTCGGGGTCTGGAGGCAAGAGACGGCACAGCGGAGCAGTGGGGAGAGAGTGGACCTAGACCGAGGGTCGGAGATCTTACTCACGCTCCCCCGCAGCGGCTGCCATTAAGTAGGGGAGGTGGGAGGGAAGAGAGGATAGGAGGCGGGAGCATGGGAATTCCGGGGAGGAATTCCGAGGGGGAATTCCGGGGGGGGAGGGGCCGCAGGGGCAGCAGCGGTAAAAGGCGAAAGGAAAAGGCAGGCACGAGAAAATAAAAACAGTGGTGGAATTAGAGCAATACACAGATGGGCACAATAACAGTGGCACAACAGGGAAAAAATTAAGGAAAAAAAATGGCTGAGAAAGGTTACGGTGGTTGCAGGCAGTCTGGTCCCAGTTGGAGCGGGCAGCAGGCGCAGGAGCGGGCAGCAGCCTCGAACCTCCCAAGGAGGAGGTCGGGGTCTGGAGGCAAGTGACGGCACAGCGGAGCTGCGGGGAGAGAGTGGACCTAGACCAAGGGTCGGAGGTCTTACTCGCGCTCCTCCGCTGCGGCCGCCATTAAGTAGGGGAGGTGGGAGGGAGGAGAGGCTGGGAGGCGGGAGCGGGGGAATTCCGGGGGGGAATTCCGGGGGGGAATTCCGGGGGGGAGGGGCCGCAGGGGCAGCAGCAGTGAAAGGCGAAAGGAACAGGCAGGCACGAGAAAATAAAAACAGTGGTGGAATTAGAGCAAGACACAGATGGGCACAATAACAGTGGCCCAACAGGGAAAAAATTAAGAAAAAAAAACGGCTGAGAAAGGTTACGGTGGTTGGAGGCAGTCTGGTCCCAATTGGAGCAGGCGCAGGAGCGGGCAGCAGCCTCGAACCTCCGAAGGAGGAGGTCGGGGTCTGGAGGCAAGCGACGGCACAGCGGAGCTGCGGGGAGAGAGTGGACCTAGACCGAGGGTCGGAGGTCTAGGTCCACTCTCTGCTTCATCTGCCATTGAATCCCCTTCAACATGAACGCTCTCTGCTTCATCTGCCATTGAATCCCCTTCAACATGAACGCCAACACGCTTATGACTCAATGTATGAATAACATGAACCTGTGGCAGGCCTTCTTTCAGCTTTGCCACTTGTTCCCAAAGCCTCTTGTGCTTGATTTTACAACCCTTTGAATCTCGAAACCCATTTTGGCCCCAATTGTGAAGGTATTCGTTGCAGGACTGGACACAGTAAAATGAATCACACACGATAAGTGTGGGGAATTCGCGATCAGTATTTTGTAGTGCCAGTATTAGGGCTTTTAGTTCTGCTAGCTGCGCTGTACAATCCCCTAGGGACTGTGTGTGCGTTATTCTAGGAAGAAACTTTCTGTCTCACATTCGCCCTTTTACTATTGCACATGCCGCGGAATATTGCTGTTTGGATCCTACAGCAAGTTAAGCAGATCCATCGTTATAAATGATACAGTCATATCGATCTAGAGGCATAATTTCATTCAGCAGAGGATATTCTTGTTCGTACTGCAGGAATGCTTATGTTTGTAATGTAGATTCAAAAATCTACATCTGTTGCCGTGGGAGAGTTAACCCATTGAATCCCTCTTGGATGCAGAGCCTTAGCATTCAGAATGCTTGCTTTAGTAACGGCCTCTAAGGTCGGTACTGGGGTCTTCACTTGATAACTCGTATCCCAGATACAGAACACTGAGGTGTGCTGTTTTAGATTTTTATTAATTAAATTTGTAGCCCAGGTAAGCAAACACCACTATTACGTTGTTCACTCTAGCCAAATGTTTAATTAATTGTCGTCCGTCAGATAAATGTTATCTACAGAGGACACTGCCTCATCATCAATACTTTGAAGTAACTCTGTTACTGTGAGAAGCTGGCCTGGTATATGATGTACACTTATGTAAGTGGCCACCTTGCACCATTCCAGACAACCCTGTATGGCAATTTAGGAGGTCTTAGACAACCTTGATGGAGCAGGGTTTTCGCAAAATAATACCTGCTCGGATTGAACTCCTCATTGTGTGAATTATTAACCAAATGGTGTGAAAATGAACAGTGCAAAACTAAAAAGGGGAAAGATGAAGGGCCTGATTCACAGAACTAACTTACGTCAAAAACGTAAAGTTAGTACCTTTTGGTATTCACAGAATACACTTACTCATTTTGGTATTCACAGAATACACTTACTCATACTAACTTTATGTCCGCACTCGGGCCGGAGATTCCGGCCGTTTGTGGAGATTCCGGCCCGGAGGTGGAGATTCCGGCCGTTTGTGGAGATTCCGGCCGTTTGTGGAGATTCCGCCACCGGCCGGAATCTCCACAACCAGCCGGAATCTCCACAAATGGCCGGAATCTCCACAAACGGCCGGAATCTCCGCCCGGAATCTCCACAAACGGCCGGAATCTCCACCTCCGGGCCGGAATCTCCACCTCCGGGCCGGAATCTCCACAAACGGCCGGAATCTCCACCACCGGGCCGGAATCTCCGGCCCGAGTGCGGACATAAAGTTAGTATGAGTAAGTGTATTCTGTGAATACCAAAATGAGTAAGTGTATTCTGTGAATACCAAAAGGTACTAACTTTACGTTTTTGACGTAAGTTAGTTCTGTGAATCAGGCCCGAAAACTGTGCAGGCACATGCTGGGGAGTTAGTATATGCCGCAAATGCATACGATTAATGCAGAAAATAACAGTCAAAAGTCGAGAATTTCTATTTTACTAACTGTTTGAAAATAATGTGTAAACTGTGAGAAAATGCAAGCAAAAGCATCCATAGAGCATTTAATAGTGGAGTTTTATAAAATAACAACGATAATCACACTTGTATTTGGTTTTCCTAGAGTGCATTTTACTGCTCTGCAGAGAAGGTCTCGAGTCTTTTTAGGTTTAGGTTTAATTTGTTTATTAGAATGTAGAAAGGAGAAATATGTAATCTGTCCTTCGTGAGTTCCTGATGATGGCCAAGGTTGTGTAGAGGAAACAATGAACATTATGAATGGAATTTCGAGAGTGGAGTGATTAGACACCCCTTGTCTTGAACCAATGAGCCCAATGTCCATCACGTTGTCGTTTTTGTAATTCGGGGGGAGGTAAAAAAAAAAAAATCGATATAAGTGTTAGATTGGTGCGCTGCAGAAAAAAGGTATATTCTGGGGTGGCTCTGTCACCATATGTCTGTCAAGCCGACATCCGTCAGCCATTGTTTAAAAGGGGGAGAAAAGTTGCCAGTTGGCCCCATTTGTCGCACAGACATGTCGTTCTGTGCATCCATAACTGAGTTGAAATCCCCCTTATTATTATATCAGTGTCCAGTGTGGAGATCACTCTATCCAAAATATCCCGGAGAAAGGATTCCTATGATCATTGGGGGCGAAAATATCAGCTGATGTAAATGAATGCCCCTTCAGATCAATGTGTATGGACAAAATGCTGGCAATTTAATAGGAGTTTGGGTCACCTGTCCAGGTAACTGTGTTGCTAATAAAATTGCTACCCCTACCTTCTTAACTGTCTTAGAGGAAAAGTGCTGGCAGTCAAACCATCTGGAACGCAATAGTTTCTAGTCAGTTTTGAGTAAATGATTCTCTTGGATGAGACAAATATCACACTTCGCATATGTAAGGAGGGATAAGAGTGCATGACGTTTGACCGGTGCGTTAAGGCCTCTACAAGTATGTACATGCAAGTATGGTGTGAGCTAATGAAGGCCTTATGGGACCTGGAGAGTAGACATACCCTGAATATGAAGTGCTAGTGTGTGGTGTTAATTATAGGTAAAGGCGAACAAGGGTCAGCAGGGGAAGATGGGGAAAGAAAACAAACCAGTAGTCAACAAAAAGACTCCCCGCCTAGGAGCCACAGTAACCAAACGATGACTGTCTATGTCTGCAACCACGTATCTCTTTGTCTTCCGGCTCGATGGAACCACGGAGCACCACTGCCATCTTAATCATCCAAAAGACAGGAGGGGAGCGGAATCTCAGTAATCAGAAGCCCAATACACAAGGAAGAAAATGTCTTTGTAACAGTCGGCGGAGTAGGGGACAACCAGTGGTCGCCTTCCCCCCTCTTATATGCCATTGCAATTCTGTAGTTGCTCGAGCAGGGCTGCTCGTTCCTTACGGCTCTCAGTTTCAGAGGGTTTGCGTAGGGTCCTTTTCTTGTGATGAGCGGAGGTTGAGTCTTCCAAGAAGCCGACATCCTGTAGTTCGCCGTGCCAAACAAATTGGAGTCGGAAGGGGTGTCCCCACTTATATCTGATATCTTTCTCCCTCAAAAGCTCTGTTAAGGGGCGAAGATCTTTTCTCAGCTGCAAGGCAATGGGGGAGAGGTCCTCCTGACACAACCACAGTTTCAAGCCCTCAAGCTCAATCGCCGACTTATCTTGCACTGCTACCATTATAGTCTCTTTCTTTCTGTAATAATGGAGGCATGTGAGAATGTCCTGTGCCTGGTCAGGGGAGGTGGCCAGAGGGCTTGCATGATTGAGGATGATATCTTGGTCTACATTGGCCAGAGCCATGTGGCGGTAAAGGTGAATAAAGAACTCCTCAAGGTTTCCCAGGATCGCTTGTATTGGGGCACCTTTGAAGCGTATATTCGAGCGCTGAGACGTATTTTCTAGATCCTCCAGATTATAGCGAAGCTCCAGTTTCCTGTCCTGTAGCTCCAAAAGTTCACGCCGGTGTCCGTCTAGTTCTTCTTCCCGGGAGTCGTAAGTTTGTTCTAAGGAGTTCACTTGTCCCAATTGACCAAGGCACTGGCGGAGATCCCTCACTTCTTAGCTATAATCATGTTAAGAGTTGCTAGATTTTCAGAGGATGGCTGAAATGGGGATGGCTCTTTGAATTGATCAGATTTTTTTCGCCTGTGGTTTGGCAAAAAAGTATGATTACAGAAATACTTGCAACAGCAGGCTGCAAAGGCAAGATGTGGGAGCACGCCAATCACGCTGAGAGGGGGAGTATTCCACCAAAGTCCCTAGAACATTAGCGCTCCAGCTGCCAGGGTTTATCAATTGTGTGAGTCCCACAGCAAGTCCTGGGGCGGGTGTTTGGCCGCAGACCGTGCACAGGCCCCACACATCTGAAAGGGCAACACAGCAGGGAATTGAAGCCAACAGTACCCTGTCCCTCTGTGTGAGGAGTTTGTGCACTATGGAGGGCAGTGGTGGCCCACGGGCACAATATCGTTATTAGGTATGATGGAGGGCTGACCCTGTTATATGGAGTATATCGAATCATGCCATATCAATCCACCAGTGCTCAGATAGGGGTTATCGCCCTGTCTCCAAGAGCTTCAGCCTCCAGTGGCCTCTCCAACCGCCCAAGCCAGCTAGGGGTGGACATGGGCACCCCAACAGTTCACCACAGGTCCACAAAACAACTGTTCACTCGGGGGGCACTGGCACACAGACATCCAAGGCTATTAAAGCTGCAGAAGGTCCACTTACAATGGGACCCTCGCCCCACTACACACCCGGCACGCAGTGCCTGTTATCTGCATAGTCTGCCACAGGCCGCTTATGTGTTCCGGTGCACCGGAACACATTAGCGAACCACCAACAGGGAAATAGGCCCTCTTGGGGGGAGAACATATCAGAAAAGGGGGCCCGTGTCCCCTGGGCACAGCATAATTAAATCTGGCCTACTGTGTCATCTTTTAGTAGGGCCGTCAGCACCAAAGGTCTGTCCCCTCCATCATCCTGAAGGCGCAATCGCGGAGCTGCTCCCGTGTACGCCAATTATACCAAGCGTCCCTTTTCTCTTGGGGCCCCCACTCTGCTCATGGGACCCAGCGGTAGGTATGGGTACCCATAAATATCTAATTCATATTATAAAGCATTTGTTCATATTTGTTAAGCATAGCAACCCCCCGTACTATTAACTGTCTGCATTCCACATAAAGAAGTCCAGGATGTTCACACACAAATATTTAAAAACATGTGAAGCTTAATTTGTTCTACAAAACGTATATTGCTATGCAGAACTGGTGGAAAGGTCTACATAGTGTATGTACCCTTGTGAGCATCCAAATGCTCTAGTGGTCGGTGTAAGTGAAGGGTACTTTGGGTTTTTGGACACCCTGATGTTTGAGGGCTCCTAAAACATCACTTCCAGAACCATGGTCTGTGGGCCCTTGTATTTCTAGGTCACAGGCTGGGGTGACGTCTTTTCTGGTTTGGGGATGTGTGGCTACAGCTTCCTGCCTCCTGAGTCCTGCCCACCTTGTGGCATAATTTCCAATGTCTGGCATATGTGATGCCACATCTGTGTTGACGTATGTTAGGGAGCAATCATTTCTGGGGATGGACTTCAGGGGCAGACCTGGGATGCTATAATTTCCCAAATAGGGGATTCATGACATTAGTGCCCGGGGCCTATGTGGGCCTGGGAACACCAGGGACCACACGTCCGGAATATAGAGGGTTTGGGTGCTTTTTTTCAAGGTCATGGTATGTAAGGTGATGTCCTTTTAAGGAAGGGACTTCTATCTTTGGGCCTACTGGTGATGTCACTTCTGGGCCCCAGCAGTGCTGTTGTTTTTGGGATGGGACTTCTCGAGTGCGGCACCTGTCATGCCTGAGCTTGATGGACGACATCCCATTGTGCTATTTTAGTACGCTTATAATTTGGTTGTAAAGGTTGCTAGCTGTGCAGACAATTGACACTAATTTCACGAACCTATTCTTGACAAACAGAATGACTGATTGCCCTTCATGACAGTAGGGAACTAATCACTCAAAGTTTACTTAATATTTGAAGAGTAGAGCTGCTTTAAATTCTTGACACTCGTCATGAATCATTTGGTTCTTGAGTGCTTTAGGCACGACAAGTAAGGATTAACCAAGAGCACTGTAGCTGTCTCTTTGTACATGATATATTGCTAGGCCCTGCATCCCAAATTGCAGATAGGGTCAGGAAGTATTTTCCTTCAGGTTATCTGAGCTGTCCTAAGATGACTTGGTCATGGAACAGATTTGGGGAGTTGTGGGATGAGGTATCCTCCCTGCACTGTGATGCAAGGGCCTCTAAAGTGAGACGTACACTCCTTCCAAAGTGAAATCTATTCTGCACTGAACTTCCAAAGTGAAGCACACTAAGTTTATCTCAAAAGTAATAACACACTTTAGTAATGTCACACTCCAAACTCGTTCACACTAGAAAGGACACTTCAAGCAAAGACCTAAGTGAAACATTCAGTGCAAAGCCCGATATCATGTACACCCCAAGTATTTGTAAAATGTAAGTACTATTTAGAAACATCCTCTACATTGACAGTAAATCTGGTATGCTGGTTAAATACCCCTTCATCAGGCAATCTGAGATACACAGAGATTACTTGCTCAAGAAACCAGTTTGTGGTGTACAGGCACAAAGTGAAATTACCTCTTCACCTGCTATGTCCCTCAATGAAGGGGCAAAGGGAGAGGAGGTGGGTACCAGACAGCACAAGCCAGACCTCAGCCAAGGACTCTCTATGCCTAACATCAAAAGGTTTGGCACAGAAGAGTTTTCTGCTGAAAACTGTAAGGTGGATATCAGTGACAAAAGACTTGAAAGAGACACAAACGGTGTGCTGAAGAGAGATATGGGAAAATATGAAGTTCACAACAAGCAAAGGAAATTGTTTAATGCAGTTCTAGGGCCTCTTACTCCTAGACATTGCTCACGCCCCCCTCTTTTCTGAGCCTCACAATGCTAGGATAGACTATGGCTGCAAAATCCCAGGGTTAGGAGGGTACAAATGAAATAAGCAGGAATATTGTGGGTGGTGTGGAAATGGTGGTTTCTGGGGGTACCAAAATGACAGTTAAAAAAAAAAAAAAAGTTTTCCTATCAGGAAGAGGAGTTAGGTAGGGAATACCCCTGCAATTTGTATTTGAGGCTCTTGGATTGTGGAAAGTCTTGGGTATCTCTGCTGCTTGGGAACAAACTGCTTAGGTAGGTGGGGTTTCTTGGCACTAGGGCAGCAGCACTGCAAGTGATGAGGAATACCTACTAGGGAATGGTGCCCTCTCCATGGTCATGTAGCCATCGCACAGTGCTGAGGCCTGACCCACCCTTGCGCCTCGCAACGATGACCCTGCGATGTGTTGCCCAAGGAAGGGAGGCCTCAATAAAATTAATCGCCCCGTCATTCATGTTTGAGGAACTGGCTCCACACTGGACTCCCACCATCCCATGGGCCAAGCCAACAGTACTAGGGCCCCATGCGCCAGGTCAGAACCAGCGGGCAAACACTGGAACCCAGCTGTACCAGTCTGATCTTGTTGCTCTCTACCACTGACCTCTCCTCACTGGAACTGATGTCCTCCTGACTGCGGGAAACGGACTGAGATGTCTGAAAACACAACCAACCAAAAAAGGTGTACCGGGCTGCCAGCTTGCTGACCCCACTGACCTTGTGGATCACACAGTGTACCATGCTATTCAGACACCCATAGGCTCTTCTCCAAAATGCCACAGAACCCTCAATTGCCCCACAACTCTCTATACAAAGAAGTTGGAGTGTGATCGTATGGGAGAAGGGGCAGAAGAGTAGTATGGGCAGAGAGGGAATATGTACGAGGCTGTGGCCTGTGGCTCACTGGCCTGGGGCCCGCTGTGGTGAACTAAGCGTGTGGCCCTGGGCAACTGCCCACTCTGCCATGTCAGCACCGGCACTGGGTAAAACCACTTGTTTTCCCTTTCCGGACTGTTTTGCATAACAAAATTCCTGCTGGTAGCACCAAGAGAAATTTGTGCTGGGAAAAACTCTGCATCTGACCGCAACTACTTTCAACTAGGTGGAATGTCACCATTTAAAAACAAAAAAACAAAACACAGGAATTCAAATGAGCCCTTCGATACCTGAAATAGAACGCCCAGAAACATTGCTAGAACTTAATCTTTTAATTAATACATTACCTGCAGGTACTACCTAACATCTTAGTTCACCTATCTACATCCACCACATAACCAATTTTCTTTTTAATTATTTGCCCTGCCCCTTTTAACTACCTTTTCAACCCTTGATAACCAAGACAGACCTTCCTTCATGTATGGGAAGAGGATACTGAGCTGGTCGTTCCTACCTAGCTATGTTTGCACTACATACAAATCCAATGTATGCATATCTTGGAGGAGAGAGCAGCTACAAGATTCACCTGTACTCGGACTAATAACTGTTAAGAATGTGTGCACCACTACGAATATGGTAAGATTTTATGGCTAATGTTTAGAATCTGTAAAATTATGCGTAATCAATTAAAATAAAATAAAATCGCAGTAACACGAAAGCACTGTGACAAGATTGAAGGCGTTCTTTCAGATGCACCGAACAAAACAGCACTCTAGTATTCATTTTCTGTGAATTCCTTTTTACCCAGATAGCTACTGAGACAAGCGACTGAGCACTGCTTAACCACCCTTGCACACATTTGCCTGACAGAAATGGATTCTGATACAAGTTGATATGCTCCATATCACTTTCTGTTAAACGCGATGCTCCACTCCGTTTAAAGTTGTGGCGGCAGTGCTTGCTTCTTTGTAAATAAGAAAACTGTCATTTCTGTATTTCTCACTGGAAAGGGATTTCCAAGTAAACTAATAAACCTAACTGAAAAATCTGCACAATTTCTGCGTTTTAGTGTTTGTCTGAATGGTGTTCTTAATAGTACCAGCTTTAGGGGTGTATAGTTAATGTCAATCACTCCCTTGTGCTTCAAAATTTGCAAACCTGGCCAAATACATCTGCCCAATAATATATACTGATCATATTGTGTTACTGGTTTATCGTGAGACACTCGTTACCCTTAATATTACACACCACAAGTTTCAAATATGGTTATCAGATCATGCAAATTAGTGTTTATATATGTTAATGCTCTGTAATTTAATGTCTTTTAGGAGAACAAATGAAAAGTATTCTGGCCCACACATCGTCATGCTTTGTAGCATGCAAGGATTCAAGATGTGTACCCTAGTGTGCTAGGTTTCTCAGCTTAGGTACAAAATTTGGAATTTCGTTCAAAACGTATTCATCTTCCCCCCTCACACCATGAACCATCATACACTCCGACTATTATTAATCTACAATAGAGAGAGTTATTTGTTCTTTAACTTTAAATGAACAACAAACAGTTACCCCAACTCGAAGTGAAACCAATGGAGAATAAATGGCCATTTTAGCTAACATCAGTCTCTTGTGAAATTTTCTCCATATCTGATCCATGGTCAAGATACAGGTTAGGGCCACAAACATTTTTTGTGTCCCTTTCTGTTGGTCGAACCTGCACTGCAATCTGAGCCTTCTTGAGCATTTTGAGACTTAGGCCAGTTCCTTGGAATGCATTTACTACTAGTTTGGTCTGTCAAGAGTCATGCATTGATGCATCAATGTCACGATTGCCTTCCATCTAGTTTTTTGTTCTTTCTGCCAAGGTGTTTTCCTTTCTGACAGACCTTTCCGCTGATTCTATTAAATATCCACCAGGTTTGCTGCAATCCACAAATCCATTTTCTCCTGCTCTTCTTTCCCCGTTATATATTCCATCCATAATCATTTTATGCACTTGCACTTGATGAACAGGATTGGTATCAGTACCGCCACTCTGATCCCAATATATCATACATTAAACACAACCACTTTGCCTGTTTTCATTATGACCACCACGTTTTCTGGCCATGGCTATGTCCTAACCAACATCTCCCAGTCAGTCCAGCTGTGCTCTGTCTCATTGTTCATGCCTCAGTTGTCTTGTGGATATGGTGGAAGAAGGGATACCACTTTCCTCGTCCTGGTCAAAATATAAGTATGTATGAACTTTTGTAAAAATGTGATGTAACCACCCTCTTCATCATACTTCCTAATTGCATTTTCTGTAATTTAAAGTTAAGCACAAGAGGGGAAAGTACCATTAGAGAACTTGAATCCCTTTCTTCTACCACGCAATTTCTCACTGAACACAACAAACGCTAGAGAAATTTGTTCCCCTATCTTCCCTAACCCTAGAATAAGAATCTATTCTAAAACACAATCACACCCCCACGAACACTCTCTATGCATTCTAGAATCATGTACATTTCTCTCCTCCCATTTGGGTGTTTCTTCTCATGATGGTGTGTTGGTGTCCCTTTGATTTCCTAAAGGACGTATTACCATGCAACAATAAGTCAGTTCGGTTAACTTCAGCAGGCATTGGGTGCCCACTTGCAGATCTCTCATCCCTCTAAAGGGAAATTTTTAAGCTTCTCATGTGGCATTCCTCATGCACTGTCAGGGACTGGGGCACCTCACTGACTGTCAACATTAATCTCTGCCAATGCATTCATGCTTCTGAACCAAACATTCAGCTCCCGAACATTGCCTCATATTGGTTGACTCCCAATATTTAGTTTGATTGGCTTTGGATGTTTTGCAGTAGAGATCTGCTCAATTTCTTCCTGCTGCTTCCATTTCCTTTCCTAGCCCTTTCTTCAGTCTTGACACTCTATTATGCCTCAGGCAAAACATAACTTCAAAGTAATCCTATTTGCATGAACCTTATTGTGGTTCAGACAAAACATAAATGCAGCCTGCTTCAAATTTAGCTATACCCAGGTCTCCAACTGATGTGTGCTCCCTTGCATCATTCATCCATCCAAGAACAATATAGTTCCAACACTTTAGCACAGCCAAAACTGTTTTCCCGAAATGTTCTATATGCTACATGGTGAAACTGACTAACTTTTATCTCCCTCATATAGTACCACTGACACCTCTGTATATCAAGATACCATATGCTTCAAGACAATCTCATTATTTTACCAAAACTTGTGATCTATCTTTGGTCAATTTGATATCTGTATTTATTTGTATATTTAAATAAAATGCTTGCTTCAAGATGAATTGCAATGACGGCGATGTGGCGCTGCACAAATAGGTTTATTTTATGAACAAAATCATTGGGAATACACAAAACACACAAACTGCATGTACTGGCCCTTGTAGTGCATATTTACATAGTTTTAATAAACTTTAGCTCGTCACCTTCTGCCTAAAGTTTTTATGCATAACCGTGTACTTGGAACAAGTTAATAACATCTAAAACTTTACAGATAAATGATTCCTTTTCATTTATTATACAATGTCATACAATGTTTTCATGATATGCTAGCACTGTGTATACAACTTTAAAAGTGGGGTAAACATCACACACCATGTAGCATTTTATGTTCTAATTTCCTTCATTGTAGGGGGTTGTCTCTTCAAGGTACTCTTATTTTGGATGTAAAATGGATTAAACGTGTTGTTTATACTCCTCTTGGACGTTTAATCACTCACCTCATATATACTAATCTGAGATGGCTGTATCCTCTCTTTGTGAACAATGTCAGAGGTACCCACTACCACATTAAACTTATCTGCTTCTATGTCTGTGCAGAGTTCAATTCCATGGATCCTTTAACTTAATTGAGATGTCCTTTCTTCCTTTTGTCTAAAAAATGCCTTATTTTACCACCCCAAGGCACGTTGAAGTCACCCGTGGTATGTTTTTTCAAGCGACCTCAGTATCTCCTCTTGAGTGGAGAAAGACAAAGTGGAGATCACCTCTAATGTGTTCTCTACACAAAGGCTTTTACTATTTGTGCCCTATCCAGAAACCACTTGGTGGATTGTGGCACTGATGGCAGAATAAATTCTGAAGTCCTCAACCATGTAACCTGATAAATGGAGTAATTTGAGGGAGTGAAAAAATAACTTACCTCAGTATCTCGAAGCAGAAGGTTGGGGAATAATACCTGTCACAATCTGGCAAGGCAGTTGAAGTGTGCCCATATTCTTCCATAGATGTCAGAATCTGTTTTAGATTGTATGGCAGGATCACACCCATGGGTTCAAATGGCAAGTCAAGTATAACTTTATTCTGTTTATGCAAGTAAACCATAAAAACTGAACTAAAATAAAACATTCAAAATGACAAATCTTCAAGTTAAAATACGATTGCTAAAGCTGTAACTTTTCAAGCTCCTTTTCCTTTCAGTGCGTTACAAATACCTTCTCTCAGCAGACAAAGAAACAAGTCAGATGCATTTTGAGTATTTATCGCAGAGGGCACATAGGTTAAGTGAATTCAATTTCCAGGGTACTCAATTGATCCCTATCCCGAATTACCTTAGATAAAAACATTGGTCCCTAGACATCTAAAATAGTATAAAAATAAATATAGACTGAATCAGTACTATATTCTTTGTCCAGCCGGACAGATTTTTAATATGAAATGAATGTATAACAAAAAATTAAACAAGAAAAATTCAAAGTGGGACACAACTTGCGTCCTAAAGACATTAACAACCAGATAACATTAAGGGGAAGGGTTCAGGCAAGGGGGACGTGTCTGCATAAAATTTAAAAATATTTCAGACGTAGTAACGTGAGACCACCACTACATATTAACATCACAATTAGTTTATGCATATGGGGTACATTACGTCGACGGCGTTTCGATCCCTTAGACCAATAGTGGGATCATCATCAGGACATTTCAAGTAAACATGCCTGTA
Organism: Calotriton arnoldi; assembly: GCA_963921515.1. NCBI lineage: Eukaryota > Metazoa > Chordata > Amphibia > Caudata > Salamandridae > Calotriton > Calotriton arnoldi. The sequence continues at coordinate 390,587 of CAWUFW010003154.1, read as the reverse complement.
TACATATAACAGTTATTACTGTAGTTGCACAAAACCATCAAATTAGGAAGGAGAAAGAAAGAAAAAGGACATAAGATTACAAAGGGCATTTACTGATCCATACAGTATTATAAAAGAATTATTATGAGTGTAGTGAGATCATGCAACCGGCCGAGTGAATAATGTGGCCGTGTCAAGAACAGAGAAAAAAGGAAAAAGGACAGAAAGAAACCAAAAACCAGTAAATCTGACAAGACAAAGAATAATTATACCGTGAATGAAAGAGAGGCCGTGCTGCATATAACGTTAAAAATGAAACTATTGTGAGTACTTGTGAGTAACCGGAGGGGGTCTAGCTTACCCGATTCACGGGCGCATATCAACCTCTTGTCAATACAAGAGTGTGTAAGCCAAAAACGAACAATTGGCTTAAGGGCATCAACGAAGCCCAGATAATTTAAGTGGTACCAAGGGCAGTTGCCTGAAAGAAATAGAATTATTAGGAGACCTTCCGCTGACTTAAAAGGACATACCAAAGTGATTCAAGTCACCGCTTACCTTGGAGTATCAGGTAAGGCTGAAAAGCGGGATCGCTCGCAGGGGATGTAGTAATCTATAATTATAAGGAAATCAGGTATCAACCACCCGGAAGAGAGCCCGTTAAGATGTAATATAAACCGACCTTGAAGCTTACCCAAGGTAATTTGGTGAAGGTAGGTGCCGGAATCACTGGCAAGGAATTAATTAATCTAAGGAGGAAGGCACAAGGAATTGGAATTAATAAGGATTTAACCACAGCCTACTGCTGAGGGAGGGAGAGAAAAGAACGTGACCTTACCACAAACCGGTACACGAAGGCAGTCCAATTAGAGCCAAAATCGCGATCACGGGTGAGAGAATTCCTAAGAGTAAGATTAATTAAAATAAACCACTCACTAAAAGGAACCAAGGCAATTGCATGGAATCAACCAAAAAGAGGGGATGCCATATGTACTTACCGAGAAAATCTCGGCTCGCAGCATTCTCGAGTGATCCCGGCAGTTCCAACCCGGAGTGAATACTCGTTGTAACCTGGACGCGCAACCTAGACGCATACAAGTAGACTCAAGGGGGCATGTGATCAGGGTCACATGACAGTAAGAGACTCAATGCTTAGAGTCAGTCAGTAACCACAGCGGCCATCTTGAAAACCGACTGTTATGTATTAATTAAACCAATATTACCAAAAAGTTTTTTAAAAAGGGGATTGAAGCCCAAAATTAACAAGGATTATCATCAACATTATTAACCAGGGAGGCAAGCAACCAAGTTCAATAGCTTGGCGAGCGAAACGCAATTGGGAGCGCGTGAATTAAACAAGGTCACATGACCTGCCTAGACTCAGAACTAGTCACTTACGATCAAACCATAATTGAACGGCCAGAAAAGAGAAAACACCACGTGTTTTAAAGAATAAACTGATAACAAATAGATAGAAAAGTAGTTAAAGCTAGTCATTTAAAAAGCAAGGGAAATCTTACAAGGATAATACAGTTGACCAACAATCCACAATTAAAAGAGAACCATATTTCAGTCGGGAGCATGAAAGAATCAGAGCAAGGAAGTCCAATCTTCAAGGCGGTTTAAGCCATTATGGATACTGCCAGTTTTCAATATCCATTTTAGTTCCTCTTTGTTGAGTAACTGATGAATATCGGCACCCCGTGGAGGAGGTTTAATCACATTAATGATTGTCCATTTAATGTCTTTTTCAGTATGTCCAGTCGCGTTGAAATGATCTACCAGTGGTGCATTGGGAGTATGGCAACGTATCCTGCTACGATGTTGACAGATCCTAATACGTGCCTTCTGTGTCGTTTGACCAATATATATCATTTTACAAGGGCAAAAAATAGCATATACAACATTACAACTGTTACAGTTTGTGAAATTTTTCTTTCGAATTTAATTTTGTCATATACAAAATCTTTGCCCTCAATTGTGGTTTCACACACAATACATTCTCCACATTTCGCATGGCCAGTAAGGCGCGGTAGCCCCCAAAGATCATTCAAGGTACCTTTAACATCCGTAATGGGTAGTGCTGCACGGACCAGATGGTCTTTGATATTTTTGGCTTTACGGAAAGCAAACAAGGGACGCTCAAGATTGAGTATCCCAGCATTAAGTACTTTCCAGTGTTTAATGACGCATTTCCTTATGGCATTCGATACAGGTGAAAAAGTTGTTACACAGACCAGCCGGTTCTGTGTGTTTTTAATTTTGGGCTCTAAGAGCACGTCTCTTGGACAATACCAAGCCCTTTTAAGGGAATTACGTATTAGTCTCCGTGGGTAACCTCGAGTACAGAGTTTATCACTTAGGATCTGTGCTTCATTAAAGTAATCTGCTTTGCGATAACAATTTCTCCTAATACGGAGAAACTGAGAATAAGGAAGTGAATCCCTAAGGGCACGGGGGTGGTGACTGTCATAACGGAGCAGCGTATTCCGCTCCGTAGGCTTTCTAAATAGACTTGTTATTAGATGTCCCTCTTGATGCTGGATGTTTAAATCAAGGAAAGAGATAGTCTGTTTATTGTGTGAAAGGGTAAAAGTCAATCCACCACAATTGTTGTTCAACCAATGAAGGAATTGTTGCATGGAGTCATGAGAGTCATGCCAGATCATGAATATGTCATCTATATATCGCTTCCACAGGGCAATGCCACTGTGGAAGGGATTCATAGATGTAAGAATGCGACCTGTCTCCAGGTCATCCATATACAGAATCGCTAAATTTGGAGCGAAAACCGCTCCCATAGATGTACCTCTAATTTGTCCATAATAATGGTCATTAAAGAAAAAGAAATTTTTAGTAAGACAGATCTCCAAGAGCTGCAGTATAAAAATAGTAGGAACTACATGTGGGCGTGGACGTCTATTCAAAACTCGTTCAATAACAAGCATGGAATCAATTTGGGGAATATTGGTGTACAATGACTCCACATCTAACGTACAGAGTGTGTCAGATGCAGGGTCAAAGGGATATTCCTCTATAAGATTTATCATGGCCATACTGTCGCGTATATAGCATTCAGTTTCTGGTACGAATTCTTTGATAAAATAATTGACGTACTGGCCCAAAGGTTCCAAAATGGACCCACACCCAGAAACTATAGGGCGACCAGGTGGTCTAGCTTGATTTTTATGAATTTTAGGAAGGGTATAAATCACCGGTGTTCTTGGTGATTTTGTATTCAAGAATAGATGTTCTTTCTTACTGAGAAAACCAGCTTCTAAACCCTCATTGGTGACTTGGACAATGAGTTTCTGTATCTCTGTAGTCGGATTAGTAGGAAGTCTGCAATAATGCTCATTATTGCCCAGTTGTCTTAAGATTTCATTTTTATACTCTTCTTTTTCTTGTAATACAATTCCACCACCCTTGTCAGCAGGTTTTATGACCAAGGATGGGTTCATTTTTAAAGCAGAAAGTGCCTTCCTTTCATCAAGAGATATATTGTAAGGTACAAATGCCCTCTGGTTTTCCAACCGTGTCACATCATTGAGGACCAGTTTCTCGAAGGTCAGGATTTCTCCTGGAACCATATTGGAGGAGGGTGAAAAAGTTGAAGAAGGTCTAAATGGAGTGTTGGCATTATAGCTGGGTTTAGGATTCAGAAGAAAATAGCTATGCAACCTTATTATCCTGAAGAATCTCAATAATTCTGTTTGTAAATCCAAGAAATTAGGTCTAACAGTAGGCACAAACGAGAGGCCTTTACTCAATAAGGATTGTTCATCAGTGGATAGTTGATGGGTGGAAAGGTTAAAAATAGGCAGTAAAGAGCTAGAGGAAGAGTCTACACTAGGCTCTACCATTGGTAGTGCTGACGACGCGTATATCGTTCGCCCGGGGATTGGGCCATCGTTGCTGCTGCTTTACTTTTCCTCTCTTCGGAGGTTCTGTTTGACCCCGCCCTAAAAAAGGAATCCTATTGGATGTACTCGGGCCTTCACCTTGATCAGAACTATCCGAAGATTCCGCCGATGTATCGGAGAATCCAACTAAATTTTGGCGTTTATTAAAACGGCCCCAGGGTCTCTGGTATTGGGGAGTATTATACGACCTATTGATGTAGAAGTCTTTAACCAAATAGGGATAAGCCCGTTCCTGGGAAAATGCCTTAATATCCTTCTTCACCTTGTTGGATTTTTTGTTTTGTTCCAATCTATGGAACTCATCTATAGTCTTTTGTACTTCTTCTAAAATCTTTTTAGCCTCACTGATCGGAGTATTATCGTTAATCTGTTTTTCTAAGTCAGTGATTTCATCAGTGAGTTTTCTAAGTTCTTCATTAGCTATATCGATACCAAGCACCATCCAATGTCTGGAGCAAGTGGTACCGATATAGCTAAAACTGGTGATATATTTCGGGATATCTGTAAAGACCCCTGGGATATTGCGGACTTGTAGTCCTACTGGGATTGTATTGGCCTTTAAGTATTCCGTCAGCAACCGTATCATCAACTGAAGACGGACGAATTTCTTCCTGCTCTTTTCTAACTGTTCCCCTAAGGATGTACTTTGATTCCCAGGTATATCAGTAGATTCAGAGAGTAGAGAGGGGCCCTCTAATATCTTTTTAATATAATCCTCGGAGTAAAGAGGTGTATGGTCAGACATGCCCTTTCAAGAGAGGAATTTGTGAACGAATTAAGGGAAAATAAGTGAATTCAACAAAACAAGGGAAAACCGAAAAATAGGGGCAAGAAATATACCCACTTACAAGAAGGGGATAAGAGTGCAAAACCCTTGCAATCGAAAGATTGCGCTACATAATATTGAAAAACACAAGGGAACCCAATATGCAATCGGTCAGGGACCTTGGGTACGTATGTAACTTCTAAAGACAGTGGTCCCTAGACATCTAAAATAGTATAAAAATAAATATAGACTGAATCAGTACTATATTCTTTGTCCAGCCGGACAGATTTTTAATATGAAATGAATGTATAACAAAAAATTAAACAAGAAAAATTCAAAGTGGGACACAACTTGCGTCCTAAAGACATTAACAACCAGATAACATTAAGGGGAAGGGTTCAGGCAAGGGGACGTGTCTGCATAAAATTTAAAAATATTTCAGACGTAGTAACGTGAGACCACCACTACATATTAACATCACAATTAGTTTATGCATATGGGGTACATTACGTCGACGGCGTTTCGATCCCTTAGACCAATAGTGGGATCATCATCAGGACATTTCAAGTAAACATGCCTGTATACATATAACAGTTATTACTGTAGTTGCACAAAACCATCAAATTAGGAAGGAGAAAGAAAGAAAAAGGACATAAGATTACAAAGGGCATTTACTGATCCATACAGTATTATAAAAGAATTATTATGAGTGTAGTGAGATCATGCAACCGGCCGAGTGAATAATGTGGCCGTGTCAAGAACAGAGAAAAAGGAAAAAGGACAGAAAGAAACCAAAAAACCAGTAAATCTGACAAGACAAAGAATAATTATACCGTGAATGAAAGAGAGGCCGTGCTGCATATAACGTTAAAAATGAAACTATTGTGAGTACTTGTGAGTAACCGGAGGGGTCTAGCTTACCCGATTCACGGGCGCATATCAACCTCTTGTCAATACAAGAGTGTGTAAGCCAAAAAACGAACAATTGGCTTAAGGGCATCAACGAAGCCCAGATAATTTAAGTGGTACCAAGGGCAGTTGCCTGAAAGAAATAGAATTATTAGGAGACCTTCCGCTGACTTAAAAGGACATACCAAAGTGATTCAAGTCACCGCTTACCTTGGAGTATCAGGTAAGGCTGAAAAGCGGGATCGCTCGCAGGGGATGTAGTAATCTATAATTATAAGGAAATCAGGTATCAACCACCCGGAAGAGAGCCCGTTAAGATGTAATATAAACCGACCTTGAAGCTTACCCAAGGTAATTTGGTGAAGGTAGGTGCCGGAATCACTGGCAAGGAATTAATTAATCTAAGGAGGAAGGCACAAGGGATTGGAATTAATAAGGATTTAACCACAGCCTACTGCTGAGGAGGAGAGAAAAGAACGTGACCTTACCACAAACCGGTACACGAAGGCAGTCCAATTAGAGCCAAAATCGCGATCACGGGTGAGAGAATTCCTAAGAGTAAGATTAATTAAAATAAACCACTCACTAAAAGGAACCAAGGCAATTGCATGGAATCAACCAAAAAGAGGGGATGCCATATGTACTTACCGAGAAAATCTCGGCTCGCAGCATTCTCGAGTGATCCCGGCAGTTCCAACCCGGAGTGAATACTCGTTGTAACCTGGACGCGCAACCTAGACGCATACAAGTAGACTCAAGGGGCATGTGATCAGGGTCACATGACAGTAAGAGACTCAATGCTTAGAGTCAGTCAGTAACCACAGCGGCCATCTTGAAAACCGACTGTTATGTATTAATTAAACCAATATTACCAAAAGTTTTTTAAAAGGGGATTGAAGCCCAAAATTAACAAGGATTATCATCAACATTATTAACCAGGGAGGCAAGCAACCAAGTTCAATAGCTTGGCGAGCGAACGCAATTGGGAGCGCGTGAATTAAACAAGGTCACATGACCTGCCTAGACTCAGAACTAGTCACTTACGATCAAACCATAATTGAACGGCCAGAAAGAGAAAACACCACGTGTTTGAAAGAATAAACTGATAACAAATAGATAGAAAAGTAGTTAAAGCTAGTCATTTAAAAAGCAAGGGAAATCTTACAAGGATAATACAGTTGACCAACAATCCACAATTAAAAGAGAACCATATTTCAGTCGGGAGCATGAAAGAATCAGAGCAAGGAAGTCCAATCTTCAAGGCGGTTTAAGCCATTATGGATACTGCCAGTTTTCAATATCCATTTTAGTTCCTCTTTGTTGAGTAACTGATGAATATCGGCACCCGTGGAGGAGGTTTAATCACATTAATGATTGTCCATTTAATGTCTTTTTCAGTATGTCCAGTCGCGTTGAAATGATCTACCAGTGGTGCATTGGGAGTATGGCAACGTATCCTGCTACGATGTTGACAGATCCTAATACGTGCCTTCTGTGTCGTTTGACCAATATATATCATTTTACAAGGGCAAAAAATAGCATATACAACATTACAACTGTTACAGTTTGTGAAATTTTTCTTTCAATTTAATTTTGTCATATACAAAATCTTTGCCCTCAATTGTGGTTTCACACACAATACATTCTCCACATTTCGCATGGCCAGTAAGGCGCGGTAGCCCCAAAGATCATTCAAGGTACCTTTAACATCCGTAATGGGTAGTGCTGCACGGACCAGATGGTCTTTGATATTTTTGGCTTTACGGAAAGCAAACAGGGACGCTCAAGATTGAGTATCCCAGCATTAAGTACTTTCCAGTGTTTAATGACGCATTTCCTTATGGCATTCGATACAGGTGAAAAGTTGTTACACAGACCAGCCGGTTCTGTGTGTTTTTAATTTTGGGCTCTAAGAGCACGTCTCTTGGACAATACCAAGCCCTTTTAAGGGAATTACGTATTAGTCTCCGTGGGTAACCTCGAGTACAGAGTTTATCACTTAGGATCTGTGCTTCATTAAAGTAATCTGCTTTGCGATAACAGTTTCTCTAATACGGAGAAACTGAGAATAAGGAGTGAATCCCTAAGGGCACGGGGTGGTGACTGTCATAACGAGCAGCGTATTCCGCTCCGTAGGCTTTCTAAATAGACTTGTTATTAGATGTCCCTCTTGATGCTGGATGTTTAAATCAAGGAAAGAGATAGTCTGTTTATTGTGTGAAAGGGTAAAAGTCAATCCACCACAATTGTTGTTCAACCAATGAAGGAATTGTTGCATGGAGTCATGAGAGTCATGCCAGATCATGAATATGTCATCTATATATCGCTTCCACAGGGCAATGCCACTGTGGAAGGGATTCATAGATGTAAGAATGCGACCTGTCTCCAGGTCATCCATATACAGAATCGCTAAATTTGGAGCTAAAACCGCTCCCATAGATGTACCTCTAATTTGTCCATAATAATGGTCATTAAAGAAAAGAAATTTTTAGTAAGACAGATCTCCAAGAGCTGCAGTATAAAAATAGTAGGAACTACATGTGGGCGTGGACGTCTATTCAAAACTCGTTCAATAACAAGCATGGAATCAATTTGGGGAATATTGGTGTACAATGACTCCACATCTAACGTACAGAGTGTGTCAGATGCAGGGTCAAGGGATATTCCTCTATAAGATTTATCATGGCCATACTGTCGCGTATATAGCATTCAGTTTCTGGTACGAATTCTTTGATAAAATAATTGACGTACTGGCCCAGCTGTTCCAAAATGGACCCACACCCAGAAACTATAGGGCGACCAGGTGGTCTAGCTTGATTTTTATGAATTTTAGGAAGGGTATAAATCACCGGTGTTCTTGGTGATTTTGTATTCAAGAATAGATGTTCTTTCTTACTGAGAAAACCAGCTTCTAAACCCTCATTGGTGACTTGGACAATGAGTTTCTGTATCTCTGTAGTCGGATTAGTAGGAAGTCTGCAATAATGCTCATTATTGCCCAGTTGTCTTAAGATTTCATTTTTATACTCTTCTTTTTCTTGTAATACAATTCCACCACCCTTGTCAGGGTGGTGGAATTGTATTACAAGAAAAAGAAGAGTATAAAAATGAAATCTTAAGACAACTGGGCAATAATGAGCATTATTGCAGACTTCCTACTAATCCGACTACAGAGATACAGAAACTCATTGTCCAAGTCACCAATGAGGGTTTAGAAGCTGGTTTTCTCAGTAAGAAAGAACATCTATTCTTGAATACAAAATCACCAAGAACACCGGTGATTTATACCCTTCCTAAAATTCATAAAAATCAAGCTAGACCACCTGGTCGCCCTATAGTTTCTGGGTGTGGGTCCATTTTGGAACCTTTGGGCCAGTACGTCAATTATTTTATCAAAGAATTCGTACCAGAAACTGAATGCTATATACGCGACAGTATGGCCATGATAAATCTTATAGAGGAATATCCCTTTGACCCTGCATCTGACACACTCTGTACGTTAGATGTGGAGTCATTGTACACCAATATTCCCCAAATTGATTCCATGCTTGTTATTGAACGAGTTTTGAATAGACGTCCACGCCCACATGTAGTTCCTACTATTTTTATACTGCAGCTCTTGGAGATCTGTCTTACTAAAAATTTCTTTTTCTTTAATGACCATTATTATGGACAAATTAGAGGTACATCTATGGGAGCGGTTTTCCTCCAAATTTAGCGATTCTGTATATGGATGACCTGGAGACAGGTCGCATTCTTACATCTATGAATCCCTTCCACAGTGGCATTGCCCTGTGGAAGCGATATATAGATGACATATTCATGATCTGGCATGACTCTCATGACTCCATGCAACAATTCCTTCATTGGTTGAACAACAATTGTGGTGGATTGACTTTTACCCTTTCACACAATAAACAGACTATCTCTTTCCTTGATTTAAACATCCAGCATCAAGAGGGACATCTAATAACAAGTCTATTTAGAAAGCCTACGGAGCGTGAATACGCTGCTCCGTTATGACAGTCACCACCCCGTGCCCTTAGGGATTCACTTCCTTATTCTCAGTTTCTCCGTATTAGGAGAAATTGTTATCGCAAAGCAGATTACTTTAATGAAGCACAGATCCTAAGTGATAAACTCTGTACTCGAGGTTACCCACGGAGACTAATACGTAATTCCTTAAAAGGGCTTGGTATTGTCCAAGAGACGTGCTCTTAGAGCCCAAAATTAAAAACACACAGAACCGGCTGGTCTGTGTAACAACTTTTTCACCTGTATCGAATGCCATAAGGAAATGCGTCATTAAACACTGGAAAGTACTTAATGCTGGGATACTCAATCTTGAGCGTCCCTTGTTTGCTTTCCGTAAAGCCAAAAATATCAAAGACCATCTGGTCCGTGCAGCACTACCCATTACGGATGTTAAAGGTACCTTGAATGATCTTTGGGGGCTACCGCGCCTTACTGGCCATGCGAAATGTGGAGAATGTATTGTGTGTGAAACCACAATTGAGGGCAAAGATTTTGTATATGACAAAATTAAATTCGAAAGAAAAATTTCACAAACTGTAACAGTTGTAATGTTGTATATGCTATTTTTTGCCCTTGTAAAATGATATATATTGGTCAAACGACACAGAAGGCACGTATTAGGATCTGTCAACATCGTAGCAGGATACGTTGCCATACTCCCAATGCACCACTGGTAGATCATTTCAACGCGACTGGACATACTGAAAAAGACATTAAATGGACAATCATTAATGTGATTAAACCTCCTCCACGGGGTGCCGATATTCATCAGTTACTCAACAAAGAGGAACTAAAATGGATATTGAAAACTGGCAGTATCCATAATGGCTTAAACCGCCTTGAAGATTGGACTTCCTTGCTCTGATTCTTTCATGCTCCCGACTGAAATATGGTTCTCTTTAATTGTGGATTGTTGGTCAACTGTATTATCCTTGTAAGATTTCCTTGCTTTTTAAATGACTAGCTTTAACTACTTTTCTATCTATTTGTTATCAGTTTATTCTTTAAAACACGTGGTGTTTTCTCTTTTCTGGCCGTTCAATTATGGTTTGATCGTAAGTGACTAGTTCTGAGTCTAGGCAGGTCATGTGACCTTGTTTAATTCACGCGCTCCCAATTGCGTTTCGCTCGCCAAGCTATTGAACTTGGTTGCTTGCCTCCCTGGTTAATAATGTTGATGATAATCCTTGTTAATTTTGGGCTTCAACTCCTTTTAAAAACTTTTTGGTAATATTGGTTTAATTAATACATAACAGTCGGTTTTCAAGATGGCCGCTGTGGTTACTGACTGACTCTAAGCATTGAGTCTCTTACTGTCATGTGACCCTGATCACATGCCCCCTTGAGTCTACTTGTATGCGTCTAGGTTGCGCGTCCAGGTTACAACGAGTATTCACTCCGGGTTGGAACTGCCGGGATCACTCGAGAATGCTGCGAGCCGAGATTTTCTCGGTAAGTACATATGGCATCCCCTCTTTTTGGTTGATTCCATGCAATTGCCTTGGTTCCTTTTAGTGAGTGGTTTATTTTAATTAATCTTACTCTTAGGAATTCTCTCACCCGTGATCGCGATTTTGGCTCTAATTGGACTGCCTTCGTGTACCGGTTTGTGGTAAGGTCACGTTCTTTCTCTCCCTCCCTCAGCAGTAGGCTGTGGTTAAATCCTTATTAATTCCAATTCCTTGTGCCTTCCTCCTTAGATTAATTAATTCCTTGCCAGTGATTCCGGCACCTACCTTCACCAAATTACCTTGGGTAAGCTTCAAGGTCGGTTTATATTACATCTTAACGGGCTCTCTTCCGGGTGGTTGATACCTGATTTCCTTATAATTATAGATTACTACATCCCCTGCGAGCGATCCCGCTTTTCAGCCTTACCTGATACTCCAAGGTAAGCGGTGACTTGAATCACTTTGGTATGTCCTTTTAAGTCAGCGGAAGGTCTCCTAATAATTCTATTTCTTTCAGGCAACTGCCCTTGGTACCACTTAAATTATCTGGGCTCATTGATGCCCTTAAGCCAATTGTTCGCTTTTGGCTTACACACTCTTGTATTGACAAGAGGTTGATATGCGCCCGTGAATCGGGTAGCTAGACCCCTCCGGTTACTCACAAGTACTCACAATAGTTTCATTTTTAACGTTATATGCAGCACGGCCTCTCTTTCATTCACGGTATAATTATTCTTTGTCTTGTCAGATTTACTGGTTTTTTGGTTTCTTTCTGTCCTTTTCCTTTTTCTCTGTTCTTGACACGGCCACATTATTCACTCGGCCGGTTGCATGATCTCACTACACTCATAATAATTCTTTTATAATACTGTATGGATCAGTAAATGCCCTTTGTAATCTTATGTCCTTTTTCTTTCTTTCTCCTTCCTAATTTGATGGTTTTGTGCAACTACAGTAATAACTGTTATATGTATACAGGCATGTTTACTTGAAATGTCCTGATGATGATCCCACTATTGGTCTAAGGGATCGAAACGCCGTCGACGTAATGTACCCCATATGCATAAACTAATTGTGATGTTAATATGTAGTGGTGGTCTCACGTTACTACGTCTGAAATATTTTTAAATTTTATGCAGACACGTCCCCCTTGCCTGAACCCTTCCCCTTAATGTTATCTGGTTGTTAATGTCTTTAGGACGCAAGTTGTGTCCCACTTTGAATTTTTCTTGTTTAATTTTTTGTTATACATTCATTTCATATTAAAAATCTGTCCGGCTGGACAAAGAATATAGTACTGATTCAGTCTATATTTATTTTTATACTATTTTAGATGTCTAGGGACCACTGTCTTTAGAAGTTACATACGTACCCAAGGTCCCTGACCGATTGCATATTGGGTTCCCTTGTGTTTTTTCAATATTAGATAAAAACATAGCAACCCGATGGTAAACTATCATATCTTTCAGGTCGTACAAATACTGGAAGGCCTCATGATGACAAAAATGATTTCTTTTTTTTTTTTTATTTTAAAAAGGTCTCTAAGATAAAATTTCCTTTGTGCCAGATAAAACCTACAAAAAAGTACAATGTGCTTGGTGGACTGGTCCGACTTATTATTACATGGGCATTTCTGGGTGAGGGTAACCCACCCTTCCCACTTAGGAAATGAGACCATACAATGGAAAATAATTAGACGAAACTGAGTCAGGAGGTATCTATGATGATTATTATTTGTTGACAGAAGGTGCGATTTACAACCGGGTTGCTCGGTCAGTGCTATGTATCTTCCCACAGAAACTTTAAATTAACTGCATGGGCCCTATTCTCATAGAACTCTTTGAGTATGTATTTGCCTTTTCCACCATTTCATATCAGTAATCATCCTGCAGCTGCCTCAATCCTGCTTTTAGATAATTTCCTTTGGACAATTACAACAATATTCCCACCCTTATTAAACTGGTGGATTACAATGACCTCATTAGTTTGCAGTATCTCACAGCATCCCTTTGTTCTAAGGATAGGTTGCAATGGCTCCAAAATTTAGCATGTCTATGTTTATTCAAATCTTTCACTCCCTTCTCAGATACAACAATTGCAACATGCAGAGTGAATGATAGGAAAATAGATTTTGATTTGAAGCTGCTTGGCATTCTACATCAGTCAATATATCTTTGTCTGTCAGATAAAGTATAGGGTCTCCCACATTGCCCAGGGTTCTGTTAGAGTAAATAGTAAATCAAGGTCACTGATATTCAGGTTACTAGGTGTCGGGTACAGGGTTAGCTGAGCTTATCATTGCCTACCATTTCTTTGAGTTTACTTGTAAACTGAAGCAAATCAATACATCTTTGTGGTTAGTTTAGATTGACAGTGGGGCAAAATAACAAACCTAATGATAACCGTCAGTTTCTAAAAAGTTCAGTTTAGCACCCTTATTCTACAAAGTATATTTCTTAATATTCTTGAAAGTTCAGCACACTTCTTTTGACATTTGACATTACATATGTACATATGATTAAGCCTGGGCGTAGTTCGCGAAGTAGCGCTACGCGAAGCTACGCAAAGTGCAGTTCGCACTACGCGAGCTACGCGTAGCACTACGTGAACTGCGTAGTGCGCTGTTCGCAATGATTGCACAGTGCCGGATGCTTGTCCGCACTGTGCAATCATTGAAAACGGCATCTTGCACAGTGCGAGCTGTCTTTTACTGCCGCTCGAGTAGATTTTTACTCGAGCGGCAGCTTTCTCAACGCGGACTGGTAGTTTCTCATCGCGAGCGGTCGCGAGCATACGCGACCACTCGCAATGAGAAACCTGACCTCCCCGCGTTGAGAATCTCGCCGGGAGGTTTATTTTCCACGCTCGCGATCGGCAACTTGATGTTGCTGATCGCGAACGAGGAAAAAGTCTCGCCGGGATGTCATTTTGCTTGCTCGCGGTCGCCAACTTGACGTTGAGGACCGCGAGCAAGCAAAAAATGACCGCTGCACTACGCTACGCTACGCGTGTTTGCATTGTGCTACGTGCAATTCGCGTTGTGCGAAGTTGCGCAAACTTCGCAAACTACGCGAGCGTAGTGTAGTGCTTTGCCCAGGGTAACATATGATTCAAAATCTTCAATAAATATTTAGACGCTATCTTTTGTTCATATTCTTCTTCTTTTTATTAATTGCGTTAAAAGAAGTAGCCAACGCGTTTCGTCCTCATGGACTTCTTCAGGGCTACAAAATACATATAAATACAAAAACCATATTTAAAATATATACAAATGAATCTAATTGGGCAAATAACAGGACATACAAAAAAACCTACCCGCATTAGGCAGACATTATTTTTTGTGACCTGACCCCATGTGACAAAACCCAGCTCTTTGACAATCTATTTATACACAACATTCAATTCCAACATTCTCATTTAGCACCCTTCTGTTACCTACAGAATAAACTATGTGCTGAACTAAATTTTCAAATACCAGTTCATTTTATTTCAAAAAGGAGGATCCTCTTTGCTTTTTTTTGGCCCTTATTTTAATATATTCACATAGCAAAGACCCCACTTCTTTCTTCTATTATGACCAACCAATTTGGCAAAGTTTGTTTTATACTTCAATTTAAAGTGTCAGACCTTTTAATACCATAATTTTTATGGCACATATGACTGCCTATGGGGATGAAACTATTTAGTGATTGTTATTTAATAATATCTACATACCTCTGCTTCAATTCTTCTTAATGATAACACTCTGCTGGTATGTGTATTGTAAATAACACATCAATTATTCTCTAGGAAACTTGCACTTTAAGTCCTGCAGGAGTTATAAAAGGCCATATTTTAGCACAAACAATAATGAAATTAAGAAAGGTTCAAATTAAAAATCTTTCCAAGATCTGCATACCTCTAACGTTGGACCCAAGCATACCAATCCATGCTGTGGGCCACTATGTAGAATGGTTCTAATTTTTATTAACAAGGTACTGTTCAAAATGTTTTTCAGGTCTTGCTGATAAATGTTCGGGAGCCCTATTGCCAAAGACAGATGTCACTATTAGATCAGTCCACACGCTTTAAGCGATAACATAAAACAGATCATATAGCCCAACATAGTGTCTTGGGGCCTGAAATTATAAGCATGTCTGTATTTGAACCTAGTTTGCAGATAAAAATAGATTGCATTGGTAAACATTGTTTTAAAATTAAAGGGCATATTAGCAGACCCACGTTAAAATTATCGCCGTTTAGCGGCAGGAAACTGCCGCTAAACGGCGATAATGGGCTTGCTAATATGCGTTATGGAATTCCAATAGAAGCCCAGGTTAGATGTCCTGCACATCTAACCTGGGCTTCTATTGAATTCTATAACGCATATTAGCAAGCCCATTATCGCCGTTTTAGCGGCAGTTTCCTGCCGCTAAAACGGCGATAATTTTAACGTGGGTCTTGCTAATATGCCCCTAAGTTACACAAACACTTGTGAGACAGAGGTTTGTGATTCTGTATCACATGTGTAATTCAAATTATTATTAAATTGTATATTTCGAGACAGTAATTGCCCTAATGAATTGGTTTATGTGCATTAAGCTGTGACAACGAAAAGAGAAACGTGATCGAAACAGATTTGAAACTTCATGTTGATCCTAATTCAAGCCAGAGAGGAGATGTACTTAGTTTAGATTAAAATAGTTCAAATAATCAGAATTTGTTTAGAATAAGCCCTGACATATTCCCAAGTGAGGCTGGTTGTAGTACTAAGAGAAGAACATCAAGTGAGCAAACTAATTTCAAGATTTTTTTAAAATACGAATGAAACATCACATATTGCTGTTCGCTTCCAAATTTGTAGATTCAAAACACACACAGTAAGATATCCTGATTTGCAAAGCATATGCTCGTAACAACAGATTGAAAAAGTTATAGAATGTTATTACATTTTTCAGTTATATGCAACATTGATCTGTGCTTAGCAATGTAAAACCTATTCGAAACAGTATGATACGTTTCAAGAGAAAATAGTATAACATCATTTATACATATCAATAAGTCTTGCTTTAGTCTGTCTATAAATAGCGACAAATTCTGCAGTGGTCTATTTACAGAGTTTGTGTGCTCCAGCCCCAAGTCCGTTCAGCGGAATGTCCTCAAGACTGAAACCGAATTAGCATAGTCCCGGGATTTTAATAGCCCGCTCAAGTTTAAACACCTGATCTTAATGAATGAAACAACGGGGCAGGACAGTGGTTTATGAGCGCCATCTTTGAATGGATTCTAGTAAACCTGATTCTTATGTGTAACACGAGCAATTTCTTTACGCCTCATTATATGTTATCGGACTCCAGGAGAGTGTAACATCGCTTAGCAGAGGTTGTCAATAAATCATGTAGGCCTTGTAAAGACTAAATAGTGCACATCTACTCTCACTGCATGAGAGACTATGATAGAAAGGCGTTACATGAGCGGCATCTTTAAATTGATATTGTTACACCCGATTCCCATGTGTATCACAAAGCATTTCTTTATACCAAAATATATGTTGTCAGGCAACAGCAAAATATTATGTTTCTTTGAAAATGCTGTAAAATTATTGATACAACATAAAAGCCATATTGATTAGGCCATAATTGGACAGTTCACATGTCATGATATCTGATTGATCCACAGAATTAATAAGGAATAACCCTAAAATTATATTTATAAAAACAAAAATAGGGTGTATGCATCATTTTAGAAGTGCCATCTTTGAGTGAATGTGAACATAACAAAGTAATGTCTACTTACACAATGTATAACTGTGCCTGGCAGGTGTTTCCAAATTCATAATGGACATTGTAGATCATTAATGATGAAGGTGTATCATCAATATATCATAACATACCTAAGGCAATACAATTTCACTCTAAATTATTTAAATGCACACGAGGCAAGAACTGGGATGACGGTGGCGTTACACAAGCGGCATCTTTAAATGGATAATAACATGCCTGATTCATATTTGTGATGAAAAACTGAATAGCTAACAAATTTGCAAATATATATAAGCACAGACAAAAGTGGAATATGAATGACACTTGGGAGGCACCGTCTTTGGATAGTTAATGACATAACAAGTCCCTACCTGAAAAGACACCATGTCATTGTGCCTCGCAAGTATTGTTGGGCTACTAATATATCTAATGTATCAATGTATCCTTGAGTAGCATAAAGATATTATCAAAATGCCATAGCACTTTTTAAGAATCAAGATGCAATAGAGGCTACCATTAAGATGGTGATAACATCTACCAATTGTCGTCCTCAAATGATTGATGATGTACCCAATCCATGTTTATAATGAAAAAAATTGGGAGTCTGGTATGGTTCTATTCATCCAAATACAGTGTCTTTCATCAAATTTGTCCTATTTGTCATTTTTTTCCACTAGGACATGTATGGACAACTCTATATGCGGTTATTGACTTATCAAGATCAATGACAGGGGTGACATTAAAGGAAATAATGGAACTCATTGTTTGTATTAAGTCCATCAGACACTGTTCTTAAATGGCAAATCCATCTGGCCTCAGCTTGTCTTAAGGCCAGCTCCCTGTTACCACCTCTTTCATTTGTAGATATATGTTCAATTACATGAAACCAAATTATTGTGTCTGTAGGATGTGCCTGATGTATGTGTACTGCTACTGGGTACTTTTCATTTTTATATTTGATGGTCCTAACATGTTCTTTTATTCAGAGCTTTAAGCTTAGGATACTGCTCCCAACATATATTTTATGACAGGTACAAATATGGTTATTGTATTTATATGTGTTTTGTAGCCCTGAAGAAGTCCATGAGGACGAAACGCGTTGGCTACTGCTTTTAAGGAAATTAATAAAAAGTAGAAGAATCTGAAGAATGGACTATCGTCTAAATATTATTGAAGATTTTGAATCATATGCACTGTCTGTATGAAATGTCAAAAGAATTGTGCTGGACTTTCAAGAATATTAAGAAATCTACTTCAATGAACCATCAAAATTTGTTTATGTTTTGGAGTTTTCTCCACTGGAAGTTGAAAGGGGTTGAACTTCCGGTTCTGTGCACCACTCGAATTGTCTGTAAACCTTTTCTATTGTGGTGGTAGGTGAGGTAGCATACTGCCTTTACCTCTTCTGTATTTATTTGTTTTAAAGTTCACAGTTTGGTTGGAAAAATTTACCAGATTACTTCTTGATATATTACTTTTGGCTGTTTCTGGACCCATCTTTCCATTCCCACAGAGCCTTTCCATTCTTTTATTAGTTCTGTATCTTGTCTGTTTGGTTCTTCTCTTCCTGATTTACTTCTACCTCTTGGTCAGCCCAGATTTTAGTTGCTGGTCCATTTTTCCCCTGCTCAGAAGATAGACTCCACTAAAACAATATCCCTGGATGCAGAGGAGTCTGATCTATTCAATGCGCTGCTTTCTCAGGCTTCAATGACTGAGCCTGTGTCAATGTTTGATTTTTTTTTCTGTCTTAGTAGTGAGCGATTTTGATGGTCTTCATGGCGTAATTTGTTGTATTTCTTGCCAAAAGTCAAGTCTTTACCAGATTCGTACTCCCTATAATCCTGAAAGAACTATTTTTGTTTTATTTTCCTCCTCTACCATTTTTCTAGCCTCTTACTCATTTTCTCAAAGAAGTCCTCAAAGCCCACAAAGATGTGCAGCAAACCCATTGAGCAGTCAGTGGAATGGGTCATCCGCTTGCCCACCATTTCAAATTCTGGATTACTATATGTCAGTATAGTAAAGATTCTTAGTCCCCACCTACCACACCGACCACCAGCCTACCACAGTCAAAGTATTTCTAGAGGGATACTGCCATCCACCACCTGGTCATGTCTTTTGTAGGATTTCTCCAGAACAGTTGTTTTTTTCTTAATGTGTTCTGATTAGATGTTCTATTACATAGTGTATCCAAGGATTTATGAGAAAATAGTTTTTTCAGCCGCCTCTCTGTTTTGTTGCCCTTGCTTCAGCCATGTTTAGAAGTGTCTAATTATAGACTTGATGTTAATAGTGCGAGAAACTTACACTATCTTATAATATCTGAAGTTGCTATATCTAAGTATCCCTTCAATATCCAGAAAGCAGCTCTGACTGCCCATCATGTATCAACATTGTCCAGCGTATTATCATACTCGTTATAACACCTGTTTTTAAGAAGTCGATCCTCACGTTCTATGATTCTGGCTTGGCTACTCTATTTACGTGAGATCACAAAGTTCAACAATCAGCAGAGAAAGAGATGCACAGTCTTCCCTCTTTAGACTCTAACATCGGGTCTTCTGCCAATTTTCTGCAGCTGAAAATAAAGTGTTCTGATTGGCTAGCCCTGTGGGACAAACAAATGAGATTGGCTTGCTGCAACATGAAGAAATATTTTGTGGTTGTCAATACAGGACTTGGGTATTTGGTCTCCGACTCCTGGAAAATAAATAAAAGGGCTTAAAGGTGCAGTAAAGGGAGGCCCTATCCCTCTACCCTTTGTGTGGGCTGAAATGTTAAAATAAATAGATGTTGTCATGGTCCCGCGGGACTCTGGGCTCCCCCACCCCTCTGTGTGGTCCTATGAGACCAGGAGAGAGCCAAAAAATAATAATTAAAGCATAGCCTTAGTAAGTAAGTAAATAATTGTTTATTTGCATGATTAATTAAAACCGCTGCAATAATTTACATAAAATAAATATTACAATTGATGATCCAAAGTTAACATTTGTAGGGTAATCAAGTTCTTTCAAAGTTACATTCCTGTTTATTTTCTGTCAGTATTTAAATGTTGCTATTCCCCTCTCCCTCCATGTGCCTCAAGTTTAAGACAACTGTATCTGTCCTTTTTGACTGTACTGAGCTCATAATCTTAGTCGTTTGGGGGTGGAAAGATGTGCAAATTGTGCAAGAAAGTGGTGACAATTAAGGTTACATTTTATCAGTGCAAGTCGAATTAATAATAGTTCGATCTTTACTTTGCAGTAGAGTAAAATGAGAATAGCCATGCCATGAGTTCAGTAGCTGTGCTAGTCTCCTGATCTCAGTCAGTATCCTTAAGAATGGTTGTGTAATTTATGTGCAAAATGGCGATAGTTGAATTTGCATTGCAGATCATGTAATTAAAAATGCAGTCTTCAGGATTGCAGGGTTTTATAGATTGAATTTAAACTGGATTGAATAATTTTCCATACTTTTGGGGTGAACGTTTCATGGGAGCGGTACAGCGTTAGTGATTTCTTGGGTAGTCCCCATCCTGTATTTTCCTCCTGAAGCTTGCTCAGTCGTTCCACTGTATTGCTGTTTGTTATTTTATTCAATCTTTTATCCGCTATGCTCAGGAAGTTCACCAGGCGGCAGCTCAGTTGGACATCCTCTCCAGAGAAACTTGCTTTTACTGCTTGCCTGCAAGACCGTATGTTTTTGCTACTGAAGAGTGGTCTCAGAAATGCTATGCATAGCAAGTGTGTAATGTCTTCCTTTCCCTTCCCGCAAAGTCGGCAAGTTGATGGTAGCCAAGAACGTAGCCACGGTGGTTGATGTAGTGCAGAGGGTAGTAAACATAGATGATGCTGTAGATATTTCTCCTTGGAGGCTTTAGAGAAGCCAATGCTTAGATACGATTGAGGCCTGGCCTTTGTGTAGCTCTGTACAGTAAACCACCCATGCGCCCTTCCTGATAAGGTTGCTTTGTCCTCCAACAGGGAGACTTTTAATAGTTTTGTTGACCAGCTTTTTAAACCTCTCGTATGTCCCTGAGGTCTCCCAGAGGCCTCGTAGGCCTAGTTGTTCTATTGAGTCTTCCAGGTAGGACCTAGCATGGCCCATCTCCTTCATTAGCAGTTCTATCCACAGGTGGGCATTTAAGGTACCAAATTACCCCTTTTTAATATTACACCAAATTTGATGTATGCTTCTTTATGGGCCAGCTCTTGGCTCTGAATTCTGAATTCTAGTCTTATTTGTGCAAGTGTATCTGGGTAGGCCAAAGATCATTCATAATGCTCTCGATATTGTGCCATCCAGCATAACTGCGTCTCTCCCTCTCATAGCCTCGCTTCCGTAGGTGATTGTCAGTATGAGTTTCGCCTGTATCACCGCTTGTCCCAGCGATCTTGTGCTTTAGGTTCCTTAGTGTCATGGCTGTTGCTGTGCCCCTCCTTTTTATAGCCTCCTTTTGGCCAGCAAAATTTCCTTTGTTATCTATAATAACTCCAAGGTATTTATACTCTTGAACAGCTTCCAGCTGTTGTGTAGCCAGATGCCAGCTGTAGGGTGCTTTGACTCTCTGATAGTTCACACTCATGACCTTTTTGTTTTTTCCAGATTTATATTCAGACCATTT
The DNA here is from genome assembly GCA_963921515.1 of Calotriton arnoldi. Classification (NCBI taxonomy): domain Eukaryota; kingdom Metazoa; phylum Chordata; class Amphibia; order Caudata; family Salamandridae; genus Calotriton; species Calotriton arnoldi. Next base: position 369,174 of record CAWUFW010003154.1, on the reverse strand, counting down.
TCTTCTGAGTAGCTTAATGTTACATCCAGTAAGCGTTGAAGGCCGATTGGAGTTCGGCTGATGAGTACGAGGTCATCCTTGTATAGTAAGTTTGAAAGGGCCAAGCCCCCCATCTTCAGGGTGTGAGAATTGCACTCATCTAACCTGGATGACAGATCTGACATGAAGAGGTTAAACAGTGTTGGAGCTAACACACAGCCCTGCTTCAGCCCCATTGTTGTTGGGCTCTTCCTTGTCAAGTAGTCACCTGCATCCAGTTTTACCTGCACCCACGCATTTGTATGAAAGAGGATTAACTGATTTAGGAGTGATGGTGGGATGTTCCACTTGGTAAGCTTTCGCCATTGTATATATCTCTCATTGTCATCAAATGCTGAGCTATAATCAATGAAGCATACGTACAAGGCTGTTTGGCTGCAATTGTTGCATCAATCATCAGAGAGAGAGTAAAAATATTGGTGGTAGTCCCCAAGTGTCTACAAAAGCCTGTTTTATTTAGAGGAATGACTGCGTTTTCTGTAGCCTAATTTGTTCCGTCATGTAAGATTAGCCCGGTATAGTATTTAGCATCGTTGTCTATCAGGGTTACTAACCAGTAGTTTTTTGGTTCGTTTCTGTTTGCCCTTTTTATATATTGGGGAGATGATAGAATCCCTCCATGATGCTGGAATTGAGGATGTTTGTAGTATTCTTTCAAAAACTGGTTTCAGTGCTTCAGCCCAATATTCTTGGTCGAGTTTGAACAAGATTGGGGGAATCCCATTGGGCCCCGGGGCACCCTCTTGTCTGCCCTTAGTTATTCTCTTACAAATTTGGTTGTTAGAGATAGAAATCGAAGTGCCCATTAGGTTGGAAGATTCTTCTTGCAATCTTATTGGCTCCAGGTAAACTGGGTCTGGTTTTGTGTTGGAGTGGCTCCCGGGTTCTCTGTTGAAGTGACAGTGAAGAAAGGTTGTCCAGGCCTCTTCCATCAGATGTGAGTTGATCCCATGAGTTGAAGCGTTCGATAAGGTATTGATTGTGTGCCAAAATCGTGAGCTATTATTGCACTTGATGTCATACAAAAGTTTGGCCCACAAGCACTCATTAGATTCCTTTTTGAGTCGCCAGATTAGTCTTTTGCATGTTGCATTTAGTTGTCTCAGTTCGCTTTGGATTCTGGAGTCTTGGCCCCCTCTTTGAAATCTCCGTCCTGCTTGCTTTACAGCTTTGTTGAGCTGTTTTACTTGTACGTTATTCGAGATGGCGGGGCTCCCTTTTTAAGGTTTCGAAGTTTCTCGGTTTTGTTGCTCCTTTTTGAGTGTATAAGCTTTTCCTAATGCTTTTGTGAAGCTCTCCCAGCCTTTCTTGGTAGAGTTTTTTTGCTAAATTCAAGAGCCTTTCCGGATCCTGGGTTTTGCATCTCAGTCTTTTGTTATTAGTGGTGTAAACTGGACCTGCTACATTTACTAGCTGTGTTGGGGTTGTAACCTGCATCTTCATTGTAATTTCTTGTGGCAGGTGATTGCTATAGTCAAACGTTCCTATATGGTAGTCCACTACTTTACCAAGCAGTGGAAGGGAAACAAAGGTGAAGTCAATTGTTGTACTTGTTGCCTTGTTGTGGAATGTTGCCACTGACGGGCGATCTCCCGGAAATCGACCGTTTATGCACGGAAGCTCAGCTGTTCTAGGATCCCCAGAAGGTTCTGTGCTAACTTGATTTGTCTTTCCCAGTTGTTCCTATCCTGTGGCTGTATGTTCGATGTAAAGGGGTGATCTTCCATGTGGTTATCTTTAACCATTGGGCCCAGCATATGTAGATTGAAGTCACTGGCGATTATAAAGTTGGTGGTTTGTTCATCCATTAGTATTTTGACCAGTTCTTCTCCAAGCTGGTTGATTCCCCTGGTTTTGTCTCATGGATGTAAATATACGTTTATTAGTACCAGGGATTGACTTATGTTTGCCCTTTGTGTCTAAAAGCTTGTATTGCATTGGCGGGGCACTAGTTCAATAGATAGTGCTTTAACTGCGTAGATGCTCCTTGTAGAAGTGTAAATTGCAAGTCCTCCTTTGTGATGGCCGAATCTGGCACTTTTGGTGGCAGATAGGTAATGTAAGTTAAATCCTTGTAAATAAGTTGGATGATCAGACCAAGTCTCCTGTAAAGAAATGATATCAAACTTTTGAAAATATATTTGCAACTCCGGATCTGCGGTCTTATTTCCCATGCTGTTTATATTTCAGGAGCAGAGATGCAAAGTATTTTTTGCCTTTAATGAAGTATTCAAGCTTTTTCAGGGGTTATGGCTCCTTGAGTTACTTGTCTTGGGTAGCCATCTCCACTCTTGTGAAGCTGGAGTTCCTGTTTTGTTATTCCTAAAGCCAGACAGCACTGCGACCTCTTTACTCCTAGGGGATAATCTGCGAGCTCCCCGCAGCGCTGAGAATGATCGACCGATGGAATGGTCTTGGTGGGGCTCAGGTTGCTTCTTTGTGCTCAGTTAGTAAGGGTTCTGGAAATCTTGGTTTGAGGTAGGACAGCAGTTTGATGCCCCAAGCATTATGTTGTACTTACTCGTTCAAAATCCTTTTGGCTAATTCTGGTGAAGCCCAAACTGCTTTTTTGCTTCGATTCCTGGATGGTCTGTTGACTCCATAAATTCTATTGATTCCAGATCGTGGGATCTTAAGTCCTTCAAACTGCTGATTGACGTTAGGAGTCGTAGGATGTTTCTCCTGTTTAGTATGTCTACCCGGCCCTTGGATTTATATTCAGGGTGAAACAGAGTGGGTGATGATTCGGGTTGAGTCAGCTGCTCTCTAAGTAATACTGTTTGTTGAGACCTTACACTGGGTTCTTGAGGGTTCCTTTCGCCAGACCTTTGCTGGATCTGTGCCAGATCCTGTGATTGCATCCAGTTCCCATTGTGTGCTTCTTTTTCCCACCCGGGTCTCATCCTTGGGAGTTGTATTGGTGTTTGTTGGTTCTTGCGTGGGGCCCCTGCCCCTGTGCATTAGCCGTTCTTCAGCAATGACGTTCTCTGTTGTCTCATAACTGGGTTCTCTGCACCTCTTATGATTTTGCAGTATCCCTTAAATCTCCCTGCGATTGATTCCTAGGAGTTGGATTCTGACCTTGGTTGAAGTATACTGTTAAATCAGTCTTCCTTTTCTGACCCTTTCTCCTCTGCTTTCTTCGCTGTTTTAGAGCTTGCATACCTGCCGGTGAGGTGTTTCCCTGTGGAAATTTGCTGACTGATGTAGGACCCCCAGTAGGGGCGGTTACCTCCCCTTGAAGAGCTAACTCATTGGTTTCTTCCTCCGTCAGCTGGATCTCCTCAAGAATCTGTCTTAACTCTAGATTTGGACTATCATCAGGCTTCTTCAGGTTTGGTTGATTCAAGGTTGGCACCCCCTTGTTAGGGTTATAGGCCAATGTTTTAGCTGGTAGGTTAGCATTTGCTTCCCTTATATCGGCTAGTAGATCTCCCATTGCTGATGGCAGAGTTGACAATTTGTCTACGATTGCCACACGGGTGCAGCTAGTCTGGGTAAGCTGCGTCTCTGTTTGGGCCCTCCTGATCAGGTTACTGAGGTGCGCCAGCTTGGTGTCAATATTTGCGACAAAGATAGACAGTGAGTTTAGGACTGACAATTGAATGTCCATTTTATCGGATTGATATTGAATTACATTTACAGACATTTGCATGGTGTTCAGTAGTGAGGTCCAGTTGTTATCCTTCTCATTCATTTTGTCTTGTTTGGCGTTGGATTTGGGTAGATACGTCAGAAGATTGCGGGGTGTACGAGGTTACCAGCTCCTCCCATTCTTGTGTTGTGAGGTAAGATATTTCCAAGTCGAATTCCTGCATTTTTGGTGTATTTAACACTTGGTTTTTATTGGTAACTTGGTTTTGTGAGGCTCTCTGAAGACTCTGGGGCTGTGTCTGTGCCTGTGGTGATTCTCTGGCTGACTCTGCGTTTGAATTCTGCAAGGCCTTAGTAGACTGTGTTCCCTCTGCGCAGGTGACCGAGTTGTTAGGGATGTTAATTCCCACGATTGTCTCTGGCTGAGTTGGGAGAACAAAAGACGACTCCTGCGTAGGTGATCCATTCTCCCCTGTGGTCATTGTTTTTTAACTCAACTCGGTTTGTTGGATGACCACGGGAAGCCCTTCCTCTTCCTTTGAACTTGAGGTATTGTTGAGATGTGCCCTCACCAGAGTTTCTAGAACATTGCTCTTTTCTTTGTTCTTGTACCTCATGAGCTTCTTTTCCTGACCTTTCTCGGAGGTGTCCTCTTTAGGGTTATAGTCCTATTCTTTTTATTTTCCGCTCGCTCTCATTGCTGTGATGAAGCTGTTGTTCTGTCCTGGCGCCTCTTGGACCATGCCTGTGTTGCTTATTTGGCTTGTTGGACCTTGCTGACTGCTGGGTCCCAGTTTATCTGTTTGTTCATTCCCCCCATCCTCCCTTTCCTCCTCTTTCTTGCCTATGCTCTCACTAGTGGTCATGTGCTTCCCACAACCTTTGTTTTGTTGTTGCAGTATCTCAGGCTGCAGAGGGAATGGGAGACCATTTATCCCGTCATTGCTCGAGCAGAGCACCGGCCTCCATCCCTTAAGAAAGCTGAATTTGGTATACATTTTTGGTTGGCGGCTCGGCGGTTCGGTGCTGTCCTGGTTAGAATGGTCTGAGTGGTTGTGGCAGCCTGGGGGCTGGAATGAAGGAACAGTCTTCCTCCATTCTCTTGCTTTTTGCGCTGCTTGCTTTGGCCACTGCCTTACACTTTCTTTTGTTCTGCCTTGTTACTGCCTGCTGTCTCACTTTCCCCGATCTTATAACGATCTAAAGCCTACAGTCTTCAGTTATTCTTTTCCTTTGATCTTTCAGCTGCTTGCATTTGCTGTCAGTCTTTCTTCTTCATGATGCAGGTGCATGCTCAGGTCCAGGTTCCGGAGGTGCCGGTGTGGTTTCCGCGGATGGAGATGCAGAGGGGGTGCCGCAGGGGGGAAGAGGAAGGGCAGATGTGAGGTAGCAGGCTGCTGAATAGGCGCAAGCCGCACCGGGCTATCTTCGGCCACTTCTGTACCTTCCCCACAGGCACCAACCACCTAGGGTCTCTCGCAGCCCTCTGCCCTTGAGTGCCTTTTGGACCCCCTGTAGTTCGGCCAAGTGGACTATTCAAATGTCACTCCCAGCCCAGACAGACCAAGAAGGGGTCCCCTTGCTTGGCCCACCAAACGTGTAAACCTCGAGGCAGAGTGGGGTGGGGCCAGAAAGCGAGGGGGGTTTAGTCCACAACATGCAGCTCGAAGGGTGTTAATGCACAGGGCGTAGTAGCAGTAGCAGGATTGGGATGCAGGTTCGTTGATTGCTCCACAGTCCCACATCCACAACCTCACCTTTGCTCGTCAATCAATCAGGGGTTTATATAGCACGCCTACTCATCTGTAAAGGTCTGAAGGCGCTGGGGGGGCTGCTGCTGATCTGTCTAGGCGCAGGGTTTCAGTCGAAGAGCCAGGTCTTGAGATCCTTCCTGAATTGGGTCAGCGACTGGGCTTGCCTGAGGTAGAGAGGCAGGGTGTTCTAGGTCTTTGCCGCAAGGTGGGAGAAGGATCTTGCTCCGGTTTTGGTCTTGTGGATCTGTAGGACGGTGGCCAGGGTCAGTTGGGCGGAGCGAAGGTGTCTGGCACGACGTGAAATATGAGGCGGTGGTTGAGATATGTTGGCCCTGCGTTGTGGAGAGCTTTGTAGGCATGTGTGAGGAGCTTGAATGTGATTCTTTTGTTGACTGGGAGCCAGTGGAGTTCTCGAAGGTGTTCGTGATGTGGCTGCAGCAGGGGATGTTGAGGACCAGTCTGTCTGTGGTGTTTTGAATGTTCTGCAGTTTCCTGAGGAGTTTCTGGGTGATGCCGGCGTACAGTGCATTGCCATAGTCGAGTCTGCTAGTGATGAGTGGGTGGGTGATTGTCTTCCTGGATTCTGTGGGTATCCATCTGAATGTCTTTCGAAGCAGGTGGAGCATGTGGAAGCAAGATGAGGATACGCCATTGATCTGGTGGTTCATTGTGAGCGAGGAGACCAGTATGATGCAGAGGTTACGTGCCTGGTCCATGGGGGTGGGGCCACCAGGAGTCGTCCCAGGCTGAGGGGGTGGGTCCCAGGATGAGTACTTCGGTCTTGTCCGAGTTGAGCTTGAGGCAGCTATCTTCACCCAGGTGGCTACAGCCTTTATCCAGCTGTGGAAGTTGATTCTGGCAGCTGTGGGTTCATTGGTGAGGGAGAGGACCATCTATCAAAAAGAAAGAGAGGGGTCCAATACACCAAAGGGATAGGACACCACTTGACAATAAGTCAAAAATAAAATACCCTTTGGGATATTTTATAGCATACCATGCTCCTAACTACCACATTCAAACTGTCAATCATTCATCACAAAGATTGGGGAGAAGCCAAAAATTCTTATCAGTACACAAATGTATCTATTTCATGAATATTAAAATTCATAAAATCTACACAATTTATTATAATATAAACCTATAATTCATAACAGTTCATTGCATATTTGTGCATAAATTCCAAAACAAAATAAAAAACTCTGTGCAAACACATGAATATAATTATTCAAACCACTATTGAGATCAATTTCACTAATCCTAAATTTAAAATGAATAGTGGCAAAACAATACAGGACCAAAAAAGCAACGCGTTTCGGTGGTATCCAAAGGGTCCAACCACCTTCTTCAGGCTTGACAATTGATGTCTCCCAGCAGTCTTTTTGTTAAAAATTCAGAGTCTAAGACTGTCAGATGTTCATTTGAGATGCTTGTTCCTTCACTCAATGTATCTTATGGCTTCTTGCCACACTTTGAGAGGCAAGACTGCGATATACTCCTGATGTCTCACTTGTATTTCTTCATTAAAAAACCAGGGTTGACACTCTATTTTTTCAAGACCATCATGTCTTTCCCAATATTAGACCTCTTCAAAAATATACTTGTGTCGTCTCTATTCTCCAAACCGACTGAGACTCACCAAGTACTCATGCCCTGATAGAAAACCTCTACGATATCTTGATTGTTTACCCCAAATTCGAAATAGCCGAGGTTCAGACCTTTCACCACAGCAGCATTTAGACTCGTTATGGAGTTATTTCCAGGACTAATCAGCCTCCTTGTATACCCCGTCCATAACCGATTGAGGATGGGGTATACAAGGAGGGAGCAGATGTCATCAGTGGTGGCAAGGAGGGCGGTGTCAGTGTTGTTGTCACAGTAGCCGGATTGGGAGTTATCCAGGACGTGGTTCCCTTTGATGAACTCAGAGAGTTAGGCGTTGATGGCCTTCTCGATGACCTTGGCTCGGAAGAGGAGCAGGAAGATGGGTCTGAAGTTCTTGAGGTCTGTCGGCTCAGGAGATGGCTTCTGTAGCAGGGGGTCGATCTCTGCGTGTTTCCAGTTGTCTGGGAAGGTGGTGGTCTCGGCGGAGAAATTGATGGAGCAGTTGATGCTGCGGAGAAGCTCGGGGGTGATGGAGGTGGCTGCTCTATGGAAGATGTGATATGGGCAAGGGTCCGAGGGGGCTCTGGAGAGGATGCTCTTCATGGTCTTGAGTGTGTCGTCTGTGGTAAGTGGAGTCCAGTTGAGCAGGATCTGTTGGGGTGTGGCGTGGTTGCGTGCGGTGGCGTTGGGCATGGTGGGAGGGTCTTGGGTGTCAAAGCTGTCGTAGATCTACCTGACCTTGTGGTGGAAGAAGGTGCAAAGTTTGATGCAGAGGTCTTGGGAGGGTGGGATGTCTGTGGTCTTGCTATTGGGCCTGGCTCTTCTGGCTCGGCCCCACCGGTGATGCCTGCCCTCCACGGTCTGTCGAGTGGTCGTCTCTGCTTCATCTCTAGCCCCTGCTCGGACCTCCGCTTGAAGTCTCTGTGTCTCTGTGTCTCTGGGGCTCCCGTACTGTTCCCGTACTTCTTCCGGACTGCACCCGAACCCCACCCGGACCGCTGACTCCCTGGCCCCCTGACACCACTAGCCGCTCCTGAATGATGCCGGTTTGGTGTAGGCATAGGCGTCGGTCGGTGATCGAGCTTGGCTCAGCAGCTTGGCGGCAGCTTGGGGGCTCCTTCCGTGCCTCCTCCACTCACTGTACGATCCTCACCCAGTACGGCGCTGATGTTAGACGTAGCTCAAGCTAAACCCCCAGCTCTTTTCAACCTGGGCGCATGTTATAGGGCAACTACGGGCACATACATCACACCCTTAGAGCTGTGCTAAGCTTTTTAAGGTAGTACACTCTGGATACACTATGAAGCCTCTAATATGTACAGTCTGTGCTTAGTGTACAGACTATGCATAGAGAACACACCTTCCAGAGACCTAAGCCTTGTTAAGTGGCATGCCCCTACTACGCACGTCTGTGCTCAGTGCGCAGGATGTGCGTAAGGCCCACTCCCTCCAGACATGCAAGTGCTATTAGGTGGGTAATCCCCTACTACACATAGTGTGTCCTCAGTGTGCAGACTGTTCATAGAGCCCTCTCCATCAAAACATGCAAACTCTATTAGATGGGAAAACCCCTGCTATGCACAGCCTTCACTCTCTGTGTTACTCTTCATAGACAGCCCACTTCTTCCAGACCCAATGAGCTCATTTGTGTTTCGGGAGCCAGTGGAGCTCCCTGAGGTGTGGTGTGATGTGAGTTCTGAATAGGATGTTGAGGATGAGTCTGGCTGCTGAGTTCAGGACGTTTTTTAGTCTTCTAGTGAGTTGCTTGGTGTTCCCGGCATATAGGGTGTTCCCATAGTCTAACTTGCTGGTGACTAAGGCATGAGTGCCAGTTTTTGTAGTGTTGTTTGGGAGCCGTTTGAAGATGTTCCTCAGCGTGTCAGTGCAGTGAAGTCATTGACTTGTGTGGTCATGTCCAGTCTGCTGTCCATGGGTGCTGGGAGTAGGTGTGGGTCCGAGTTCAGCTGGCCAACAACTGGAGACCCATGTTGAGGTATTCTTGCCAAAGATCACTACTTCTGTCTTGTCAGCTTTGAGCTTGAGACAGTTGGCTTTCCAATTAGTGACCTTGGTCATGCAGGCGGTGAACTTGCTTCTTGTGTTGGGGTGCAGTCTTGTCTTAGAAAGAGAGCTTGATTGCATGTCAACAACGTAGGAGAGCAAGTTGATGTCATGTGCACTGATGATGTTAGCCAGTGGGATCATGTATGCATTGGAGAGGGTGGCGCTTATCGATTAAACTTGAGGCAGTCCACAGATGAGTTTGTGGGCTTCAGAGGAATAAGATGCCAGGCTGACAGCTTGTTTTCTATCCATTAGGAAGGAGCAGATCCAGTGGAAAACAGGTCCTTGATTTTCAATCTTGTGCATGTGCCTGATGAGGATGTAGTGTGGGACTATGTCAAATTCTGCATAGAGGTCCAGAAGAACGAGAGCTGCCATGTCTTCTCTGTCAAGAATCAAGCAGAATATTGTCTATGGTGGCGATAAGTGCTGTTTCTGTACTGTGGGTGGGCCTGAATCTGGACTGCGCGGTGTCGAGGAGCTGGTGGTTGCTGAGGTGGTTGGCGAGGCATTGGATGATTAGTTTCTCAAGTGTCTATGACCTATGCCTGGTATGGTAGAAGGGAGATGGGTCTGTAGTTGGAAAGCATGGCTCTGTCAGTGGATGGTTTCTTGAGAAGGGCCATGAGGGTGGCACATTTCCAGGTGTCCACGAATATGGCTGTGTTGATGGAGACATTGAAGATGGGTATTAGTGCTTCACTGATCGTAGGAGTCCTTAGGTGAAGGTTTGATGGGGGTGGGGGGTGAAGGTCTGATGGGGCCCCACGGAGTGGAGGGTCTTCACGATAACAGTGATTTTTGACGGTGGTAACAATGGGCCATGTGATGAGAAGCTGAGTTGCGACAGTGATGGGATCGAAGATGCTGTAGATTGAGGTGATTTTGTTACAGAAGATTTCCGAGAGCTTGTTGCAAAGGTCTTGTGAGGGTGATGTTGCTGGAGGCAGCAGGGGGCATGGTGAAAACTGTGATGGTAAAAATATCCTTGCTGCCATTAGTGCTGGCGTTGATGCAGTCTCCATTGTTGGTGGTAGCGTCTTATTTATTTGAGCTTCAGTAACTAGCAGTGGCGTTTCGTTAGTTCCTCTGTGTAGGAAGGTGGAATCTGACTATATGGTTGCCCCCACTTTTTTTATGGTGTTTTGCTGGTTTATGACTTAGTTGGACTGGGACCCTGCTATTCAGGGCCCCAGTCTATCTGCTCTCTCTCTAAATGACATGGAGTGCACTCTAGGTGCACTAGTGATTGGATACTGTGGTGCCTTATGAGTCCCTAGTATATGGTACCTTAGGTGCCAAGGGCATAGGTACTTCACAGGCCTCCCAGGGGCTGCAGCATATGTTATGCCACCCCTGGGAAGCAGTCTAAATCTGACACCACAGGCCTGCTACTGCAGCCTGGGTGAGGTGGTGCTAGCACCCCTCACTGAGATATAGGTTTCCTATATCTCTCCTGCACACACATATAAACCTATCAGTCACCCCTAAGGCAGGCCCTATCAATCCTGAGGGCAGGGTGCTTGGCTTCTATGTGAGGGGGTGCCTCTGCATGAGCAGGGCCCCTCTGCAGTTCTCAGAGTCCATTCTCTGGTGCTGTTTGTGGATGCGGTTAAACCATATACTCTTAAGTGCATTATATCCTCGCGGTAAATGCTAACTTTGGAATGGCTGCATCAAAACATGTCGTGTTTGGTGTCAAACATCTTGGAATACTACCCCCCGCCAATCTTGGCGGCGGGGGTAGCATTCCACCCTTCTAGAGGGATAAGACATGTACCTGCTGTGGAAACGCGGTAGAATCCTAAAGAGCCCTGGCATCACAAAATGGATGCCACCAGTCACAGACACTGGGCTGCCCTCCTGCTGATGACCGAAACTCGCAGTGGAGGAAGCCCAACAATAGGCATCCTGTCACAGGGAGGTGTAACCACCTTCCAGACAGGGTTTAGTGTATTGGGGCTGGGTGGGTGCACTCTTAGAGTGCTTTGAAGTCCTGCACTGGGGGAGCAGAAGGCTCCTCTGTGCATATGCCAGTTCAAACCAGCTCAGGGGCTACCTGCCCCTGCTCTGGCACGAAACTGGACAAAGGGAAGTGGGTGTAGCCACCCCTCCCTTGACCCTCCCATAGGTGGGGTCATAGAGCTAGTCCATCCCCTCTTTTAGTTTAAGAGGGGGAACCTTGCCATTGCAAAGCAGATAACCCCTGGACGATGCTCTACAGAAGAATCCTGGCCCTTCGACGTTCCACTACCTTTGGAAGACAGAAGAATCTCCCTTGGAGTCAAGGAGTGACTCCCCTGCTTGGCAGGCACCAAAAACGACAACGACGGTCGCAAACTACGCCGCTCCCGCCGGAGTCCGAAGTCCCTGCAGCCCAAGAAGTGGATTTCCTGACCTCTCCCAGACCATCGTGAGTCCCCAGCGAAGCTGAGGCAAGTGGACCCCCCGAGTAACGAGGAACCGCGACCCCTGGGTACCGTGCACTATTGTCGAGTGCAACCCCTTCACAACGTTCTACGAACTTGTGCTTTGGACCACGTGTGGTCCCGACCTCCAGCAGGAATCCCTCCGAAGATCAGAGGCCTACACCGTCCCGAGTGACCGTGGGCCCCTGTTGAGTGATTCCGCCCGAGGTGTCTTCGCGATCCCTTGCCCGCTGGCTTGTGGGTCCCCAGAAGACTTCCTAAAGAAACCAAAGGGCTCCCCTGGTTGCTCCAGGCCTGCCCTGACTTACCCTCGCTGGGTGAGTCCCTCAGACCTTGCTGGTCTGCGCCATCGACTTTTCTTCATCTCCCCGAGACTTGCGGCTGCCAAGGCTTGTTGGCTCCGATCGAGTTGCCGACACCGCAGTCAGCTGCAGACGTCGAGGGACACACCGAATCCAGCTCCTGGTCGTCGTCGACGCCTCCTGGACCACGTGGCTGAAGAGTCAAGGCACCTGCAACCGACCTGAAGCGACCGACGACGGTGGGCATCCATCTTCCTTGCCCCGGGTCACTGCCAAGTGACTTTGAACACTGTCCCCTCTGCTTTCAGGTCATCCTTCTTCAGAATCCAGGCTTGGATTCCACCGGACACTTCTTCAGCTCCCGCAAGCAGCAAGTCTTCTTTGTTCGCCATTGAAAACGACGCCGCGACCCGACACCAAAGGACACCTGTGCACCCGGCTTCCCTGGGTGAGGTAACTCCAGCACTACGGTGCTCCTGTGGGTGTGGGCCCTAGAACTACTTACCCTGTAAGTGACTTGCTTGTAGGTTCTCCCGAAGTATCCTAAAACTCTTTATTTCCAACCGCGACTTGCCCCATTGAAGTTAACGGCGATTCGCGCCTGTGTATCCACACTGCACGCGTCCCCCGTGGGTCCTTTACTTACCTGCCTTGGGTGGTTTCGTGAGGCCCCAGCACTTCTGAAGGCCTTAGGCCTTGTCTCCTTGCAAGTCGTTGTTTCTAAGTCTCTTACTTAGTATATGGTCTGGTACGCCCCTAGGGCCCCAGCCATATTTTGTGCTTAACTTATTGTGAAACGTTGATTTGTGCATATGTTTGTCTTCTAATCTCATAAAGAGATTAGTAGAGAGTTATTTAGAAATAAATACATATATATTTGATATATATACCTGTGTGGTGTCTTTTCATTTGGTGATTCAAGAGATTATATGGTAAAACAAGCTGCTTTACATTCCTCCGAGACTTAGCCTGAAGGCTGCTCTCCACAGCTACCACTAGGATAGCTTTCTTTAAAAGGTTGTCTTAAACCTATCTACCATAAGAGTCGATTTGCCCTGGTGCAAGGTGTCCACTTTAATTAGTGAACAGCATATACCAGGCCAACTTCTCACATTGGTGGGCAGCGTGTGGGATTCCAGCTTGCCATTGTTTTACCAGAAAATCTCTATTTGAATTACTAACTGAAAACCATTATAGGTACTCAAGGTACATATAAAGTCAAGCTTAGTATCAATAAGTTCTACTGAACTTAGAGCTGTGTGCCAAGGGATAGCACACCCTTTCCACAGCTCAAGCTAGGATCAGTAGGCCACAAACTAGTGTAGGTAGTACAACACTGCACAACACTAGAATGTCCTTAAAGGGTGGACCCAGTGGATCCACTCAGCCTCAGTATAAGGACATGGCTTTCTCTGACTTGAGAGCCATGTGTGTTGACAGACACCTGAGACTAGGACAGAGTCCCTCAACACTACACCTGATAGATCTGCTGACAGCAGATGACCTTAGATTGGCTCTAGGAGCTAAGGGGTCTGAATCAGTGGGTGGGTCAATCATAGTATCTGGGTCAGATGAGGACAATCCGAATGACCAAGACTCTGTGGTTGAAGGGCCAGGCTTCAAGGAGCCTGAACAGGACAGAGGAGTTCTCCCTAAGAGAACTGGCAGAGTGGATGAGAGGCACAGATCCCCTTCCAGGGAATCTGAGCACTCTTATCACTCTGGCAGAGAATTTGTCCAAGAGAGGAGCTCATACTTTAACTTAAGAGAGACCTCCTCTGAGAGAAGGTGCAAACTGCTCCAGTATGAGGAAGCCAAAGTGGCCCTCAGAACCAAGCAGTTGGCACTGGATAGAGAAGCCCTGGAGATCCAGAGAGCTTCCAGAAGGGAGGGTTTAGAACCCCTGGTGGCAGCAACAGTGTCCCTAGAGGCAGAGAATATGTCCCTGACCATAGGAACCTGAGCAAGGTTGTTCCTCCCTACCAGAGTGGGGATGATATCCACAAGTGGATAACTGCTATGGAGAGGGCCTGTAGAGTACAGCAGGTCCCCCAAAAGCAGTGGGCAGCAATCTTGTGGCTCTCCTTTTCAGATAAAGGTAGAGACAAGCTCCTCACTGTTAGAGAAGAGGATGCTGATAATTATGAGGTCCTGAAGAGTGCACTGATAGATGGGTTTGGCTTAACCACTGAAGAGTACAGGTTGAAGTTCAGAGATACCCAGAAGGCACAGACTCAGGACTGGACAGACTTTGTAGATTGTGCATCCAAGGCTCTGGAGGGTTGGCTGGTTGGCAGTAGGGTTACTGATTTCAAAGGATTTTATAATCTAATGATGAGAGAACAGATCCTTAATAATTGTCAAAACCAGCTTTTACACCAGTACCTGGTGGACTCTGATCTGACCTCTCCCCAAGAATTGGGAAAGAAGGCAGACAAATGGGTCAGAACCAGAGTAAGGCCTAAGAATCAGGGTGGTGACCACAAGAAAGATTCTACCAAGTCCCAAGAGAAAGGTGGGGATAAATCCAAGGATAAGTCCACTACAGGGCCCCAAAATTCCTCTTCTGGGGGTGGGTCCCAAACTCCTTCCTCTCCTGAAAAGAAACCCTATTGCCATGTCTGTAAAAAGCCTGGGCACTGGAAATCTGATCCCAGTTGTCCCAGGAATGGCAATAAAGAGAATGTTCCTCCAACAACTACTACCACCCCTCCTGGTACTACCAGTAGTAATCCTCCAGTTGGGAGTAGTGCACCCAAAAAGTTAGGTGCTTTTGCAAGAGGAACAGAGGTGGGCCCTAGTTTAGACAGGACCCCCTCAACAGACTCCTCAGATTCTGATGGTGGTGTAGGATATGCCACCTTTACCATGGGTCCCATAGCATTGGGCAGGTACAGACTGGAGCCAATGATTAATGGTCAGAAAGCTGTGGCATTTAGGGACACAGGGGCTAGTGTCACCATGGTGGCAGGGAAACTAGTCCCCCTCACCAGCTTTTACCTGAGTTTAAATACCAGGTGACCAACATTGATGGTGTCAGAACAGATCACCCCATGGCCATAGTCAATCTCAGCTGGGAGGGGGTCACAGGCCCAAAAGAGTGGCAGTGTCCCCAACCCTACCTGTAGATTGCCTGATGGGCAATGATTTGGAAATTTCAGCCTGGGCTGAAGTTGAACACCAAACCCATCTTAGGATGTTGGGCGTCCCTGCAAAGGTTAGTGGGGCTGTGATGGCCACAGCCCCAGCCCAAGAATTTGGAGAGATGGAGCCTGAAAGAATGGCCCACTCTCCCCGAAAGAGAGCACAAGGGTTGAAGAAAAGTCTTCTTCCCCCCAGACAGTAGGTAAGGGTCAGCCTCCTCAGGGAACTGACCCTACCCCTAGTGAAGGAACTGCCACAGAGGTAGTCAGGCCTGGCCTGGCCACACCCCTGATGGCAGAGGACCCTTCCAAGGTGGTACCCAGTCTGGAGCAGGTAACCTGCCCCTCTCTACCCTGCCTCAGTCAGCCCAGGGCTGCAGAGGTCAGGGAGGTCAGTGGACCCCCCGGGCCCCCTGTCCAGAGGAAGCCCCCCATCAGCAGATTAGGGGCACCCAGTCTAGTAGCCCTAGCCAGGTGAAAATTCCTCTACACACTGAGGGATCCCCCATACCTTTATGTAGGGACCTCCCCAGAAGGACTCTGGTAGGCAAGGGCAAACCTGGGACCAGAAGGTTCCAAACCTGCCATGTCCCTCCAGTGTTCCATCCAAAGGGACCCAACCCCCAGCTGTAGGCAGCCAAAGGTTGACCCTTAGAGCAAAGTGCAACTCAGTCATGGAAAGACAGGCATACATGGTGACCAGTGATCTGAGGAAGCTGAGGCCAACATTCCTAGGGCCTCACTTCCCTACTCAGACACCTCACCGGCCTTGTACTTTACCTAAGCACACCAGAGGTAGTGATTCCCCATGGTGGAGACCCTCTCATACCCTTAGGGCGAGGGATTGCTTAGTGGACCATAACATAGGGGGCAACCATGCTAGTGCAGGTGCTTCCTTATATGGCCACTTAGTCAATATAGGCTCAACTGGTCAAGGTTAGCCTTATCTCCTTTCGTTTGGGGGGTTATGTAGGAAGGTGGAATCTGACTATATGGTTGCCCCCACTTTTTTATGGTGTTTTGCTGGTTTATGACTTAGTTGGACTGGGACCCTGCTATTCAGGGCCCCAGTCTATCTGCTCTCTCTAAATGACATGGAGTGCACTCTAGGTGCACTAGTGATTGGATACTGTGGTGCCTTATGAGTCCCTAGTATATGGTACCTTAGGTGCCAAGGGCATAGGTACTTCACAGGCCTCCCAGGGGCTGCAGCATATGTTATGCCACCCCTGGGAAGCAGTCTAAATCTGACACCACAGGCCTGCTACTGCAGCCTGGGTGAGGTGGTGCTAGCACCCCTCACTGAGATATAGGTTTCCTATATCTCTCCTGCACACACATATAAACCTATCAGTCACCCCTAAGGCAGGCCCTATCAATCCTGAGGGCAGGGTGCTTGGCTTCTATGTGAGGGGGTGCCTCTGCATGAGCAGGGCCCCTCTGCAGTTCTCAGAGTCCATTCTCTGGTGCTGTTTGTGGATGCGGTTAAACCATATACTCTTAAGTGCATTATATCCTCGCGGTAAATGCTAACTTTGGAATGGCTGCATCAAAACATGTCGTGTTTGGTGTCAAACATCTTGGAATACTACCCCCCGCCAATCTTGGCGGCGGGGGTAGCATTCCACCCTTCTAGAGGGATAAGACATGTACCTGCTGTGGAAACGCGGTAGAATCCTAAAGAGCCCTGGCATCACAAAATGGATGCCACCAGTCACAGACACTGGGCTGCCCTCCTGCTGATGACCGAAACTCGCAGTGGAGGAAGCCCAACAATAGGCATCCTGTCACAGGGAGGTGTAACCACCTTCCAGACAGGGTTTAGTGTATTGGGGCTGGGTGGGTGCACTCTTAGAGTGCTTTGAAGTCCTGCACTGGGGAGCAGAAGGCTCCTCTGTGCATATGCCAGTTCAAACCAGCTCAGGGGCTACCTGCCCCTGCTCTGGCACGAAACTGGACAAAGGGAAGTGGGTGTAGCCACCCCTCCCTTGACCCTCCCATAGGTGGGGTCATAGAGCTAGTCCATCCCCTCTTTTTAGTTTAAGAGGGGGAACCTTGCCATTGCAAAGCAGATAACCCCTGGACGATGCTCTACAGAAGAATCCTGGCCCTTCGACGTTCCACTACCTTTGGAAGACAGAAGAATCTCCCTTGGAGTCAAGGAGTGACTCCCTGCTTGGCAGGCACCAAAAACGACAACGACGGTCGCAAACTACGCCGCTCCCGCCGGAGTCCGAAGTCCCTGCAGCCCAAGAAGTGGATTTCCTGACCTCTCCCAGACCATCGTGAGACCCCAGCGAAGCTGAGGCAAGTGGACCCCACGAGTAACGAGGAACCGCGACCCCTGGGTACCGTGCACTATTGTCGAGTGCAACCCCTTCACAACGTTCTACGAACTTGTGCTTTGGACCACGTGTGGTCCCGACCTCCAGCAGGAATCCCTCCGAAGATCAGAGGCCTACACCGTCCCGAGTGACCGTGGGCCCCTGTTGAGTGATTCCGCCCGAGGTGTCTTCGCGATCCCTTGCCCGCTGGCTTGTGGGTCCCCAGAAGACTTCCTAAAGAAACCAAAGGGCTCCCCTGGTTGCTCCAGGCCTGCCCTGACTTACCCTCGCTGGGTGAGTCCCTCAGACCTTGCTGGTCTGCGCCATCGACTTTTCTTCATCTCCCCGAGACTTGCGGCTGCCAAGGCTTGTTGGCTCCGATCGAGTTGCCGACACCGCAGTCAGCTGCAGACGTCGAGGGACACACCGAATCCAGCTCCTGGTCGTCGTCGACGCCTCCTGGACCACGTGGCTGAAGAGTCAAGGCACCTGCAACCGACCTGAAGCGACCGACGACGGTGGGCATCCATCTTCCTTGCCCCGGGTCACTGCCAAGTGACTTTGAACACTGTCCCCTCTGCTTTCAGGTCATCCTTCTTCAGAATCCAGGCTTGGATTCCACCGGACACTTCTTCAGCTCCCGCAAGCAGCAAGTCTTCTTTGTTCGCCATTGAAAACGACGCCGCGACCCGACACCAAAGGACACCTGTGCACCCGGCTTCCCTGGGTGAGGTAACTCCAGCACTACGGTGCTCCTGTGGGTGTGGGCCCTAGAACTACTTACCCTGTAAGTGACTTGCTTGTAGGTTCTCCCGAAGTATCCTAAAACTCTTTATTTCCAACCGCGACTTGCCCCATTGAAGTTAACGGCGATTCGCGCCTGTGTATCCACACTGCACGCGTCCCCCGTGGGTCCTTTACTTACCTGCCTTGGGTGGTTTCGTGAGGCCCCAGCACTTCTGAAGGCCTTAGGCCTTGTCTCCTTGCAAGTCGTTGTTTCTAAGTCTCTTACTTAGTATATGGTCTGGTACGCCCCTAGGGCCCCAGCCATATTTTGTGCTTAACTTATTGTGAAACGTTGATTTGTGCATATGTTTGTCTTCTAATCTCATAAAGAGATTAGTAGAGAGTTATTTAGAAATAAATACATATATATTTGATATATATACCTGTGTGGTGTCTTTTCATTTGGTGATTCAAGAGATTATATGGTAAAACAAGCTGCTTTACATTCCTCCGAGACTTAGCCTGAAGGCTGCTCTCCACAGCTACCACTAGGATAGCTTTCTTTAAAAGGTTGTCTTAAACCTATCTACCATAAGAGTCGATTTGCCCTGGTGCAAGGTGTCCACTTTAATTAGTGAACAGCATATACCAGGCCAACTTCTCACACTCTGTGTACCAACTGGCCTGTTATCGGGATCTTGTTGTTGGGTTGAGCTTGAGGGGAGCCAGGATGTTGGTGCATGCAGTGATCTAGCTGTTGAGGTTCTTGATGGCTTTCAGCAGGTTGCTAGTGTGCTCGGACCTGTACTCGAAAAGGGTGGATTCTCACTCTTCTGTGATGCTTTTCCAGCTGCATCTTAAGGGTCCAGTGGTGGTAGGTCTATGGTGTTGCGGGATGAGTATGCTGTAACTAGCGAGGGTGTGGTCTGTCCAGGTGATGGTTGCTGGCTTGTCCACTGTGATGTTGCAGATTGAGGAGAAAATCGTGTCCGATAAGTGTCACACGTGTGGGTGGCAAAAGGGAAAAAAGGCCCTCCTACATTAATTTTAGGTCCAAGAGGAGGGAGGAAAGGGATACAAAACCAGAGTAAACCTCTATGCCGACCTATTTTATTTAATCAATGACCCTGAAAGGTTCTGAGCTGCCACACCTCAATGCATATCATACATTTATATTATGTTCACAAATATGAACTGATTTATTAGACATAATTCTATGCTGTTAAAAAAATTCTTTCTTTATTTATTTCATTATGAAAATACATATACATTTCTGAAGTTCACACATAGACATTTAGTAATGACACAATTAATATTTTAAGTTTACACAGTATTTCTTTTACAATTCATTTCAAAAGATTTTGGACATCCAACACAAATTAGATATACAGACAATAAAAAAAATTGTACTCACTGTCATCATTCATTCAGTCCCACTAACATACTGTCACATGTACTCATTCACACAATACTCTTTCAACCACATACTCTTAAAAAGTATGGGGAGGATTTATAGACCCTCTGGTGGATTGTCAAGGTATTCAAGGAACACCACTTTAGGGGAAAAGATTCTCTAAAGTCACTTTGTTGAAAACAGTTAGCGGTCTACGCGTGTTTCAGTGGAAAACCACCTTCCTCAGGACCCGGTATACTGGAGATTCATAAAAAAATAAAGATGTAGGGATGTCTGAAAATAGAAAGTGTATATATTAGAATGCTAGGTATAATGGCAGTATTTATTTAGTGACAAGAGAAACTACCTCTATTTTAAAAAGTATTTAAGTTAGTTATAGTCTTCGCTCATCTTGGTGCTAGGGTCTCTGTCGATGACGAGAGATAGTGTGATGCATGCAAGATATATTTATCCATACAGGGGAAAGGATATAGGTGTCCTACGTCCCAAAGTATCAAGGTTCAGAATGGAAAGAGTAGGCATAGGTTGACAGGCATGCAAGATATCCTAAGTGCCAGCTGTTCGTGACTACTAATGTTTTATATAAGTGAATTCAAGAATATCCCATAGGGAAACCAGAATAATTATGCAAACCTTCTTAGAGCCACTGTAGGCAGACCTTTCTCAATATAAGACCCTCTGAGGTATATCCAATGCATTCAATTATCTATAAGTGAATGATTGGTGTATTAGAGGTAAGTTCTATTATAGACTGTCTCTAGTTAGTGCTCAGAGTAAGTGCGTTCAATACCTTAGAATTCTAATCGTTCATCTTGTTGACGTGCTGTCAGGTTTGCAATACCACAGTTAAATAGTAGAGAGCTGCAAAAATAGCAGAAAGAGATTTAGATGCCATTTTTCCTGGTTACAGTTGCCAACGGCTATCTATGCTTATAATTTAAAAGAGATTAATTACCCCTAATAGATATGGAACCCCCTTTCCTTAGGGTGGATCTGATGGAAACGACGGGGGAGAAAAACCCCTCTGCAAAGTCCTTATATTTAAGAATACAGTGTAATGTCCAACTCTTCACAGCCTGTTCTCAGTTGCAGAATCGCTGTTGGGTGAAACAGAACAAACAGATTTTAGCCGCACTGACCTATGTGTACTGTTTAATAAGTCTTCCCTAATAGTGGTGGCATAGGTCTGGCTCGCATCAATCTCTAAAGTTCTGTTTATACTACGACAGAGATATGTGCTTACCATATCGAAATATGTATGTGTGAATTTGTATATATTAGAGCAGATATGGGCGATCCAGGGCTTGAATAGCTACTTGTCGTTCTGCGTGGAAAGTGGCAGTTATGCGGGCAATATGTACAGCTTTACACTGAAAAGTGCCTCATAAATGACATTAATGTTGTATATGAAGGCTAGTGTAGCTAAGGGAACTGCTTAGCTTAGTGCGTGAAAGGATGTCACAGATGCTATAAATGCACTCAGTATAAGCAGTATGTTCGGAATTCATTATAGAGACCCTTAAAATTGTATTGGAAGAAAACACTTTTGATTTTAATGGTAATCTTTACAGACAGACAAAAGGAGTCAGCATGGGGCAGCCTGCGCCCCCACTGTAGCGAATATATATATGGCGCACTTTGAAAAGGCCCATATATATAATGAAATAGCCCCTTTTTTTGAGTCCATCCAAAATTGGGCTCGCTATATAGATGATGTCTTCTTCATCTGGACCAATGAATCAGATGCATTAATTGAATTTCTGCAATGGATTAATCTCTGTGATTGCAACCTTAAATTTACAGCTCACACCAGTTCTAAAAATATAGAATTTCTCGATATTCAAATCAGGGAAAACAATCAGGTCCTAGAGGTAGACCTCTATGTGAAGCCTACGGCAAGGAATACACTCTTGCATTTTAATAGCTTTCACCCTAAAAAACAAAAGGAAAGTATTCCATTTGGACAGTTTCTCCGACTTCGGAGAAATTGTACCAACATAGCCGACTATGACAAAAGATCAGAAACCATGAAGACAAAATTTACCACACGTGGATATCCTAAACGAGTGGTACGAGAAGCATATAAGCGTGCAAGATTCTATGATAGGGATCATCTCTTAGAAAATCATCCCTCTAAAATTGCACCCAAACTAGTTTGTGTAACCAGACACTCAACAGCAAATGAACAAGTACGTCAAATAATATGCGCACATTGGCATATTCTAAATATCAACTCAGATGAAAAAGATATTTTGCCACGTCCGATGTTTGCACATCGTCGGAATAAAAATTTGAAGGACCAAATTGTCCACACACGCATGAAAATAAAATCATCTTTCATCCAAAAGACCTTAGATGGTGCTAACCCTATCTGTGGGAACAATAAATGCTCCCAATGTAAAGCATGCGAAAGCGCTATAATAAATATATGTGAACATAATGGTTATACCATTATACTAAAATCGTTCACAAATTGCAAAACAAAAAACATCGTTTATTTGCTATTATGCCCCTGCAGACTGGGCTATGTCGGCGAAACATCTAGAACTTTAGCTACACGACTGACAGAACACCGTTCAGCGATACGGACCAAAAAGATCGTTGCCCCCTTAGTGAAACACTATATAGAGGCAAAACACAGCCATGAAGATATCAAATGGCTTGTCCTGGAAAAAATAAACACCAAACCAGGCATAGATACCGATGCTATTAGAAAAAGTAGAGAAGTATTTTGGATATTCACTTTAGATACAGTCAAGCATGGTTTAAATCAGGAAATTCCTTGGGAACAGGCAATAAGATACAATGCCGGTTAAGTCTTCAGTAGCTAACCATAGTATCCGTCCCTTATACTTCACCTCACATACTTTTCCATATTCTGTTTCTCCTTTAGTAACTACAAATTGTCACATTGCCCTTCGTGTCATACAATATAATACATTATTCTGTAATTGTTACAGCACATCACCGCTTATATCGCAATGTCGCTGGCCGATACACTGTCTCAATAAAGCATTATTGAAAGGTTTTACGCGAGCCGACCACTAATACAAGACAATTAGGTCTTATCATGTGATTGGCCGATTTTATCACGTGATAGATATTTGAATGTCAAAACGAGACCATTAACGTCCGTTCGGTTAGTCTCCATCGAGAGCAATTGCGTGTAGGAACCCCATATCTGGAGGCTCCATGCCATCGAAAATGTAAGTACGCGGTGATGCAATATCTCTATCCGCTTTGTTTCGCCTGCACATCAAGCCGGCTGTTGTTGCCTCGGTACGATTATTTTGGCTATTTTTATCTTTCAATTTTTGAACTGCCATCCAACGCCACCTAATAGACAGCCACTTGCTAATTAGGCGTCATTGATACCGCATATGCTGCGATCATATTCGGGCTCAATACATTAGACATGACCGTCATTCTCTGAATCGATATACTTATTCTATCTATATCCGCTCAATTACTCTGCACAACCGGCTTTTCATTTCATTTTTTATGTATTGTTTCCGGCATTGGTATATTCGGCATCGGCAAAAAAGCCTTTTGACAGTTCATTGAAGATCTGTCATCTCTTTCATAATACATTGCTTATTTTAAGTGGTGCAACTTTCTACAGTGTTTCCCTTGTTGTTTTCATTACAGAAATCCCTTTCATCAATATTGACACGAATTGAGCTTCCCCAAATTCATCGAATTTTAACATAGTAAGTACGGTGCCTTGTTTAGTATAACTGATATAAACGTAACCACTAAGGCCAACAAGGTTTAAAAGATCCACACTGACCCGCTATTTCTGTGGTAAAAATGGTGACTAATGTAGCATTCTCTTAGACCTGTATTGTTTTACATCGACCGGTAAATATACTTTTTCTTTTTATTCTAGCCCTGGATTATAAAACGAAACAAGTATCCCCTGTATTTTATCTTATATCAAGACAGCTTATCCTATTCTGTCACAACGAATCTTTATTATGAATATTAAAGATATTTTACAGGTACATAGGAGAATAGCACTATGGTTTCCTTATAGTCGACGTCTGTTACCATACTATATGTTGACTTATAGCTTGTCTGTTTGTCTTCATTTTTAGCACCATATTCACAGAAAGGGATGCAATAGAACCATCATTGAATAATACATCGACAGACATGATTTTTACATTCTTTACTCAGCCAATATTTTTGATAACCGAGGTAAATATTTGTCAGACTCCTATGAAGTACTCCCCTTGTACATAAATAAACATCTGTGCTATTATCGACAATTGTTATTCTTCTTATTATTTCAGGTCTAGATAAATATTCCAAGAACAGTACCATTCTCAAATTATCCTACAGTACGACTGGTTATTATAATCATCTAGAGTAGGTACCACACAAGTTTAAACTACTCTATCACTAATTTTTACACATGGGATCTTGTAATGAGCAGACTTTCATTAGCTTCCATTTATAGTTTCACCATTTTCTTCCTTTCTTTTTTCTTTTCTTCCTTCCCTCACCATTCACTTTGGGTTATTTGGTTATATCATCTACAATCAATTTCACTCTTGTAAGTCTAATTTAATTCTTTCTAAAACAACCCTTATGATATAACGCTTCAGTAATATACTACCTTGCGCACTCCTCTTTTCCCATCTTTCCCACTTCAATGCAGACGATTTCTATCGACTTTTAATATCTATTATGTTCTCTTTGCATTTTGGAAAGAACCACGCAATTCTTACAAGGCAATAATTTTTATTCACAGAATTCTCACATGTTCCAACTGTGGCCTCTTTCCTGATGAAGGCACCTGTGTGTGCCGAAACGCGCGTAGAACACCACCAGTCATTTTGATTTTGTGCCACTGTGTTCTATTTGAATCTATTTCTTATACATTATACCTATCCATTAATTCTGTGGAAAATGTCACCACTTTAACAATGTTTTTATATTGACATGAGTATGCATGGAAGTATGATTGATGGACATGAAAGTGAGTATGTGTAGATTATAGATTGTCACATTGTCAAGCATCTAAATAAATGATATTTTGTACTTTTGATAAATAGCTGTTGTTGCCTTGTTTCTTTCCATTTATTATTGTTTAAACATTATTGTTAATCATCATTCTATGATTGGTTGCCTTAATTCTTTACATTGGGTGAAACAGAACAAACAGATTTTAGCCGCACTGACCTATGTGTACTGTTTAATAAGTCTTCCCTAATAGTGGTGGCATAGGTCTGGCTCGCATCAATCTCTAAAGTTCTGTTTATACTACGACAGAGATATGTGCTTACCATATCGAAATATGTATGTGTGAATTTGTATATATTAGAGCAGATATGGGCGATCCAGGGCTTGAATAGCTACTTGTCGTTCTGCGTGGAAAGTGGCAGTTATGCGGGCAATATGTACAGCTTTACACTGAAAAGTGCCTCATAAATGACATTAATGTTGTATATGAAGGCTAGTGTAGCTAAGGGAACTGCTTAGCTTAGTGTGTGAAAGGATGTCACAGATGCTATAAATGCACTCAGTATAAGCAGCTGTGCACCACAGAGTGCCACCATGGTGACAGTGATGCGGCCCACTTTTAACTTTTGAATCCAATACAAGTTAATACATGATTGGCATCAATGCGGCCAAATCTTTAATTATGAAAGCTAATATATGCGGTTCTAAAGCTAAACAAGCTGCTTAGCATTGTACGTCAGAAAGTATTACAAAGACTATTGTAACAAATATCGTAAGGCAACTCTATGGTGCAGGGTACCTCAAAGATGTAAGTAATACAGCCGGGTTTTATAGGCCGGGCTTGTATGGAACGGACCCTCAAAAACTGCATCACCCCTCGATGTAACCATTACCCCTATGATAAATAGTGGGGGCACTCACTAGAAAGGTTGGCCAGGCTATTACAAGGGGCTTGTCCCTCGGTTTGAATACCCCCGCAATACGGCAACATTACCTCTCACTACCCGTAATGATCCCGCCTAAATGTCTATGTGTGAACTTCAGAGATTTATATGTATTTTCATAATGAAATAAAGAAAGAAAGAATTTTTTTAACAGCATAGAATTATGTCTAATAAATCAGTTCATATTTGTGAACGTAATATAAATGTATGATATACACGTGTGGGTGGCTTCAGTATCATTCTGAGTGAGGACAAGGTTTCTGGTGTTTTCTAGAAGGGCCAAAGAGTTTGGCTCGGTGTAATCCTTAAGGTTAAAGTTAAGATCTCTGAGGAGTATGAAGGTGCTTGTGATGATGACGAGTGCAAAGAAGTCTGTGATGACATTGGTACAACTGGTGCAGGGTCCTGGTGGTCTGAAAACAAGGGTTCCGCCCAGTGAGAATTTGGCTGTGATGCATATCTTGAATGTGAGGTTTTCATGTAGCTGGAAGGTGTGTCCGTATTTGTGGTGCTGCTGATAGTATATTTGAATATGATTGTTAGTTAGGGGTGGTAATAATTTGTTACTTTACATTAAGAAATCCTAGAAATTCACTCAAAAAGCAAAGGCTAAAGTGCAGGTATAGTTGGGTGATAATGTCAGTTAAAAATGCAATTTTAAAGTACAAAACTGAAATTCACCAGTTACAGTTTACTAAACTTAACTGACGCCCCCATCATGCACTGCTTATGGACTCACATATTGCATCACTCATGACATGTTTTATGCTGCTCTATTATTTTCAGTTATTAGATAATAATGGTCATTTTCTGTATGTTATTTTTACAACTGGTGATACTGTGTAGGTGATTAACGCTGATTACAGTCTGTGAAGGTGATTCATATTCATCACCATTTTTTTCAGCTAATCGACTCTAGGAAACATTATGTGCAATTGTTTGTTGGTGATCATTCTGACATCCATTGTCAGTAATTGCATTTTTGATCAAGATACTTCTTAATATATTGATACTATTACTAACCAACAATTTGTGCAAGGCATTACCGCTGCAAAACAGTCTATGCTTCCGCTTAATGCTGAGCATTTTTGGGACACTACACTATGAGATATTTTTTTTAACGTTAGATTGAACACAAAGGGCCTGATTCACAGAACTAACTTACGTCAAAAACGTAAAGTTAGTACTTTTGGTATTCACAGAATACACTTACTCATTTTGGTATTCACAGAATGAACTTACTCATTTCGGTATTCACAGAAGTTAGTAGTCCTAACTTTAGGACTCCTAAATGCCTTCTGTGAATACCGAAAGTCTTAAAGTTAGGATTTTTCTCAGTTTAGGAGTAGTAAAGTTAGGAGTCACTAACTTTACTAC
The DNA here is from genome assembly GCA_963921515.1 of Calotriton arnoldi. NCBI lineage: Eukaryota > Metazoa > Chordata > Amphibia > Caudata > Salamandridae > Calotriton > Calotriton arnoldi. The sequence goes on along the minus strand of CAWUFW010003154.1, from coordinate 342,494 downwards.
TTCTAAACTGAGAAAAATCTAACTTTAAGACTTTCGGTATTCACAGAAGGCATTTAGAAGTCCTAAAGTTAGAGTCCTAACTTTACTACTCCTAAACTGAGAAAAATCCTAACTTTAAGACTTTCGGTATTCACAGAAGGCATTTAGGAGTCCTAAAGTTAGGACTACTAACTTCTGTGAATACCGAAATGGAGTAAGTTCATTCTGTGAATACCAAAATGAGTAATGTATTCTGTGAATACCAAAAAGTACTAACTTTACGTTTTTGACGTAAGTTAGTTCTGTGAATCAGGCCCCACTTGTTAAAAATCATGTTGCAATATTCCTTTTGGTGAGAGCCACAGACCCTTCAACAAAAGTCTTTAAAAACCATCCTCTTTACACTTACACTCAGAGTTAAACTTGAACTGTGTTTTTTTCGTTTTTGGTACGCATCCTTCAAAAGAGAACCTCCACACTACTGGTTAAGATGCAGTGCACTGTATTGAGTTGGTGTCCCTTGGATAAAAACCATTGTGGTGGGATTTTAGCTCCATGATGCAGAGCACACAGCCTGCACCAAAATGAAATAACTTCCAGTGTTTATGATGAAGCAACAATGAAGGGCTGAGCTCTCTTTGACCACATCTGAAAAGATTATGAGGAAGACCAAACATGAACATAAAGGTAAACAGCAAAGTAAATTGTCTGTGATGGACTACTCCAATGTGGTGGGTGGAACTTGGGGGCGGGGGGGGGGAGGTTGTTGGTTACTTGGCCTGCATTTACTCTGGATCTGGCTTGTGTTTCCTCATGTAGCTTTTGTATGTGTTGGAGTGCCATCCGTCTGCCACCTTGAATCCCTCCGTTACGACTCTGAGACGGGTAGCTGATGTCGCCGCCCCTATGCGGAAAGAATGTGTGCCGAAATGGACATTCTTACCTGGTGATGTGTTGCCGTGACCTTACGGTGTATTTGACAGGCTATCAAACCCGTGGCCTTAATATGGGGCCATGTCCCTTTGAAGTTTGCCAGCTCTGGGCATGACGGATAAACATATTGTGAATAAATACATACTACACTTGCCATATGAAATATCTTGGGACTAAACTGGACAATCATTTGAATGTTTATTAAAACAGCCCTGATGAAGTTCAAGTGTAAACTGAACGAAACGCGTTGGTTGGATGTTGTGCGTTGATGTAAAGAACTTGAATTGATTAAATAAAGGAAGAATTAAAATGAATACCTGTTCATACGCATTTCCTTACTGACTTTGGATACAAAGCCTTTTGGTGCACCATTCCAAATATTCAAGATTTCTGTTCTGCGTTGCAGTTGCACCGAACGACGGCAGGTGCAGGAATTGTTGTGCACATTTGTACAAGACACTGACATAAAAGAAACAGAACAGTGAAGTGCGGCTGTGACAGTCCGCTGTCGTTTTGCTTGATTGTCGAAACGGACTGCTGGTAGGCCTGCCCTGGTCAGAGTCTTCTTTAGTACCGCCTTTAACTGAAATGTGCTCAGGAGCTCCCCATTGGTATGCTTGAAAAGAGCCCCCTCTCCCACAGGTCTCAGTGCCCAGTACCTCTTCAGCCAGCATACTTGTCAAAGGTTGGGGTCGGAGAGCCAGTGCGGCTGCACCTTCACCCCTTTCGCCAGCTGGTCCACTTTGGACCTCCTCAGCAGCACTTCCACCTGCGCTGCACTTTGTTGTATGTCCCGCCCCTGTTGGCAAGCCTTACCCGCTTCTTGCCTTGATGTGGCCACTATTTTTCTGACCCTGAAGGCCACAAAGAATGTCAAGGTGAAAGCTGATTTGAACACTGTAACCTCAAAGCTGTTCTTGCAGACAGAATCTATTACCTTCACCAGCTGTGCCATTGTGTGGAATTAAATCAGAAGCCTTGGATCCTGTGTAGGCCCCGTCAGTCTTTACCACACTTTCATTGCTGTCCTTATGCAGTGTGAGCTGGTAGGGTCTTATCCATTGGATTGAGGAAGTAGGCAATTGCTGCTAGGTGCTCCTGTGCCCAGGATTTTGACCTCCCCTATTCAGATGCCCATTTTATGAACCGCTTGGCCACCCCCGCTGTTGCCTTATTATTGTTAAATACGGCCAGCCCTTTTCCCTGTTTCTGTGTATGCTGCATTCTGCTTAACTGTTTTGGGGGCTAGCACAAGCTCTATTAGGTGGGACTGGTCGCATATGCTAGGTCTCACAGCCTCTCTGTAATTGGGGGTCATCCTCCGTTCTGCCTCTGCTGCAAGCTTCTTGAATTTGTCCATCTGGAAGCAAGAGAGTGCATCTGCTGGAGCGTAATTCACCCCCGGGACTTGCCTCGCCTTTATGTCTAGGTTGTTAACTAGCTGCATTCTCACAAAGTGCCTGAGCAGCTTCAGCACCTGCGGGCACCTGGCGGCCTCTGTTAACGGCCTGGTTATCTGACCAAAGGGTCAGCTTAATATCCTTTAGCTGTTCCCGCGATTGTCAATGCTACCACTATGGAAAAAAGCTCCAGGAATGTAATGTTCCTGGTGAGGCCTGCCCTGGCCCATACCTGGGGGCCATCTCTTTGCACACCATCTGTTCCCCAAAATAGCCCCGAAGCCCAGGCTGCCCAATACATCCACGTACAGTGCTAGCTGCCTGTCTGATGCCCAACCTTCTCTCCAGATGAGGACCCTCCATTGAACTCCTCTAGGAAGGTCAACCAAATTCTGAGGTCCTGTTTCACTCCAGCCCTGAGTCTTGCTTGGTGGTGTTTTCTCTGCACCCCCTTGTCAAATGGGTGAGCCTTCTCTCGCTCACCCTCCCCGCTGGGATAACCAGAGCTACGAAATTCAACTTCCCAATGAGCTCCCCAAGTGTGGCCTTCTCCTTACTTACTAGTGCCCTGATGTCCTTTCTCATGTCACGTAACTTGACCTCAGGCATGCAGGATGTGCCCGCCGTTGAGTCTAGCTCTAAGCCCAAGAAGATCAGTTTTGTCGAGGGACCCACTGTTTTGTCCGCTGCCAAGGGAAGACCTAGTTCTGCTGCCAGTTGCTGAAATGCTTCCAGAACGTCCTCGCACTCCACCCCCCTACGCTACCCCACAAACAGGATGTTGTCCAGGTAACAGAGCTTCCCCCCCCCCTTCGGGTGCCTTTTGTGTAGGGTCCACTCTAAGAAGGTGCTGAACTGCTCAAAGTATGTGCATGATATGGAGCAACCCATTTGCAAGGCTTTGTCGAAATAGATGTCCGCTTCAAATTTGTACCCCAGGAGGTGGAAGCTGTCTGGGTGTATCGGAAGCAGACTGAATGCTGACTCAGTCTCTGCCTTCGCCATCACTGTCTACCACCCTGTTGTGTGCACTATCTCGATGGTATCCTCAATGGATGCATACCCATGTTGGTCCCATCATTCACTGAACCCCTCCTCTGGAAATGAGAGGTGGTTAATCAACCAGAATTGGCCCGGTTCCTTATTGAGCACTACGCTGTGTGGTGAAATGACCAGGGCAGACTGACTTTTGGTCTGTAAGGGGCCATCCACTCTCCCCAATTCCCTCTCCTTCTCAATCTTTTTCCTGGCCACCTCAGGTTGCTCAAGTGCTGAGCGGAGAATTTATGATTCTTTGGAAGGGATGGATGCCTCAAATGGAATCCTAAAACTTTGCTCAAAACTTTTTCTCAGAACTGTGCAACCTCCCTGTTGTTGTAGTCAATAGCTATCTGCCTAAGTCTATGGCTGTTTATGAGGGACTTAGCCAGTCTGAAATCCCCCAACAACCCCTTTGCCCTGTGCCTGTCTTGGCTACTTCTTCTTTGCTTTCTTGTGGTCATATCCCCTGCCTTTCCTGCAGTCTGTTGTCGTGTAGTCCCCTCCCCCCCAGATAGAACACATGTGCCTAAACGTGCATGATGGTCCCCATGTGTATTCATCTTTGTCATATTTATAGCATATGGATGATGAGCCCTTCCCTGCCGCTGGTCTCCCAGTTTGTCTAGTGATTCTGCTTGTAGAAGGGCGTGTGTCTCTCGGGCTTCTCTTTAGACTAACACCTGCAAAAGGGCTGCTCGCCCCTCCCAGACCAGCTCCTGGTTTCCCTGGCTATCATCATCTCGTGCATATATCCAGACACATCATGCTCATCCCATTCCATGTTCTGATGTGCCTGCATTTTTAACCTGAACCCCTTGTCAGAATCTGGAAATGCATCGCCTGCAAACTGCCTCTGCGCCTCATGTATTTTTGACTCATACAACCAAAAGTCTTTTACGCAGTGCAGGAACTTCTCCACTACAATGCACACCATAATCCTAAATGCGTCTATCTAGTTGTCGAAGTTACTCTCCTTTCTCACCCTAGCCTTTTCATTCCTATCCTCATCCTTCTTGTCACAAATGTCTAGGTCCTAGCCCTCTACTTGTATCTCTAATAGGGTGAAAATGTCAAACTCCTTGTGCCAAATACACTCTTTCACCATTAGTGTAATTAGGTTTGCCAAACCCATAGCCCTGGTAGCCATGTATGGCGCCCTAGCTTGCCCTTTTTTATATGATTCAGGTGACAGTCCTACCATGGCTGGGATGCCGGGTCTCTGCCCTTTGTCCCCTGTGTCACGCCCCACACTTCTGTGGGTAAAAGTGTTACCTTACCTGCTGCGGTCCCTCTGTGCTATTCGCTACGGGCAGACCACCCCCCTCTATTGCCTCCAATGGAGGTGTGGTCACGCTGCTGCCTTAGGACCCTGGGGTGAAACCCAACCTCCCCGAGCCCACAGCTCCGCTCCCTCCTGGCGTGCTTGACACTGTTGGTCGGCTGCTGGACTCCTCTGGGCCTCCACGATGACCGATGGTGCACTTCTCTGCTGGGATACTCTGCCCGGCTACCTTTCCTGCTCTGCTGCTCCGGTAAGACTCTTCCTCCTCTTTGCCCATTATGCTGCCCAGCCGCCCTGATGAATAGATGAGGCTTGGCTGCTGAAGCTTCTTTTAGCCCTTCCAAACCCTACCAGGGGCTACCTGGCCTCCCATTGGCTGTTTGGGGTTTGTGTCATTTGTTACCTGGCAACTCAGCACCCCCACCTTCCCCAACACCTGGAGGTGGGGTGCCACATCCGGTCCTCTTCTCTTCATGCCCTTCCAGGACAGTAACCCTTTGTCCAGGTCTTGGCACTGTTTAAGCGCCAGCCCATATATTGGCCCTTGATCTGAGTCTGAGCAAAGCAACTCAGCATATGAAAAAATAATTTGGACAGTGTGGGTTTACATCAATCAATCAATCAATCACAGAATTTGTAGAGCGCACTACTTACCCGCGAGGGTCTCAAGGCGCTGGGGAGAGGGAAGGGGGGGGGATGCTGCTACTGGTCGAACAGCCAGGTCTTGAGTAGCCTCCTGAAGGTCAGCAGGTCTTGGGTCTGTCGTAGGCTTAGTGGAAGGGTGTTCCAGGTCTTGGCGGCGAGGTGTGAGAAGGATCTGCCGCCGGTGGTTGTTCTTCGAATGCGAGGGACGGTGGCGAGGGAGAGGTCGGCGGAGCGGAGCTGGCGGTTGGGGACGTAGAAGAAGAGTCGTCTGTTGAGGTAGGCTGGGCCAGTTTTTGTGGAGTGCCTTGTGTGCATGGATGAGGAGTTTGAAGGTGATCCTCCTGTCGACGGGGAGCCAGTGCAGGTTCCTCAAGTGGGGGGTGATGTGGCTGTGGCGTGGTACGTCAAGGATCAGTCGTGCGGAGGCGTTTTGTATGCGTTGCAGTCGCTTGATGAGCTTGGCCGGGGCTCCCGCGTGAGGGCGTTCCCATAGTCCAGTCTGCTACTGACGAGGGCCTGGGTGACTGTTCTTCTTGTGTCTGTCGGGATCCACCTGTAGATCTTGCGAAGCATGCGGAGGTGTTGAAGCAGGAGGAGGAGACTGCGTTGACTTGCTTGGAAATGGAGAGCGTTGAGTCGAGGATGACTCCCAGGTTGCGTGCGTGGTCGGTGGGTGCCGGGGCTGCTCTCAGCGTCATTGGCCACCAGGAGTCGTCCCAGGCTGAGGGGTTGGAGCCGAGGATGAGGACCTCCGTTTTGTCCATGTTCAGCTTTAGTCGGCTGATCTTCATCCAATCGGCGACGGCCTTCATTCCTTCGTGGAGATTGGCTTTGGCGGCGAGGGGTCCTTGGTGAGGAGAGGATCAGTTGAGTGTCGTCGGCGTAGGAGATAATGTTGAGGTCGTGTTGTCTGGCGATGCGTGCGAGCGGGGCCATGTAGATGTTGAACAGTGTTGGGCTGAGGGACGATCCCTGGGGTACGCCGCAGATGATCTCGGAGGCTTCGGATCAGAAAGGTGGGAGGCGGACTCTCTGGGTTCTGCCGTTGAGGAAGGAGGTGGTCCATTCCAGGGCCTTGTCTCGGATCCCTGCGTCGTGGAGGCTTGCGCGTAGAGTGCGGTGGCAGACAGTGTCGAAGGCGGCGGAGAGGTCCAGCAGGATGAGGGCTGCGGTCTCACCATTGTCCATTAGGATCCTGATGTCGTCGGTGGCGGCGATGAGGGCAGTCTCAGTGCTGTGGTTGCTGCGGAACCCCGATTGGGATGGGTCCAGGATGCTGTTTTCTTCGAGGTATCGGGTTAGCTGTTTGTTGACGATCTTCTCGATGACCTTGGCTGGGAACGGAAGCAGAGAGATGGGCCGGAAGTTCTTGAGGTCTCTCGGGTCCGCCTTGGGTTTTTTGAGTAGGGCGTTGATCTCTGCGTATTTCCAGCTCTCTGGGAAGGTCGCGGTCTCGAAGGAGAGATTGATGACGTTGCACAGGTGGGGTGCGATGGAGCTGCTGGCTTTGTTGAAGATATGGTGCGGGAAAGGGTCTGACGGGGAGCCGGAGTGTATTGTGCTCATGGTCTTGATGGTGTCCTCGATGTTCACGCTGGTCCAGGCTGGCAGGGGGTCGTGGTCGATGGTGTGTGGCGGGTCTGGTGCATCGATCTTAGTTGGGGCTGTCAGGGTGTTGAAGCTGTCGTGGATGTCGGCGATCTTGCGGTGAAAGAAGGTGGCGAGGGAATCGCACAGGGGTTGCGACGGCGGGATGTCGTTGGTGTTGGAGCTGGGATTGGAGAGTTCCTTCACGATGTTGAAAAGCTCCTTGCTGTTGTGTGCGTTGTTGTCGAGGCGGTCTTTGAAGGAGATTCTCTTGGCGGACCTGATGAGGTGGTGGTGGTTACGGATGGCGTCTTTGTGGGCTGTGTGGCTGTCCGGTGTCTTATCACTGTGCCATTTCTTCTCTAGTTTCCGGCAGGTACGCTTGGAAGCTAGGAGTTCCGAGGTGAACCAGCTGGCTCTTTTGGTGGTGTCGCTGTAGGTGAGCTTTTTCAGTGGGGCGAGGGTGTTGGCACAGTCGTCCATCCATCGTCTGAGGTTGCAGGCAGCGTCGTCGGTGTTGGATGGGTCGGAGGGAGGGCTGAGAGCGAGGGTTCGACAACCCTCAACAAACAATACTCTCAGTTCCGGTGACAGAGCATTTGTAAAACCAGTTTTAAATATGAAACGATATAGTGCACATAGTTTCTGGAGTAGTGTTATGCGCAGCAGACATTCAGTTAAACTCCTGACACTATTTCAAAAGCAACAAGCATGGGATATGTCTCGCTTGTAAAACTTGTTGACTTTGCAATTGCTTGTTTTTTTTTCTTTCCTTGAGAAAAATAATGGCTGTCTGGCACGCACACATGGTGGCAATCTATGAATTCTTTTTTTTAAATTTTTATAAATAGTTTAAGAAACCTGATTGCTTTGCAATTGCTTGTGCTGCTCCCTCCCCCCCCAGCCCCCAGTAGTATGGCTGTGCAGCATGCACACATTGTGCCTAACTTAGAGTACATTTTTGTACACTTTAAAAAAGATCCATTAAAATCCATAAAAAACACGCGGGCCATCTTGGAAATGATATAGGAAAATTTTACTTTGCCAGCTGCCAATGCAGCAGGTGGTGCTCATAGCACAAGTGAGGTGGGGAGGAAACAGGCAATGCATGGGGTTAATTTTTAATAGTGGTCGGGGTGGAGCAGAGGGGAGCAGGGATAGATGGAGATAGAAAGTGAGAGAAAGTAGTCCCTTGTATTCACTTCAGTGCAAAGCCTCAATTTAGCTATAGTATACATGACATGCAACCAAAACATGGTGAAACTGAAATGCTGCTTGTGGGGGACAAACACAACAAGAGAGAGGAAAGCCTTCGAATCAGAACCAGAAACCCGAGACAGAAAAGAGAGCCGTCCATACATGAACACTGGGCTGACCGAAAGAACACTATATGTATTGGATTGTTCACAATAGGGCTTTGACAACAGGCAGTTAATGCTGTCTGTAACAAAGGCCTTACAATGGCATGAGGTAATTTAACCTGAAATTAGCAACTGCAAATTAGCAGTTTTTCTGCTAGTTTACAGCAGAAGGAAGATGCGAATGCACAAATCAAATAAAATATTGATGTTGCCCATGAATGGGACCAAAATAGGGGAAAAAAAGATAAGGTAGGAGGGGTTTAAGAAAGGGAGAGCCTTGTTTAGAAAAATCCCTGTCTCCAAAAAAAAAAAGCATAACATTTTTACTGTTTTTAATATTGACATTTTATCACCCACTTCAGTATGAACAAAGGGTGAGAGCTATTACAGTTATGGGCTTGAATATGTCTGTCACACTAGTAGCAATTCAAGTTGAACTATAAATGTCGATCATAAACACTGTGTGCGGCACAAAATGACTCCTGTGGTCTTCAAGCCATCTGACCTATCGAGCTGCTGGAACTGGATGCAGTATCCCCCAGCATGCATTGCAGGCAAGGGGGAGGGGGGCAGCCTGCCGTTGTTGTAGCATTCAACCTAAAGATGGTGTTTTATTTTGACTGCAATGCAAGAAACGTCAAAGCCTCATCGGGGATAATAAGCGCTATATAAATACAATTACAATAAAAATGTACTATAGATGGTCCACTTGGTATCTTTCTGCTTCAAAATCTGATCCTCTAATATAGACACTCATTTCCATTATTGTCCTTGTGATATCATGAAATAGCCAGCAAAATGACACAGTCTGACAGCAGGGCACAAGTCCTAAAAAAAGAAGTGGGGGGGACTCACCAAGTTAGGCAGAATGGGCGTGCCATCACCGGAAGTGGCATGCATGTTAAGTTATTCTTTCATGAGTACATTTGAATATATTAAGAGATTTAACAAGTAATATGCTGATCAGTACTTAAGCATGTGGCATTCTAAACTTGCCACCAAGAACAAAGCAGTTAACAAATTGCAATAAAAATGCTAGAAACTGCAATTATGAACTTTAAAATGTATTAATCTACCCAAGATAGCATCATTGTATACACCGACAATTACTAACACTATGATTATTGTAAGAAAAAATGCAAGTTGCACACTGTATGTGATATTCTGAGCACGGCAAATGATATTCTAGACATATATCATTACAGACATCATGGACCTTGCTATATTGCAACAGGATGATTACCGATAAGAAATTACCTCTTACATCATCGAATCCATACCAAGTGGTTAACAAATCACTTAAAAATATTCCATGCATCTGCATATCTTTTATTGTGCTGGGCAGCAGGATCCACCTTCCTAGACCGAGTATCATCTGCATGGCGATGAACAGGCAGTCACCTGTTAACATATGGCACTGGATTCCAAAGGGGAAGGAGAGGGCCCATTAGATTTACAAAACATAAATGAAGAAAGACGTACAATACCAAGACCAAGACAGTTTCATAAAGGTTACATAATCAGGTTCATGGTGCTGAAACCCCTTTCACAGTCACTGGAAGCCACTGGTAGTGTGTTTACTGCACTCAAAACAGGTTGCAGTTGTTCTGGAGTTTCATTCCCACCATTGTCAACATAGTCTCTGAAACCTTCTGTTATGAGTTTATAATTTAGCGAGAATCTCCTGCAAAGGTTTTGCAGTTTTACCTCACATTCATACTATGGGCTCTCAATGTAGTTTGGCCACTTGTGTGGATTGATAACATCAATCTGTGATTTCAGTGCCAGAAATTCATCTGGGTGAGTTGACATGCCAGACCGATTACTCGATGATTGTGCATACAACCTAGAGCACAAGTTATCTGATAGAATTTGCTCAAGGTGGAGGTTTATTTTTATCTAGTCTTGTGAGTCCTCACTGTTGATTAGCACCCCTTCCTTTCTATGTGTCCCTGGGAACGTCTTTAGCTTCCCAATTACCTTTACTGCAAGATTGATGAGCTGGTAAACTCGTGGCAGTGCTTCTTCGTCCCTTTGCAGTGCTTCTCAAAGGGTTCCAATTTCTTGAACCGCAACAGCAAGGCCAGTTAGATTCAGCATAAAATCTGTTGATGTCAGGATCTTATTCAGCCCACTGAAAGTAGAATAATGGGCTTAAGCTGGACTGACAAAAATGCTTGTGAAGGGCTGGGTATGGCTCCCAGACTGCTCAAATTGCCCTTTTGCTAGAGGCAATCCACCAAACTGAAAATACTCACCCAATTTTGAGAATTGCCATTTCCAAATCTTTTGCACATTCAGAGAGTTCCCGTTAATTTTTTGGAGACTGGTGGTACACAGCATAACGTTGTTTTAAAAATGATGTAAGGTGCTTAAGGACTGTCACTGTTTCAACCGTGTCAGATACACTGAGTTCAATCCAGTGGCATAGGCAGTGTCATTTTACCAGGTGGGGGTATTTTGAACACAGCCTCTCCAAAACACCAGAGTTTCTCCCAAGCATCAACCTGCTACCATCACTGCACACCCGTATCCACTTTTCTGCAAGGAATTGGTTTACAAACTCCATGTCTCTCAAGACATTTTAACAGTCAGTCCTCAATACACTCTGCATTTCCCCCAAGTCAACTCAAGCTAAGTCAAGAAAAAAGATGAGGGGCTCTTTCCCATTGTTTGCAGCACAGATATAAGTGAGTAATACTGACAGAAGAAGGGGTTGTCGACTCATCAATGTAAGCCAATATCTGTGCTGCAGCATAATCACTGTGTAGAATTGAGGCCATACCTGCATCGTTTTCAACCTGCAAGCCCATTAGACCTGAAAAGTCTGAAAAGGAGAGATTATTTTTGGCACAAAATTTAAAGTGTGAAAAACCTTAACTGTTGAGGCATGGCAATGCCTCTGTTGGACTGTGATACTTGACTGCAGTAAATCCTTTTGGATGCAGCTTGGATGTCACATGCTTTAGTGTGTGCTTCAGAAAGTTTGTGCTTAAGAATTTTTCTTCGCAGTGAGGTTAACTGGGTAGCTTTTCTTGAACCAGGTGCAGCAATGCTCCCAGTGATCCATTCATTAAACATATGCACACCCTGTGATACTGTCACTACAAGTAACTTAACCTCATTGCATATTTGGCACCCAAGGCGGCCATTGTCTGTGATTAGCCATGGATACTTTTCTTTAAATTGAGCTCACTGCTTGTGGTCCCAACACTCTGGAAAACTGGCATCCCTTTCAAAACTGGCACTGGCATCTTGGTCTTTGGCTGTACCGTCTTTCAGTGGGGAAGGTGGGAATTGATCCTGGGCTTGACATCATACCCTCTGGTGCAGGCACATCTTGCAGGGGCGAAGTGGATTGTGCTAGGCTACTTTCCAAATCGGACCGCAATCACTTGTTGGCATTTGTAAAGAAATACATGATGCTTCATTTGTGTTTTCATACTTCTGTAGAAATCAGAAAGCATGGGGGTCAGCTATATTTGTTGCACTGGTCACTCTTATATAGACATTCACTGTTGGTTGATGAGCAGAAAAGTTAAGAAAGAAAAAATGTTGTTTGGCAAAAATATTTTCACCATGACTGGGCCTAGGTGACCGACTTTGCATTTAGATAACTTTTGATTTCGAAAAACGTTTTTACTCATTTGCCAAATTAATCCCCCATCCAGGTTTGTGGTGATATTAAAATTAATCAAAAAGAAGTCCCAAAATGCCCTTTTGAAAAAAATTCCCCTCTATTAGCATGAACTTGCCTGCAAAATGACATTGTTCATTTAGTCTTCCATGTATTGAAGGACATTAAATTAGGAGGGTTTGTAAAAGGTCATAAAAGGGCCAAACAATTTCTGGCAGAGTGTACTGGTGTTTTAACCTCTCCTGTGTACCACTGATGCAGCCTTCACACTAGGGAATGAAGGCAAGGTTTCCTATACGGCAGCAAATGGCTGTGTGGCTTTCTGGTGATCTGATGTCTCCTGGATGTGCATGAGACCCGACACTGCCATGCTGTGTTGAGGGGTGGATCATGGCAGGTGTGAGCAGGACACAGAAAAGGGGCTAATGGAGAACCCTTAAGCAGGGAGCTCTGTTTAATTGGGTGGTTTCCGGGATAAAGTCATGAATTGCTCCCTGCGTTCTCGTGTCCCCCGCCAGGGGGCTGAACTGAGGGACTCTCCAGTGTTCTAATAAGCTTCCAGAACCTCCCCTTCATCTACATACTGACTTCCGGCCATTTGGACACTATTTGAGAATTGACATCCATTCCCAATCCATGCCGGGTTTTGTGTAAGCCTGGGCAAAGCACTACGCTACGCTCGCGTAGTTTGCGAAGTTTGCGCTACTTTGCACTACGCGAATTGCACGTAGCACAGTGCAAACACGCGTAGCGTAGTGCAGCGGTCATTTTTTGCTTGCTCGTGGCCCTCAACGTCAAGTTGGCGACCGCGAGCAAGCAAAATGACATCCCGGCGAGACTTTTTCCTCGTTCGCGATCAGCAACATCAAGTTGCCGATCGCGAGCGTGGAAAATAAACCTCCCGGCGAGATTCTCAACGCGGGGAGGTCAGGTTTCTCATTGCGAGTGGTTGCGCATGCTCGCGACCGCTCGCGATGAGAAACTACCAGTCCGCGTTGAGAAAGCTGCCGCTCGAGTAAAAATCTACTCGAGCGGCAGTAAGGACTAGCCTCGCACTGTGCAAGATGCTGTTTTCAATGATTGCACAGTGCGGACAAGCATCCGGCACTGTGCAATCAGTGCGAACAGCATTTTGCACAGTGCACTACGCAGTTCGCGTAGCTACGCGTAGCTCGCGTAGTGCGAGGTGCACTTCACGTAGCTTCGCGTAGCGCTACTTCGCGGACTACGCCCAGGGTTAGTTTTGTGGAAGCCATCCTGCTCATGCCTGAAACTCCATTAACTAGAATTTCCTGCTCACTGCTTCGTCTCCACCCCTGCATGCCAAAGATGGGTGGAGGAATTCAGCTCACCTGTGGCTGGCTGCTGCTAGCCTGCTCACACCTGATTCATGTGATTGCTGTGAGCTCTTTTAAGCCCCAGCTCCCTTCAGTCCAGTGTTGGTCATGGTAGCTGTGCTCCGGTGAGAAAGATCCTTGTTTCCTGAGCTTTTGATATTCCTTTATTCCTGAGCTATAGTTATTCTTTGTTCCTGAGCTTCAGCTATTTCTTGTTCCTGATTTGCACTGCTTGCAGTGCTCTCTTGACTCCTTGTTTCCTGAGCTGTAGCTATTTCCTGTTTCCTTGAACTAGCACTGCCTGCAGTGCTACCTTGACTCCTGAGCTATAGTAATTTCCTGTTCCTGAACTAGCACTGCCTGCAGTGCTACCTTGACTTTTGAGCTTTTGCTCAATTCTTGTTTCTGCTCCAGCACAGACTTCAGTGCACCTGTGTTTTCTTGACTCCTGATTCAATTCTATTCTAGTATACCCTTGTAGCCTCCCCTTCTGTATATCCTTTTCCAGTCCCTGCTTTTCTTCCCATTTCCTTGGTTCCAGTTCCTAGTTTACACTCTTTCTAATCCTGCTGTCTTGCTTCTATTACCTTGTATGTTTGTTACTTGCTTTCTGACAAGTGGGCCCTGTGATTTTTCCCTTTCCTGTTAAGCACTCCTCCTTGCTAGCTCTTTGTCTATTGTGCTTGTGTTTAGTTCTAACCCCTTGCTGTTTCTGCCTTGAGTGTTCCTGTTTGATCGCCAGGATTCATGGGCACAGCTGACTACCTAGGTGGTGTTTCTTGTTCACTGTGAGTATTGTCTTTGAGTTAAATTTATAACATCACCATTGGTATCAGCTCCACAGACCCTGCCTTTGCATGCATTTCCTATATGTGGGTATTTGCAGTCAGTATCTGTAACAGCAATTGTGGGTGAGGAACTTACTGAGCTTCAGTCTTACCGTGTGGCGCTCCCGAGTGCTTTACCCCACATTCCCTTTATTGTTAATGTTGTTAATGTTGTTTTATATATGTATATTGCACATCTGTCCTGGGTGTAGTGATTCTGAATGCTGAACAACCTCATGAGTGCCTGCCCTTTCTGAGTCTTAGCTATCTTGTTCCTTCGTGCAGGCTTCACCTTTGGATCCCTGTTCTCCTCTGACTTCGTGTGTGATCCTTGGCAGTGCTGTACACCTTTTTCTGCATAATTTTCTACCCAGTCATCAGTCTTTGCCCAAGTCCCTGACTGTGTCACAGACAGTCCCAGACAGTCCCTAACAATAACGTCTGTAAGCTGTGGCACATAAAAAGAAGGCTTTATATATTAGAAGACTGTAAGCATTTTGGTAGTTGAACGACAGGTGACATTATGCTGGCCCAGTTATTCATTCCTTAGAAACACTTCAGAGGCATTCCATGGATATCCATCATGCTGGAAACCACAAATGCTAATATTTCAAAGAGCTGAAGTGATTTTGGCTGCTGAAGGAAGAGCATGTTGCCTTTTGTGAAAATTAGATCAATTTCCATGGAACAATTTGTGGTCCCTGGTGCAAGGAATAATGAAAAAGATTAAAGATCTGGCATCATAGCACATGCCTACATACTGAGATAGTTACAGGAAGAAGGGTGTTCATATAAATACTGGGACGAAGAAGTGAGAACCAGAGTGCTGATGATTACCAGTAAGTAATCAAACCATTAATTCCTCATCCCCATCCTTGCCCCATTCCTTACTCAATGAGGATATATGTTAGTGGCATGCCTTCGTCACGATCCACCAAGATACTGGCAAGTATATGACACTAAACAAAACCTCAGTGCCATTTGTCTATAAACTATTGCAAATTATACACACTCAAAATTACTCTTACGAATTTGTGTGAGGGACCTGATAGGATGGTGTTTCTGCAGCTGTTAGTTTAAATGTTAAATGAACGACATACATGAAGATATAACCTGAGCAGCAAAGTCCTTCAGTACGCAGTTCCTTGAGCTTTAGCCGAACACCTTACACTGCTGCGGGCAACAGTAATAAAAGAAAACATGAAGAATAATGAAGTGGGCGTGATCAGTAAATAAGCAAAATCATCTAAAGCCAGTATTTCTAGCTTTTATCTATACTTACTTCAAACATTAAATACAAAGCACTTTTAAATGTGCTCTAGAGCTTTGGTAATGATCTATGGTTTCTAATTAAAGTAAACAAAGACAGAAAAGAAATGTTACAATAGAATACATACAGTTTTGTTTACAATCCAATTTGTCATGTGCAGGGAGTGCAGACCCTTAAAACAACACCAAATGGCTGGTATTTTTCTTTTGGGAAGGTGGCAACCCTACCCTCCACCCACATTCTAACTGCTCTTCTTTAAGAATCCCTGACCCTCCCGGTACCCAATGGTCCTCCATTCTAAGCACTTTTACATTTTGTTAAGGAGGGCACAACACACATTTAATAATTATGGTACATGGTGGGGGAGGGAGCTGAGATAGGACACCAACAAGATTTATTTCAGTAGTGCCAGCTAGAGCAGTGTTTTAAAAACACTTCCAAAACACTACAAATTCCCTTCCAGTGTAGCCTGATTTTTAAAACACACTGTAGTCCAAAGTGAACCAAAAGGAGCTCCGTGTGAACAGTTTATCATTAACCTGAGAACCGTGCATAGAAGCTTCTGCAAATGCAGGTGAATAACGGAGGCGGGTTAGTGAGCAAATGTGCATGTTTTGTTATGTTATGTTAGCAATTTTTAGAGCGCACAAATACCCATAGGTGTCTCGGCGCTATGGACTGTAGAGGAAAGCAGAGAGGCCCCTTATTGCTCAAATAGCCAGGTTTTTCCTTATTTTCTAAAGGATAGAAGCGTTAGGCTGGTCTTAATTTGTAGGGGGAGCAGGTTCCAAAGTTTAGCCGTTGCCACTACAAATCTTCTGTCGCCCCAGTTAACTTTATTGGTTCTGGGAACGATCAGAAGGTTAGCTCCTGCGGAGCGTAAGGCTCTGTTGGGCGTATATGCCCGAAAAGCTTTTTTCAAATATTCAGGTCCTAAACCATGAACTGCTTTATAAGCAATGCATAGCGCTTTAAATTTAGTTCTGCTTTTTATGGGCAGCCAATGTAACTGGCGCCTTACCTTGGAAATTGACTTAAACTTCGGAGTACCAGACAATATCGTAGCGGCTGTATTCTGTATCCGTTGCAGCCTGTTCAAAACATTTTCTTGAGCGTTGATTAAAAGGCCGTTACAGTAATCAACTCTTGACATAACTAAGGCACTGGTGAGTATTTTTCCAGTGCTCAACGGAAGAAAAGGTAGCAATTTTTTTATTATCCTTAAAACGTAAAAGGAAGAAGAGGCCACTGCGTTAACATGCTGTTTAAAAGTAAGGCTCTCATCAAACATGACACCTAGGTTTCTTGCCTTCTTGACAGGGATGGGGAGTAATCCCAGTTCAACTGGCCACCATGTTGGAGACCAACCAGGGGTAAGGTTACCGAAGACCATTACCTCGGTCTTGTCTGAATTTAATTTAAGGCAATTATTTGCCATCCATAAGCTAATGGCCAACATGCCGTCTCGAAAACTAGCCGCCACTGCCTCCCCGTCTTTATGCACCGCTAGCACAAGTTGCGTTTCGTCGGCATAAGACGTGAGGCCCATTCCAAAGCTTTTAATTACTCGTGCTAAGTCCGCCACATATATATTAAACAATGTTGGACTTAGCGATGATCTCGCGGAACACCACAGGGGAGAGAGAGACTGATGAATTGTAATCACCCATACTGACTGACTGGGTCCGTTTGAAAAGAAAGGAGGACAGAAGGGCCTTGGCCTTTCGTCCGACACCCATAGCTGAGACACGGTTGATCAAGGTGGCGTGATCAACCGTGTCAAAAGCTGCTGATAGATCTAAAAGCACCAAGACTGCGGCACCTCCTCTATCCAGCACCATTCTTATTTCATCTGATGCTTTAATCAGTGCAGTCTCTGTGCCATGTCCTTTCCTAAAGCCGAATTGGGTGTCATCTAACAGCTTGTTCTCTTCTATAAACTGTGCTAGCTGGTTATTCATGACTTTCTCAAAGATTTTTGCTGGAAATGGTAGACGTGCAATAGGTCTGTAGTTTTTGGTGTCTCCTGGGTTGAGATTGTTTTTCTTTAACAACGGCTGAATGATGGCCTTTTTCCATATAGAAGGGTAGGAGCGTGAGCAAAACATAGCATTACAAATGCTCGTTAAATTAGTACCTATCAGGTCAGGAATCATTTTTAAAATTAAAGGGGGACATGGGTCAGACGGAGATCCTGATTTGACTGTCTTAACCAGGTCAATGACCTGTTCCACCAGCACTGGCCTGAATTCCATGAAGCTAGGAGAATCTCTATTCCTATTATTGTCATCTAGTGGCATGACAAAGCTGCTCTTTCAAGTGCTTCTGTCACATTATATACAGGGCGGCTCAGCACTGTCTTAGAATGTTACCAACAAAAATTTCTTGCTCAATGCCCTGAAAGTAGCACAGTAATTTTTAAAATATCACAGTATTTGTATGACAAATCAGCGTTTACTTGCAGGGCACAAGTCCTTAAAAAAAAAAAAGCAGGGTGACTAACCAAGTTAGGCAGTATGCAAGTGACATCATGGAAACGGTATGGCAACATGCAGTGCTCTTAACTTGAGTAAGCTCACGACTGTGAATAAAGAGGGCAACCTAACAGTGAGTCTTATCTCAATTTTAATGATATGGAACACATGGTCTTTTGTGAATCACGGGGTTCTTTGTTTTGGGACAGTTAACTCTTTTTTCTGTTCTTTGTTCTTTGTACTGGACACTATTTCATTTTTTCAGTAAGTGGGCAACCGATGATGATATACGTGGGCATACTGGTGAGAACCTGCCGGTAGCCTCCCTGGTGTTGCGTACGTGAGGTGCCCACTTACTTTCTCACTTATTTATAAGTGCTCTTTACTCTTATGCTGTGGGGTAGGATATATGTTTGCGGATTGCAGTTCCTTTTTTCTTTAAGACATTTGAATTGGGGTTTCTGGGACAGGATTAAACTGGACATATTGCCAGAGATTGGCTGGAGGTAGATATCCCCACGTCAGCTGCCTGTCCGAAGACTAAGAGATCATTTACCCCTTGTAACAGCCAGGCCTTATTGTATTGATGATTGATGAGTGGAGGGCGGCCTGGTTTGTTTTTCCCTCTATAGCTCCCTATTGTAGAGAGTCTTTATATAGTGGACCAAAAAGAGGTACACCGTGTAAAGAGTCAAGGCAAAACCCAAAGGATTTAGAGGCACAAATGACACCCCAAATGCTCTCTTTTGTGGTAGTGTGGGCGAGCAGTTAGGCATGTCATAGGGTAGGGCTAAGCATTTGTTACACACACAAAGGCAGTAAATGAGACATACACTCCAAGAAGTCTGACAACAATTTATAAAAATAACATTCTTTTATATGAATTTTGATGCTAAGATCATCGAAATCGGGTAAGGACTTTTCAAAATATATGAATTTTAAGTTTTCAAAAATGGAAAGTGCAATTTCTGGATCGGTAATGTTGGCCTATGGAGGAAAAAAATGCAATTGTAATTTAATTTTTTTAGCGCTTACTTCCCCTGATGAGGCGTTGAATCGATTTTCAGTGAGGAGCAACCCATTAAGGATTAGTACCGAATTAGTATAGGGAAGATATGAAATTGATGTGAGCGGTGGACATGTGAGTCTGTCAGTTGGATTGAAAAGGATAGTGGAGGGATAGAAGAGGGAAGAGTCTAGAAAGGGTTTTTTTTGGAGGTCATAGCAGTAGGAGGAGGTTTGGGCTGAGTAAATGGGAGGTGGAGGGGGAAGAGTCGGAAGGAAGGGTTTGAAAGGTTTGTATGGGATATCTGAATAGTAAGAGGTTTGAGATAATGCAAGGAGGGGTAGAGGAGGGAACAGTCTATAAAGGGTTATTTTGGGGCTCATTGTAGTAGAATGGGGTTTGGGATGAGCCGGAGAGTGGAGGTAGAAGATATATTGAGAATAGGTATAGGTTGAGAAATAGGGTAGTGCATTGAAGACATTAGTAGATTGGGGTTTGGGATGAGTCAGGGAGTTGAGGTAGAGGATATGTTGAGAGAGGTATGGGGTGAGATATAGGGTAGTGCATTGGAGATGCTGAATTAGGAGTAAAGTAATAAATATGAAGATTTAGAAGTACTTCGGCGGTATGCATATATAAGTAAGGTAATATGTCTAGATTTAGGTTGTATTAAATAAACTCAGACTTTCAAGTGTTGCTGTACTTTCAGCTAATTTATTTGTTTTTATAATTTATGATAATTTCTTTTTTTTTGTAATTTAATAGTGAAACAATTGTAGATAAATAGTTATGATAAAGATTTACTTATCTATACAGTGACCTATATACATGTTAAACATAGAATAATATAACCATAACTAATATGTACATTTGTTAAGCAGAACTAACGAATATCTATATATTTATAAACAATTATAATTATTATAGACAGGAATACACATATGTAGATACACATATATAGTCTAAATAAATGTTTATATACACAGGGGTATGCTGCATATTTATGTTTGAGTATGGTGGTTATGTGGTGAAGAGCCAACTCTTGACTAGCCTTCTGCAGATAAGGTAATTATGCGTGAATCTTATGTTTGCGGGTAAAGAGTTCCATAGTTTGGCTGTTTGAGCAGAGAAGAGTGTGCCACCATGGTTTATTTCTTGCATTGTGGGATTTTGAGGCGTGGTGCCAACCTAGAGTAGAGGTTCCTTTGTTGAATGTATTTGGTGATTTTATTACTGATGAAGAGCGGTTATGCTCCATATATCGCTTTGTGGGTTATACAAAGCAGCGTGAATGTGGATCTTCTGGCAACCAGTAACTAATGTAGGGCCTTCAAAGCAGGGGAGATGTGGTCTTGTGGCTTTACATGTAGCAGTAGTCTGGTAGCAGAGCTCTGAATCTGTTGCAGTCTTTTCATAGTTGTTAAAGATGATCCGTGGTAGAGGCTATTGGCATAATCGAGCTTAGACAGGACAAGAGAGATAGTAGCCCTGACCTTGTGTGCAAATCCCAGGTGGGCTAAGATGCATCACAGAGTTTTTATAGTGATGAAGCTTGATCTTGCTAGTTTGTCCACTTGGGCATTCATTGATAGCTTGGAGTCCATGGTAATTCCGAGGATCCTTACTTTCTTAGATACTTTAGGCGGTGTTCCCAGATTATCAAGCCAGGCAATGAGTGGGTAATAATTTTTCCAATCGCCACATGAGAGTATTTCCGTACTGGAAGCATTCAATTTGAGATGGCTCCATGTCATCCACTGATCAACGGCTCTGAGGCAACTGAAAATTTGTGAGTTTCCAAGTCTATGGGACTTTCCAGTTTAAGGAGTATTTGTGTGTCATCTGCATAGTTATAGCATGTGAGGTGAAATTCATTGATCAGTGCCATTAATGACTTCATGCAGATGTTGAAAAGCATACAGCCTTGGGGACCGTTGTTTTTGTGAAGTACGGTTTGGATGAGAAAGGGGGGTATGGATAACATTAGTTCTGTTTTGCAGGTAGGATGTGATCCAGTCAAGAACAGTCCCCTCTAATGCCAGCTTCTTAGATTCTTTGTATTAGAGTGGGATGGTCAACAGTGTCAAAGGCAGCTGAGAGGTCCAAGAGAAGTAATGCAGCAACCCCATTCCGGTCAACTATGTTCTTAAAGTCATCCCAGATGGCAATGAGGGCAGATTCTGTGCCTCTTACTGGACGGAACCCTGTTTGGAAGTTTAAAAGTATGGAATTATCTTCAATGAATTGTGACATCTGGGTGAATGCTACTCTTTCTATCAGTTTGCCCAGGAAAGGTCCATTTGTAATTGGTTTGTAGTTGTCGGGGTTAAGCGGGTCCAGGTTTGTTTTATTTAGTAATGGGCATATGTATGACTTTTTTGGATCTTCTGGAAATATTCCCGTAGTTAAGGAACTATTGATGATTCTTCTTACTGCTGTGGCAGCAGAGGTAGTTAAAAGAATTTTCTTGAAGGTTTGTAGTGAACACTGGTCAGAAGCACTGCCGGCAGGCCTGCTTGATTTGACCAGGTCCACAAATTTATTGTGTGATATTTGTTGGAAGGAATGCAGAGGCTGGGTTAATCCACTCTTGGAGGGTTGTTTTGGAAAAGGGTTGGTGCTGGTGGTTTTTCTTTGTTTTAAATAGGATTCCAACGTACTATTTTGGTCCTGTAATGATTTGCCAGTTTGTCTGTGAAATCTTGAGTAATGGGATGAGCTCCTTCTAGGAGATTTCATTTATAAAATTAGGTGAGAATTTTATAAAATTCTTTATTTGCACATTTAGCATTTTGAATTCTGTCTGAATAGTATCTTTTCTTAGCTTTTTTGATTTCTGACTTACATAATCTGTTACGTTTCTGTAGGTGAAGTTTGTCTTGATTGGTATTTGGTTTGAGCCAGGTGTGTTGCAGCTTTCCAATTTGCTGTTTCTATCTCTTTTAGCTCTGTATTTCTCCATGGTGCCTGCTTTATTTTGTTCTGTTGTGTTGTTCTTAGTGGTATTAGGATATCAAAAGCTTCTTGTAGCCACTCATAGTTTTTTAATGGAATTTATTGTGTCCAGATCTGTATTGGATGTTAGTTGTGTTTCTAAGTGTTCAAAATTGAGTTTGTTCCACAGTCGATGGGTGGATGCATGTAAGGTGGTTTTAGGTGTGTTGCTTTGTGTTCTTTTATGTTGGAAAGCAAGCAAATGGTGGTCCGACCATGTGACTGGAGTAATTATTTGAAAAATAACTAGTTCTGGATTTGCAAAAATGACATCTAGGATGTATCCAGCGACATGTGTGGGTTTGTGGATGATCTGATGTAGGTTCCGTCTGTCTAGGCCAGTGATGATTGTTTTTGAATGGGGAATATTGGGTTTGTCAAACCAAATTTTTAGGTCACCAAGAATGCAAAGGTTGGAGTGTAGTGCTATAAGGTTTGAAACTGTATCTAGAAGTGACTCTGGGAATGTTGCATTGCTAGGTGGAGGTCTGTAAAGGAGTTACAGGAGAAAGATGATGTAGGTTTGCATCTGGTAAAGAGGGCCTCACAACCTTGTATGGAGACGTCGTCAGCTTTAGTGAAATTTAATGTTGGCTTGAATACAATAGCTAGGCCACCTCCTCTTTTGCCTATATGATTTTGTGTGATAGTTTAATATCCTATTATTTTATAGCTTCATGCAACAGTGGAGCCATGTTATATCCCAACCATGATTCATTATTGAAGAGTAAGTCAGGTTGTGTGTCAGTGAGAAGGTCCTATAGATGATGCTTGTTTTTTGAGAGTGATCGAGTATTTATTAGTAGGCAATTTAGAGAATGTGTTTCGGTGATGGTGTGAATTTTCGTACAAGAGTGAGCAGTGTTTTGTGGACTTGTAGCTGGTATGTCCTTAGTACTGGTATTAGCTGCATGAGGATAGCAATAGTGTGGCTGTACTGTATCGTATTTCTCATCCAGCAGGCCAAGAAGGCGTTTTGATGGGTATGCTTGTGTGGGTGGGGGAGATGGTGGTTGAGAGTGAGTTGGTGAGCTGGGTTGTTTTTTATAGAGTAGCCTTGTTGTGTAGTAGACATGGAGATGCAAAGTTGTGCAGAGTGGCATGTTGCTTATTGTGTTTGTGTCTGTTTAGGGTGGAAGGTGTATGAGTTAGGGGTGGTGGTGCAGCATGTGGGTCATGTTGTAAGGTTCTAAATTGTCCAATGGTTGCGAGACAGTTTAAAGAGAATTGTTGTGTTGCTGTATGTGTTAGGTGTGGGGGAAGAGAGAAAGCTTGGCACTGGAGTTGGTTTAAGGTGTGTATTTGTGTAGTCAGAAGCGTGGGAGTGGGTGTATGTTTCTAGTTTGTGACGGAAAGTATTATGAGCTGTTGTGTGTGAGATTATATTGTGCTGGTATGTGTTATGTTTTGTTTTTGAGAAGTAGTGAGAGGAGGTGATGTATTTGTATGTAAAGTATTGCTATTGAGTGGATGCTGAAAGGTAAAGGGGGTGGTGATGTGTTTTAAAAAAGAGTGTATGTGGTGTGTGAGAGGGGATGGACAAGAGTTAAGAGTGGTTGTGTTAGATTCCATTTCTAAAATATGTAATATGTGTGGTGCAGTAGAGTGTAAGGTTTGTGTGGTTGTGTTTGTTTGGTAAAAAGAAGAGTAGGGTACTGGTGGATGAAAAGATGGAAGGCTGTAAGCATAGGTTTATTGATGCCAGAAAGGGGTCTGTTAAGTGTAATTAGAGCAGGGATTGTGTGTCTGGATGGGATATAGTTAGGTATGGTGTGGATTTGAGTTGTGTTGGCGATGAGTGGATTGGCTGCTGGAATTGGATAGAGTGGTGTTTTGTATGCCAGTGAAGGTGCTAATGCGTGGTAGTTGGAGTAGAAGGGTATATAGGTGTGGTTTGTGGAGGTTTGTACTGGGTGTTGAGACGTGTGTAGGGTTTGTTTGTAGTAAATGAGTAGAGTACATTTACTATGAGTGTGTTAATATGGTTGTGGATGTGGATGGGTTAAGTTGTGTGCTGGTGAATGGGAAAATTGGCAGAATTTCTGGCCCTAGGCTCGATCAGTACCGAACAGGCAACTGCCCTTGTCCCCGACACCCTTGTCCTCGATGCCCTGGTTGAGACACCCTTGTCCCAGACCCCCGGGCTCCCCACGCCCGGGCTGAGACCACCTTTCCCCCGATGCCCGGGATGAGACCCCCTTCCCCGACGCCCGGGCTGAGACCCCCTTGTCCCCAATGCCCGGGCTGAGACCCCCTTGTCCTTGACGCCCAGGCTGAGACCCCCTTGTCCTTGACGCCCGGGCTGAGACCCTCTTGTCCTTGACACCCTTGTCCTCGACGCCCTTAGCCCTAGTGATCAGGTGACCCCTTCGTCCAATGGGAACCCTAACCAATCACACCACTAGCCCTAATATTAAAGGAGAACTAGCCCTTCCAACCAATCACAGCCGTAGTTCTAGCAGCCAATCATAAACAAAATCCTAAGTCCAATAGAAATCCTAGCCCCAGGAACCAATCAAAAACCATTGACCTATCCGCCAACCATAACCCTAAGCCCTAAGCCCTACGTCCAACAGAATCACTAACCCAGGGATCAATCAGAACCCTTGACCCATCAGTTAATCAGAACACTAACCCTAAGCCCAATAGAAACACCAGATACAGCAGCCAATCAGAGCACAGAAGTAATGTCCAATACCAAACTTATATAAGGAGCTTAGGACCTCAAGCACAGGCTCATGGCCAGGGGGCAGGGAGAGCTGCTCCTGAAGTCAGAATCTCCTTGCATACAGACAGGCTCAATCCACACTTTTCAGGTCCTGTTTTAGCCAGCAAGTAATGCCCAAATCTAAATCCACTGAAAATACTGCTTTTCACGCAGATAAACAAATCACTTTTTCTAGCCAAAAACTAGTGCTACTTACATTTTCCAAACACAGTTTAAACCATAAAGCAGATTAAGCAGTCTCTTAAACACTCTCTGCTTAGCCTCTGATTGTGTAGTTTGCCTTTTTTAACTTTTAAAGACACAAAAGGAGGTGGAGTGGGGGGGGGGAGGGGGGGAGATTGCCCCTGCTGGCCTATGCTCAGTGCAGGGAAAACTAGCAGAGAAATTCAACAGTCAGGGGTAGAAAAACCAGCAGTTTCAAAAGTACAGATTGCACAGAAATCAAGAGTTCAATTTAAACAGTCATGGATAGAAAAAACACAGCAATTTTAAAGTATCAAGAATACACACTACAGGTCTATGTTCATACCACCTTTTCTGTTTGCTCACTGGGCTGTTTAGGGCACAGAGAGGCTGGGCTACAAGATAGAGGTGGCTGTCTTGGGTTTCGTTAAACAGACCTTACGGTCCTGCAGGTGTTGGAGAAGGAGGGCTTGGGGTTGCTTGGGAGCAAGATGGCAAATCAGGTAGGCACAGGCTGATGGCCAGAGGCAGGGAGACCTGCTCCTGAAGTCAGAATCTCCTTGGATACGGACAAGCTTAATCCACACTTTTCAGGTCCTGTTTTAGCCAGCAGGTAACGCCCAAATCTAAATCTAAACTGACTGTTTAAATTGAACTCTTGATTTCTGTGGTGCCCTGTACTAAACAAACATAAACACATACATGGTTAGACCAGACAGCACAATACTGTTCACTCCATAGCCTTGCTTGCCCACTCATTTAATATAAACGATTTAGTAGGATTTGAGGGTACAACGGGTGTACACTATGAACACATTTTGTGAGGGCACTGAAATAAAGCAGGTAAGGAGCTCTTGAAGAAAAAAGACATAATAGGGCATTACTCACACATACAGACAGACGGCTGATGCACATGACCAGGAGCGTGCCGTAGTCCATCTGCATGCAGCGTCCCTACCCTTCCACCAAACCAGAAGCTCAGCAGGGAAAACAAAATATGTACCTCGTTGCCTGGTGGTTATGGTGTTAAAATGTAAAAAATTGACAGGTGTCAGTACCTAAAATATTAGATCTCTGCAATACTTTGTTGTTTTATAGCCACTGCCCATTCATCTTCATGGCCCACCGGTCCTTGATCATGGCCCTCCCGGCGCAAGAATCCTAGAGCCGGGCCTGAGTAGTAGGTTTAAAAAAATAGGGGAAATTAAAGGGCTCTGTCCATGTGCACAAGTGAAAACGGAAGAAACGGCACAATAATCTGGGGGAGGAGTAGAAATGGTCTCCACTGGGGATTTCCTGTGTTTGAAGGATGGGGGAAAGGATGTGGGCGGAAAATCAGAGGGCAGGAATAATCCAATGATTGAGTCAGTGAGCGGAGTCATAGGTGTGGCCAGAAAGAGCAAAACATCCCAATTTTTAGTATTTGGCATTTCACTGACCAGTTGCAGCTTATTACGTGATTAAATTCAACAAATAGATACACACGTTTATTTAAGGTTTAATATGTGTTATTGACATTAAATAACATTCACAAAGTGGGATATGTTTCCAATCACAGAATGTCCCAAATACGATTAAAAGTGGAATCACAAGCCATTTGTTTCCGAGCTATGCAGTTTCTGTCATCAGCACTTTCCTCCCTTTTTCCACAAGACCAATTCCAACATGAATGGCAAAATATCCTAGTTTGCGAATGTTTTCCACATAATTTTGGCTCTGCCATATTTGCCACATAATATATCATCTGCTGCATAATATGACTATTTTAACTTAAAAAAATCAAAAGTTACTAAAAAAGATGTGACGTGTCGATGCAAGCTGGAGGGTCCTTTGCAAAGGTTGACTAGTCGCCTTTCTCACTGCTGCATTTGTAAGTTACACTGGTACTAATGAGGCAATTTGTTTGCAGAGAATGTTAGTATGTGTAAAAAATTCAAAATAATAAAGTATCAGAAAATGTACTGCATTACACTGCAGCCTTTTTTTGCTGCATAATTTAGTCAATACTGCGACATATTTTTGTCCTCCACTGCTGCATTATTCCAGTGGTGCCAAAGCAGGCAGTACATATTAAAAGTGCTTGTGCATGAAGCCAGTGGCGGCAGCCACTAACAAAGGGTGGTGAGGCGGGTGGGGGGAGAGAGCAAGCATGAGGAAACGGCTTCATAATAATAATTTTAAAAACGTACCTGACGCTGCCGGCCGCCTCCCGCGTTACGTCGCTCCTGCTGGCCTCTTCCTGTGTCCCAGAAGCCCCTGAGACAGACTCTCAGCTAATACCTGTGCTGCAGAGCAGCACGGGAATTGGCCTGAGCAGTCAGGAAAGACGCTCTGCTCAGGTCACTGAGTCTGTGGGTTTCTCCAGCCCGACTGCTCCATGCAGCCGGGCTGGAGAAACCTAAGTGTGCATGTGTGTTTTAGTCAGCCTGAGATGGCAGGCCAAACACATGAGCACTTAGGGAGTGAACAGGCACTCCTCCTCTACCTTCCAATGCCCCGCCTCTCCATGCACAAGCTGGTTCAGAGCCGGCAAACGAAAAATAAAACAATGCTAGAGCTTTAATTTATTTTTCGTTTGCTGGCTCGGTGCCAGGCTGTGGGGTGATGCTCCTCCGCCATTGCGGAGGAGCCACCACAGCATGAAGTAGAGACCGTGAAGTTTGTGAACTTAGTTTGGTGTGCGTGCAAATCCTGCATTGCTGATCCATGCACGTCATTTGGGAGCAGTCAGGGATCGCAGCTGTGACCTGTAGCTTGCTCCCTGCTACTCCTGGCACTTCCTTTGTGACCCCTGGCCTTAGAGGAGGCAATTGCCTCCTCTAAGGCCAGGGGTCACAAACGAAGTTCCCATGAGTAGCAAGGAGCAAGTTACAGGTCACAGCTGCGACCCCTTACTACTCCCAAATGAAGTCCATGTGCCAATCCCTGGTGAGTTGCCCTACTACTGCTGAAACAAGGCCAATAGAGGTACCAATGGATGAGATGGACTGGCCTCAAGTGTCCTGTGACCTCAGTGACAGAGTCACTGTTGCTGTAGGGTGTGCTGCTTCGTAGGCCTGCCCACAAGACTGGAGGTGAACTTCAGTATGTATTGTGGTGGACAGGCCTTAAAGGTTAACCCACACTTGCCACCATTAGGGTCCACCTGTTGGTGGTAAGAAACCAGGGCTTCTAAGGTTTTTATTTTTTTATTTTTTAGAGGGCCAATCGTCCCAACGGGACCAACTTGAACTTCCCCTGGTTGATTCGTAGGCCCGACACTCCCAAACCCCTCCAGGATGTCCAATAGCACTGGTATGCTGCGCCCGGGTCCCTGACATACACCAGGGTGTCGTCCGCATACATGAACACCACGTGATTTGTCTCGCCGATCCTGATCCCAAATGGTGCCATCCTTGTCCGGAGATCTACCGCCAGTGGCTCCATTGCCACCGCGAAGAGTAACGGCGATAGAGGGCACCCCTGCCTGGTGCCCCTGTGCAGTCGGAAGGCCTGAGACACTAGCCGCCCCACTCTAATCCTAGCACACGGCGCCGAGTACAGCAACTGCACCCATTGCAGAAACTGGCCTCCCACTCCCATTGCCCGCAGAACCTCCCACAGATATGTCCACCCTACAGAGTCGAACGCTTGTTCGATGTCAAGGAGTGCTATCGCGCACTCCTCACGCTGGAGCACCGACAAATGCCAGACATGAGACAGACGTCTAAGATTCATAGCCGCACTACGTTTAGGGATGAAACCCGCCTGATCCGAGTGAACGAGGTGCTGCAGGCATGGCTGAAGGCGCGCAGCCATGATCCCGCTAAGGATTTTCTTGTCTATATTTAGCAGGGATATGGGCCTATATGACCCTGGGCGTTGCTCGTCCCTGCCCGCCTTAGGAAGCATCACCACTACCGCCTCATTCAGGGAGGGCGGGAGCGCCCGAGACTGGAAGGCTTCGTTATATACCTCAAGAAGGTAGTCGGCCAGGACATGCGCAAATTTCTTATAAAACTCGGCTGGAAGGCCATCACTACCGGGACTCTTGGCTGATTTCAGGGACTTAATCCCTCCCAGTATTTCCTCCTTCGAAAGCGGCTCGTCCAGCATTCGCCCCACCTCAGCCACCAAACAGGGGAGCTGTAGAGCAGTAAGGTATTCCCCCAGCTCCTCCAATGCCGGAGCCCAACGCCTCGCATATACTCCGGCCATATGGTCCGCCAAAATATCCAGAATTCCATGCTGACTATATACCATGTTTCCATCCCCCGACCTCATCTGCACTATGGACGAGGTCTGCGTCTCGTTGCGGATCAGCCTCGCCAACAGCACCCCGGAGCGGTCTCCTTCTGCATGCAGACGCTGCCGGTATGCGGTGTGACGGAACTTCTCCAGGCGACACAGTGCCGCTAGAAACTCCTCCCGCTTCTCCCACCACTCCGTCCAGCGGTGAGGCTCCGACGGCAACACCGCTTCCAGTTCAGCCAGTCACCGTTCGTTGCTCTGAATGTTCCTTTCGAGTTGCTTTCGAACGCCGTAAGTCGTATTGAGGCAAACCCCCGGACAACCACCTTCATTGCCTCCCACTCCATGCCCCTCGACGTCGCTGATCCCCAGTTGGCCCTGAAATAAGACGTAAGTTCTTCATCTAGCTTCTCGACGAAAGGCGGATCAGTGAGCGCCTCCAATTGGAGCCGCCATGTAGGGATTGCCGCTCTGGGTCTGGCCATACTCAACGTCGCCAGCAACGGGGAGTGGTCCGAGATATGTCTCGGGAGATACGCTACTTCCTCCACTCTGGGCATCAAAGTCTGTGATACCAGAATCTGATCTAGCCTACTATACGTATTGGAGGCCGGGGTATGACATGAGAACACTCGCGACGTCGAGTGCCGGATCCTCCACACATCAAGCAAGCCCATCTCCCTCCTCACATCCAAGAGAGCCCCCGTCATGCCGGGCTTGGTATTTGCGTGAGGAGTCTCGCGGTCCAATGTCCCATCTAGGACACAGTTAACGTCCCCTAAGAATATCACATCTCCACCCAAGTATGGAGCCGCTACCTTCATTACTTCATAGAAAAAAACTGGTGTGTCCACATTAGGGGCATACACATTTATCAAGCATACTTCCTGTCCATCCAACCTACCATATAATACTACATAACGTCCCGTCGGATCTAGCGTGTGATGTAAATGTTGGAAAGGGTTCCCAGGAGCCACCCAGATCAGTGCCCCCCGTGCAAACCCCGAGAATGAGGTGGCATAAAGCTGTCCGCGCCACCTCCGCCTGATATATGGCAGCGTCTCTCCCCACACATGCATCTCCTGCAACCCCGCAATGGCTATTTTATATCTCTTTAAAAGTGAGTGTACCCTTCTACGTTTCTCTAGCGAGGCCATACTCCGTATGTTCCATGTAAGTAGCTTCATCAGGGAGGAAGCCATAAGCCCACACATCTGGCGGCCCATTTCCTTTCCCATCCCGCCAGGACATCATTGACCTGAGCATTCCAAGTTGAGTCGTGACCCAGACATGGATCCCCCCCTTGTCCCCAACAACCACAAACAAGAACTGAAACAGAGTAAACATCCCGATCCCCCCACCCACTGGGCAGTGTGACAAGACAATCCCCCCACCAACATAGCGAGTGAACAGTACTATCCCCCGCCCTATAACACCCCCGAGCTTTCCAAGAAAACATTAGGATTCTTTACAACACCCTCACCCCTGAAACCCAGAGCGCATCCCGTAGGGACGCACCCTGACTCTCGCTGAGCATCAGAGCCACGCAAGCGGCTGGCTCCCGAACCGGGTGCGAGGACTGGGCCTCTAGCTCCCGGAATAGGATCCAGCCGCTGGTGAGGGGTGTGTCCACTCCCCCGCGGCGGGCATATACAATACATCCTCACCCTTAAACTTAGAGCGTGCATCCCAGAACAATTGATATCAAAACGGCAAGGTACAGACACTTATCTGCTTATCCATTGTCTCAGGCATCGTCCGCACTCCCCTCCAAATATTCATTTCACATTTGTGTCCGGAATGACCTCCGATGAGGTTAGCTCAGAGTCTGGTGACCCCTCCACCACCTGCAGCGTGCCATCATCGCACACCTGAACCCTCCCAGAGTCCCTCGTGTCCCTTAGTCCCAGTCCTTCAGGCAATCGGCGTCGTCCTCCATTCCGGTCCAGCAACCTTGCGCGCTGTGCCGACTGGGTCTGCGTCCTTCTCCGCAGCTCCCGCTCTCCCGAGTTGTCGTTCCAGTCAGATGCCTCCTTCGCCGATCCGAAAAACAAAGCCTTGCCCTTGTGTTCCACCCGGAGCTTCGCCGGATATAGAAGGCTGTATTTCATCCCTGCTTCTCTTATGCGCCTTTTTAATGCCAGAAATGTGCGTTGTTGGTCCTGCACCCTCTGGGTATAGTCGGGGAAGATAGCAATATGATGCCCCTCAAAGTGTAGGTTGGGCTTGTTGCGGGTAGCCTGTAGGAGCATGTCCCGGTCCCGGTAATTAAAGAATGGGCTATAATGGCCCGTGGTGGCGCCCCCGGTCTTGGCGGAGGGACCAATGCCCTCTGGGCCGTTTCAATGTTAAAAAATTTGGACGGCTGACCGGGAGCCAGGATCTTCGTTATCCAGTCCTCCAAGAAGAGCTCAGCTGAGGGCCCCTCCGCCTTCTCAGGAAACCCCACGAACCGCAGGTTATTCCTACGGGAGCGCCCTTCTTGATCCTCGGCGCGCTCATCCAGTCTAATTGCTTTTTTCTGGAGTTCCATGACTGTGGTCCATAGAGCCTTTACCTCCGATTGAAGTGCGTCCACATTCTGTTCCGCAGAGGTGACCCTGTCTGATACTTTACGCAGGTCGCACCGTAAGAGGTTCACGCCGATCGCCACTGCTTCGATTCTGGTCACCATCTCGTGTCTTGTCGTCTGTACTAGTGTATATCTCTCAGAGAGGGATCTCTCACATCCTCCCCTGGTGCCATTTCATCATCCTCCTCTCTATGCATGTCCTTCTGTTGTAGCCCCTGGGGCAGGGGTTGCGCATAATTCAGGATTTTATTAGTCTGCGCCTTAGCACCCTTATCCTTCCCCATGCTGGCCACCGA
The DNA here is from genome assembly GCA_963921515.1 of Calotriton arnoldi. NCBI lineage: Eukaryota > Metazoa > Chordata > Amphibia > Caudata > Salamandridae > Calotriton > Calotriton arnoldi. The sequence continues at coordinate 310,712 of CAWUFW010003154.1, read as the reverse complement.
TAATTCTCCTCCTCCATCCCAGCCAGTGCAGGCACACCTCTGCTCCCACTCCCTTGACCTCGTCTCACCCCAGCAGTGCGACCCCTCCGTCTCCCGGGTCTCAGGTCTCGGGTAATCTCAATCAGGGGGAACCCCTCGCCGTAGTCAACACCGTCTACCGACACACCGCGGACAATCAGGCCACTCCTCTGTCGCACGTTTTCTCCAATAGGTCTCCCAGGTACCAGGGTCCGTCACAGGCTGCTCACTCCCTCAACCAGTAATGGCCAGCAACAGCAGCATCCAGCATTCAGATGGAGCAGGCACCCATTGCACGCCGCCTCTCATGTACCTGCTCATATGATGTAGGCCACGAGCAGACACTCCCTGTAATTCGGTCAGCTACTCCCTGCTAGGCCTCAAGGAGTAACACCCCCGCTCCATCGCTGGAGGCCCGGGCACCGCTCATCCACTACGAGCATGTCCCCGTTATCACTTTCCATGGGGTGCCCCCACACATCCAGCTTCAGCCTCCATTGGTCTGTGAGGCTATTATACATGCGGCACGGCCGTCCGCTGGCAGACACTCAGCCCGTTGGCCTGTGGGGCCTCAGCCCCCTGCAAGCTCAGGCGACCCGGGGCACAGGCCCCGCCTCCTCCCGATCGACTCTGTGCACACAACCGACCTCTGGGACGATTCCAGTTCCCAGATCGGTGCGCGCACGGCCCCCTGCTGCTGGTCTGAACCTCCGGACCTCCGAGGGCCGGACAAGGAGACCACGCTCTCCGGATCCCCGCTGTATTCACCAGCACACGTCTCACCAGGCAAGATGGCGGCTCCGCCTCCAGTCCGCACTTCGTTCCGTATGTCTCCCGGCCGCCAGCTCAGTATCCCACGGCGTCCAGTACTCTCAGTGGGCGCACCAACCGGTAAGGATGACGGGCAAGGTCGGTACCTTCACTGGCACCGCAGGATAATGTCGGATTTATGCCGCGGTAGGACGGAGCTCAGCACCGCACGTCTCTCTCTGCCATCTTGTTGGCCACGCCCCGGCTTCTAATGTTTAGTATGGAAATGTGCTCCCTCAAGAGAGTGGTCTGGTGGACTGGTCATGAAGTTCAGCAGTTCTGGCCATAGTGCCACATCCTCTCCCTCACTGAACACCATACTGACCCACTGAAAGAAACTTGCTCTGCCTTCAGCTACAACCCAATTGTGCCCCACTATAAACATCTGGATGCGACTCAATTCAAATTATGCACTAGATAAGAGTATTATGCTGCCTAAAAAAAAAAAGTAGAAACATCCTGCTGGAAAAAACAACCACTCATACGGAATACAAGATTAAGTAAAGCATGTGAAATGTAAGCAGGATCAACATGGTTACCTTAACACATTTACACTCATTATTCAGAAATCAATGAGTGTTTTTGCCTGAAAAGTCAAGGACATGACTACAGGGCCCGATTGGGACCCGTTGCAATGTCCATTGCTTATTTCCGTACTAAACGTAAGCGTTACAATTTTGTAAGCTAAAATAAAGAAAACAGCTGATAAGGATCACATTAAACATTTTCCACTCCATGCATCAGCCAGGTATTGCAGTAAATCCAGGAATGTTGCACTTCCCCAACTGGGGAAAACAATGTTGTTCAAAGAAAGACGAGAAAACGGCTTCACTGGAGATCTGCAATATGGCTTCCGCCCCGGGATTGGGACAATAGAGCAGAGTCTCAATTTAAGCATGTTTATTGGTAAATATGTCAAGATCAAAAAGGGGCAGATCTACCTAGCCTTTGTCGATCTTTTATCGGCTTTTAATTGCGTAATACACGACAAGCTATGGTTAAAACTGAAAGACATGGGGGTGGAAATGTCAGTCATTGGTTTTTTGAGAGACCTATACACGGGGTGCAGAGCCAAGGTAAGATTTGGTGTAAGCGGAGAATGTACTGAAGCCTTCAGTGTGGAGAGAGGGGTGAGGCAGGGGTGCGTTCTGGCCCCCTTCCTGTTTTCTTTATATATAAACAGTGTGGGGGAGGAGCTTACGGTAGCCACAAAAGATCTTCCGCAAATTGGTACGCGCCCCGTCCCGACCCTCCTCTACGCTGACGATGCTGTTCTTATGGCCCGCACCCCATTGGCTCTGCAATCATTGCTCACTAATTTTGTTGAATATATGAAAAAATTGGGAGTCCATGTTAATCAATCCAAAACATTCATTATGAAGTGCGGTAAAAATAGCAACAAATGTAGAACCATAGCAATAAACGGAACTAAGATTCATTTTACGGACACTTTCTCTTATCTTGGAGTCCTATTTGACAAGGAGGGGCTGTGGAAGAAGGCCATTGAAAACAGAAAGAGCCTTTTTATTAAGGCCTGCTGAGCCCTGAGATGTTTTGCAAGGCGCTTGGGAACCAACCCGCCAGATATGATGATGAAGATCTATAAAGCAAAATGCATTAGCATAGCACTTTATGGGGCCGTTATATGGGGACACAAGACATGTGCAGAGCTGCAATTAGTAGAAAATGAGTTTTTTAGACATCTTTTGGCAATCCCCAAAAGTACATCAGTATATGTATTTCACTCCGAACTTGGTGCACCTCTTCTTATAAATTTAATCAAATTAGAACCCATCTTACTGTGGCATAAAATCTGGTCCTCAGAATATACAGACCTCAATCGAGCAATAATAGCTGATTGTCTTAAATCAACCTCATATATGTCCATTCCATGGCTGGCGTATGTCCAGCGGTTTTTTCATGATATGGACCACCCCGAATACTTTGAGAAACCAGATCGGTTGGTTACAATCAGCAGAAAATCGTTGAAAAGGGAAGCCATGACTCACCTTTGCAGGATTTGTAACTTGAATCAGACCCAATACCAGTTCTTATGACATCAACTGTTTTTTTTTTATTTCTTTAGATTTAAAGGCGAAGTCTTGAATTGAAGTCAAATAATCAGAAGCACCAGCATACTTGGAAAAGAAAAAAAACTCTTGTGCAATATATTCTTCAGTGGCGGGGCGTTGAGCCTGTCGTGGGACCTTGTTCTGAGACTGCGTTTCTGCCGCGTTGCAGACTGTCCGTGAACCGGGACCTCCAATTCTCCGTCACTCGAATATCTTGCTTCTTTTCCCCAGGTCCGTCGAGGCTGCTCGTCGTGGGATGGTTGAAGTCTCGGGGATTCTTCAATCTCCAGCTACCACTGAGGAAGTACGTAGGCCTTGGCTGGGCTTCTCGTTCTGTTGTCTCCGTTGTGTCTCTTCGGATGGAATCTCCAAACGGTGTTCCTTCCAGCAAGCAAGATTTTTCCGGCTCTGAGGGTTTAAAAAGTCCTCCCTTCTTGCTAATTGGCTGTGCAGGTATCACGTGAGAGTCCTTGCTTCTGACGAGGGAGTCCGTTTGCCCTCGGACTTCCGGTTTGCTCAGCACGTCTTCCGTGGCGGTCGGCTGCAGGGAAGAAGGAGAGCGTGCAGGTGAGCAGAGAATATGCCAGGGAATAGGTTCTTCGTCCTCTGCCTCTGTCTCCCTGTCACAATGACACATTTGGAGAATCTTGATTTGATATCTGAACTTCCAAAACCTTCTGTATCAAATAATCAAACTGATTTTAACTACTTTTAATATGCAGCCTTATCTTAAATCTGTTTTAAACCCACGGCAAAGGTTCGTTCTTACACGTTTAAGATTGGATATATTCCATTGATTATGCACTTTTCCCAATATGAACGATTGGTCCATAAAACTGATAAACTGCCCCTGTGATGACAGGATGCCCCAGAGCACCATACACGTGGTTCTTTTGTGTAAATTTTATTCTCACCACAGGAAGCGGTATATTTTACCAATCATAAGCCAGTTAGGTTTTACACAATGTCGCCCTGCTTATTTGTATCTACAATCCTTGCCAACACTTGAAATTTGTTGTAGATTGTCATCATTTTTATGGGCCGCTTTCTATGTCAGAAAGAGCATGACTTTAACCAGTATTTAGAACACGGCAATAGGTTCATACAACTTATGTGCACAGATAGTACGGGCCTTGGGAAGAGGCAATAATGGAAATTAACATGAAAAACATTGCACATTTGCACATTTAAACGTTAGGATTTTACCTGTATAATCAGTAAAAGGAAAATATGGTTGACAGATATTTTTAATAACTTGATTTTATGTTTATGTTTTTAAATGTTCTGGATTTTACTTTGTTATATGTAATGAAATGATACTGAGGTATATTTTATATTTGTGTAACTGCTTTTATGGATGTTTTTTCATGACTCCGAATAAAGCGATATATGACTATGGCTTCACTGGCAAACTCTTTAAAGTGGTGCTAATGTGTGTGGGTGTGAATAACGCCATTGTGGGCTGTTTGCGGCCACCACTCTGCCTTGCTTTATTTAGTTATTTATTTATATTTCATATTTTTTACTTCGTTTTTTTTCTCTTCTTCCTGAAGCTGCACTCCGGAATAGAAAAATGTCAGAAAAAGACATTTCCAGCAAAAGTGTTTCTTTCTTTTTTGGATCCATTTCACAGGGAAAGGAATGAAGAGGAAAGAGAGGATAAAAGCCGTTTCTTGAAGTCACAGTTTTCTGCAAGTGAGGAGGGGCGAGACAGAGACAGAAAGAGAGGGAATAAGAGGAAGAGGGGTGTGGCAGCTGCCAGTGGCAGAGCAGGAGAAGTGGACTCTATCCTTGTCTTCTCTGGGCAAGAAGGAAGAGCGGAGTCATTTTCCTTCTCTGCCCAACCCGCCGTCCACGAACGGCCGAGTCCTATCTACAGGCTTTGGCTGGGACTCATTTTTTAAATAAAAAAAGTAGGGGAACGGATATCATTAAATTAAAAAAATTAGGGGCACGCCGTTCCCTGCCGATTTGGACGACTGGTTGGTAATACCAGTTGTTAAGCTGAACATACTCGACACCAAACCACCAGCAGTGCTATTAGGGGGGGCGCACTTCAGAAGCGCGGTGACGGATCCGCGGCTCATCACTCTGAGAAGCAGTCAGAAGCGTGAATACAGTTACCAGAGAAACGCCTCATTCCGCGGCCAGGCCTCGGTCCCAGCTGCTGTTAGTAGCTGAGAGCGCACGATATTGTGTTCTGTCTCTCCCACTAAAGCTCATTTTGCCTGCCCTCTGATGGATGAGCGGACAGACGGATGGATGAACGGCTGCTCGACGAGACCTGGGCTGTCGGAGAGCTCCGCTGGGAGCTGCAGTAATCTCGCATCCTTTGCAGCTCCGTCATGATGGATAGAGCGCTCTCAACTTTCTCCAAAGCACCATCGATCCGCGCGTTACCTCAGCGGCCAGGATGGCAGCGATATTAAAAACACACAATCACGTTAAAATTCTTCGGATGTAAACCTCCTACAACAACAAAAACAGGGAGAGTGTTTTGTGGCCATGGACTATCTTATGCTATTCGATGAAACCGAATCAGAGGACGGGCAGCGGAAACCACCCAGCCGACCGCAATGTAGCTGCACACCTGAAATAGTGAGAAGATGGAAATCGGATATTTAAAACTACAAAGCAAACAACATGTCTGGCAGGATCATAACACCCTTGAGGATATGTGCATCCTGCTGTCGAATAGAGTACATCATATAAATAGGCAGTAAATGCGGGCCTGTTTACCGTTTCAATTGTTTTTCTCATCTTTATTAAAAATAACCACAGTTCTAAGAAACAAATCTCTGTTTGAGAAATATTAGCCTGTTTCTCACGCGCTTAACACGACTGCTGGGAATAGAATTCCTATTCATTCACTTGTTGCAGCTCTCTCACCTATCATTCCTTCACCCAGAGAGGGCACCAGGATCAGAGAAGAGGGATTAAGAAAGGAAGAGACAAAGGGACCTATTTAGAGTTTGGTGGGTGGAATACCACTTCAAAGCGTGCAGGATATCCCGCTCACTGTATTACAAATGCCATAGACTGTAATGCACTAGTAATGAGGCAGGTGACACATCTGCCATGTTTGTGATGGAATATCCCCTGTGTCAAGTTCTAAATAAGGCCTAACGTTTCAAACAATTTTTCTTACTATAACATTTCCAAAGAATAAGTCCCTCTTAAAGCTAATATTTCAGCCTGCCACCTTCTGATTCAAGATTCTGTAGATTAGCCCCAAACCCTTGCCCCGTGATGCATCTAGTAGAGCTTTCGATCTCATTCCCTGCAACCATCGATTCACATTCTTTGAAGTAACTCTGGAACCTCTGGACTCTGCGAGAAAGCTTTCAGATCTAGTTCCAAATTGATTTTTACATCATCATTTGGATTACATTCTACCCATGGATCATTAAGGACGCTGGTCTCTTCTATGGCACCTTGTGTTGCTCATATATAAGAAGGTAGAGGTCTCATTTGCTCCCCAGAGAACATGTTTTATTTTGTTATAAATGCTTCTTTTTCTCCGCTAATCAATCCATAACCTTAAAAATCACTAGTTACAAAGGAGGTGATCCATCTCAGTACGATATCCAAGCTTTGGAACTCCTTGCTTTTCCACCTGAGGAGTGAGAAGTGAACTACACAAGCTTGAATATAGGACAGCCCTTTAGAACTTTTTTTTTTTTTTTTAGGTCTCACACAGGCCATTTTAGCGCCCTGTAGGCACCCCTATTGTTTCTAATACATAGTATGTAGTTAGTGGGTTTTGGGCCATCCACTTGTTTTTGCCTGGATGGCTTTGTTGCTTTTATCTATCTTGATTCAAAGGTTTCCCTCGCTGATTCTGTTTTGGTTCCACCCAGGAGAATTCTTGTCTTGGAGCGCTTTTCGACTGAGTTGTTTCTTTCCACTGCATACATCAGGGGACTTGTTTTTGAAGCTCGCCAGGGGAGTGCATGTGTTTCCTTGCTCTCCTAATTCGTCTTCCCAGATGCTTTTCTGGTGCAAGCCCTGCTTGCTGTTCACTCCATATCTCTCTCCTCCATGCTTTATTTTTTATTTATTTTTCTAACTTTAATTTTTTGAGGGTGATGCATCCTTCTGCTTGATCAAGGACTAGGCCGCTGCAGAGTGCTGCTGGGCCGCCCACTTCTTTTTTTTGCACTTCACAAGCAGTCCTTTTTTTTTTTTTTTTACATTTTAATTCAGCGCAAACATGGTTGTCAGCCATGTTAGAAAGGTTACATAAAAATCGCCACATGCATCATGACCCATGCACATGTACATCCGTAGCCATCTTCAAATGGGTTTTCTTTGATAGAAAATCTATTTCAAGATTACTGGCCATGGATGCACACGTGCCTGGATGCAAAACTGCCATTGGCAAAAAGCACTGGTAACGCTAACAGCTCAGCCTTTTAGAGCCAAGATCTATTGGCTTTGCCATTGCTTGATCTAGCTAACTGTTGTGCCATGGTTAATAGTTACCAACATCTCAACATCTGGGGTTTCATGTGACTAAGTACATCTCCCATGCAAATACATTTAAATGTATCAGTATAATCCCTATTGTGAAAAAATGAGTAAGGCTTAAACACTGACACTATACCATGATCACTGTGTAGGCACTGCATTAAAATATCTCATGAGCATTAATTAGCCACATATCCCTTGTTATTTGTTGGAGCCCAAATGACCAGAGGCCTATTTTGTATTCTCAAGTAGGGACCCTTCCTTCTAGTCAGGATAAGGGAGTTACACTTCTAAAGTAACCCCTGCTCACCCCCTCGGTAGCTTCGCACAAGCAGTCAGTTTTATCTCAAAGGCATTGTGTAAAGCAGTAAAGCATTTGCAAATCACAAACGGTAATACAGGGAAAACACCAGAAAAGGAACCACACCAGTTTTAGAAAAATAGCCAATATTTATCTGTGTAAAACAAGACCAAAACGATAAAAATCCAACATACAGTAATAAAGTTATCAATTTTGCAAGAACAAACTTAAAAGACAGTTCCTTGAAGTCAATATCTATGTCCGGGGCTATCACAGCGTCATGAATATACAAATCCAACAGTTCAGCCGACCACGAGGTCGCAGGTCAGCTACACTGTCGGGCAGACCTCCAAACAGTACTTTGTAAATGCAAGGTGTCGTGGACTTTGCGATGTGCTCCAAAGAGATGGCACCAGCAGGCGTCGGTCCCAGAGATCGGTGCAGGGGTCAGCGGGCCATTAAAGTCACACGCTTTCCAGATCTAACTCAGTGAGGTTGAAGTCAGGAGCACTAGCATCGATGTCGTTGGGGCTGCAATGCGAAGCGGGACGTTGCGACTTGCGGTGCCCACAGGTCACGGGGCAGGCAGCGGCTTGGTGACAGCGTCTGTTGTTGCCGGTGAGACCAGGGCTGCGGTGTGAAGCGGGGCGATGCGATATGCGGTATCCACAGGTCACGGTGCAGGCAGCAGCATCATTGTGGCTGATGCACTGTCGTCAGTAGACCCAAGGTTGCGCTGCAAAGCTGGGCGATACTTCGTGCGGTGCCCACAGGTCGTGGTGCAAGCAGCGGCATCGGTTGACGATGCTGGAGTCGATAGCGCTGACGTTGGTGGACCAGGGCTGCGGTGTGGGACAGGGCGATGCTTAGTGTACCTCTCGAGCGGGGTCCACGGTGCAGGCAGCGCCGTCTATGTCAGTGTGGAGAGTCGGTGATACCAGGGTGACAGTGGGAGACGATGCGAGGTGCAGTGCCCACAGGTCAAGGTGCAAGCAGCAGCTCGGTGATGCATCAGGCGGCGGTGGTGAGACCAGGTTTGCGTTGTGAAGCGGGCGATGCTCCGGCAGTGCCTTCAGGTCATGGAGTCGATAGCTGCGTTGCTGACGATTTTCTTCTGTTGCAGCACAAAACACAAGTTCCCAGTGCTGTTAGCAGATGAACCTGAAGTCTTTGATGTCCCTGAGACTTCCAAAAGCAGGCAGGCTCTATTTCAAGCCCTTGGAGAAACTCAGAAATAAGTTGTAAAAAGTTCAGTTCAGTTCTTTCACTGTCCAAGACAGAAGCAGCCACTGCAGGCCAGCACAGCAAAGCACACAGCAAAGTGATACTTCCTCCTGACATCTACTCCAGCTCTTCTTCTTGGCAGGTTCCTTAGTCCAAATGAGTTCTAAATTTCTGGGGTCATGGCCCCAATGTTTATGCGCCTTTTCTCTTTGAAGTCTTTGGCAGAATGTCCCTCCTGCTCAGTAAAAAACAGTTATTTCCTCCCTGGTCCAGCTTCATTGCTGGAGGTGTAGACAGCATTGTGCAGAGCAGCCACAGCCTATTCAGGTGTCAGTGACAACTACTCCCACCACTCAAACCCAGGTTGGCCCATTAGCATATGCAGAGCACACCTCAGCTCACTTTGTGTGAGTGTCTGGAGAGAATGCACAAACAGCCCCTGTCAGTCTAAACCCAGACAGTGAATCCACAAGACGGCAGAGGTACACATGATGGTTAAGCAAGAAAATGCCCACTTCCTTAAAGTGGCATTTCTCAACACAAAATTTAAAAACCATCTTTCCTAAAAGATGTTATTAAATCCTGAGTTCAGAGTGCCCAAACTCCAAATCTCTAGCTCTTCCCAATTGAAGGTTACACTTGTAAAATGTTACAAGGCAGCTCCAATGATAGCCTTTGGAAGAGCTAGTCCTTGCAATGGGGAAAACCAAAATACACAGTATTTCACTATCAGGACACTGCACCCTGCTCAGGGGGAGTACCTTGGGCATGCTTTTGGGGTGACTTATATGTAAGAAAAGGGTAGGTTATGGCCTGGCAAGTGGGTGCACTTGCCAGGTCGTCATGGCAGTGAAAATTGTGTGCAGATACTGGAGTGGCCAGTCTGAGACACCTTTGAAAGGCTATTTGTGTGTGTGCCACAATCAGTGCTGCAGGCCCACTAGTAGCATTTGATTTACAAGCCCTGGGCACACACAGTGCACTGTACTAGGCACTTATTAGTAAATCAAATATGCCAGACATGGAAAAAAACAATCATAACACAATTTACAGTAGGAGCTTTAATACCGAATAGCAGTGAAAAGGTACAGAGAGACACTAAACCAGCAACAATTAAGTCCAGCATACCATCAAAAACAGGAGATCAGAAAGCAAAAAGAGAGGGAAAACACGACAAAATATGTCAGGTCTAACACTGCACCACTGTCATTTTTAGGGAGGTGTTCCCTTTCACTTTCCATCATGAAATCTGATTAATGCATTCCCTTGACAGAAGTACAGCTGTCAATTTCTCTAGCCAGTCACTGTCCACCTACTGGAGATGATTTACTCACATGGGAACTTTTGCTTTAGTAAATCCTTTTACCGATACAAATGTGTGTGAATCGCTAAAGTAGTTTTTAACTCATAAAAAGGATATTTGTGTGTGCAAGTAAGACTTTACACATGCCTATAACTTTGTGGATTGAGACCTATGTGGCTAGTGAGAATTTCAGGTATCCCTCTTTCGCAAGTTTGTCTCATTGTCAATATTTTGCTATATGTGCACAGTTTGACTAACTCTTGAAGTCTGCCATCTTGTCATTTTCTCCAGTTGCCACAGAATACTGCTTGATACCATGGATTATGACTACATGGTGAACATACCTAGCTCTGACTTTATGATGAGTCTGAATGAGGAGCTGTGTATACAAATCAATGCAAATGGAGTTCACTCTACTGATAATAATTTGTTTTTATATAGTGGCTTATACTCAACTTCTGCAATTTTAAGCACTGTAACTACACATTACCAATAGAGTACCGCGCATTTTTCTTTTGTAAAAAAGAGAGTCTGAGTTGTCTTCATTGTGGCACATGAATAATGCTAAAAGTTTCCAGATTGTCAGAAAAGGTTCCCTTCTACTGTTGCTTATGTCCATTGGCCATATACGTCACTTACTATGGTTCACCTTAATCCAGGGTTGGGAACATAGGGTTTCTCAGTTTGTGGATGTCAGATACCTGCCAATCTCTCATTGTGTCACATCTGCATTAACACAAGTCTTTTTATTGTAGACATTTCTAACATTATAGAACATTTTGCTCCCCTAAACCAAAATATTTAGATTGCTGGCTAAAAATCCCATCCCATAAGTACTAGCTGTTAGAACAGACAGAAACTGTATTACATTTTGTTTACACTGTGAGCACGTATGGAAAGTTAATGGAATACTTCCTCCACCACCCTATCTGACTCACAGACTCAAGTTCTTATAAAAATATATACATGACATCCATTCGATTAATTTTGTTTAAACCTTGAAAATCTCAACAAAAACGTCTGTAGATTAAGTATTGATTTATTTTATACTGTTATTATAAATGTATTAACACAATCAAGTACATGTATAAATTCATTAAGGAAAAATATTTTTAGAAAAGAAATCAATTTGGAAAAAGATATATCAAACATTGTAAAACTAATCAAGCAGACCCAAAATTCATCCTTTAAACATTAAAAACTTGGAACAGCGAGTCAATTATAATATGTGGGGTATTTGTTTACACTGCTCCTAACCACATAAAAGATATCTTTCAGACTTGTCTTTTATAGACTCTCAATTTCAAATTGTACATCGACTAGGAGTCCATAGTTTCGGCCACATCACTTTGGGCCATCATCAGGATGGATCAAATTTTTATTTCTATATGCATGTAACAATGTCTTGTGTTGGTCAATTACAGTACAAAAACATGTTATCAATTTATGAATAATACATTTTGAAAATTACTCACACAAATAGCAAATCATCTTTTTACAGATCCAGAAAATATTTTATACATTTAACATAATGTACACTAAAATCAAATCACCAAGCAAATCATATAGATTCCCCGTTCTTTCTCCATCACAGGTACATAACAATATTTAATACAATGAATTTAATACAGGAAATTTAGAACAAATATTTACAACAATCCATTAATTTCCCGATCCCTCATACATAGAATTTTACTGTATAGGAACTTTTAAACCAGCAATTTGTCTAGACTCTGACTCATCAGACAAAAATTCTCTAGGATTATTAAATTCCTTATATCTATACTTTCCTCACGAGATGCCAATTGAATCTAATTGTATTTGGATGGAACATTCTATTCCTTATTTGAGCACGTTATCTCTTGTTTATTTTGACCTTCTAAGTCTCTTCTCACCTCAATATTGTATAAATTCCATGGGGAGTAAGGGAATTATTCCTCTGATATTAGTAGAGGGTAATATTCTATTGTCCATCTCATGGACATAACAGTTTCTCTCCTTCCTCTACAATATTTATCTAAACATCACATATAATATAAGTCAAATTCATATTATCGAACCACTAGACATTTACTATCACTACAAATCAATCTTGAGCCCTTTGCTCACTTCTCCACACCCATAGTATCCAAGAACCCACTGTACTTGGGAAAGCTTTTGTCTCCCAAGTAAGTTGGTCCTACTCTTCTTTGTAGGGGCAATTTTATCTGTGACCAAACATGATCTATATTAATTTTAAAATCATTGGGGTGTGTGGACATAAACTATGACTCATTAATCTGAGACCCTGGTACAAACCATTCTCACCTCCTAGATCTCTCAGATTCTTCTGTAGAAGCTCTTGCCTTAGCTCTGTTTCGACTTCAAAATGAGAAAGAACGCCATGTTCATACCATGTCTATAAATACTTGGTGCTATGGAAGTCACTGACCCTTCCATTTTCGCTCCAACCATTTCTCCCTAGCTTATGTGCATCTGCAGACCCAGAATGCTCTTTTGGATGCATAATCAGTGCAGCTCCATTCAGAGTCTGCACAAGTCCCGCCTGGTGCTCAACGATTCCTCCAAATACACTACCACTTAACATCAGTTCCCCATTATTTCAATCTACATGCACTGATTTGGTAAAGAATAATCCTTAGAATATCATTTTTGGGTAAATAAAATATATAATTTTGATACCAAAACATAGTTTATTGGTACAATTAAAAATGTTGTTTAATTTTGATCTAAATAAAATACTTATCTTCTATTTATAAGTGATCATCAAAACACCAGTAATAATAAAAAAAAAAGTAATGTATTGTTGCTAGTATCATCAATTCTATTTTCTCATTGAGCCTGTTCTCTGACGCATCAGTTTGAAAGATACATCTCTCTTCACTGGGGAGAAATCGCTCCATGGTTTCTCTAGGATTGGTTCTCACTCTTTCTATTCTAATTCATCTAATCTCATTCTGTATGTTTCATTTCTGAAAAATATTTTACCAAAGGTGAATTTTTTTCTTTTCTGTGTCTAATGTCTGATCTGTGTTCAATTATACAAGTTCTTAATTCTCTTGTGGTCATACCCATATAGACCTTTCCGCATGGGCACAAAATAGCATAGATTACTCCTTTGGTTCTACAGTTAGTAAAATCCCCAGGAGATTTGAATACTTTCTGATATTTGAAAACTTTTGTTTCAATGGCAAATTCACATATTCTACAATTCCCACATTTATGATTACCTCTCAGTTTTGGAAATTCTCTAATAACTGTAATAGTTTAAATTTGATGCTTGCCCCCTGCATAGCTATGTACTAGGTAATCTCTAATCAATCTCCCTTTCAGCATGTTTCTCATATTCCTCTCTTGTACTACAATTTCTCCCTAACCAGAGAAATTTGTCCGTAAGGTAGGTTTGTTTTCAAACTTAACTTGTGGTCACTCGTATAGTGTAACAATGTGTTGCGATCTGATGTTTTAGTTAAAACGGTAGTTTTTAATGTTCCCTCCTCATGAAATGCATAGGTCCAGGAACTCAATTCTCACTTTTCATGGTAAACATATAATTCTCATCCCAACTCTTAAGCGAGTTTTTAAACTTTCCAAGGTCTTTTGTGTGCCTTTCCAAATAAATTAGATGCCATCTATAACCTGGATCCAGTTATGGATCTGGTTGTAAAAAGACCGACCGTTATCAAAAATCTACCGCTCTTCAAAGTAAGCGACCTATAAATTCAGTATACCGAGAACGAAAATCTTTCTCCCTTTCTAGTCCCTTGTCTAGGTTTATAGATTACATCTTTGTACATCAATACATTTTCCATTAAAGCTATTTTTGCAATTTCGAAGATAAAATCTGTAGGTGTGCTTCCAACATTACTCCTGGAGTTCAAGAATCTCTCCATCACCTCCAATGACTTCCCTTGTAGAATATTACTATATAAAGCTTCTATGTCGCATGTGACCAAAATATCCTTTCTAATCTCAATATTGTATTCCTTCCATCTTATTAATTACTCTTGTACTGCCATGTATGTAGGAGTGCTTTATCATCATAAATGGTCTGATGACATAAATCACTGAAGTCTAGTGATATACCTCAAAGGAAAAATGTATTGCTAAATCACAGGGAGAGAACAAAAGAGATTTAAAAAATACAGTAGTGGTCAGGCCCAATAGTACTAATCCACAGGGACTATAAATTGTATATGAAATATGTTGTTAGCTTTATTTACTCCATTTCAGTGAGAATACATTTTGATTTTTCGTTTGTAAAAAACTGTCACAAATGCGGAACACAGAAGTGACGATTCTATTCAAAATTTTGTTTTCAAATATGCACTGTAAGGCACCATGGAAACTGTTTAAAACATTTTTTTATGTTTTAATTTAACTTTATTTTGTATTGTCAAGAGTGCACATTTCACTCCTCAAAATATTTATTTCTAATTTAAAGTGTAATCTCCCAGTGGGATCTGCAGAAGTTAAACTATGTTCATAAGAACACTGTTTACCTTAAGTGCTTGGTACTGCTTTTTCCACCTCTGAGGCAAAAAGAGTGCTAGATGTTGTAAGGGGTAAGTCAGGGGGAGGGGCACATATGCAACCCCTAAATGACATCCATGAATGGGTAAGAACATGAAGCAATCGGTACGGAAATACCAAATTAATATGATATTCCCCCCGAAAAACTTGTAAATCCTGGTATTTCCATTCCATTGGATTTTACATAGCATCCAGTAATAGAAGTTTTAGGGTGGTGAAGTAACAAGAATTTTAACAAGTCATGGCTGTGGATTAGGCACTGAACCTCCACCCTTTCATAAGTCAGGCATAATGTTTACAAGATTGCAAGGCAGGGCCATCACGTCAGGGAGCGGGTGAACGGAGGAACTGGGCTTTTTGCCCAATGCCCTGTGTTTTTCAGTGAAACTACACTAGTTTCAGTAGGTGCATTGAAGTATAATGATTATGTGGACACTAAATGCCATTGCATACTCAATGTATAGTCACATTATCTGGGGATACCAGAAAACAGATATTGAACATTTACTGATGAAGACAAAATTTCTTAATTACATATTACTCTATATCAAGAAAACAACACATTTATAGCAGTAAAGTAGTAATAAAAGTCAAAATAGACAAATCGGGGAACAGTGATTATGAAAAAAGACATGCTCGGTGATTCATACAACACAATAAAAAAATCAGACAGCGTGAAATAAGTCTTTAAAACCAAACAACAAAATCTTAATTTGTAGTTATTGAAGTTTATTTGCATAAGTTAATTAAAACCATTGCATTACAATAAAATAACATTTAAAAGCACCCTAGTATCTACGCTTGGCCTTATATCAAAGTTAAAAAGTAGCTAAATGACTTCTGAAATATGTGCGGGAAAGCTACATGTTGTTCATTGGACCGTGCCCCGTAGGCTAGGCCTCAATTTTGTTGTCCGTCTCTGCTCCCTCTCTGCAACCCTCTCCCTTTAGCAGCCGGGGCTTTGCCTGTGGGCACCAACTCTCTGCGAAGGATCAGGTGCTATGTGCCGAAATGTAGTCCAGGACTTAAATTTCATGTTTACAGTTGCGCATTCCTGGAGAACCGGCCCCTGTAGAAAGTTGGTCCCTATCTGACTCAGCCGTTTGCCAGTTCCTCCATTCTTTCCGTGCCCTTTAGCGCCATGTGTACTGTCCTTGATCCTGATTCTCTGGTAAAGTGCTTGTGCTTTGTGACTTTGTGAGATTTGAAAGCAGTCCTTAATTAGATAAGATTGCTCTTCATTTGTATCCAGAATTCTGCAAATAACAAAACAGACTTAGAGCAAATCAATGTTGGTATATATGGCAAATGTTGACAGCGTTTCGGCCCCTGGTAATACACCATTTATCAGGACCCTGATTTAGCAGGAAGGCCCGAGATGAGAGCTGGAAGAAAAAGTAAAGGATATGAGACAGAGAGCCACAAGTGTCACTTATAGCTGGTATTGTGGAAAACAAACATGCTTAGAGGATTGAGACCAGTGGCCTTTATTATGAGAGAAAATGAAAGGGAAAAGTACTGTATGGAAAAAAAACAGTAAATGTTCGTGGAAATTTGAGGCACATTGAAAAATAGGTACTTACAGAGAAGAGTACAGCGTATCAAGGACAAAAGAGAAACATGTTAGGACTTGAAATGAGCCAGATGACAAAGAGTAGAAGGGTAAATTAGTATACTGGCTCACCCAGTTTTTAGTGTATTGCCTTGAGAACAATATGTAGTTTCTGTGACAAAGTATCATAAAGCCTGAAGTTGCGCCCAAATATGACTGTCACCGTACATGGAGTCTAGGCACCCATGTGAAAGGTTCTGAAACTGTTCTTGCTTAAAGGTGGGCATGCTACAGAGGAAAGAATGCACCAGTGTATTTATAAAATCAAGCTGCCAGTCATATTTAATCAATAAATAATGCAAGAGATTGTAGTGCTGCCAAATCAAGTAGTTATTGCCATGCAGATGAACTGTGGGGAAAAATCCAGCAGACACGTTTAAGTTGGATGAACAATCTGTACAGGAAAAAGAATTGTGTTGTGTTAAAAGAACTTCTGACAATATACCACTGAATGTCTCTCAATTGCCACTTATGGTGATAGGTTATGGTGTACAGAATATCCAGAAAGTTGAAAAGGCTTTCCTGAGGAGGTTGCTGGCAATTCCAGCTAGCACTTCAACTTATTTTCCATGCAGAATTGGGGATAGGTTATATTTCTGATCGTATTAATTTGCACCCTATCATGCCATGACTATTAATAGAGACTAAGCAGGAAACCTGTTTTAATTGGATGATTTTACTCGATTGTTTAAAATTCAATATGGTCGCAAAAATCCCTTGGTTGGCATACATAAAGTGTGCTCTTGTATGGCCATGTCCGGACTGTATAGCAATCCTGAGGCCATTTCATTTTCTAAGAAGAATATTGTAAAGGATTTCTTGAAACAGTGTCTGATTATTTAATGATCATTACGACACCAGGTATGGAACCATACCTTACTTGGGCTGTAAATGCACAGCATTGATACTTACTTACTTACTCATCTTAGGTTGAAGACTGTTCATTTCCTGGTTGCCTTCCTGGAGCCAGGAATTTGTCGCTAACCTTCCACCACGCCCATGTGATTTCTGTTTGTGCTAGTCCACCAGGCACTTTATTTTTGTTGTTGTAATTTTTATATTCTGTCAGAAAGTGTTTTCTTGATTTAGATTCTGCAATCTGCTAATTTTTGACAATGAAGGCCAGTCATGCTGCACTTACGTTTTTTATGTTCTATTCCAACCTGTCTGGCTAAAAGTGTATTCAATGTTCGATTAAACTTAGACGCACCCTACGAAGGGTGAACATCACATGTACTGGTATTAGTTTTGGATGGGTCCATTGTATGCATCTGTTTGATGCTCCAGCTTTTATAATTATTGAGGTGTTTTATCTGTGAATTGCTGTTTTGTGCTAGTGCATTGTGTAATCTTATTTCTTAATTATATTAATTATTTAAATGGTCCACGAATTGCATTGACCTGTGGATATTTTGAATTGTATCTTTTGAGGTCATTTATTTTAACCAAGTAAAAAATGTTTGAATTGGATTGGCTGCCTGTCATTATTCTTGCATGCCTCAAATGAACGGTCCCCAATCTCTATAAATTATACCCTTGTTTGGCTGTCATCAAATTAGCTATCTTCAAATCCTTCCCAGGTGTTTATGTTCTGCAACTGGCTTGTTGATTTAAATGTGATGTGTGGGCATCTGTAGGACTTTCTGCAGGTGGCAATGGGATGTTTTAAATTGAGTGAGAAACTCTAGTAGCCCAGTTCCAAAGGTTGCTAACAAAGATATGAACGTGAGTTGAAGGCCTGATATATGACTAATATAGTGTTAAACCAAGCCTTAAAATGACATTGGCATATAAACATCTATAGAAGACCTGAATGCACAGATTCTGTCCTTATGTTGTCTGAACTTCAACAGGATAATCATACAAATGTGACCTTTATTTCTGTCAAAAACCAAGTAATAATTCAGATCTGATGCAGCATCGAATTTCCATAGGAGATTTGCACAACCTTGAGGGTCTTTTATTTAGTTTTCCACTTTCTCAAGCATGATTTTGAATTCTATAGGGCGCTAGGCTATCAGTTCTCTTGGGAAGCAGTTAACTAAGATTAGCAATATGATTCGACCTAATTGTCAAACTCAGCAAGCAATAACCATAACTTTTGTTGAGTAACACAATTTAATATGATCTAGTTGGTGGAACGCAATTGTATTATGTACATTAGCAACATCTGTCAATGACCATCAAGTCCAGTGGGTTTGGCAGCGACGTAAGGGAGGCTCTTCCTGTAAGAGCATAGTTCAGACCAGATTGCAAGTTGCCCTACAAATCTTGTCAGAATGTAGGTGTGACTGAAGCACTGGATAACTACTAAGTGATGTTTGATTAAATGCATGCATTATAAGTTTGTTCTTGAGAGCAAATTGTGTATCAATTATATTTAAAATTGGAGTCTGACAGACCCTGGATCCATTTTCAGGTCTCGCCTAGGCAGCGCTTGCGCTGTCTCTTCGAGACATGCTGTATTCAGGTACGTACTTTAAGCTCCGCCCATTTTCCCACCCATCTTTTCAATTGGCTCCTGTTACTGTCCTTTGTAATGGTGGCTTTTGATGTGTTAATAGGCGTAGTAGTCACTCCTTAGTGCCTCCTTTTCTCATGTTGTAACCTCCCATGAGGGCTGCCCCTCTCACATGTGTGGTTACTCGGTATGTTTTATTTACAGTCTGTGAGCACTATTTTCTTACATGACTTTCTCCTACCTGCTGTTGCAGTCAGGACACGCTTTCCCGCAACTTACTGACTTTTTTTGTTTTTGCAGTGCAGCACGCTGTGCTTGGACTTTAACAATGGCGACCGCGTGACTGTTCTTTTGTTGTGCGCGGATCGCCCAACTCTATTTTTGCAACGTTGTATTTTTTTCTACCAGTGCTTCATTTTTATTAGCAAAGGTGGCCACGCGTGATATATTTTAACTGTGCGGCTCGCTCGACTTGCACCTTTTAATTTATAAAACATGTTTTTTTTGGCAGCGCGGCACGATTTAACTATAGCAATCGCATGCCTTTTTTTTCGTCAAGGCCAGGCACCCAGACAAGCATTTTGCGTCACTTTTTTCAGCCAGGCACCCAGACATGCATTTTGCGTCACTTTTTTTCAGCTAAAAGAGCAAGGACGTAGAGATTTGTGTTGTCTTTGGCCCTAGTGACCATAAAAACAAGCCTTGCTTGAACCATAGCTCAATCAATGCAGCAGCAGAAACAACCACACGCTGAGAGCGAGCTGAGAACGGTGATGTTACGTGCCATGATGTCACTTGCATACTGCCTAACTTGGTTAGTCCCCCCACTTCTTTTTTAGGACATGTGCCCTGCCTACAGCTGTATCTACCAGACCTAAAAACAAAGATCCAGATGAGCACACGTGCTGAAACTTACTGGCCTGCAGATGAGTTCTTGGAAATAAGTTCCATTCCTGGAACTGAATAGCATTTATTGCAAACAAACCGCTACCCTGTCCTTTTCTAAATGTGCTTGTGGTTTCATAGTTCTGGAAGTTCCTGGTGCGCTCCCTGCAGCCAACTGGCCCTTGCCTTGAGACTGAACACCCACCACTGAAGGCCTTATATAAATAATATTCATAATTTGTGGCGTTTGCCTAGCACTTTCTATCTCACCCTTAACAGATCTTTCACACAATGTAAATGATTACTGTCAAACAGCACGGTTATGATATTCATAATGTCATCCACAGAATGATTAAAGGAGGAGTCTGTCCGCTGGGGTTTAAACCTATGACCTTAAAAATACCCGCATATCTCAGGAGCAAGCGCTTCTACTACCTAGCTTACTGGACGGCTAAGCCCTCACACACCTTATAAACATACTCATTGCTTGTAACATCCTGTCTAGCATTAACCCCTCTCTGGCCCTCACATTCCCTCAACACTCATAGAGAAGCATCTAACCATCACCACGCAGTGTCTTCAATCCCTTCTTCACCCCTCTTTTAAACCTCACGTCAATTCGTCCCCCTCCTACCTGTCCTTTAAACACTCGGCTGTGCCCTCCAAGTTCCAGCCCTTCTGCCATTCACCACTCCTAACACCTGTGCCACAGCAACTAAGAATCCTGCCGCCTCTGTTACCCTCACACATCAATGCTCTCATAGGTCTGCATCTGAACCCCTTCCTGAGCCAGCTATCTCTCGTTCTACCTTTACTAACCTTCATACCACCTCTACTAACTCTCATACCGTCACCATATCTATTATTTATATCATAACTTCTAACTCCCAAGTAACAATGACTTAGGGATAGGGGCATAGATTAGTGCATAATTGTTTCATTAGGGTACTTGCATTATGATAATGGAAAAAATGGCCTATAATAAACAAGTGTCAATGGAACTTACTGTATTATTAATTTGAGGAATATTGGAATATTCATTGAATGCTTAAGACACACATTGGGTGGCAAATGGTATATCGCTCTGTATTTCTTTTGCAATGTCAATATAAATATACTTCAAAATAAAATAATATTAACTTTTAAATGACAAACAGCAACTTCTAACTGTTGTTTCACCTGGTCTAATCCTCAGACCAACTTACCCAACTCCATACTACCTCTGGTCATTCTCATATCATTAACACCCCCTCAGAATATTAAACCACCACTTCTAACTACCTCGTCATTTCTCTGGCTCTTCTTTGCCCCTTTTTCTGCTCCTTATACCAGCTCTTTCAACATCCGTACCACTGAGTCTTAAAACGTATCAACCTTTTCTCCCTCTCTTCCAACCTTCAAAGCCATAACACTTCCAGCCTCCGCGCCATCTCTTCCCAATCTTGGGCTGAAACTTTCTCAGACAAGAAGCACCTAGAGGTTGTACTGTGCACGATGCCAGACAATAACAAGCATTTGCAATACAAAAGGTCTTGCATTACTGAAAGTTTGAGCTATTTTTTTTCCTGCTGTTTTATATAGTGCGTACTGGACCTGAAGGTATCAAAGCGCTTTGCATGAGCACCAGTTGCATTACAGACAGATGCATTCAATATTAGGCATGGGGAGATTAGGTGGTTTGCCCAGAATCACAAGATGCTTGAGCCTCCCGGCAGACTCGAGCCTGGTTTCCCAGCTTCAAAGTCGGCTGCTCTAGCTGTTAAGCCATGGCGTTGCAAATAATAATGCTTTTTAGATTTTTTTTGTTAAAAAATATCCCAGCAGTAGCATAAGTAAGGCTGCAGTACCTTATGTGCCTAATAGAAGTTCCTTTATAACTCCAGAGGGACACCTAGTATCAGCCTATGGTACTGCACCCTTTTCTTGCTTCGTGGAATTTATTTTATTACATATGCTACTGCTGGGATATTTTTTAACAAAAAAAACATAACAAACATTATCATTTGCAACGCCAATAGCTCAAACTTTCAGTAATGCGAGACCGATTGCATTGCAAATGCTTGTTATTAGTTTGTATGTGCAAAAGAAATAAATGATAAATGTACAGTTTGATTATGATGCTCCCTCCATCCTTGTCCTTATGTTTGCTTCTACATTAGGAGGATAAGACGCTTTATTCACAAAGTTTTGCTTGTCAAACCTCTGACTATCAAGTGTACAGTGAACAAATCTTACTTTGGATGCACAAGGGAAAAGTCGTCAGGGGTGAAAGGCACTTTTCATTCCTAGTCATTTGCGGACGCTCGATCTTCTGCTCCAATGGCCCATGTTTCATACTCTTAAATCACTAGCTTAAGAACACACTCTGTCCTAATATTGCTACAATTTGAAGTTGGCATCCAAGTGCCTACATAAAGCTACCATTTTTTTGTCAAAGCTCCGTCCATTTAGCCAACACAATATATAGCATGAGAAGAGGGCAATACTACATTGGAACTAGAGTGAGGGAGGGATGTCAAAACATTTTACTAGTGATACAAAAATGCTCAGGGAGAATAGGAAAAAGAACCATTATTAGGGGAAACCACGCATGGGGCTCGTGATGGAAGCAAGCTTTAACAAAGCCATCTGTTGTGGCCTCCATTGACTTAATGAAGCAAAGTATAGTACATGTAGTTTGAAGAAACATATCATGAGCTGCAGCAATGTGTGGCTGTAAACATGGCAAAAGGTGGGTTGTGAGACACGCATGTTAAATTTCTGAAAATTAATTTATTATGCTCTATATGCTATACTGCCTCTGTGAGAAATTGGGTTGTTGGTTGAGGGAGTGTGAGCCCTTCTCAAAGTGCCACAAACCTTGTCAGGGTAAATGCCAAAAGTCATTAAATTAACCTGTGCCTCACCCTCTGGTATCTCAGCACAAACGTTGTCAGGCTTAACTTTGAGTGCTGTATAAATACTTTACATATTGCCTCTAACAGCAATACAGTGAATACACCACACAAGAAAAGTCCCACACCAATTTTGAAAAAAAGCTTACAATTTATTAAATTATTTTACACCAAAATGACAAAAATCCAATCATTGGAACTGGAGATTTGCAATTTCAAAGATTTAAAAATAGCACCTACAAGCACAAAGCGCCATTCACGGTGATCTGGTCGTGTGAGAAGTTCAGGTCAAAAGGGATGGATCCTGGGTCGGATACAAGGACCAGGTTAGTCCAGCTGGAAAAGTTACCTTCTAAACTCCAGCATGAAGAGTCCTGTTCATCCTGGAGAAGGCTGCAAGGAGCAGGGAGACTGTTGCGGATGGTAGTCCATATAGCATGAAGATCCTGTCGTGTGTTGCATACAGTCGTTGCTGGAACTTTGCATTACCGCAGGCTGTCTGTGCTGTAGCGCAAAGTGTCTGGTTCATCAGAGTTTCTCGTTGGTGATAAATTGTTGGCACTAATGGGCCCGTTTGCAGTCGCGAAGAGCCCAAAACTTCAGGATTTCTCATTTTCTTCTCGGAGGAACTCAACTGATCCAAGGTTCGAGGACCTGGGAGCCACATCATGGGGTCAATAAGTCACTCCAGCAGACGCCAGCAGGGCTCAGAGAAGGCCAGTTGCAGGTCCAGGCAGTTCAAGTGCACCAGGTTAGCTGGGCAGTTGCAGGAAGACCTCTGGAACTTGTTGTGTCATTGTAGCTCAGAACAGGAGGCCAGCTAACTAGCCCTTGGAGTCACTCGGGTAGCCTAGATGAAGGGAGCAGGTCCAGTCTTCCTTTTCAGACAGCAGGGTAGGCCTCAAGCAGAAAGGCAGTCCTCTGGCAGTAGGGCAGACCATCATCTGCAGTATCCACAGGTGCAGAAGTGTACTGAAGACAAGGTCTGATGGTCCTGATTTTATACCTGGTGGCCCCTTTGAAGTCAGATGTTTCTGGAGTTTTCCTCTTACAGTAGTGTCTGGAATTTCCTACCTTCCTGCCCTGGACCCAGTCTGTCTGGGGCACAATAGGCGAGTGTGAAATTACTTGTAAGTGTGTTGGGCCAGTGCTTTTGAAGTGCAAATGTGGTAGGTGACAACTCTGCCCACCCCACCAGCCCAGATGGACCATCCTGCCAACACCCAGACCCTCATTTTGATACTGTCTGGGAGGAATATACAAAGGCCAACTGCTTCTAGTCATGTGACCAAGTATACAGGCAGCAGGCTCCAAATGGTTAGGACAAGAAAATGCCATCTTTCTAGTTTTCAGAATTTTCTTAAAATCCGACTTTACCATTAAAGAAGATTTTAAATTACAAATCCTCAGACATCAAACATGACATTGATGCCTGCTCCCAAAAAAAAGTTATCACTTATTAAATGTAATAAGGTAACCTTGTGTTATCCTATGGAAGAGGTGGGCCTTGCAATAGTAAAACTTAAAAATACATGTCTCACTTTATGAAAGCAACACAGCCTGACTTTTGGGCTGTTTAGGGTCTACCCTAAGGGTGTCTTATATGTATTGAAAAGGAAAATGTAGGCCTGGCAAAGTTTCTTTTGCCAGGTCAAAATGGCAGTTTAAAGCTGCATACACAGGCTGCAGTGGCAGGCCTGAGACATGTTTGAAGGGCTACTTAAGTGAGTGGCACAATAAGGGCTGCAGGCCCACTAGTAGCATATATTTTACCAGCCCTGGGTTTACGGTACCCAGCTTTAATAGAAACGTACAAGTAAATTAAAAAGGCCAATTGGGTGTGAGCCAATTTTAACATGTTTACATGAGTGAGCACAAGCACTTTAAGAACTGGTTAGCAGTTGTAAACTGCACAGAGTCCGAGAGTCAATAAAAACAAATTCAGAAAACCTGTTAGAATTGCTTTGTGGTGTAGAAGTGTAGAACACCGCTGATATTGCAGGTGTAATGTGCATAATGAAGAGAGTTTCTGGGGAATGCTAGAGCAGTGTAGGAGTTCTGGTGCTCAGATGCATGGGCTGTTTGTGTCAGCTGCCTTTAGAGTACACTTGTAAAGATCAGAGGTGTGAAGGTGTATCAGATACCAAATTTGGCAGAAGCTTCAAAGCATGGCTATGCAGAATACACAGGTGTTCTCCCTATCTCTCTATGACGGAAGAGCTGGCCCTAGGCCTGTTCAGATGGATTCTTATACTTCCACGGACATTCCATAAAGGTAAAACTTACCTGGGAACCACAAAAATGTCATCCATTGCATGCTCTGTCCCTTTCCTGATTCCTTGTGATTTTCCTGCAGAATCTTGATTGACACCTGTCAACCAACCATCTGCTACTTCTTGGAGGAGAGTGCTGGATCCTCCGTGGTCCCCACCAATGAGCCACAGAGCAGTCTGGTGCAGTGGTGGAGACAAGCTTGTCTGCATCCCAGAAAACCTGCATGGTGCTTGCCAAATGGCCCATGCTCCCATCACATGTGCCTATCTGGAATGAGCGAGTTCATTATGTTAGAACTTGGACCAACTGGTTTGTTTGCCACCTGCTGAGAGTGTGGGCTATTGGGGATTGAGCTGTAGTCCCTGCTGCTGTTTTCTCTCCAGTATGTGCTGAGGTGAGTTAGACATAGCTAGACTTGAGGCCTTCCCATGAAAGTGGTCTGTTTTTAGTTGCTTAATCTCATGCTTGCAGCTGGACATTTGATGTGCTTGCCATGTAACTGAAGCTAACTTGCTGCTCCACTGTTGTGCAGCCTATATGTCTGGGGACATGTTCTGAGGAGCTGGCTTCTGCAAGCTTGGCTTCTCCATAGTGCAACTTCTAGCACTGCTTGGAAGCGTTCGTTCATAATGGAGTGAGCCCTCTGCTTTGATGGCGCTGTGCCCTGCACTTGAATCGTGGCAGCAGAGAGAATCCTGTTAATTTTTGGCTCTGTATCTCCTAAGTATTGTCTTAGTTTTCAAAGGACATATTCTGACAACGGGTGCTGCAATCACTTGCACTTTCTCTTCAGTACAGCAGCCCATAAACAGTGGAGCTTGAAAGTGAGTGGCTGTTTCCATGTTTGGTGCTAATTCGCCCTCAAGTCTGGTACTGGTTTTGGGGTAGATGACTTGGGATGCTTTCCCTTCTCTGACACTGCTGAGACACTGGTCTACTTGTTTTTGTGGTTGAGGTCCTTCTTCTTTTCAATGACAATTGTAGCTGCTTTATATTTCGGCTGTCCTACCTCTCCCCCCCATATTGTTTATCATATTGGAGGTGGCCATTTTGCTACTCTGGTGTGCTCGGACCACTTAGTCACAATAGAAAGAGAAGTAGAATTTCCCTTGTTTGTATTTAAATTAAAAAAGGCCCATCACATCAGGATATGTTTTCAAGAAGAAAAGCAGTAGGACTGCCTTAATTGCTGTGATATCTTTATCACAGTACTGAGGTATAATCTTGTTTTTAAGATAATTAGAAAACCTGTCATATCACCATAGAATATTAGCATAACACATTGAAGTGCCATGACACTGTGTTAGAATTAGGGGTTACCAGTGCTAAAAGAGATCTCAACCCTCATACTACTTAAACCACATTTCTAGGGGTAAGTGTGCTAATTTCTTTAACCTGCTTGCTTGGCCACGACTAGTTGGTATCCTTTACAACATTAATTTGTCTTCTCAGCTTAAATCAGGGCAACATATCCTACTACCCACAGACTCCCTGCTGAGGTCCAGGTTTACCTCTAGGTTCCACTGATTTCTCACAATTTTGCCTTCACTTCACTAGTTAATTAACTTACCTGCCCCGGCTGCTGTTCGACCTTCTCTAACACATCTTGCTCATGAAAAATTACCATTATCGATCTCCTTCTCTTTCTAAACACCTTACCAAAGCAGGACCCACTGTTGAAATATACTAAACTCATAAAACATAATATGAGGGTAACCTCAAAAGTGATCTTTTAATTTTCACCTCTAGTAATGCAGGATAGGTGATTTTATTGTGAGACTTCGACTGTCTACCACTGTCAACATATCGTACGGTCATATCCTAGCAGTCTCCCCATCTACAGATTTGACACCAATATGTCTGTCTCCATCTTCAACTGCTGATTCTCATCCCTCCTGGTTATTACTCCATAACTCTTTCCACATCTCCACTCCCACAGCCTCTCTTGTGGTTATCTCCCCGTTCCCATCTTACAGCTACTCACATTCAAATGACAATGATGGCTTTAAATCCTCAAGTACCATTACTAATCACTACTAGTCTTCAGTCTCTGATTCCAACTCCTGCTCATCCTCTTCACCTGAACTGTCTAGACTGCTCACTCCCCTCAATTTCTCGCTGACCAGATTTCAACACACTCTGGGTAATCTTAATCAATGTCCTCCTTCCTCTCCCGTTTTCCCTTGCACTCAAACTCTACTACTTTTCTGTCTCCCACCCATTTCTTTCCTTGCCACCTCTTTTGGCAGATCCTTCTTAGCTTCTCGCTCTAACCCTTCCCCTTACCATTCATATCCTACTCCTTGCACTGACCCAACACTCCTTGTACATGATGTCAGATATTCTCCTAATCACGCTAATTTTCTACCAAACAAACCTACCATGAATCCCACTGAGTGGATAGTCAATCAATCTACCCCTCTCCAAGGGGTACTTCAGCTTTTGCATCAGCTTGCCAAATCCAGCCTGCCTGCCATTTTGCATGGCCTGGACCCTCCTCCTATTACATCCAAACCCCATTCATATTACACTACGCACAAGACTAATATGGCTTAACAAATGGAGAAAATCAATTTACTCACACTTGCAGTCAAGCAAAGTTCCCATTCTATTGTCAATATGCGTATCGGACAGCAATAATCAACATAAAAGCTTGTATAGTAAGAACAAAAACAACTGGCTACCACAGAGCAACCGGAACTCTTCCACTGAGAACAAGAACCTGTCTTGGTGGTAGGGAAATTCAAGACCTTGTGAAAAGTTGTGAAAGCCAATTTACGCCTTTTTAACCTAGCTCCTCCCCTACCCATATAGACTTCCCAATCCCTAACCTCAGACCTCCTCGTTCTTCTCCACCACCTTAAAAGATAGGATAGACTACCCTTATCCAAGTACCTACTGAACGGCTAGCAACTCCCTTCTCTAAAACCATCTACTCCTCCCTTCTGTGTCTATTGCATAACTGCTGCTTAGCAGTTAAGCACTGTATGGGGATCTTCACCACTATCAACCACAACTTTGACATCCATACATTTACAGAAACTAGCTTTAAATACCCTTCACATAATGTTGTCAATCGCGTTTTTCCTCCACACTACTCTATCCTTCAATGTGAATGCAAGGACAGGCAAGGTAGCAGAATTGCAATTGTCCACAAGAATGAGATCCACTGTAGAAGACTTCCCACTTACCAATATCAATCTCTTGAAGTCTCTGCTCTCAGCAACTGTGCAGTTAGACTGAGGGCCAGATCTAGGCCCTTTGGCGGATGGGCCATTGTTCGACTGATCCACCCATTAGTCTGACAGTTAACTGTCCACTGTATTTAGGGTTTGGGCTGATGGACAATCTTCAGCCATGATGCAGGAAGGACCATTGGCTGCCCTTTAATCCTTTGTCTGTTCCAACATTCCACGTTATTGGACAGCCCTTTGCCAGCGTTGGTATTAGTAGACTGCAGTCTCAGTGGAATGGAGCGACCCTTGTAGTGGATGAGAACAATGGCTGGTGGGGTGTCAAATGGTAGACAGGTCCGTCAATGTAAACCTGCTCAAAAGGAACTAATCAACAACACCTGCAGTTTCTACTACAAAATACTCTCCTCAAAGCACACAAGCCATTTGCCACTCACAACAAGCTGCAGAGCTCCTATCTGAAATCTTTCAACAGTGGCTTATAGAATATAGAAACCAACCCAGATTCTCAGAAAATGAGTTAACTGTGATGGTGGAGGAGGATAATTAAGGTTCAGCTTTAGTTGTTTGGAGCTCAAGCCCCAAAAAACATCAGTGACCCAGAGGAGAGCCGGAATTGTGGATAAGGGGAATGCTGTCACTAGGGGGTGCATTTTCTGCATAATTTGCTACGAAATTATGTGAAATGCAAATCCTTCATTTTGTGCTATATTTTACTGCAAAATGCAACCTCACGTCAATTTTTGGTGCAAAGAAGCATTTTAACAAAGCACTGACATCCAACGCCTCATCTGCAGTGAAATAGAGTAATGTGTATATAAAAGCCCTGCATGAACACTGCAAAGTGGCCTGTTCCTGGTAGCCAAAATGGAATAGCGGTGTCGCTCAACTGTAGCACACCATACCTCTACCAACAACAGACTGTGTGGAAGTGACACCTTTGCCTACTGATGCCTACAATTGCTTGAGAGTCTTTAGCAAAAATACAGTGAGATACTGTGTAAGAACAGTGGCGTAGTTTGCCCCTGCACGGTGTATCTTGCCAACAGTGCAAAAGGATGTGGGTTGAGCCACAGGGAATTAGCAACCCTAGATGTCTTTGCATCACACCTTCATACTGCCTAACTGATATTCTTTCTAGATTGGGTGTAATATTTTTACATTGACATGAAATACTTGTTTTTAATGGAACAGAAGCATTGGGATGTACTTTCTTTTTTTGTAATCCACTTTGGGATTTGAGTGTGCTGTGTGCCCACATTAAACTCCCTTAGAAGCCCATGATTGTTCACCATCTCTACCACTGACTGTCAAGTGCTTTAGGAATTGGACCTGGCACAGTTTTGTGACGACATTATAGGATTGACGCTGGGAGAAAAGAGCCAAAAAACCCTAGCCTCCATGTGTGCACCCCACCCCCCCCCCCAGTAGCTCAAGCCTGCCCTTTAGACCTTCAAATGCAGTTTCACAATGGGCAACATAATAAGCTGTGATGTATATGAAGTGTTAACAATCAACACACACAAGCTTGATTGAAAAAAGAAAAAAGGTTTGTCATGTCCAAGCAACTTATAACACTATATCAACACCACAATACACAAAAAAAGAACAAATGAGAAAAGTTGAATTTTCTGAAAAACAATTATATTCCTGAAACCTGGCTGCGTATACTAATATGTGGAAGATACCTAAGGAGTAGGTGGCCATACGCATAGCAGCACAATGGTAACACCTACTTCAGCAAATGCAAGTAGCATAATAGTCCACGGTCACCATGCACCAAAACATTCTTTTAGTCGAACAAACACGTGCCATAGAAATATGGTAAAAAACAGAATATTACACAGATGATAGGTTTATAAACCCACTACCATTTCAACTATTCGTTCTAAACTCAGTTTAAGTTACTCTAAGATGCCCAATCTACAGTTGTAGTAAATGTAGCAGGATAGCAAGGCTGTCACCTAGGCTTTGAATTAACATGTACTTCAGAACAAATTTGCATTAACACAATATCTCTAAACACCATATCACACAGAATGCATGTCATTCTCAAAGAATAAAGGGATATTGTAAGACAGGAATTCAGTCACAAGACTTTACTGTGTATCAATAGCCCACTCAATAAATCTTAGATACATTTCTTAAAATTAAAATTCAGCTCCTATGTCCCGTCAGTGGGGTGAGGACAATTAGTTACGAGGCTTCTAGCCCTACAAACATCAATAATGGAACAATGTTCAATAGAACAGAATCGGAACTTTAGTAAAAACTATAATTTCCAAAAAGTCACACTGTGTATTTGATTTATTTTTTTCAAGGTGAAGCACCAAGATCAGTCATCTACCTCTTCAGCATTGTCCACTCTGCCTGAGGATACAAGATCCCAGGCCTTCAGTGGGAGATGCACTCCTGTTGACACGGATCTTAATGACCCATTAGGTTTGGCTGACCAGCTCCCTAGACCCCCCTTGCTCTCCCTGACAACACAAGACCTAGAACATACAGCAGTCTTGTCCTTTTTACCAATATCTGTGCACCCACAAATTCCATGTGGTCCAAATCTCCTGATAACTGTAGCCACCCCTGTCTGGGCTCCCCTAACAGCCACAGCCATACCATCTGCTTTGCAGTCACACCGCTACAACTGTTGCCAGCCAGTCAAATTCACAGCCTGTTTTGGAAAGGGCTGGGGCAAGGTCTGCTGCTGACCAGGAGGCTCACAATGTGCCGCCGGCAGGAGGCTCAAATGTTGCCACCATGGGTAGAGACCTGATAAATCCAACTGTTTGGCAGGAGTATCAGCTGGACCAGGTTATTGAACTGATAAAGGCCCAGAACTATATCCTGAAGTGCCACCTTAGTATGAAAATTCTACATTTTGGGGTGGTGCATGATGACTTCAAAACATTGACTGCAGAAGTACCTGATTTAGCTGCTGCTTTCCGTGATCAAGCACAATCTGCTACCAGCTCTGTCCCTGAAACATCTACAGCTGGCAGCACAATGGAAAGCGAGACGCTGCTGACCAGAGCCACCTGTTATCACCCCATTCACTTCACAATGAGGATGTTTCAGCTGCACTTAGGAGAGGACGTTCATCTGGGCCAGTCCCCACCCTTAGCTCCTACTGATCAAGAAGACTTAGAAAAGGAAAACAACAAAACAATGTAGACATCCTTTCAAGGTTTCCAGTATGGCTCACATTGAACTGATATGGTTTGCAGGGACAAGAATCATCTTCGGGTGCGTGCATTGCCCCCCTTTATTAAGAC
Organism: Calotriton arnoldi; assembly: GCA_963921515.1. NCBI lineage: Eukaryota > Metazoa > Chordata > Amphibia > Caudata > Salamandridae > Calotriton > Calotriton arnoldi. Next base: position 279,386 of record CAWUFW010003154.1, on the reverse strand, counting down.
TCTTCCCAGTAAATGGGGTGTGATCTGCATACATTATGAAGTATCTAGCATCTAGGTAATACCTTCATTTTTTCACATCCTTTTTCTATCATTAAGTACTTTTGCTTCTGAGGACAATTTCATACTAACGAAGCGGATAGGTTTTTCTTGTTTGTTGCTTACTAAGGAAAGAACTGCTCCATATCTGCCATCTGAAGGATCGGTTTGTAAGATAAATTGTTTTCTAAAGTCTGGAGATTGTAAAAGAGCTTTTGATGAGATGATGGCTTTAAGAGTTTCAAATCATAATTGGTTGTTGGTAATCTCTCTTTTTTTTTTTTAATATACCCATTAAAACCAATTACAATATTATTCAACATTTCATGTATATACAGGCAATACATTATTTAAAATGTCAATATATAAAAGGTAACATTAGCAAAAAAAATTAATATCTATTGGTTTGTAAAACATTTCATAAATATTATTGCATTGGATCCGTTACGAACATAATAAATAAGGCACAACAATACAGAGGAAAATGAATACATAGAGTGATAAAATCTCAATAGCAGCAACGACCAGAAACCTATTATAGCCTATTATTGTGGGGTAAGTTACAGTACAGCTTAAGTCACTTCCCCGCTTCCTCTCCTCCTACTAGTATCAAGGCACTTCATGTTCTCTCTCCACCTAGCTATGGGTGCCCAAATTGCCTGCCCCAACTTTCTTGCTTCCCTGCCCCGGCATGAATAAAGTGCTATCTCTTGATTATAGACCCCTAGGAGGCGTGCTAACCACATTTGTAAGGTGGGGGAGTCCACATCCTTCTATCTTGAAGCTAAAAGTATCCTGAGAACAGCTACGCAGATAAATATAAAATATTCTTCCACAGTATCTATATCCAAACTGCTATTGTGGCCCATTATCATCAGGGTAGGGGATAGATTAATTCTCCGCCCTAGCAGCCCCTCCCAGAACCTTACCATCTCATTTTTAACTGATAGTAGCCTAGCACAATCATAAAACATATGCACCAGCGTAGCTGGTCCTTCCCTGCATCTTGGACATTTATCATCTTCTCTTTTGCCCCAGTTGAAAAATTTAGCAGGGGTAAAATATAAATTAAATAAAGTTTTATAATGTTGCGCCTTTAGGTTAGTTGAGCGAAAAGTTTTATACGCTAATAGCAGAGTCTTATACAAATCAACTTCTGGATCATTTAATTTCGTAACCCACATGGCTTCAATTTTCTCCAAATCAACCTGAGTACTTTGTAACAATAAACTATAAATATTCTTGATTCTTCTACCACTCCCTGCTATTAGCTCCATTAGTGGGATTCTTCCCCCAGGGGATATCATTGGCCTACGACCAGCAAAAGATTTTTGAATTTGAGCATATTTAAATTATTGGCTGGTTGGAATCCCAAACTTCTGTTGTATAGCACCGAAAGAGAATAGCTGGTCTGATTCAAATATGTCTCCTACCGACGTTAAACCGAGTCGTTCCCAGTACCTTCCCATCATATCATAAAAGGAGTGCGGTAATGCATGTGAGCGCCATAATGGTGTATAATAATGAATTTTCGGGATTATCAAGGCTTTCTACACCTTATTCCATAGTTCCCATGCGCTGTACATGACCGTAAAGTGCACATTCTTATAATAGCTCCCATCTACCTGGCACAATAACAGCCTACGAGCCTCTTTTCCTAAAATAAGTTTGTATATCGAAGGGAGTGTATCGTTACGTCCTTCCTCTGCATCTTCCCTTATAGCAGGGAGGAGTAATAACTACATCTGACACAGTAGGCATGCCCAATGATAGAATCTAATATTTGGGAATGCCAGCCCACCCCTCACCTGCGGGAGTGTCAAATATTTTAAAGAACGCCTGACTTTCCTGTATTGCCAAGTAAGGTTTGAGAACATGGCTTCCAGCGTCTTCATAATATCTTCATCTATCATAAGTGGAATAGACCGGAACAGATAAAGAATTTTTGGCAACATAGTCATTTTAAGAACATTTCCTCTTCCAATAATGGAGAGATGCAAGCCGTCGATCCTTTTGAGATCTGTAGAAATTTTCTTCACCACTGGATCAAAATTGATCTTGGCTATTGTATTAACTGCTGGACTAATACATACCCCCAGATAGATAGCATTCTCTGTGCACCTTGGATCATTAAAACTGATGTTGTCTGTACATACTATAAGAGTCTTGCTTTCATTCAGCAGATATCCTGATCTCAGCCCAAATTCCTAAGCTATAGCGGTGGCTTCCCTAATGCGCTAGCCGGATCAGTAGCTAAAATAGCTAGATCGTCCGCATAGGCGAGTATTTTAGTTTCAGAACCTTTAGTAATGATAGGCTTGATATCTTGACACCCCAGCAATCCTTCTATCAGAGGGTTTATGTATAGGGCAAACACTATGGGGGAACAGGGACACCCCTGTCTAGTCCCTCTTGATATATAAATATTATCCGAGGTTTCCCCCATTAATTGTATTCATGCCTTTGGATCCGAATACATTGCCTTGATTGCTCTAATAATTCTAGGCCCAAACCCTTTCTGCTCTAATATTCCCCATAGAAAGCTCCAGGCCACCCGATCGAACGCTTTTTCAGCGTTGAGGAGGATCATGGCCATCCGTCCCCCCGTCACAGCCTGGATATCAAATAGCGTGATGGTCCGCCTAATATGTTCTATCGTCCCCCTTCCGGGGATAAACCCATGCTGCCACGGCGAGACCAGACGGCCTATAACCCTCCCCAATCTCTTGGCTAATAATTTGGAGTATAGTTTTGTATCAGCATTGATCAGGGAAATAGGTCTATATGAAGATGGATTATCCGTTGGTTTACCTTTTTATGAAAAACTATAATATTCGTATCTTTCCATGATTCAGGAATTTGGCCATTATGTTGTATTCCTACAAATAAATCTAATAATAGAGGAGCGATCACGGTATGTATATGTCTGGAGATTTCTAATGGGATACTATCAGGGCCAGCTGCCTGCCTTTCCTGATGGTAACTCCTGTAAAGCTACTAATACTTCCTCTAATGAAAAGTCCCTATCTAGTTCCTCCTTTACCTGGCTATGTAACTGGGGTCCCAGTTCAGCTTCCTCTAATCTAGGCATATCTACATGCTCCTCTTCCTTATAGAGTAGCTGATAATACTCCTGAAATACCCTGAGTATGTCGTTAGTCTACGTGTATGTTTGATCGTCCTTTCGTATGGCAGCTATTTGATTCTTGATATTTTTCTGCCTGATTCGAAGCGCTAATAGTTTCCCAGCTTGCTCTCCGGTCTCATATACTTTGCCCTGTTGCGTCTGGTATTCTTCCGCTGCTTTCTGTGCTAACCATTTATTGAACTCGGTTTTTATGGCCAAAATCCGGTGTTGTAAATCTGTTGCCTCCTGCCCCTGAATTATTGCTACTGTGTGCAGTTCTTCTGCCCTGGCTAGTTCACCTAATAGCCTATCATTTTCAATCCGGGCCTCTTTTCTTTGCCTTGCTACGAAGCTAATCGTTTCACCCCTAAGGGCAGCTTTCAATGCATCCCATACCGTGTTTCGACTAGCACTGTACCTATTGATATGTAAAAAATCCTGGGCCTATTTCTTCATGTGTTCTATATATGGCTTATTAACCAGGAGCTTTCTATCTAGTGTCCAATTATTATGTATCTGATTGGGGGTGTCAACATCAATATTCAGTATTAACGGATTGTGGTCAGAGATCACTTTCGGGAGTTTTTGATCCCCACTTTACTGATTAAAGTTGTTGAGGCGAGGAAATAATCAAGCTTAGTATATTTTTGTGTGGGCAAGAATAATACGTGTATCCTGGTTTATTTGGTTCCTTATTTCCCCAAATGTCTACCAATCCATGGCTAGTAATAAGGGAGATCAGTGCTCTATATACTTTGGGTTTTCGCCCCATATATCTGTTATTATTCCTCAATTCGGCAAATATATTAAAATAACCACATATAATTAAGGGATAGGGCCAAGTTCAACTTCAAGATGCTCAAAGATCTCAGGATCATCTTGGTTTGAACCATAAATTGCGCATATAGTATAACCTATTTCGAGCTCCACCACAGCCCAACGCCCTAATGCATTTATTGCTTTACGCTTGGGCCCCCCCCCCAAAGCAGTTTTTGCAAAAATCGCACTACCCCGAATGCTGGAGGTCTGGGATGTACAAGCCAGCAAATTATACCCTCTTATACTCAACAAATTTCTCTTCCCCCATGGAATATGTGTCTCTTGTATACAAACAACGTCCAAAAGGTTCATTCTAACAAATTCAGCCAACCGTTGTCTCTTATTCCAATCATTTAGTCCACCCACATTTATTGTGCATATATTTAACTTACCCATTCATATTTGTTTTTGAGCTCGCATAATGTGCCTTCTATGCCCTCTACTGTGTTTGATCGGTTCGTTACGCAAAAACTCTACAGTAATACTTGTTTTGGTTCTGGGTATATATTTTTTCCCCTTTTTTTCCTCCCTTCCCCCCATCTTCCCCTCCCACCTTGACCTTACCTCCCCTCCTCCCTGAGGCCAACCCTCCCCCCACCCTGCTACCCTGCCCCACCACCACCCAAGTGAAGCGCTCAGACCTAGGTCTGTGCGTGAGATGGGCGCAGCACCTGTGACCGAGCTGATCATATTACTGTGATTTCAATATACTTTCCCTGTGATATCTTATTGACATATATTAGCATATATTATTTTGATTACGGTGCCTGTGTAATATTTTTAATCCTACTTCTTAGCAGGCTCTCATATCTTATTTATTTTTACTTTAATTTGTCCAGACCATCTAGGTATTCTTTTGCTTTAATTTCAGACGTGAAAAAACGCGTCTGACCCTCATGAATCACTTTCAATTGCGCTGGGTTAATCAGGTAAATTTGAATGTTTCTATCCTGGAGACAGAAGTCTGGGCGCACAAACAAAGACTCCTCTCCACTTGATCTTTTGGATTCGGGTCTGGCTTTTTCCAAGATCGCTTGACGGAGCAGAAAGTTGCCAAAGTATACAAGGATAGCTTGAGGTTTTGCTCCTTCTTTCATCTGATATCTTGGCTTAAAGGGGGTGCGATGAGCTCTCTGTATTTCAAATGCCCAGTTCCATTCTGATAGTTCTGGGAAAGTAGACCTTAGCAACTCAACTATGTAGGCCCGGGGGTCAGACCCCTCCACACCTTCCAGGATCCCAAGCACCCTTAAATTGTTCCTCCTCTGTCGATTTTCATAGTCCTCCAGCTTCCACTGTATATCTTTTATTTGGGATTCGTGCGCCTTGGTCTGAGTTGTTACTCCTGTAAGATCTGTCTCGGCCGTAACAATTCTTGCCTCAAGATCTGTCATCTTTTCCCCAATACTGATACATGACTTAGTCAGTTTCCTAACTACCCCTTACATCTTGCGCATTGCAGATTGGGCTTTCCGGCTATCCTGATGGGTCTCTTCTCTATGCATCGATATCGCCTGGTATATAGCTTCTAGCGTTGGAGGGTCCGAGCTGGCTAAGGTGGAAATCACCCCTGTTGAGCCTGCCAACTGAGTCACCGATGCATAGTCCCATTTGAGATCTTTTCCATCCCGGCGTTGTGCATTTGTTCTATATCTTAGCTTTTTAGCAGTTAGGACTTGTTCCTCTTCATTTTCTTCTGGGTCCGTCTCTAAATTACTTAACGCGGATGAGGAGCTCAAGCCATCTTCTGACCATTCAGCCCCTTCTGAGACTGAAAAGAAGCAATCGCTTGGCTCTTTTTCCAGCTCTCCCTTGTTGCTTTTATCAGTCTCTTCCCTACCGTGCTGGGGCTCAAGTACAGATACCTCCATAGTGTGACCCGCATTTTTTGTGTGTTCTTGTGTGTTCTTGTGACTCATTAATATTTCTTGTTTCCATGGGTTTGTTACATGTTGGGTCTGGATTGGATTTATTTTTCTCCTGAAATTCTACTGTCTCGGTTTTGTTTAAGGGATCATCACACTCCCCCATTTTATCGTTCTCGCTGCAGACCCCTGCCTGTTTAGGAACACACGTAGCTGCTGTCTGTGATTGTAGTGCAATTGCCTCCTTTAGCCTACCTTCGTTGAGCAGCGTTGCTGAGTCCTCTCCTGCTAGCTGAATCGAAGGAGCGTCCAGGGACTCGCTCTGACTCTGCTCTAAACCTTGCTTGCCTGCTCCTCCGCTGATTAGTCCCAGCTGGGTTTCACGAGTACGCTGGAACAATTCAGCCACCGAGGGGCCGGCAGGACGTAGTTTCCCCGTTGCCCCGCCTCTTCCCTTCTTCTCCGAAGGCAGTTCACTGTTCAGAATCTGTGACTGCACCCGCCGACCGCGTCCGGGTGCCTGCTCCGCCGGGCTCAAGGGGTCATTCTCCACCGCATTTCCGCCGCGCGTCTGGCGATTTCCACCAGCCTTGGAGGCTCCGCCGGTCCCCGCAACCTTCGGTCCCATCTCCACGAAGCAGCGGGTCAGACCGCTACAGTCCGAGCAAGGTAAGTGTCCCGCTGTAGCTTGGATATGCAGACCGAGCCTGATCCACTCTGTCCAGGCACTGCAGCGACAACTGTGAGCTCTATTCATTAGGGGCATCGATCCGTTTTCACCGTCCACAGGTTATCAACTTTCCGTTTCAGCCCTTTGGTCACTAGTGCTGCTACCGGCCTCCTAAGCGGCCGCCATCTTGCTTCCTGGTTGTTGGTAATCTCTATGGTTGGCAGTTTGTTTTCTTTTTTTTTTTAAGAAAACAGCTAAAGGGGCTGAGATATGTGAATAGTCTTGACAGAGTCTCCGATATTAACCTAATACGCCTAAAAGGCTCTCATAGCTTTTGTTTTATTGAATGAGAAAGGAATGGCGGTTATTGCCTTTACTTTCTATTTTTGACGTTGAATGATTCTGTTCCCCAAAAGGTAACCTATATATTTTACAGTGTTTACTATTTTGGCTTTATTCGGATTTATGTGAAGGCCAGCGGCTTTTAAAGCAGACAATATTATAGATAAGTGGTAATTTCCATGTTTCACTAAAAACTGTCATCTAAATAAGTAGAGGAGAATGATTGGTAAGGTTCTAATATCTGATTCATGAGGTTCTGAAATGTTGTGTTGAGCCCCCTGTAAACCAAAAGGAGTACTCTAAAATGGAATAAACATTGGGGTTTGACTAATGCAGTTTTCTTTGTCTTCTGGCACTAATGGGATTTGCCAGTATCCATAAGTTAAGTCAATGGCCGCAATATATTTAGTCTCCTAAATGCTCAATTCATCTATATGGTGCAGTGGCTAGCTATCAACCTTAGAAATGTTATTGACTGCCCTGAAAACAATACAGAATCTTATTGAACCATCTGGCCTGGGAATCAATACAATTGTAGAATACAACTTCTTCCAACAAGATTCTAGGACTCCCTATTGAGGAGACTAATGGGACGGTATGAGTTCGGATCGAGCTCTGATTTTATCTTTTTTTGAAGAAACTGACCACTATTGACTCAGTAAAGGAGCTAGAAACAATACATCTCTGAAGAATCTGATTAAATAGATGAAACAAAAAAGGTGATAATTGCTGAGAAAAAACCTTATATATTTCTTCAGATGGCCTGTCCTTACCACAGGCTTTAGGATTGGGAAGTAACTTGTTCGTTAGTTGTACTTCCGCCAATGTATTGGTGTTATAATTGAGTCTGCCTGCGCAGAAGTCAAGGTTGGAACTTGAATACCCCCTGACCATTCCTCAGTTGCCTCAGGGAACTACCTTGGGAATCAGTGTATATTTTGGCATAGTGTTGATCAAACGTCTGAGCCACTTCTGACAGGTGTATTTGAGTAGTTTTAATCAAAGGGTCATATATAGCTTTAATACTGTTGATATTAGCTCTGTGCCTTGCAGACTATGCAAGATACTTGCCTACAAATTCGCTTTGCTCATATCTTTGCTGGAGGTATGATAAATGGTGGGCAATTTCTTTCGTAATAAAAAATTCACTGAATTTATCTTTAGCTTCTGCTAACGCTCTCTGCATATTTCTATAAGGGGCCAAACTATATGCTTTCGTGGCTTCGTCCACTATCCCACTTAAATTAGTATGCTGTACTGTCTCCTTCTGTCTACGAGTAGCCGAATAGGCAAGAACTTGACTTCTAAAATTAGCTTTTATCGCTTCCCAAACAGCAAAATCTGAAGCAGAATCTATGTTAAAATGTAAGAATTCCTCCAGGTTGCTCTTCATCTGCTCCACCCAACCATCATCAGCTAAAAATGCTTTATTAAAACTCCATCTTGTTCCCTGTGGAGATGATGTTACAGATGGAATTATTATACTGATCAGTGAATGGCCCGAGAATGCATTGTCCAATATGTCTGCGTCTTCGCATGTAAGTGCATGCGTAATTTGCAAAAATCTAAACGTGACACAGTACCATAGCACTTAGAATTACGTGCATTGGCGCGATACCCTGTTCTGTGCATGCCAAGGGTTTATAAGAGCAAAACCGTGGATTAAAGTTCGTAGGACAAGTATGGATTTAGGTTTGTTTTGATGCTTATTTTAGCGTGACGTGACCAGTGACAAATCCTGTATTGGATTAAAATCCCCCCCCTATTTTGAGATGGCCTACCTCATGTTGTAAAAGAGTGAAGCTCTTGTAGAGCAGAAGGTGAGTCCTCAATGGACCAATAATAGCTTATTAGATTATATACTTATCCACTTGCATTTTGACTAAATCCATCTAGAACCTGGATCTTGTACTACTTTAAGAATTTCAGACTAAGCGTGATATCAGCACTGCCACAGAGCGATGCGTAGACTGAGACGAAGCAAAATATGCATGCTGAATCTGTGAGGAATATGCAGTTCAGTCATTATTTTTTAAGTGTGTTTCCGGTAGCAATATTATGTCTGAATTTAAAGATCTAAACCAAGCTAACATACCTTGACATTTAAGTCTGTTATTTAACCCATTCACATTGCTTGAGGCGATTTTCAACCTGTTACGAGATATTGCATAATAAAGTTCTGCTTCTCGCTATCTGCTGCATATTTTCAGTTTTTACCCCCATATGCACATCTTTCCCATGTTCCAGTTTTATCTTCAATTTCACACCACTCATGTGCCCCTCCCTCCTAGCCAATCTACACCCCCAACCTGCCCCAAAAAAACTGAAGCCCAACCCGCCCTGGGCTCCCTCCTACCACCCACCCATCTCCCCTGCCCTCCACAATGTGCCCTGCCCTCTACTTCCCCAACCCTTAAATTGGTGCCTTCACATGGCACCCAGAGATCATTTGAGGTTCTCGAGGACATCATCCCAAATAAAAAGAACTGAGGAAAAGGAAAAAAGAAAATCCAAATGTCATCTTATTCCCGAAATTATGCATCATGCCTTCATACCAACTAGTTACTGCACCCCTCACCATTCTCAAAATGTCCATTCCTGTCTCGCCCCTATTTTCATTTCAACTTTTCGATTGATTTCAAAAAGTCTTCCGCTTGTTCTACACAAAGAAACATTTTAGAGTGACCTTTAAAAAGTACTTTCAATTTAGATTGTTGTATGATGCCGACCACGGCTCCTGCTTGCTGAAAGTTATTGATCAAGCTCCTAAATTCTTTCCTGTGGCGTGCTGCCACTGCGGACATATCTGAGAATACCTTAAATGATCTGATAGATTTTATCCTTTATGGCATTGGAGAAGATCTGTTCCTCCATAAGATAGTCCCCAAAATGTACTAATATCATGCTGGGGTGTTTTGCACTGGGAAACTGGACTGCGGTAACACAGTGGGCTTGTGTGATGGTGAGGTTAAGTTTTCTGGCTTCCGCTTAAGGATATACATATTTTTGTATTAAATCAGAGATGAGACTAGCCATTGTTTCCCATTTTCTTGCCCTTCTGGTATGCTTGTGAAGAGTAGATTGGATTGACTGCTCGATTTTCAGCATCATCCATTTTAATCTGTAAATCAGCTAACTTAATTTGGAGCTTATCCCTAGAAATAACCCATTGCAACTTTCCGTCCTCTAAGTCTGAGACCTGCTGTTCAACATTAGAGACACGTGTGGACAAATGCTGTAAATTATGACTAATCAATATAAGTTGCTGTTCTGATTTCTGATTAGCTGCATCTTGAGACATCGTCATTGTTTTAATTTCACTTTGAATCTGAAGAAGCAGGGTTTCTGTGGAAGAAATCCTCCTTTCATCCACCCTATCATCCTGCCTACTCTAGCTGACTTTCACATGCCATTGATGAAGATGGAGCTGGCCCACGCTTTGCTCCTGCTGTAGGTTAGCAATCAAATTTAACATCTGTGGGGCTGACTTGAGCTACTCTTGCCTATCTCTCTATGCTCAATGAGTCACCTCCTTCAAAGGGTCTTTTAACCCTGATAGGGAAAATAATGAGTACGTCTGGAATTTCAGGGGGTTATTGGCTCGCTCTTTACCCTTCGCTTCTATAGCCATGGTATTGTCGGGTGGTTTAGTGATGGAGTTAGTTAATTGCACTTCAGTCTCCAATGTATTTGGACTTATGGCATCCGTATTCTCAGCCCCCTTAGTGACATCCATACACTCCCCATGATTAGTTAGTGGGCAATTTAGATGATTGGGCGAAGACAAAGACGCTGGAGGCTATGTCTCAATGCTTGCATTGGCTATTGAGGTGGAACAGCCTTTTTCCATTTCCCGCAGCTTATTGCATTGCTTTACACTGTGCACAGACTATGCGAAAGGTCTGGAGAAAGTAACAGTGCAAACTTTACTTTGAGAGTCACAGGAAATACCCCATCATCCTGTGGCTTCGCCCTGGAAGCCACAAGCCGGGCCTGTGACTACACAGACTGCCTCCATAGCAACCGTGGAGTTTTCCAATCCAGGATAGCCTAATGCTTCTATCCTGAGAGTGTGTCTCTAAGTGTTAAGCTGTCACCCCGCCTCTCCTTTAAATTCACTTGAACAGACAAAATCGCCTTCCAGGCCCACCTATTGCTGTGAATATACTTTATGCCGCAATTGCTGTCTTCCCTTAACTCACCGAGTGCTGTGATTCATTGTCTGCAGTTTCGTTGTCATAGCACACACGATGATTGGTACTCCATCGCCCTGGGAGACAGACAGCTGGGCAGCTGGATGAGGTTGCAAAGGCTGTGGAAGGAGAGCAGGGCGAGAAAGCCACTCCGTGGCGGCGTGTTGCAGCAAGCAACCACAGGTGCCGATATTCTTTCTAAGGGACAGAAAACGGCCAAGAAGTCCCGGTGCCGATTCAACCGTATCATTACGGTGGTTTACTATTCCTCGTCAGACGGCGAACAGCGTGGCGTTGCTGACCACGATCTTCGAAGCCTCAAGATCCCTCAGACGTCTCAGCCGCGGAGAATGACTGGAGCCCCGTACATAAGTTGTTTACTAATATCATGGCTAATAGGATCGCAGCAGTAACATAGTCTATTATTCACAGGGATCAAAACAGTTTTCTACCTGGGAGATTTATAACCTCCAACATTTGCATTTCCGGCAAACTTTCTGCGCCTGCTGAGAACATTATATTCTGGGGCGAAGGCCACTAAAATTATTAACAATTTGCCAGCTGGTGACATAAGCATTCAACGCGGCACACGCCAAGGGAGCCCCATGTATCCCGTCTTGTTCGCTCTATTTATAGTGCCATTAGCCTGCGCTTTTCCTCAAGATCATACCATTAAGCCACCTCTTAATAGCGCTCCAAAACTTCAACTTTATGCTGACGATATTGTTCTATACTTAGCGGCGAATAAGGACAATGTTCAACGAGCTTTCAGTAAGATCTCGGAATTTACTGCAATCGGTGCCTACAAAATTAATCAATCCAAATAAGAAGCCTTAATTTTTAATAGCTCCACTGAGATGCTCCCAGTATTGTGCATGCGACTTTTCAGACTGCACGCCCTATTAGATATCTGGGGATTAAGGTGTTTTTTAATCCATAGAGGGAGATATCCGCACCTTTATTTGGAAATCTAAACGACCCAGGGTTAAGCTTTCACTACTTTATTTGACTCAAGAGGAGGGAGGTTTGGGTCTTCCCTGCTTTAGAATTTACTATCTCGCAGCTCTTCTAAATTGGTTGATTTTCGGTTCAAAAAAGGCATCAGCAGGGGATAATTATCTGTATAATATGTTAAAAGTAGCTAAACTCGATCCTGTCTCTTTTTTAATGATACCCAGACTACCAAAGCGCACACACTAGAAGATGCCTCGAATAATAGGTGAATGCTTTAATTTTATTTGGCTAGAATATAAAACCCCATATTTCCACTTACAAATGAAACGCAATAGGTCTCACATTTTTTTGAGTAAGAGCTATTGGCATTGTAAATGGCAAAGTCTTTTATTATGTGTTATTTATTGAGTGTATGTATGAGGTGTGTAGTGGAATTATGTGGATTGGATTAGTTAGTTGTGGAATTGTGTTGCGTGGAATTGTGTGGTGTGGAGTGGATTTGTGTAGAGTAATTATGTGGCATGGTGTGCTGTAGAATTATGTGGATAGATTTGGGAGTAGAGGTGGAGCATAAGTGGCCCATAATTTGATTTGCAAACTGCACACCAGGTAAATACCGACACTATGGTCTGTGGTGTTACCCGGGTATGCACTGTATACGAGTGTGCGAGTTTCAGACCTCGGGAGCGCGATGCGTGTGTGCCACCATCCAGGAGTGTCCCGAACAGAGTGCGAGCATGGAGCGCAGGCTGCCTCCCAGAAACCATATGGAATAACAGGCCCGCCTGGCATTTTTGGTCAGCACGGGGACGTTGTGGAGACTGCACAGCACGCCCTGGCACTAACAGGCCTACAGTGCTACGAGCCACAAGCATGAAGCGGTGAGGCCTACGCACATGGGATCGGGACTCTCCCCTCCCCGTCCATGTGGACTAAGGGTAATTTATTGCAGCACGGGAGCCATGAGTAAATTACATGGGAGACACACTACATTCATGGCGGGCAAACACCCAAGCGCGATGACATAAATGGTTCAGACGCACAGTCGTAGATGGGCTGGGGGACCGGCGCTGCTCGTGATCGCAGAATAGTCTCCATAAACAGCAACTGAAAGCATTACTTTCGTTGACACATTGGTATAGATGCTCAGCTCACTCTGAGGACAAATTAATCAGTCATAGGAGCGGAGTCACACACGTCAGATGGTTCTACTACCCATGCACAGGGGCAGGCCTGAATAATAATACAAGAACACAGGATATCTGCAATACTCTAAAATGCAAAACGGAGAGAGGCAAATCAGCGCGCAACAGACAAGACCTGTTCCGCCCAGATATGCCATTCACACCACAGATCCAGGGTGCAGCGATGGGGAAAACAGACAAAACCCAAGCTAAACTTCCCTTTGAGTTGAGGAAATCCATCAAGCCTAAGGATGCGGAGACTGCGGCCTTGGCTACGGGCTCAGAGGCTGCTGACTCCCCGGAGGAAGACGACCTGAAGCAAATTTTAATTGCTATGCAACGAAGCCTGACTAAAATAGATGGGAAAATAGACGCCCTCACGTTCTAGATGGACAGAATGTCGGAAAGAATGGATGAACACTCTGGAATATTGGATAATGCTGAGAAACTTATGTCAGATGCTGAAGATATACTTAATGCAAACTCCGATGCGCACCAAAATACGGACAAAATGCTACAAATATTAAAAACAAAGACAGAAGATTTGGAGGCGAGATCCAGATGAAACAATGTAAGAACAGTGGGTGTGGCCGAATCTACCAACATAATGAACATGGAGCTATATGTGGAGCATTTGCTGACAGAATTGTTAGGTAGAGACATTTTCTCTGATATATTTGTGGTAGAACGCGCCCCCCCATTCTTTACCTCCAAGACCGGCCACGGGGGTCCTACCTCGTCCAATAATAGCTCGGTTATTAAATTACAGAGACAGAGATGTGGCACTTCATAAAGCAAGAGAGCCGAAGGAGCTACGGCATGAAGGGGCAGTACTGGCCATATATCCTGATTGTACACAACACGTACAAGAGGCGCGCCAACAGTGTCTCCCTGCAAAGAAAAGACTGAGAGAGCTCAATATAGAGTACAGTATGCTATACCCGGCCAACCTACGGGTCATGTCTGAAGGGAAAGCTCAATTCTTCATGGATCCCAAGCTGGTACTTCAATTTCTCAAACGCAAGGAGGTCTAAGAAGCAATAGCAATAGCAACCCCCCGAACATCTCCCCACATGAAGATGGCGACACTTAGGAGACAGAAAAATGAACAGACATGATGGACGTTAAAATAGGGTATAATCACCCTGAAAGGACCTGTCGAACTGAACTGCGTAAGCCAGATAATGTTGACTGGAAGCCTGGGCCCAGGAACCGGCGGTCCTACTTCATTCCCACTTTTATGCCTTGCTTCTCCCCACCATGTGGGACGGAGGAGACACAAGGCCGCATCAGGGTTGTGGGGAATCACACTAGGGGACCAGTTAGAATATGACCCTGTGAACTAGGTAAGACTGTTCTGATCTCCGTGAATTGAACTGTAAAGGGGATATGGTCACCAGGGTGGGCTCGGTTAGAGGGCTGAGTACATTTGTGAAAGGAAATATAGAGATGGCCGAAAACAAATTATAAATGCATGGACACGGTGAACTTGAGAACATTTCGCTATAATGGTGTCAATAGCTTAGCCGGGCATCGGGTAGGGCAGGAGACGGGCAACATCCACCCTCATGTGTTATACACCTTGTTTTATTAGCACCTTGTTACATGGGTCACATAATATGCAGGGGAGAGAGGGGGTGGGAATATGTTCAGTCAGGCAAAGTTTAATCGCAATTGGCATTGGAGGGTTGTATTTTGGGTTGTGTTTAAGTTTTAAGTTGCAAAAACAAGTGAAATATGCTATTCATCTAGAGATACTAGCGGATTGCAAACAACTGTGCACATATGCAAGATATGAGTAATGGTAAAAGACATAGCAAAGCCAGCGCGCAAATATGATTGATGACATGGAATGTGAGAGGACTCAATGACCATAGGAAAGTCAGGAAAGTGGTAGCACACTTGAAGAGACACGCTGTGCACATCGCTAGAGACACACCTAGCACACAACAGTAGTATGCTCTCATAGCGGCGGCTCCTCCGTGGACGTTTCTGTGCAGCAGGATTCACATTGCATGCCCGTGGAGTACTAATATGGGTAAACTGCAACTCAAAGATCCAATTAAAGGAAGTCACATTCGATGCTGGTGGTAGATACGTGGTGGCAATCTGCTCCATAGAGCATCGTGTAGTAGTACTAGTGGGGGTATATGGGCCCAGTTTTGACGACCCACAGTTTTTCCTGGCATTGGGGATGCACCTGATGCAGTGGAACCATTTGCCTCAGATCTGGGGAGGAGATTTTAATTGCATACTGAACCCCAAGCTTGACTGTTCAAGTGGCCCCCCCAGACGGCCTTCTACAGCAGCACGTGCTCTTTGCGAAACTGTGGACCTGTTGGGACTGGTGGACCTGTGGAGACACCACAAACCGCATGAACCAGGATTCACATACTACTCAGCTACGCACAACATGCACACTCGCATAGATTATTGGTTTGTATCCAGAAGCCTTGCGACCCAAACTGTGAACTGTATGCTTCTACCGTGCACATACTCCGAACACTCACTGATAGTGCTTGATTTAGAGCTCCTTGGCTACAGGGTTGCAGCATTCACATGGCGCTTTCCCCCTCACTCCTTACTAAAACCAGTATTCAAAACAGAAATAGCCACATCAATAGAAGGATTCTTCGCAACAAATGTGGGGTCAGTAGACAAGCATGCCATAGTATGGGAAACGTTCAAAGTCTATATTAGAGGAGTGGTAATCTCCAAACATTCAGGTGTGCTGAAGGCTATACAAGGGAGGCTCTCACTTTTGGAAAAAGAACTAGGGGTATTAGAATTAGATAATCAATAAACAGGGGATTGCAACCTACTAGGGGAAATCAAATCCAAATTAGCAGAATCTCATGACACTACCAACAGAGAAGTGATGCACATGGGCAAATAGGCCACGGCCAGAAGATACAGTGAGGGGGAGCGTCAGGAGGCTACTCTAGCTGCCCTCATGTGCTCAAGACATGGAGCGGGGGGGATGACGGCAGTATACTGCAAGATGAGGGCAATATCGCAGATGCATTTCACCAATATTTCTCTGATCTGTATCGCTCACGTGTACCGCCAAATGGAGGGGAACGTGATTGATTATTTAGCACACATAGCTATGCCATGGCTCACGGCTGAGCATAGGGAGCACTTGATGGCTCCACTACACGCATCTGAAGTGAGAGCAGCCATCATGAGTATGCAGTCTGGGAAGGCACCAGGGGTAGACGGACTAACAGTGGCCTTCTACAAGGCGTATCAGGATCTTTTAATCCCCCACCTGGTTACACTATTCGAAGAAATTACACAAACAGGTGTCATGCCTCCATCAATGATTGAGGCCATAATAATCGCATTATTAAATCCTGGTAAGCCTCCGGACGCTTGTTCCTCGTACAGACCACCTTCCCTGCTAAATGTCAATGCCAAACTGTATGCTAAAATATTGGCGAACAGGTTTTCTCCCCTTTTGCCCATACTGGTACGACCGGAACAGTCCGGCTTTATTCCTGGGCACAGTATCAAGTCAAATCTTCACATTATTTTTGGTACAATACAGAAATTAGATCCAGAAATGAAGGCCGTGGCAATATTCCTAGACACTGAAAAAGCGCTTGATTCAGTCTAATGGGAGTTTCTCTATGCGGTTCTCCGCCGGATGGGAGTGGGGGGGATTTTTTTTAACTAGTTGAACTGCTATATTCGAGCCCAGTGGCAGGGGTCAAAATTGGGAACACAGTCACCGCACCCTTTAACATCTCTCGAGGCACTAGACAGGGATGCCCTCTGTCTCCCTCGTTTATTTGCCTTGGTGGCGGAGCTATAAGGGAATATCACAGTCGCAGGGGCATCTGCTTTCCGGACTACAGACTCACCATCTTGGCATATGCAGATGATACGCTAATATATGTCAGAAACCCCGAAAATAATCTCTCCCCCCTTCTGCGAGAAGTGGTATGATTTGGAGGAGTATCAGGAGTTCGCGTCAATTGGGAAAAATCCATAATATTTCCCCCTACCCCAGCCACGAGGCAGGTCTCCCTTGAATTTCCTCTGGTATGGACCTCAGAACTGGGCAGATATCTGGGTATCTGAATACACATAGACCCCTCGACAGTTGTTCTTGAAAATTACAGGCAGCGATAGCAAAGCTTGAGAAAGACATAGATCGCTGGAATAAACTACCACTGTCTTTAATGGGACGCATTGCTATTATGAAAATGGTAATCCTTCCAAGATTTCTATTCCTATTCCAAAACATCCCTATATATTAACACACACATTTTTTACTACACTGCGATCTCTCATGATTAAGCTGGCATGGGCCGGTAGACAACCACTGGTGAAGTGGGAGACACTAACACTGCCATACGATATGGGTGGACTAAACGCACCAGATCCAGAGCTATATTATAAAGTAGCCCAGAGCTCATTTGCGCATTACTGGCTGCACGGACTGGCAGACTTACCATACCTATATATATAGAGAGAGATGCGGTTGCCCCCACTACACTTCCTCAAACACTATTCTCCACCCCCAAGAGGTATCACAGGGTCTTTGATACATTGAGCACCGCATCACAAGCCTGGTGGGATCTCTTAAAAAGACAAGCAGGAGCGATGCTGTATTCACCGCAAATGTTAGTGGAGTGGTGCTCATGGTTCACATTGGGGAGGGAGAAAGGGGTGACACAGGCCCTCGGGACACTAGGGATTACCAAGATGAGAGACTTATTTGATGAAGGAGCAGTGAAAATCTGGGATGCACTAAGAGCTGAATCGATACACCCCACGGCCATCACCAGATTCCAATACTTTAGAGTCAGACACACTGTGCGTTCCCTATTGGGAGATGACATGTCTGAACCCACAGACATGCTAGCATTAACATACATGATAACAGAAAAGTTGTTCGCAAAATTAATCACGACTATACGCCTACACCCAGGAGGCCCGTAGACCCTCTATGGACAAAGCGAGGCTAGAATGGCAGAGAGATCTAATCATAAACATTACGGACAACTGTTGGAAATACTGTGCCAACATGATCAGAGAAGTCTCACAAAACGGAAGACACAGGCTAATACAGTTCAATTACATAAATCGAGTGTATTACACCCCTGAGAGATTACATAGGTACGGGTTGCGGGACACTGCAGCATGCCACAGATGCCCGGAACAGAATGCAGGATTCATGCACGTGGCATGGCACTGCCCCAGAATATACTCTTTTGGCAGAAGATCACGACAGAACTTGGGAACATAATAGGCACAACACTTAAAATGGATCCTGTCCTAGCGCTATTAGGTTATATTAAACAGATAAAAAAGGTAGACCACAAATTGATATCTATTGGTATGTTGCTGGCAAAACGCTGTGCAGCGATGAGATGGGCAAGAGGCCCTACCCCTACTTTAGAAGCATGGCATAGTGACATGATCTATTGTAACACCTACTCAGAGGCATACAATGAACTTCTCCCACTACATAATAGACCACAAACGTCTGGGGGGCATACCAGGCATACTTAGTGGGCAAAGAAACAGGAGAGCCAGAGGGAGGTATAGACTCCCCCCATGCAGTGCACACAGGACATGGTGAAACAAAGACCCCATCAGAACCTGCATGCTAAGCAAATAATTGATGAGACATTACTGTATAGATCTCAAATGATATAAGCAAGAAAAACGGTTGGTAAATCAAAAATGTGTAGTATGTTACATGTGGGTTATGTATAATGTAATGGGATTGTCAGACATCATGCTATTGCACAAAAAGGATGTAACTGGAAGACATAGGATGTTTGCTGTATGTCACAACAAAGGAATAAGCAAGTAACATGTACAAGTGGAGTTGTAATATAATCTGACCAAATATGTACTTTCTGCATTTCACTAATAAAAAAATAAAAAAATATGATTAAGTCAAATCACAGTTCAAAAAAGTGGCTTTCTTTCACATGTGGAATATTTTATGTCTATTAAAGCAGTGAACTGAGAAGTACTTATTAAAAGCGATAGTTTTTAAGCGTGAACTTAGAACCTTTCTGCCCCGCCTCCACCCTGGTGAAAGCGCCATTAGTGAACTACGAGGCAAAACAGTATGTGGCCGAGATTCTTGTACACAATGGAACATGATAGTCTTTTAAATATAACACAATAACACAATACATTTTTGTACAGCTTATATTTGTAACTCGGGATTTTGAAGGTGCTTTCATTTACTATAGTGAAGAAGGAGGATCAATAAAATCAAATCTTTGCCTATGATCAATCAGTTTGGTTAAGCGGGGATTCCATGTTTAATGCAAGTTTTCTGGTTTCACTTTGTACAAATCAGCCACTAAACAGATGTCTATTTGTGTCTCCTTTGTAACTCAAATATTAGTGCTTTGTTTTACCTCTTTGTACATGAAGGTAGATGAGCAATGGTGCAGGCAGAAGCCATTTAAAATCTGGGCTCCAGGTTCCAACAGAACCTCGAGCGGAGCCAGGCTTCAGGTTCGATCTTTCAGTGGCTCGCCCCCCTCTAGGTGCAAATTACGCAGGCAAAAACTAGAAGTATGCGCAACAGGTAGAATCGTTTTAATCCCACGTTTGCAAATAGGAGTTTGCTTCTGAATCAGAATTTGCTTGGTAAGGTAAATGAGTCTCATAGATGTGGATGGGCCATGCTTATTTGTGGGAAAGTGTGCATATCACAAGCCTCACAATATACCAACCTGAGGATCCCAACAATTCGTAAAATTCAAATATCCATATCATAAAATGGAAGTCAGGATTCTCAGAGGAGTCTGTATTTCTGAATAAATGTACACAGCATATATGTCTGCCATGTCTTTTGACTTCGTTCACCCCGCCCTGTTTAAAAATAGTTAGACATGCAGAAGCAAAACTCTTTAAAGCATGCTTCTCATTTAATGAACAGAAGACATTGCACAGGCTGTGTTACCTCGCTCGATCCTAGGAGCCTCTCGCGCCCCCGCAGCACCTCCAGGAGACCCCGCAGTGCCACCCCCACCACTGCGCGCCAGAGGCTATGGTCCGGACCACTCCTCTGTTTTGTTGTCTGCTTCATTCTACCATAAGTGTAATTTACAGTCTACATCAGTGGTCGAAGGGGCGGGATCGGCAGGGCACGGCGTGCCCCTACTTCTTTAATTTCATAGAGTCCGTCCCCCTACTTTCTTATTTTAAACCAGTGGCGGCTGGTGAGATTTGAAAGTGGTGGGGCGTCAAATTATTGTCATACTGTACTGCGGCGTGCGAGCGAGCGTAGCGAGTGAGCCCCGGACAACCTACGGAGGGTTCGGGGGGTTCTCCCCCCGAGAACATTTTGAAAAAAAGAGTGGACAAATGGTGCATTTTCAAGCAAATTTGGGAAAGCAGGACGGTTAATAAAGCAATTGTGAAAGTGCAGTTGTTACATTAATAAAGAGATGTCATATAACATAGGTAGCTGCTTATTCAGTATAACCAAGGTCACGCCGCCCACTGCTCCAAGCGTACGTGCTCTTGTTTCTAAAACTAAAATGCTGTAAAATATGTGCGACGTGCAAAAAAAACCATGAGCGTCCATATTCCTTTCACATCCTCCAGGTTTAACTTTCAAGCCCAAGGGCATTGCACACTGCTCACTCACTCAACAAATTACAATGCAAAATGGTTTCCTATTGGAGTAAACTTTAGCTCATGTTGCAGGGACTTATTTGTACAGCAATTAAATATTTCGTTCCTTGCTTTCCCTATATGCCCTGTGACATCTACATGCTTGAGCAGACTCAATTAGCTGCTAAAGCGGATGCCTGGGTATGGCTGTGCTAACATGACTGGGCCTGGCTTCATATTCTGTAACAGAAGAGCCTGCGGTACTGCTGATGCATTTGTGGGGTACAAACATTCCTCATGCACTGCAGTAAGCTCATTTCAGGAATTTTAAAACAGTTTGTATTTTTTTCAGCAAGGCACCCATTACAAGATGGATCTAAATTAAGTACAAAAAATATGTATTGCATGATCATGCCACAAACTGTAATGTAAAATGGACATCTAGTATTAAAGCCCGTTCAGAAATGATAAATGTGTGCTGCAGGATAAAATTTCTCGGCACAAATGCGCCTGAAGGCATATCAAAATAGGCTCTTGTGGGAAGGCTATGATGATTCGGTGACAGGCCTAGAGAAGCAATCTAAATTCGTGAGATTCTGCCAGAGAGACCCAACACTTGTGTTACGCCACTGGCTGTAATGCACTCCCTTTTCCATTAATGTCAATGGATCCGTTGCTTTGTAGTCAGCTTCATTCTATGTAAAGTCACAGAAGTGCCTAGGGGTTGTGAGTCCTTCACTGGAGTTCTTGGCTTTTAACCTACAAATCATAGTTATCTGTAGGATTACAATTATTTTTTGTTATGCGGGATATTGCCAGTAATTCTGAATTTCGTGTTATGTAAAGTGAGCAACATTTTTGTCATTTCACAAAATGCAAAGTTTTCCATGATTTTTGCTCACCTGAGGCTCATGTTAGTGGAAAAGAAAACGTCTCACTTGAAAGACATTTTCTCTTGGAGCGAGACATTTACTCCTCAAACTTTTCTCATGCCCAACTAACTTTTCTGAGTGGGTTATACACTCAAAAAGAAAAGCTGCTCGAAATACAAAGTGTATTTCAGTAATATGCTAATTTTGGGAATGCTATTTTGCAAAAACCCGTAAAATTCTGCACACTTCTAGTTATGAGGTTTGTTTGCAAACATGATAGCAAATATCGTCTGCGACGCCCAGAGATCATTAGTTTGCCATAAACCCAGGACTGGAAAAAGTGTCCATGATGGCCTTTAAGTGAGATGAGCAAGGTAATGGATGCCGATGTGCGATTTTGGTTTCTGACCACTTTTTGGGAAACCATTTCTTCGGCTCCTGACACTTCCTCTCTCCCCTGGCTGTTTATTTTAAACTCTTTGAAATGGAGAATGTACTATAAATTCCAAATAGTTCTTTGTAAATCAAAGGACTCGGTTAGCGGACTGCAACCCCTGGAGCGCTTGTCAAGGCAATCTCTAGAAAGTAGTTTGTTCTCATGTTTTCACAGTGAATAAACATCCAAAGTAATTTCATGATTATCACCCTGTTCTGAACCAAATCAGATGCAGCTATGCGTTTCTTGTTGCAAAGCCAGTTATTGGATCAAATTCCAAAACAAATCCCCTAAATTTGGAGGATCGTAGTTTTAAAAGGGGGCTTGTTAAGGTAATGATTAAATTAAACCACCCTTTAAGACATTTTTGATCTGATTGGTTCACCAAGCGGAACGGTCTAATTGTTTTTAAATTAGAGGCTGCAAACGCTGGTGAATTTCCTTTGTGGGTCAAGTGGGTATTAACAAATGCTAGGGATGTTCTCTCTTTTGTCATCACCTTGAAATCTGCAAGGAAAAGCAAACAGGCAGAAAAGACACAAGCAGGGACGCAGTGCTAACATTTTACAAGTCTCCTTTTCCGCAAGGGTATTTTCAGGATTTACAAGGCTGCAAAGGAAAATGTAGATTGCAAACAGATTTCGTTTGTAATCTCCGTTAGCTGTATCTAGCTGTTGAGGAATACCAAACATCAGTGGCGGCTGGTGAGATTTGAAAGTGGTGGGGCGTCAAATTATTGTCATACTGTACTGCGGCGTGCGAGCGAGCGTAGCGAGTGAGCCCCGGACAACCTACGGAGGGTTCGGGGGGGTTCTCCCCCCGAGAAAATTTTGAAAAAGAGTGGACAAATGGTGCATTTTCAAGCAAATTTGGGAAAGCAGGACGGTTAATAAAGCAATTGTGAAAGTGCAGTTGTTACATTAATAAAGAGATGTCATATAACATAGGTAGCTGCTTATTCAGTATAACCAAGGTCACGCCGCCCACTGCTCCAAGCGTACGTGCTCTTGTTTCTAAAACTAAAATGCTGTAAAATATGTGCGACGTTCAAAAAAACCATGAGCGTCCATATTCCTTTCACATCCTCCAGGTTTAACTTTCAAGCCCAAGGGCATTGCACACTGCTCACTCACTCAACAAATTACAATGCAAAATGGTTTCCTATTGGAGTAAACTTTAGCTCATGTTGCAGGGACTTATTTGTACAGCAATTAAATATTTCGTTCCTTGCTTTCCCTATATGCCCTGTGACATCTACATGCTTGAGCAGACTCAATTAGCTGCTAAAGCGGATGCCTGGGTATGGCTGTGCTAACATGACTGGGCCTGGCTTCATATTCTGTAACAGAAGAGCCTGCGGTACTGCTGATGCATTTGTGGGGTACAAACATTCCTCATGCACTGCAGTAAGCTCATTTCAGGAATTTTAAAACAGTTTGTATTTTTTTCAGCAAGGCACCCATTACAAGATGGATCTAAATTAAGTACAAAAAATATGTATTGCATGATCATGCCACAAACTGTAATGTAAAATGGACATCTAGTATTAAAGCCCGTTCAGAAATGATAAATGTGTGCTGCAGGATAAAATTTCTCGGCACAAATGCGCCTGAAGGCATATCAAAATAGGCTCTTGTGGGAAGGCTATGAAGATTCGGTGACAGGCCTAGAGAAGCAATCTAAATTCGTGAGATTCTGCCAGAGAGACCCAACACTTGTGTTACGCTACTGGCTGTAATGCACTCCCTTTTCCATTAATGTCAATGGATCCGTTGCTTTGTAGTCAGCTTCATTCTATGTAAAGTCACAGAAGTGCCTAGGGGGTTGTGAGTCCTTCACTGGAGTTCTTGGCTTTTAACCTACAAATCATAGTTATCTGTAGGATTACAATTATTTTTTGTTATGCGGGATATTGCCAGTAATTCTGAATTTCGTGTTATGTAAAGTGAGCAACATTTTTGTCATTTCACAAAATGCAAAGTTTTCCATGATTTTTGCTCACCTGAGGCTCATGTTAGTGGAAAAGAAAACGTCTCACTTGAAAGACATTTTCTCTTGGAGCGAGACATTTACTCCTCAAACTTTTCTCATGCCCAACTAACTTTTCTGAGTGGGTTATACACTCAAAAAGAAAAGCTGCTCGAAATACAAAGTGTATTTCAGTAATATGCTAATTTTGGGAATGCTATTTTGCAAAAACCCGTAAAATTCTGCACACTTCTAGTTATGAGGTTTGTTTGCAAACATGATAGCAAATATCGTCTGCGACGCCCAGAGATCATTAGTTTGCCATAAACCCAGGACTGGAAAAAGTGTCCATGATGGCCTTTAAGTGAGATGAGCAAGGTAATGGATGCCGATGTGCGATTTTGGTTTCTGACCACTTTTTGGGAAACCATTTCTTCGGCTCCTGACACTTCCTCTCTCCCCTGGCTGTTTATTTTAAACTCTTTGAAATGGAGAATGTACTATAAATTCCAAATAGTTCTTTGTAAATCAAAGGACTCGGTTAGCGGACTGCAACCCCTGGAGCGCTTGTCAAGGCAATCTCTAGAAAGTAGTTTGTTCTCATGTTTTCACAGTGAATAAACATCCAAAGTAATTTCATGATTATCACCCTGTTCTGAACCAAATCAGATGCAGCTATGCGTTTCTTGTTGCAAAGCCAGTTATTGGATCAAATTCCAAAACAAATCCCCTAAATTTGGAGGATCGTAGTTTTAAAAGGGGGCTTGTTAAGGTAATGATTAAATTAAACCACCCTTTAAGACATTTTTGATCTGATTGGTTCACCAAGCGGAACGGTCTAATTGTTTTTAAATTAGAGGCTGCAAACGCTGGTGAATTTCCTTTGTGGGTCAAGTGGGTATTAACAAATGCTAGGGATGTTCTCTCTTTTGTCATCACCTTGAAATCTGCAAGGAAAAGCAAACAGGCAGAAAAGACACAAGCAGGGACGCAGTGCTAACATTTTACAAGTCTCCTTTTCCGCAAGGGTATTTTCAGGATTTACAAGGCTGCAAAGGAAAATGTAGATTGCAAACAGATTTCGTTTGTAATCTCCGTTAGCTGTATCTAGCTGTTGAGGAATACCAAACATACTCGCAAAGGCATAGCACGAAATAATGGAACAATTAAGTTAGCACACACTGCACGAGGAACAGACCCCTTCAAGCCAAGTTTGCACTTTCAGCCACGGTGCGCGTATGTTTCTTTAACCCTCCTCCCGTTTGTCAATGAACATAATGAGAAACACGTCATACAAATGCTTCGTTTTGGCATACACAACATATGGTTTTTAATAGTTTAGGAAACATTTATTCAGTTAGCAGCAGCTGTTAACTATCAGGGCCTCGCTCTCTCTTATTCATCATCCATGTGACGACATGGCCCTCGTAAACGGGCTTATATAACTTTAAAAAATGCCCGCCTGGGCCTTACCTGCGCTAGTAAAACGGCTGACTCCGGAGTTCACTTAAATCCAGTCCTACACCAAACAGCAACCTGCAGTCAGTGCTGTGGCAGCGCCAAGCAGCACCCATTGGGACTAGCTGCTGCCAGCACTGCAATAATGATGGATTGTCTCGGGACTCGAGTCGGCTCTAAAATGCAGTCCGTCTCACTGGAGTCAAATGAGGACACAGTAAATGCCTTCCAGTAAGTTCCACCAGAGTCCAGACACCACCACAGTGGAGAGTGCAGACTCACGTGTGGGAAGCAGTCTGAGGTCGAGTCTGCGCAGACTCGATTCCTCGGCTTCCCGCCTGCCACACCCCTTTCCCAACTCGTCACAGGGTGGGTCCCACCACGCTCTGTAATAAGTTGGGAAAGGGGGTGGTGACAAGCTCTCCACTCCCTGATTGACGTGGAGGGTTAGCGATATCGGGCTTGGTATTAAAACGCCCGTGGCTAACTTAACCTCCACGCCATTAGGGGTGGAGACTGGGCCCTGAAGCTAGGTCTTTGCCGAGCTGATGACATCACAGCCTTCAGGGCTGTGAGGTTGTCAGCCGGCAAACACTTAGGCTTCTTTCTGGCCGCCCGGGAAGAATGCAAGCTGAGGTGAGTCAGTCACATCACGTGACAACATGCATCCAGACTCCACAATAGTTACTTTCACGGCGGCTGTATCGGTGAGTGGGGCAGAGAGTGCCCTGTGTTTTAGCAATATAGAAGACAACAAAAAAATGGTATTTTTTTATTAAATAAAAAATGAGCACTTTTGTTGAATTTAACGGGGGCGGAGCCCCGACGCCCATGGAGAGAAACCGCCACTGTTTTAAACATGCCTCCCGGACGGCAGAAATCGCCAAGGGCGATAGTTAAGGCTCGGCTTTTGGGGACGGGCGGAACGGGCAGAGAAGGAAAAGGACTCTGTCTTCTCCTTCGTGCCCGGAGAAGACAAGGACAGTGTCCAGTTCTCCTGCCGCTGGTTGTCCCCCTCCCTCTTCGTTCCCCCTCTTCCCTCTCTTTCTGTCTCACTCCTCCTCATTTAGTGAAAACCGAGACTTCAAGAAATGGGTATTACCTTCTCTTTCCTCCTTTCGTTTATTTGCTCCCCTATGAAATGGATCCAAAAAAGAAAAACACTTTTGCTGGAAACGTCGTCTTTTTCTGACATTTTTCAATTTCTAAGTGCAGCCTCGGGGTGGAGAGAAATAAAACATTCCAAATATGAAAAGTAACTAACTAACTAAAGCAAGACAGAGTGGTTGCAAGGTGGCCAGATTGATTTATTCACACCTAAACCCATTAGCGCCACTTTACAGTGTTTGCCAGTGAAGCGCTACTTTTGTTTTCTCGTCTCTCTTTGAACAACATTGTTTTCCCTGGGCTGGAAAGTGCACTATTCCTGGAGGTACTGAAATACCTGCTTGATGGGTGAATTGGAAAACAAAGAGCCAGATGTGCGAGCATTTGAAATTGCGACTCGCAAATTGCGCTCGATTGCGAGTCGCAATTTGCGAGTCGCAATTTCAAATGTACAACAGTGTCTGAGACACTGATTGCGATTCCCAATCGGGTCGCAAAATGCGAGCCTCTTGAACATTATTGAGGCACTCGCAATTTGCGTACCCATTGGGAATGGCTGGCCCTCGCAGGGATGGTGGCCTGCTGGGCTCAGCAGACCTCCATGTCTGGGACTGCTTTTAAATAAAGCAGTTTAAAAAAAAAAATGCAGCCCATTTTCCTTAAAGGAAATCGGGATGCATTTAAAAAAAAAAAAATGAAACGTTTTTGTTTCATTTTCTAAGGGCAGGTAGTGGTCCATGGGACCTCTGCCTGCCCCTAAAAAATATTTTCCACTGCATTTGCAAACGGGAAGAGGTCCCCTGGGGACGCCTTCCCTTTTGCGATTGCATTGCCACCCTCTTGAAGAGGGCGATAAATTGCGAGTGTTTTGCAACCGCAATTGCGGTTGCAAAACATTCGTACATGGCTTGTGAGTTGCTATTAGGAAGGGAACGCCCCTTCCTAAAAGCGAGTCACAAAACACTATTTTGTGAGTCGCAAATTATTTGCGAGTCGCAAAATAATGTTAGTACATGGCCCAGAGAAAAATTGCATGCGCAAACAGGTCGCAAACCCGTTTGCGCATGGAATTTTCCGTCGTACATCTGGCCAAAAATGTGTACAGCGGCTGTGTGTTCACGAATGTGGTCTTTTTAACCCATACTGCTTATGTTTTGTAAGGATATAAGCAATGGGCATTGAAACAGGTCTCTTCTGGGGTCTGCGATCATGGCCTTAACTCTTCAGGGAAAAGCACTCACTAATTTCTGACTAATGAGTGTAAAAAGAAAAAGGTAACCATGTTGTTCCTGCTTACATTTCACATGCTTTACTTAATCTTGCATTCCCTATGAGTGTTTGCTTTTTATAGGATGTTGTTAATTTTTTTTTAGGTAGCATATTGCTCTTGTCTAGTGCGTAATTTGAATTGAGTCACATTCAGGTGTTTATAGCGGGTCAGTGCAGTGTAAGTTTCTCTCAGTGGGGCAGTATGGTGTTCAGTGGGGGAGAGGATGTGACACTATGGTCAGAGCTGCTTAATTTGGAACTGGGGAACCAGGTTCAGCCTTCATGACCAGTCCACCCCCCTGAGGGAGCACATTCCCATGCTAGACCTTAGAAGGCCCCGCAAGATCTTAAAAGCCCTGGTGTCTTAGCACCAGCAGGTGGACCCTAGCAGTGGCAAGTGTGGGTTAACCTTGAAGGCCTGTCCATCACAATTCATTCTGAAGTTCACCTCCAGTCTTGCAGGCAGGCCTATGAAGCAGCACACCATAGAGTGACAGTGACTCTGTGTTTGTGTTTCTCCAGACCAATCACTATTAAACTATGCTGCCTACTAGTAGGGTTCTCATGTGACTCCTACACCTTGTAGTCCTGTGTCTTATGTAACATTTCCTATACAGTGATTTACACAAGTATGATTGACTGTCCCTGTGTAATATGTGTGATGTAAAGTGCTCTGACACCCTACACTGGTATTAGTGGTGCTATAAATTTTCTGATACTTTATTATTTTGACATTTTTACACATGCTAACAGTCTATGCAAAGAATTTTCCTTATAAGTACCAGCGGAACAAACAACTGCAGCAGTGAGAAAGGTGACCAGTCAACCTTTGCAAAGGGCCCTCCACTTCACAGCAGCACAAGTCACATTTTTTAGTAACTTTTGATCCGTTTGAGCTATAAACAATTTATTAGTTAAAATCGTCAGATTATGCAGCAGATGATGTATTATGTGGCAAATATGGCAGAGCCATAATTACGTGGAAAACATTTGCAAACTAGGATATTTTGCCATTCATCATGTTTGAACTGCTCTTGTGGAAAAAGGGAGGAGAAGTGCTGATGACAGAAACTCCATGGCTGTGAGACAAATGGCTTGCGATTCCACTTTTAAGGATCTTTGGGACATTCTGGGATTGGAAACGTATCCCACTTTGTGAATGTATTTTAATGTCAATAACTCATATTAAACTTTAAATAAACATGTGTATCCATTGGTTAAATTAAATAACGTAATAAGCTGTAACCGGTTAGTGAAATGAGAAACAAATACTAAAAATTGGGATATTTTGCTCTTTCTGTCACACTTCTGACTCCGCCCACTGACCCAATCCACGGGTTATTCCCGCCCTCTGATTCTCCACCCACAGTTCCCCTACTTTTCTTCCCCCACTTCGACCACTGGTCTACATGCATCTATTTCTGGGTCATGTGACACTCCCAAATGAATTATTTTTTTTGTTCTGTAAAATGGATCTTTATTCAAAGTCTGTGGAACAAAGCCAAAATAACAATGAAGGGTTGTGGGGAACGAGAATAAGCAATTTAAAAGAATGCTGGCGGCAGCGCCGAAGGAGCAACAATATGCAGGGACTGGGAGGACGTGAAAGCAGGGTGGGAGAGAGGCCGGTCGGGGATGGAACAAATAGAGGGGGGGTGCGTGAGGGATGACAGCAGGAACAGGGAAGGAGGGTGCTAAGATGCACTAAAATACTGCACCGAAGAGCCTGGGAGGGATACGGTGTAAAAATAAAAATAAAGTCCCTAAGCAGAAGGTAAAACAGCGGAAGCAGACAAGTGCTGCGGAGGTACTCCAGAGCCAACAAAGTACATACAATAGATCATCCTGCAGCACAAGCGCTGTAGACTCGACCTAACTAGATTGCTGTGCTGGCCTTGTTTTGAATCTTGGACGTTCTACACTTACCGATTGGACAAATCTAGTTATTTCACAGATTAGGTGAATTCTTTCAGAATAACCATTTTATTAGATGACAAATGCTCAACCGCGAAAATCCATCTGTTAGTCCACCCCTTTTTTCAGTTATACTCAAATACAGCATTTATGCTCAAGTAATTTGGTAGAGGAAAATGAGGTAGTGGAGATAATATGTCGAGCTTTTTTGATTTCACGGCTCAATGGGACCGGCAATTGGTACAGAATTCTACTTCAATACTCTGGACCCAAGTTAATATTGAACAATATCCGTAAAATAACCGATGTTACAGGCTGTGACATTACCAAGGCACACTGGGATTACTATAATCGGCTCAGTAGGAAAGCCATTTGTTCGGCCAACTTTAAGCGCATGGCTTTCTTCTGCAAAGGGATTCTCTACTATACCTCAGTGAAAATTGAAAAAATGTACAGAGGTGCTGAAGCCTTTTGTTTTAGATGTAGATCTCAGCCGGGCGATTGGCTGCACATGATATTTACTTGCCCTAGATTGTGTTGGTGCTGGACCAGCATTTTTAAGGAAATAAGCAACCGGGCAGGTCGAGTGATACCACCTGATTCGCTGGGGGCCCTTTTTGGCAGCCTATCATTTATTAATCTTCCAACCAAACGAAATCAGCTTTTCTTCATACCTACATTAGTAGCGAAGCCTTTAATATTAGCAAATTGGAAGTCAACAAATGTACCTATTGTGTCTCAATGGCATATTAAAATGGTCAAGGACAAAAACCATGAGAATCTGTGTGCGAAAAGAATGATTGCTATTAGGCGCTTTAACAAAATCTGGCAGAATTAGAAAAGAGGCGGGATAGGTGGAACCATGGGGTCATGATCTTCCTCAGCCAAAATTAGAGATAGGAGAACATAAATTTTAACTGATTCCATTCACAAGTAATGTCAGTGAATGTATTAACAATTTTTTATAGGGTCTAACAATTACAAATTTGTAAATTGATAAATGATTATTCTAAAATGTCATAAGGACTCAAACATTTCCTATGCTGCATTTTTCAGATAAATAAAAATAAAAAAATAAATAAAAAGATTCTAGGGCTCCCAAAATCAACATCTTTTCTACCTTGTCATATACCGTTTCTTTGAGCATCTGGTATTCTATATGGATGTTTTACAATTTACCAGTGCTCCATCTGCATGTGATGGAAAATTTAAATTAGTTTGCTTAGGAAATTCTAAAGAAAATCTCCTGAAATTTACTTAACTGACTTGATTTTTCTTTTTGGGATTCTCTTGATTGTACCTCTATTTCAACAGGAGAGTCCTCACATCTCCATGTTCCTAAATCTGAGAACACATAGGTAGTTGATTCTCCAGTAACATTGTATTAAGAGATGTATATGGGGAAAATTGCTATGTGTTCTTTTTCCAGCCACTTGTACTTTGTAAACAACGTTTTCCACTTTTTCTGTCACGTGACAAGGTCCTTGCCATTCTGGCCAAAGTTTTTGGTCACTGATGGGCAATAATATCAAAATCCAATCTCCCGGCAGTAACTCTCTCATTTTCTTTTTAAACTATAGTAAGCTTGTTGCTGCTGTTGGGCTTACTCCAAACTACTCATGTTTCTTAGTTTTGCCTGTCTCATTTTTAATTGTGACATATTCTAGGTTTTATCATGTTCGGACGTTTCTTCCCAGTATTCTTTAGTCCTTTTCAATTGGGCTGGTGGCTTTCTTCCAAACAGTACTTCAAAAGGAGAACATTATGGGCTAGCTAGAGTTAGATTCCAAATTACTAACTGGTCTTGGGGCAACAGCTTAACCCATTCCTGACCCTCTTGACTCTACATGTACTTATGAGTTTGTTTAAGTGTCCCATTATAACGCTCCATCAAACCATCTATGTGGGGATGGTAGACTGACATGTGAAGTGGTTTGATTCCCAACTGCTCACACACTTGCATCATGAGTTTTGAGAAAAAGGAGAGTACCCTGGACTGTGAAGACTTCCATAGGAAAGCCCAAGCAGGATAAAATGTCAATAACAGCAGTAGCTATAACCTTAGTATTCACTTCTCGTAGTAGGCACAACTTCAAGATAGCTTGTAGAATAGTCTATTATTAACTCATGGCTGAAGCAATCAGTTTTCAATTAGCTATTTTAATCCTACATGCTTAAAAGGGGTGCCTAGAATAGGCATTTTCTGAAGAGGAACTTTGGAGGATTATAGATATTCTTGTTTTGAAATACAGGATATTTCTTACAATAGATTTTTTTTTTTTTTTAAAAAGCCAGGTCAGTAAAAATGGTATAGGATACTTTGGGAAACTTTAATGAAAGCCAAAGTGACAGCTAGTAAATGGGATTGGACTTAAAACAGCACTTGTTCCCTAAACGGTTACAAAACCAAAAGTTGGAGACCCTGACCTGCATTTCTCATTTGTTAGATTAACCCCTTATTTGTAATAAAAGGTTGGGTCTACCTTATGAAGAGAGGGTTATTTACTACTGCTTGTCTTGAGCCACGCTGTAAGGTGGAATATTTTATTTGGACAGCTTTACAATTTCTATCCAGCTGCCAAGGTTCTTGAGAATGTAGGGCATTTTGGTACGTTCCTTCTTTTTATCTATTCTTTAAACCCTCCCTCTTTTCCTCCTTGACTGGACCCATCGGGCTAAGTTCTTTATGAGAAAAGGAGGCTTCCCAAAGCCAGTCAATCTTTTACTGAAGGGTGGTCTCAAGTAGCATTAAATCTAGACTGTTCACCCCTAGGATAATCTCCTTGGGAAATACCAGTATTTCATCTTTTTCGATACAAGTTTTTTCACCAGTGGGTTTCTTTACTAGGAACTTAGCCACAGGGTACCCTTTTTCATCCCCATATACACACCTTATGACTGTTTTTCTTTTGGGGAAGAATCTTCCCACAGATTGTCTGCAGCCTGAATCCAATAACATGATAACTTCCTGTTTGTTCACCCAAAAGGGGAACATAGGAGGGGATTCAGGTTCTCGCATTTAGTATATTGGTTTTTGCAACCATCCTACTTTCATGGCCATCCCCTCAGGTATTTCCTTTATGCAAAATCTGGCAATATGACCTTACTTCCCACAATTGAAACATTAAGGCCTGAGGGCCGGACTTAGGTTTGTCCCATGCTGTGGTGGTAAGGAGCTCTTGCAAGCTATGTCGCTGATGGTTTTGCCCCTTTTATGCACCATTTTGGGTAGGTGATGTAAAGCATGACAGTGTCCAGTCCTTTAGTAAAAGGTGCCAGTCTCTCTATAGGATTTTGTATGTGGTGTTGCTATCAGGACTATAGGGAGTTGAAAACGGAGTCATTGCATTTTCTGTTTTTAACCTCGGTTGCTTCTTTTTTAGTAGGATGGCCCTTGATTTTTTTGAGATCTGGGTTTTGGCTTGCACAAGCACCTTCCTCGAGTATCCTCTTTGTAGGATCCTGTTCACGAAGGTATCCAGCTCAGTTTTACAAATGTTCAATTCACTACAATTTTTGCCTGTGTCATTTCCCCAAGTGGTATTGCTGACATTTGCGTTCATGGGTGTGAGCTGGAAGAATGAAGTAGTGCAATACATGCAGTTGATTTACGGTAAATCCTGATCTGTACTTTGTCCGCATGTATGTAGATTTCAGTGTCCCGGAAGCGGATGGACTGTCCACTGTGTTCATGTGTCAGTTATATGTTGTAGTCATTGTTATTGAGACAGGTATATAGTTCATGTAGCAGTTGTTCCGAATCCGTCCAAATCAGCAAAATATCATCTACATATCTTCCCCAAAACAGAACATGCTCAGTCAGATGATTGGAGCCATTAAGCCACAGGGGCCTGGACTCATTTAGGCCCATATAAAAGTTAGTACACGAAGGTGAAAAGCGTGAACCCATGGCTACCCCTGGGCCAGTCTATACCATTGTGCTTCATGGGTAAAGACATTATTGTCTAACACAAACTCAATCATTCTCAGGATCATATCTGTTTGTGCCATATAGGAAGCAAGTCTGATAGACAAAAAGTGTTGTACAGCTTCTAATCCTTTCTATTTGGATATACATGTGTATAGTGGGTTACGTCTAGTGTGTCTCATA
Organism: Calotriton arnoldi; assembly: GCA_963921515.1. Lineage (NCBI taxonomy): Eukaryota > Metazoa > Chordata > Amphibia > Caudata > Salamandridae > Calotriton > Calotriton arnoldi. Next base: position 245,462 of record CAWUFW010003154.1, on the reverse strand, counting down.
TTAGTTCTGGGGACCACTGGATGTCCTCTAGTTTGTTTAGCACACCCTTAGAGTCTTGCAGAAATGACAGGAGATTCTTTACAAGAGATAGTAGGAATTTGTCAATTTACTCCAACAATCTCTCCGTTGGTGACCCTATCCCTGCAATGATCAGTCTTCCCAGTGGAAATTCTTACTTCTTGTGAATTTTAGGCAGGACTTGAAGGCATGGTACTGTGGGACTTGAATTGAAGATGTATCTATAGTATAAATCTGGAATGAGACACAGCTCTTGTCAGTTACTTAGGAGATTCCCCAAACATCATGATGTAAGTGTCATGGGGTTGCCTGTTAGTTTCTCATAGGCCACGTTGTCAGCCAGTTGTCTATCAATTTCACCCACATAGTCCTTCCTGTTCATGATCATGATGTTTTCCCCTTTGTCTGCCTTCTTGATTACTAGAGAGTGATCTGACAAAGGTCCCAAAGTGCTTTCCTTTCCTATGATGTTTTGTGGTGTGTGCATCTTCCTGTTTGTAGTTCTGTGCTTCAAATCATAAAATCTCTCTTTACCAGTTTGTGAAAGACATCAATAATCTTTTCCACTGGAACAACTGGCGTAAATGTTGATCTTGGTCTCATGTTGCTTTCCAACATCATGTCCTGTGAAATATCTACATTTTGTAATATTTGTTGCATACATGGTGTGACTCCTTTGGTATATCTTCTAAGGACAAAGGAAAGTTGAACTTCCTGTATGTCTTTGATTGTTTGGTCACTGGACATCACACGTGCTCTGGGAATGGAAATTGGAATGTTCCTTTCCAGAAAGAACTTAATACGTTTCAATTGTCTGAATATGTTACATATGCCTTGGTGGACGTAAAGTTAAGTTTAGTGGCATTGAAAGTTAGCATAGAAGGTAAGCACCACATTTTATGTGCACTAAATTGTTGTGCATTTCCATTTTTGTACATCCACCTCTGCCAGATAGGGTCCCAGTGTTTGTAGTAGCAGGGACAAGGAGATGTATTTGGTTATGAAGAAGTTGTGGATAATGTTTGGATATTTGTGCTCTTTCCTCCAACACCGGTATTCAGGATGAAGCGCCGTGTTTCTGTCGAAGGGCATTTTACTCTAAATATGGCAGATGGAGTATTGAGCTGTACCATCCGTACACCAACAATATCCATATCTATATGTAGAACTTGCCAACAAACATGTTAGTACTCTTCAAAACTCTCAAATATCCAAAGCTGTATGTCAGGTCATCAATTAAAACCCAACCCCTCAAAAATTGAGATTCTGTTAATCTCACCCAAAACAAACCCACCATTACCTTCTTGGATAGAGTCATGTACTCTTTTTGATTGCAAGCCATCTATTGTGGACAAGGCCAAATCCCTGAGTATCATCCTAGATAACAAACGTGACTAACACACATTTCTGCTTTGCCATGTTAACGGTGCATGCTATCAATTCAAACTACTCTGGGGCATCAGACAGTTTCTTCCTGACCAGGATCTAGAGTCTGCAGTTCAGGCAGTTGTACTTTCAAGACTGGACTATGGGAATTATTTCTGTCCTCCTTATACGGTTTCTGAACGTCCAACTGCCACCCTCCACACCACCCCTTAAAGTGGTGCTATATGTTGCTGTTTTTTTTCGGGTTGCAAGTCTACAATGTTATCATGGTCCTAACTTTACTGGCATATCGACACTACAGCATAATTTAAAATGGCCTGCCTCCTTCATATGGCTAATGCCTCATACTTAAAGAGAAACTGAAACTCTCTGGTATACAACAAGGGTCAAAATATACACAATCCCTTCTCCTTAAACTACCTACTTTGAATTTTTTTTAAAGCATGATGTATAAAGCAATCATTCATAGGCAGTGCTACAAGAATTAGAATTTCCAATTAGCTTCCCCCAGATCTCTGTACCATACCTTGCAACTCTCAAAAAGGAGCTAAAAATGTCCTCATCTGCACATATTTTGGTTTTCATGGGAATCTGCTGGTAACTTGATTTTCACTCTGCTTCTTACTTGCACACCTCTATCACTCCTGATTGCCAACTGTGACTCACTCCTACCCTGGAGTGTTCCTACTTTCTACCTTTATTCACCGTGATATGTAACCTGTGCTTATTTAGTTTTGACCCTGGATATAACCTTTATGACCATGTATAATTTGCCTTGTTTATTCCCTTGTATTCTGGGTTTTATGTGATTTCTTTTGTACATCACCCTAACACCCTTTGGTCATATTAACACTTTTGAAAACTGTATAAACAAATATGTTCTTTTTTACCTACAAATAAGTTATTTTTTTAATAAGGTCGGTCTTCTGGCTACACCTTTCAACCTTAGTATCATCCTAAAGCATAACCAAGATTGTGTAAGGGTGGGCAAGTGAACCATTATGGACATTTGCCTTCCACAGGAAAAGAAAGAGGATCTAGTAACTGACCCTTCATGTCTGAGTGTCAACATGTTTTGCACAAGTAAAATACCCATTACGCTCAGGTGCTTTCATCAGCACGGAAAGTCCTGGTGATGTGCAATTGTTGCTATGTATTCATTCAGTGCTTAATATGGAGGATAGTTACAAAGTACACCAAAAATGTCCATCTAGTTGCATTATCTTCAATCAACCACACTGTACTTTTGTGAAGGTGTAGCAAGGCAGATTAAAATGAGTGTCCTTAAATTGTTATACTTTTCCTCTTTGTTCATTTTGATCTTACAAAGGACCTTGTGCTGATGAGAATCCCATGTCGTTATCTGCTCATCTCATTCTTCACTCTTACATGCTCAAAAATTATCTTGTGATTACAGCATTTCCAAATAGGGCGTTATAATGCAACTGCTACCATTTTCATTTTCTTGGCTCTCAGGTGATCATTTTGTGGTCTGGTCGGGGAATAAGGCAAGGTTAGTCTGTCTTTAATTAAAAACATCTGTGCATTCCTTGAGATTCTGGATGAGAACACTGTACTCAGAGTCGTTGCTGCACGTTAGTAAATGATGCAAATCACTGTAGTATGGTGAATCCTGCTAGTGCTCGCAATCCCATGATATGATGTTCAATAATGTTATGGACCAAGAACCCTCAGCTGTATATAAAAGTCTCCTCCGTAGAGGACGCAGCCTACCTTGAACAGATCCTAAGAAAGATCTATCAGTCTTGGATGCCAATCATAAAGCCACAGAAAATGGAGTTCTTTCTCATCTTCTCTCTCGTTGCTGCATTTCAATGCAATAATAGCTTTAGGTAATGCAAGGATTGTAGTCAAACATATTGTGAATCGAGTTATAAGTTCCTTGGCTACATCCTATGCAAAAATCTGAAACTACACACCTACGGAAACACATTAGCCAGAGGGGCACAATGCCAAATTGGATTCCTCCATGAAATACTATTCCTTATTACAAATCAGGAGGAATCCAGTCAGTGTTCAAATCCCTAGTCCTTTCAAGGTTTGATTATGGTAACTCCCTGCCAAGTGACATTCCCATAAGACACCCTGCCAATCGAAATCTCCAGACTGTCCGAACACAGCATTCCATCTCTGACCACCTTCATATTGCTTTCTATCAAATCCATGAGCTTCTTGACACTATTCTCTGTAGTCAGTCAATGCATCTTTATTTCGGGAAAATGCCATAAAAAGTATGTAACACATAGCAAGGACAAAATTCAATATAAAGACAGTAATGATCATTAAAACACACAAAATATTACATTAAATAATATCGCTAAAATTCTGAAAAATTATGTTTCTCATTTAAAACAATGCCTTGAATAAAATGTACAAACTCATAGCGGTTTCTAATCTGGATCACACTCCTAATAAAATGTAGTCCTCTGTAGCTAATGAAACTCCACACTCGTACGACCAGCTACCTAGACTGACAGCAGTTTTCTCTTGGTGTTTATCCAAAGTCTCTAACACCATTCCCTCTGCTTCCTTGAAAAATCCTTCCTATGAGATTTAAAACAAAATAACTTAAATGCCAGCTTCTTCAACATCACTTCCACGTATGACTTGAAAGCAAGATTAATTTCATTGGCTGGTTACACTGCAACTGGAGAAAAACCTGAAACTGTACATATATTGGTACAGTGTTTTAATAAGTATTTACCTTCAGCGCTATGTTTAGTGTCAGACGTCAAGTGTAATCACTGTATATTCTATACCTATGTATGTTGTATGACTTGCTTGTACCACTGTAAAGTGCTCAGCTGCACTGTTGGTCTTGTTTGCGCTACTTAAACATATGTATTAATAGATACATAAAAAATTGTGCACCCATGGTCAGTCCTGCTTAAAGAATTGTAAGCAACCTGCTTTATTTTAACAGACTTACTTAAAGCAGCAAGAGGTTAAAGTGTTTCACCCTCATTTGGTGCCTGTCAGTTACAAACCAGTAATCAGTCTAGTACTATAATTGCTTTCACTTTAGCGGGCAGCTGCTGCTCTTTTTTTTTTTAGGAATGATTGCCGGCCAATAACTAATCGTGGCTAATGTCTGACTGTCTGTTATCCCACTGGAGTGTGATTTTATGAAGAGTCCCGCTACCAAGCTGTTTAAAGACCCAATTTAGCAAGAAAGCTTTTTTTTTCTTGGATTAGAGCTTCAATGTGATGATATGTTTTTATGATTCAGTAAACAAGTCTAACTTGGTTGAGTTATGGTAATTTTCAATAGTCTTTTCTTGGCATTACTATGTATTTATTTGCCTGTTATTTTTCCCTCATGTAATCTGTAAAAAATATTAGATTCTACATAATGAATGCGTTGATGAGCAATGCTAAAGCACACCCATGTATCCGATTTACAAAGTTAGTAAGCCTTGCATAAATTTACTGAACATAGTCTAGCCATGGAAAAATTAGAACAATTGGAAACTGTGTTTCATCTGTTGTATTATTTATGGGCATGATTTTGTTATTTTATGGTTTTGCAATGTTATATGTGCCTTCAAAATGGATGCTGTCCATCAAGGCTGTCAAATTATAAAACAATATTGCTAGAAGCTTATGTGGAAGCAGGGGAGCTAACTTCCAAATTTTCCTTGTGGGTGCTGTGAACTAAGGGGGTGATTAGGATGGCGGGCGGACTTAAGTCCGCCCGCCACCCTATCGGTAACGGGACCGCCCGCCTGCCATGCGGCGGTCCTGCCACCCCAATTATGATGCAACCGCCACGGTCCCATCTGGGATTTTAACATTGCGGCGGGTGCTGCGGGCTGCAGCACCCGCCGCAATGTTGAAATGCCATGTTGTGCATTGCCATGCACAACATGGCAGGCACCGCGCGGTGCCTGCCACCTTGTGCATGGCAATGTAGGGGGGTACCATAGGTACCCCCCAAGTGCAGCCCCCCACCACCCAACCCCCCGGGGGCCCGCAACGGGCCCCCAAATCGAATCCCGCCAGCCTTTCCATGGCGGCATCGCCGCCATGGAAAGCCCAGTTTCCGCACACATCCTAATATGGATGGCGGTGCCTGGTAGGCACCGCCACCATATTATGCCCCAGCTCCGCCCGGCCGGCAATGAGAATGATTGCAGACCAGCGGAAAAGCGGCGGACGCACTTTGCATCTGCCGTGATACCCCCGCCATTATAATATGGCGGGGGGTAAATCGGGTGGCGATGGCGGGCGGATCGCCACCGCCTGGCCGGCGATGGCGATCCGCCCGCCATCCTAATCACCCCCTAAGACACTACCTTTGACCTAGTGACATCACTCTAAGTGGTGATAGAGCATGGTGTCATGGGTAGGTATATGGCACGGATCACTGACAAAATATCGACACTCAGAATATCGAGGTACAAAAATAGCGACACAAAAATATCGATGTCCAGAATATCGAAGTCCTATCTACATAATGGTAAGTACAAAAATATTGAAAAATAAATATCGTTGTTAAAAATATTGTTGTTTTTGAATGTTTAAAAAAAAGTTAAAATAAAGTAAATAATACATATAATTTAAAAAACATAGTTAGAATTATCAGAAAATGTTTAAAATTATAACTAATACATATAATGTAACATTACATTAAACATACATATGTATAAAATATAATATATATACTTATTTAATAATATTTATAAATAATTATTTTAATAAATTATAAATTGTTAGAAACATATTAAAAATTATAAATACATATATATACACCTACACCAATAATAAAAAAATTAAAAAATATATATAACAAATTAAAATATTTGTAATCTTTTTAAAATACATTTTACAGTACATTAACTAAAACAGTAGAGAAAATATTGGATAGCGGAGGGGATAAAATTACTATTCCCACTCCACAGAGTGCAACTGTAGGGAAAATATTGGATAGCGTAGGGGTAAAAATTACTATTCCCACTCCAGTGAGTGCAACAGTAGGGAAAATGTTGGATAGCGGAGGGGTAAAAATTACTATTCCCACTCCAGTGAGTGCAACAGTAGCGAAAGTGTTGGATAGCGTACAGGTAAAAAGTACTATTCCAACTCCAGAGAGTGCAACAGTAGGGAAAGTGTTGGATAGCGGAGGGGTAAAAATTACTATTCCCACTCCAGTGAGTGCAACAGTAGGGAAAAAGTTGGATAGCGTACAGGTAAAAATTACTATTCCCACTCCAGAGAGTGCAACAGTAGGGAAAGTGTTGGATAGCGTAGAACTAAAAATTACTATTCCCACTCCAGAGAGTGCAACAGTAGGGAAAGTGTTGGACAGCAAAGGGGTAAAAATTACTATTCCCACTCCACTGAGTGCAACAGTAGGGAAAGTGTTGGATAGCGTAGGAGTAAAAATTACTATTCCCACTCCACAGAGTGCAACAGTAGGGAAAGTGTTGGATAGCGTAGGGGTAAAAATTATTATTCCCACTCCAGTGATTGCAACAGTAGGGAAAATGTTGGATAGCGGAGGGGTAAAAATTAGTATTCCCACTCCAGTGAATGCAACAGTAGGGAAAGTGTTGGATAGCGTACAGGTAAAAATTACTATTCCCACTCCAGAGAGTGCAACAGTAGGGAAAGTGTTGGATAGCGTAGAATAAAAAATTACTATTCCCACTCCAGTGAGTGCAACAGTAGGGAAAGTGTTGGATAGCGTAGGGGTAAAAATTACTATTCCCACTCCAGAGAGTGCAACAGTAGGGAAAGAGTTGGATAGCGTAGGGGTAAAAATTACTATTCCCACTCCAGTGAGTGCAACAGTAGGGAAAGTGTTGGATAACGGAGGGGTAAAAATTACCATTCCCACTCCAGTGAGTGCAACAGTAGGGAAAGTGTTGGATAGCGTAGGGGTAAAAATTACTATTCCCACTCCAGTGAGTGCAACAGTAGGGAAAGTGTTGGATAGCGGAGGGGTAAAAATTACTATTCCTACTCCAGTGAGTGCAACAGTAGGGAAAGTGTTGGATAGCGTACAGGTAAAAATTACTATTCCCACTCCAGAGAGTGCAACAGTAGGGAAAGTGTTGGATAGCGTAGGGGTAAAAATTACTATTCCCACTCCAGAGAGTGCAACAGTAGGGAAAGAGTTGGATAGCATAGGGGTAAAAATTACTATTCCCACTCCAGTGAGTGCAACATTAGGGAAAGTGTTGGATAGCGGAGGGGTAAAAATTACCATTCCCACTCCAGTGAGTGCAACAGTAGGGAAAGTGTTGGATAGCGTAGGGGTAAAAATTACTATTCCCACTGCAGTGAGTGCAACAGTAGGGAAAGTGTTGGATAGCGGAGGGGTAAAAATTACTATTCCCACTCCAGAGAGTGCAACAGTAGAGAAAGTGTTGGATAACAGAGGGTTAAAATTCACATAATTATCAATTAAACAATTATTAAAATTACATAAACAATTATTAATTTTTTGATAGTTAATTAATTAAAAATACTAATAAATAAATATTAATAATTACTTTATTATAATTAAATTACTTCCCACCCTATTCCCCTATAAACCCACAACCCGCTCCTAAAAAAACACAATTTATAAAATTATCAATTAATTAATTAATAAAAAGTATTAACTAATTAATAATTAATTAATTATAAATACCAATAAATAAATATTAATAATTACTTTATTATAATTAAATTACTTCCCACCCTATTCCCCTATAAACCCACAACCCACTCCTAAAAAAATACAATTTATATTATTTTCAATTAATTAATTAATAAAATTGAATAACTAATTAATAATTACTTAATAATTAATTAATTATAAATACCAATAAATAAATATTAATAAATGATTTATTATTAAATTACTTCCCACCCTATTCCCCTATAAACCCACAACCCACTCCTAAAAAAGCTAACACAATTATTATAATTATCTATTAATTAATTAATATTAATTAATAACCAATTAATAATTAATTAATAATAAATTAATTATAAATACTAATTAATAAAAAAAATACTTTATTATAATTAAATTACTTCCCACCCTATTCCCCTATAAACCCACAACCCGCTACAGAACTAAAATACGCAAAAATTAATTTACATAACATTAATTCCTGCTAAAAATTTAACACATTCATTAAAAATACACTTATACCAAAACATTACATCACATACTTTTAACACACATACTAAAATACAGAACACTAATATAAACATCGATATTGTGAACAATGATATTTTTGCAAACGATATTACTTCTTCGATATTAAACAAAACGATATTACTGTATTCGATATTACAAAAAACAATATTTCTTCCCTTACTGTCGATATTCTTGTACCTCGATATTCTTGCTGTCGATATTCTTGTACCTCGATATTTAAAACTTGATATTATGGTAGGTCGAAATAAAAAACTCGATATTTTGTCTGTGCACCATATGGCACTGAGGAGGCCACCGGACAAGTAGAAAAGGAGTTCTTAAATCCTTAAGGCAAAAATAAAGGTCATACAACATCACTGCTCAGAAACAAGTCACAGAAGCTCTAAGATGCTGGTATCGCCGCTTATAGAATTCCACAACTTATTTGCATTTTGCATTTCCTACATCAAATTACTGAAATGTGTACATGTGCTCACACACGTTTCTGTTTAATTTTCTTTATTTAAATGCTGACTATTTTTGAACTGAAAGCTGCTGAAAATATGAATCTAAAATTATTTCAAAAGGAACCCTTCTTAATGTCAAGTTGGTTTCTCATGCACATGAGAAAGAAGTGCTGTACAGTGCCATGCTTGAGCAATAAACAAAAACCTCCTTTTGGTAGTACTCCGAACAGAACTAGCAAACACCAAAAGCCTTCTGTGGATTTCAAGTGAAACAAGACTCAGGGGTCGATTCCGATTCGGGCCGGAAAAAGCACCGACCGACTCGGAGCCGGAAAAATTACCGACCGACACGTACCAGTGGCGCCCGACACGCCAAGTACGATGCAAGCCGCGATAAATCCAACCGACACGTTAGGAAACCAAGCCGACCGACCGAGCCGCTCGGAAAATAGCAATCCGGCCGGAAAAACACGCGAATCCAACCGACCGACACGCACCCGGAACAAATCCGACCGAATCGTACCCGCCAACTCCAAACCGCAAAGTACGATGCAAGGCGCGAAAAACACGACCGAGTCGGACGGAGGACAAGCCGTACGACCGACACGCATACAAAACCGAGCCGAAGCAACACAATACACCGCGACCGACGCGTACGCAGCATACAAAACTGCACAAACACAGCGTGAACGAAACGGAAAACACCGTACGAGACCAATGCAGGGTCCGACTCGGTCACAAGAACGTTTCCAACATACACAAACAGCACAAAGGAAAAATCAACCAAAAAAAGGCCAAACAAGCAATTACCAAGCCAATAAATACTGGGGGGGTGGGGACAGAGAACAAAGACACACCCACAACTCCACCTATATAAAGGACACAAATCACTACCATGAGCCTTTGCAAATGCCATTCCACTGCCAGCACCCAAGAGAAAGCAACCACACACCCACAGCTCATCCCTCACACAAGCCACACACCATCAGCACACCAACAAATACCTACCTCACATACACCCAGCACAACACACACCCACACACCCTCACCTGCACACCAACACACACATCACCCACCATCACCACCCATCACCATGCCCCCCAAGAAGAATCCCAAGTTCCTAGATAGTGAATTGGAAGTCATGGTAGACGAGATCCTCAGGGTGGAGCCACAGCTGTTTGGCACTCTGGTCCAACAGACCCCCATGTCGCAGAAAACCAAGATGTGGGAGAGGATCATCAACAGGGTGAACGCCCAATCACCATGTCGGCGCACAAAGACGGACATCCAGAACAGGTGGTATGACGTGCGCAGGAGGGTACGGGACCTGCTGAAGATAGACTACATCAACAGCCAACACACCGGCAGTGGCCCTCCTGCCAAGCCAATATACCTCAGGCCCTGGGAGGAGAAGGTGCGGGCCATCCTTCCGCCAGTGAGCGTATATGGACTAGAGAACATCCCAGAGCCTGGTGAGTACACAACAAATGTACACAATAAACTGCCACAAAACACACACATCACTGTCAAGGGGAGAGTCAAACCATGCACTCATAGCAATTACACAGCAACTAGAACAGAATCATCCCAAAATGTGTATGTCAGTCAGATAAACACAACACATGACATCAAAAAAGTCACATCCAACTGTGCCAACACATGTACAAACACAACCACAACTACAGCTAGGCAGTGGCACAAATAGAACTAACACACACATCCACACATGTAGCCACCACAACAACACCAACACACAGTGAAGACCACTCAAAGGAAGGAATTCTGTGTATGCTGGCCAAGTCAGTGTAGCCAATAGCATCATGGGAGTCGCAGTCACACATATTGCCCCCCCACAACTGTCCCATCAACACCACCCTGAACCATGCTCACATCACAGGGAGTGGAGAAGGACTCACAAGATGGCTGACACTGGCTACTGCTGTGGGGAGCACAAGGCCCTGCTGGCAACTGTGCACCAACAAACAGCAGGACACCACTGAATGACATCCTGAGAGACAACTTCCACTCCCTGCAATGCAAGCACGTTCCATGGTGGGATATCTGGCTGGCTGGCTGGGTGGGAAGGGGGACTTGCAGCACTGACTATAGTCACCAGCACCTCCCCTCACCCCCCCCCAACACAAACTCCACAGTACCCACCTGGTAGAATGCAATGCCCTCCATCCTAACACAAGATCCCACAAAGCACCACCACCCTGGGTTATGTTGTGTGAAGCACAGGGACACTCTTGGGACTCTTAGCCAAACAACTGCCAGGACAACACTCCCAGCCATCCTGTCAGCACAGCCAGCCCACCCCACAGGGAAGCAGAGTCAAAAGGAAGGAAGCATGGGCATGCTGGGAAGGGGGTGGAGGCAATAGCATGATGGGAGTCGTAGTCACAGACATTGCTCACCCCCACAACTGTCCCATCAACACCACCCTGAACCATGCTCACATCACAGGGAGTGGAGAAGGACTCACAAGATGGCTGACACTGGCTACTGCTGTGGGGAGCACAAGGCCCTGCTGGCAACTGTGCACCAACAAACAGCAGGACACCACTGAATGACATCCTGAGAGACAACTTCCACTCCCTGCAATGCAAGCACGTTCCATGGTGGGATATCTGGCTGGCTGGCTGGGTGGGAAGGGGGACTTGCAGCACTGACTATAGTCACCAGCACCTCCCCTCACCCCCCCCCAACACAAACTCCACAGTACCCACCTGGTAGAATGCAATGCCCTCCATCCTAACACAAGATCCCACAAAGCACCACCACCCTGGGTTATGTTGTGTGAAGCACAGGGACACTCTTGGGACTCTTAGCCAAACAACTGCCAGGACAACACTCCCAGCCATCCTGTCAGCACAGCCAGCCCACCCCACAGGGAAGCAGAGTCAAAAGGAAGGAAGCATGGGCATGCTGGGAAGGGGGTGGAGGCAATAGCATGATGGGAGTCGTAGTCACAGACATTGCTCACCCCCACAACTGTCCCATCAACACCACCCTGAACCATGCTCACATCACAGGGAGTGGAGAAGGACTCACAAGATGGCTGACACTGGCTACTGCTGTGGGGAGCACAAGGCCCTGCTGGCAACTGTGCACCAACAAACAGCAGGACACCACTGAATGACATCCTGAGAGACAACTTCCACTCCCTGCAATGCAAGCACGTTCCATGGTGGGATATCTGGCTGGCTGGCTGGGTGGGAAGGGGGACTTGCAGCACTGACTATAGTCACCAGCACCTCCCCTCACCCCCCCCAACACAAACTCCACAGTACCCACCTGGTAGAATGCAATGCCCTCCATCCTAACACAAGATCCCACAAAGCACCACCACCCTGGGTTATGTTGTGTGAAGCACAGGGACACTCTTGGGACTCTTAGCCAAACAACTGCCAGGACAACACTCCCAGCCATCCTGTCAGCACAGCCAGCCCACCCCACAGGGAAGCAGAGTCAAAAGGAAGGAAGCATGGGCATGCTGGGAAGGGGGTGGAGGCAATAGCATGATGGGAGTCGTAGTCACAGACATTGCTCACCCCCACAACTGTCCCATCAACACCACCCTGAACCATGCTCACATCACAGGGAGTGGAGAAGGACTCACAAGATGGCTGACACTGGCTACTGCTGTGGGGAGCACAAGGCCCTGCTGGCAACTGTGCACCAACAAACAGCAGGACACCACTGACTGACATCCTGAGAGACAACTTCCACTCCCTGCAATGCAAGCACGTTCCATGGTGGGATATCTGGCTGGCTGGCTGGGTGGGAAGGGGGACTTGCAGCACTGACTATAGTCACCAGCACCTCCCCTCACCCCCCCCCAACACAAACTCCACAGTACCCACCTGGTAGAATGCAATGCCCTCCATCCTAACACAAGATCCCACAAAGCACCACCACCCTGGGTTATGTTGTGTGAAGCACAGGGACACTCTTGGGACTCTTAGCCAAACAACTGCCAGGACAACACTCCCAGCCATCCTGTCAGCACAGCCAGCCCACCCCACAGGGAAGCAGAGTCAAAAGGAAGGAAGCATGGGCATGCTGGGAAGGGGGTGGAGGCAATAGCATGATGGGAGTCGTAGTCACAGACATTGCTCACCCCCACAACTGTCCCATCAACACCACCCTGAACCATGCTCACATCACAGGGAGTGGAGAAGGACTCACAAGATGGCTGACACTGGCTACTGCTGTGGGGAGCACAAGGCCCTGCTGGCAACTGTGCACCAACAAACAGCAGGACACCACTGACTGACATCCTGAGAGACAACTTCCACTCCCTGCAATGCAAGCACGTTCCATGGTGGGATATCTGGCTGGCTGGCTGGGTGGGAAGGGGGACTTGCAGCACTGACTATAGTCACCAGCACCTCCCCTCACCCCCCCCAACACAAACTCCACAGTACCCACCTGGTAGAATGCAATGCCCTCCATCCTAACACAAGATCCCACAAAGCACCACCACCCTGGGTTATGTTGTGTGAAGCACAGGGACACTCTTGGGACTCTTAGCCAAACAACTGCCAGGACAACACTCCCAGCCATCCTGTCAGCACAGCCAGCCCACCCCACAGGGAAGCAGAGTCAAAAGGAAGGAAGCATGGGCATGCTGGGAAGGGGGTGGAGGCAATAGCATGATGGGAGTCGTAGTCACAGACATAGCTCACCCCCACAACTGTCCCATCAACACCACCCTGAACCATGCTCACATCACAGGGAGTGGAGAAGGACTCACAAGATGGCTGACACTGGCTACTGCTGTGGGGAGCACAAGGCCCTGCTGCCAACTGTGCACCAACAAACAGCAGGACACCACTGACTGACATCCTGAGAGACAACTTCCACTCCCTGCAATGCAAGCACGTTCCATGGTGGGATAACTGACTGGGTGGGTGGGTGGGTGGGAAGGAGGTCTGGCTGTCAACCAAACACAATCAATGCAGACCATGTTCACACCCCAGAGAATACATAGAAATGCCCAAATAATGCAGGACAATGTGCCACACCAATATCAACCCCTGACTGTGACGACTTAGGACAATACAATGTACAGGCCCGCACCCCGAGGCACAGTCACAACTGTCAGGTGTGTCAACCACTGATGCCTGCAGAAACATGAAATACATTGTTTGTGTCTCCCAAAAACAGGTGATGATAGGGACACAGCAGCAGACGCTGAGGAGTCCCAGTCCCAGGCTCAAGAGGATGCCGAGCTCACTGGCGTCGTACAGCCTCTGTCCTCCTCGGACGATGAACAACCTGGCACATCCGGTGCAAGTCAACTTGCTGCACCAGCAGGACCACCAGCTGCAGCACCAGCAGGTCCACCAGCTGCACCCCCTGCACCCACCCCTCCAACGACTGTCACCACGAATACCATCCCTGCCGACATGGACAGAATAAGGAACAACACCAGCGCAGTGACCCTGGACCAACCTGGGGCCATGGACACCACCACCACCACCCCCCCAAGGTGGACCAGGGTTATCTGTGCGTGCAACTGCACACACTGCACATGTCAGCAGGGGTGGTGGGAGGGGTGGGAGACAGAGGTCGCTGCTTGCAGACGTTGCTGGTGTGCATGAAGACCCACAACTGGTACGCATAGCTGATGCGTACCAGTCCAGCACCGGAGAGCTCAGCCAGGTAGTGGGGCTCCTCAGAGACATCAAACAGCAGCAGGCTGCCCATCATGCCCGCTTGGACTCCCACATGTCCCACGTGGAGTCACACATGTCACGTGTGGACTCCCACATGTCCCGCGTGGAGTCCAAGTGGGATGTACTACATGAGATGACGGCGGTGCACAGGGACATTTTACAATGCCTCCGCCAGATGAACAGCAACCAGTCCACACCTCCCTGTGTGCCAACAACATCTGGTACCGAACAAACTGCAACTGCCACAGGGAGGGAGGAGGACTCTGGCAGAGAGTCCCCTGCACCGCAGCAGCCTGCACTTGAGGGCCCCCCCCAAGAAGAGGGGTCGTCCGAGGAGGGGAAAGTGAGAGGCTGATGGCCAAGCGCAACTCCCAGGAAGCCTGAACCTGTTCTGGATTTTCGCCTTTGTGCACAGACTGTTCACCCTGTTGATGGCAACACTACTCCCACACATTGCATGGGGAGTACAAGTTGGAACAATGTGTCAGACAACTGTGGCCCCGATACTGGGGATCCTGTCTACCTGGACTTTCAATTCACCTAGGAACTTGGGATTGCAAGATTCATGTACAGCACAATCCATCCTATGCACTATTAACACAGATGTATCACAATAAACACACTAATACACCATACTTGCCTCTGTCGTGATTCCAACGTGGGTGCTGTTATGGGGATGATGAACTGCAAAATTACACTGTGTATGCGAACTGCAACAGCAAGGACAACACAGGCATGTGAGTACAGGCAACGTGACACATATGAGGGAGACACACCACCAGGGCTACACAACACATACACACCTAGGCCATCTGACTCATTGCCTACACTGATGTTGCCAGGGAAGACGGTGCAATGCACAGACACCACACCCATTCCCAGTTGTAGTCAAGTAGCCCACAGGTGCAGTAAGCAAATGGCAGTCAAATGTGTGACCACAGACAACGCACATCACTAAGTGAAGCACAGGTTTATTACACAGTAGCAACATGCCGTAACCACTACAGATGCAAGGTAACCCCACCTGGTAGCGGGCACACAGTCAACAACTGTAGACGGAAGGAAGTCCATGGGTGTGGCGCACATCACCTGTAGGGACACAACAGCTACCAGCCTGGATGTGCAATCACGTCGTCGGTGGACACAGTTGACCAAACGAATCTGAAAGTACCCTGTGAAGGACAGAAATGACACACAGTCAAAAGCAATGCAGTACAGGACAGATCAGCAAAACTCATGCACAATACATGTTACAAGATACCCACCCAGAACCAAGTTAGCATGTCAACACTGTTGGGGAGTACAGCCCACCTGTCACCACACATCGCAACACACATCCTGTCAAGTAGCCCATGGACACACTCCAACAGCACCAGAGCACCACCCACGCATCATGCCAACTCACATCATTCACATGACACCTCAGGATACTCACATTCAGCTAAAGAAGTTGGTGATGAGCTGTGTGCGGACATCACCATCACCATCATCATCATCATCATCGTCACTGGCATCGTGGTCCAGGCCAGGATCCTCCACAGGTGGCGGATGTTGGTCATCGTCATCCTGGATGAGAGGCAACTCCTTCCGCACTGCCAGGTTGTGGAGCATGCAGCAGACGATGATAATCTTGCACACTTTCGCAGGGGCATATGGGAGGGACCCTCCGGTCTTGTCCAGGCAGCGGAAGCGGCTCTTCAGGAGACCAAAGGTCCGCTCAATCACTCTCCTGGTCCGACCATGTGCCTCATTGTAGCGCATCTGGGCAGGTGTCACAGGGTTCCTGAGGGGTGTCAGCAACCACGGCATGTTGGGGTATCCCGAGTCACCTACGGACAGACAAGTGCACATCAGCTGACTTGGAAAAGTGGGCGGAATACTACAGATCAGATCACACACAATGGCACAAAGTCAGTACACACCGACAAGCCAGGCACGCTGGTTCTGCATCTGTGCCATCAACCTGGGGATGCGACTACTCCTCATCACAAAGGCATCGTGTGCTGAACCAGGGAAACGGGCACACACGTGTGTGATGGTCATGTCTGCAAGACACACCACCAGTGCATTGACCGAGTGGTAGTGCTTGCGGTTCCTGTAGGCCTGCTCCTGGGCCTGTGGTGGTACCAAAGCCACATGTGTCCCATCAATGGAGCCAATGACATGCGGCATCCTCCCCAGGGAATAAAAGTCACTCTTCACGTCAGTGAGTCGTCGCAGTCTAGGGAAATATATGTACCGGTTCAGGAAGAGCAACATTGCCGCCAAGAAATCGCGGAGCACACGGCTGAACATGGTCTGTGACATCCCACCAGCAGACGCCACAGTATGTTGGAAGGTACCGGTGGCAAAGAAGTGTAGGGCTGCCATCACCTTCACCTTGGGGGTCAGCGCTGTAGGATACGGCCGGCCAGGCTGCAAATGTGGGGACAACTGCACTGCCAAATCCTCAATCAGCTGCCTGGTGAAGCGGTACCGTCGGATGCTGTCCCGTTCCACCATCGTTGCCAGGTCTGGGAATGGCCGATGGACAGCAGGAGCCCTGCAGTGCAGAGGAGAAGTAAGCAAGATCGTCAGTCACCCCACATATGCGGCATTGAACACACTCAAGTTCCCAACATACATCATCATGAGGCACAACTACATGAAGTGTGCAGTACCGGAACGACATGTATGGTACATACATGGCCAACATCTGTCAACACGGTCCTACAGGTGGCATCAATTTGTCCCAGGTTGGCCCATTGGATATCATGATGCTGTGTCAAAGTCACCCCCCAGTGACATGTGAGGACAGATGTGCCCCAGGCACCACAGCTCAACGACAGGCACATTCCCAGGGACCCTGTAATGCCACATGGACACTGGCATCACCTGGAGTATCATGTGTACACCACAGCAAAACAAACATGACCCCCACAGGTAGTGGCCACACTTGCCATGGCAGGAGAGCCATGGACGTCTGTGACACACACGCACAACATCAGAGTCCATGCACACACAACGTGGATGTGGAGACTGTCTCCCATTGTGCACATGAAATCAGAGACATTGTAAACACTACATGCACAAAGACTGTGGAGGGCCATCACTATTGTGCCACTGGGACACCCTGGCTCAAACATACCGTCCCACATGGGACTCACGGGGTATGTGACATGACATACACAAACACCACTGTGAAATGTGACCATGACACATGCACAGATATGAACAGTTGCACATCACAGTGGTCACGTACACGTAACACCCAGGATCCTGTCCCCATGAACACGTGCACAGCCTGGGGGTGGCTGCCCACAGGTGACACCCACAGGACAACATGTACACCAACATACACACAATAGGAAATGCAGCCTTACATGCCTTATGATAAGGTTTGGACAGGCTGTCGTGATGTAGGTGTGCCCCTCACTCCCTGGGAGCTATCTGTGGCTGGCATATGTCCATCTGAGACAGGCATGCTGACCTATGCCAGTCACATATACAGTGATGCGTTGAACAGCAATGGACCGACCGGTGCCTCCGGCCGGCCCATTGCTTTCAATGTGTGCGGGTACGCGTTGTACCCCTGTGCGCGTTGAACTGCAATGGACCGATCGGTGCCTCCGGCCGGCCCATTGCTTTCAATGTGTGCGGGTACGCGTTGTACCCCTGTGCGCGTTGAACAGCAATGGACCGATCGGTGCCTCCGGCCGGCCCATTGCTTTCAATGTGTGCGGGTACGCGTTGTACCCCTGTGCGCGTTGAACAGCAATGGACCGATCGGTGCCTCCGGCCGGCCCATTGCTTTCAATGTGTGCGGGTACGCGTTGTACCCCTGTGCGCGTTGAGCTGCAATGGACCGATCGGTGCCTCCGGCCGGCCCATTGCTTTCAATGTGTGCGGGTACGCGTTGTACCCCTGTGCGCGTTGAACAGCAATGGACCGATCGGTGCCTCCGGCCGGCCCATTGCTTTCAATGTGTGCGGGTACGCGTTGTACCCCTGTGCGCGTTGAACAGCAATGGACCGATCGGTGCCTCCGGCCGGCCCATTGCTTTCAATGTGTGCGGGTACGCGTTGTACCCCTGTGCGCGTTGAACAGCAATGGACCGATCGGTGCCTCCGGCCGGCCCATTGCTTTCAATGTGTGCGGGTACGCGTTGTACCCCTGTGCGCGTTGAACTGCAATGGACCGATCGGTGCCTCCGGCCGGCCCATTGCTTTCAATGTGTGCGGGTACGCGTTGTACCCCTGTGCGCGTTGAACAGCAATGGACCGATCGGTGCCTCCGGCCGGCCCATTGCTTTCAATGTGTGCGGGTACGCGTTGTACCCCTGTGCGCGTTGAACTGCAATGGACCGATCGGTGCCTCCGGCCGGCCCATTGCTTTCAATGTGTGCGGGTACGCGTTGTACCCCTGTGCGCGTTGAACAGCAATGGACCGATCGGTGCCTCCGGCCGGCCCATTGCTTTCAATGTGTGCGGGTACGCGTTGTACCCCTGTGCGCGTTGAACAGCAATGGACCGATCGGTGCCTCCGGCCGGCCCATTGCTTTCAATGTGTGCGGGTACGCGTTGTACCCCTGTGCGCGTTGTACCTCAATGGACCGATCGGTGCGCACCCATTGACAATGGGCTTGCCTGGCAACGGACGCGTTTTCGAATTTCGAACGAGTCGGTTGCTGGAAAATCAGTTGGTCACCCACAACAATGTTGCAAAATCATGTATGTCATGAAGTTGAAGTTTTGAAGGATGCTGTGGGCGTGTTTTGGTGCTGCTATTCCATGGATTGGCCAGATTCAGAAGATGCAAACGACTTGGACCTATCACTTTGGACACAAGGGACAGTATCTGCCTCTCCAGCACATATATATTGCTGCCTGTTCCCCTGAGAGCCCACTTGCCTGCACTACATGCTCCAGGACGACATCTGCCACTGCACTGCTGCTGTCTCTGCCCCTCTGGACCCTGCAATGGCACGTACTGTGGAGAGAGCCCCAGCCTTCAGCCTTGAGGAGAACCAGGCCCTGCTGGACAGCCTACTTCCACAGTACAGCAAGCTGTATGGGACACCAGGGGAGCAGGTGAGTGTTCTGTGCACTGCCTTTCTGAATGTGCATTTTGTCTGACTAGCAAGGCTGAGAGTCAGCACACCACTGGCTAGCAGGCTCACTGAGTAGTTGTCACCCCCCATAGTGTGTAGTGACTTGCACTGGACAGGTATGGTGCAGTGACAGTGCTTCTGAACAGGGTTTTACTCCCCATGCAATGATACCATGTAGTGACTTCTGGAAAACTGTCCATGGGCAGCCGTGCACTGCCTGGGTACACCATGTGCCCCTGTGATTGCGACATGTATATGCAACTGTGTCATGCACGGATATGTTGCATGTGTAGTAATGGCCTTATCACTTTGTCATCCTGACAGGCTTCTGCCCATCGGAAGCATGAGATATGGAAGGACATCGTCCGGGCTGTCCGGTCCGTGGGGGTCTACAAGCGCCGGATCCGCAACTGCCAAAAGAGGTGGCAGGACCTTCGGGGCTGGACCCGGAGGATTGCACGGGTCCAGCTGAAGCTGTCGCCTCCTCGCAGGAGGGGCGGAACACGGACCCTGACCCCCACATGCTCAGGATCCTGGCGGTGGTCTTTCCAGACCTGGATGGGCAGCTGAAGGCCAGAGAGCAGCAAGGAGGGGGTGAGTCAAAGACTGCACTGTGTACTCTGTCTAACATGCTATGTGCCCTCCTCAGGCCTGGTTAAACTGCCACAGTACAGCAGTCATGTTGTCCAGGAGCCATGTCCCTCTATTGTGCACTGCCCACTCCTCATCTGATACCCAGGTGTGGCCCTTACATGCAGGGAATTCTGTCACTTAGGACTGTGTCCTTGCAGTTTGCTTGACTCAAGGTGGGAGACAGCATCTGTTTCCCTGACTCTGTGGTGGGCATCATGGGTGGGTCCATTGCTTACACAATGCCTGTATTCTGACATGTATTCAGCGTGTTACTTTGATCTGTGGTCCAATTGCTGAGCTGATCCACCACATGTGGCTGGGGTACCTGGCACACACCCATGCTGCGGGTGGGAACAATGTTTGGGCCCCAAGAGTATGTATATGACGTGTGTCACACATACTTAGCCAGCTGCCTACAGTCCAGGGCTCATCCCTCATTCATGTGGGGCTGGACAGTCATGCCTACTCCAGGCCATACAATACACTCTGTACTCCCACTCCCGTGTATCAGCGGACACATTGTGCACAGTGATTTGACCCCTCAGGTGTCTGCCTCTGTGTCAGTGTGCTGTGGATTAGTCGCCAGGACTGCTGTGGAGTTTCTTGGTAGGGGCTCAGCATGCCACTGGAGATGTGACCATAGGAGACGATACTTGTGTGACACATAGGTGTCTGATCAGCTGCCCATGCAGACTGGGGCATGTAAATGTGAAGTTCAGGCAGCTGTTCCCCATGCACAGCAGAGTGTGAGGGGCTCAGGTTCAGAGGGTAGTGTCACAGGTCTCCCATATGTCCAATAGGTATGACCTGGACAGATGAGGGTTAAGAGGATGTGTTGTGGGGGATGTACATGTGCACTTGTGCAGCTCCAGGACTTGCATTCCCCATGACCTACTATTGTGACACAGTGCAGAGTGTTGTTGTCTGGCTGCAAAGTCATACATCACTGAGCCAGTGATGTATGACTTTGCAGTCATGCCTCCGCCATGGCATGTGTCTACTGATTGGTGAGCCTGCAGGGGAGTGACATGTGCTACATGCACACCATAGTGGCGCTGGCTATCAGGACATGGGTGCATCATGGTGTCTGTCGCTGGTATGCATCACATGCATTTCCTATTTGACTCTGGGCATCCCTTACATCCGGAAACCTGTACTGACTCAGTGGCAAGAGCTGTGATGTGTCCACACCGTGTCCTCTGCACTGTCCAACTACTGTGTACTTGGTGCATGTGTCAACACTGGGGTGTTCCAATCCAACAGACACCAGACAGATGGGTGCAAGGCCATGTGGGATGTGAGTGCCATGCTTGGCATCAGACTGACAATTGACTTCTCCTGTTCAATTAGTGCACTTTTAGCAATGTACAACTAATGATGCCAGGGCTTGCTCTGTGATGTGCTGTGCTCACAGTGGTGTGTGCGTTATGTGCAGGTGACTGATGTCTGTCTGTTTCCCCATTGTTTGCAGATACATCCACGGCCACGGAAGGGGACAGCTCCACGGACCAGGAGGAGCCGGAGAGCCAGACTGGGTCAGCAGCCGAGGAGTGGTCGGAGGGACCCAGTGGCACGGAGGGCGAGGGGAGCCACACCGAGGAGTCCTCAGCAGCATCCACCTCAGCTGAGGACCAGAGCAACTCGGAGGATGACTCCCTTGTGGAGGCGGGTGTCAGCAGCCACCACACCCCAGCTAGTGTTGCTGTCCCCGCCACCACCAGCACCACCACCGCCCTCCCATCGGCTCCCATTCCCCAGGTCCGTGGAGGCTCCCATGTCCGGGAGCGTGTCTCCTTTGGGCCAGGCACCGCACCCCCTGCCCCTGTGTCCCCTGCTGCCCTGAGTGAGGAGTCTGTGTACCTCCTTCGCCAGCTCCATGTAGGGCAGACAGCCATGCTGAGTGTCCTCCATGCGCACACCGCGCTGTTGACTCAGCTGGTGTCGTTCATGGAGGGCATCTCATCGGGCATGTCTGACCTACAGAGGGGCAATAGGTCCATGGACTCCTCCCTGACGGCAGCAGTGTCCCTCCTCAAACGGTCCCTCACCCCTCCTGCCTCTGCTCCATCCACACTCCCCAGCACCTTACCCATCCCAGGCACACACACACCGGCACAGGCACACACCAGCACACACACATCCAGCACACTGACACACACGCCAATGACAAAACGCACACGCACGCACATTCAGGGGACTGAAGCCAGACTCACAGGGGATGGGGCCCTGGAACACACACACGCATCCACATGCACTGCGCAGTCCTCAGTTCCCTTCTCCCTCCAAAGCACCCTCCCTTGCCTCACCTGCAACCCCAAAGTCACAGCAGCTCTTCCTCTGTGACCTCGGCCTCTTCCCCACCGATGAAGCTGCTCCAGCATCCCGGGGGAAGAGGAAGCCCACCCACACGGAGCAGAGTGCCCCTCGCCCCCGGACACCCTCCCCAGGCGCAGACGGACTGAGGCCCCCACCCGCAAGTCCCCCCGGAGTGGTAAGAGTAAGACCCCGCCACCGCCCTGCAGCTCAGGCACAAGGTCTCCGTCCTCCATCCCTCAGGCCCCCACTGCACAGGTGCCCCCACCACACCCTGCCCCAGGTTCCCCCACCCACAGATATACCATCCCCAAGAGGATCCGGCCTTCTCCCCCTGCCACTTGCTCTCCCAGCACCACACCCCCCGCTGCGCTTGTCTGTGCCACTGATGTGGTGAGGGTGTCCTCCCCCTCTGTCCAACCCACCTTGCCTGTTCCCCATTCTCCTCCCCTGGAGGTAGGCACTGCAGTGGAGTCCACTACCGCCCTGTCTGACTTGGGCACTGCAGTGGCGGACCTGTCCACCCCATCTGCAGGGTCCACTGCAGTTGTGCCGGCACCCACGACATCTGAGTCATGCCCCCCAGTTGTGCCGGCACACACCATGTCAGACACCTCCACTGCAGTTGTCAGTGGCTCTCCAGCACCCACCACCCCTTCCCTGACTCCCCTGGTGAGCCCTGATCCTGTCCCTGCGGTGCCTGGCCTGCCCCCCGGTTGCCCCTCCTAGTGGATTGTCCCTGGTATTGTGCAGGCATGCGTAGGGTGACATCTGCCAGTGTCACCCTGTTTGAACTTTGACAATGGACTGGCCATTGGCCTTTGCTCTAATTTCTTCTGGACGTCGTTATCAAACAACACATATGCTGAATAAAGCAACTTTCTTTTCTCTAGTGCTCATGCTTCAGATGTACATGTTGTTGGTGCAGCTAACCATGCCCTTGCTGCAGTGATGGTGATATCTGGTCTCATGATTATGAAGTGTTACTGTGCAGGAACCCATGTGGTCCAGGGGGAATGTGTCCTATCATGTGGTGTATCCATGTCATCAATAGCAGCATCTGAGGGTGTCATGTGTTCAGTATTTGGCAATGGGTTTCCTACTTACATTGGCAATTTCATATCTGTGGCTTCCACCCCTGCACATCTGTTGTGCCTGCCATCGTTGCATTTGTCTACTTCCCTGACCGTGTTGCCATCTCCAGTGGACATGCAGGTTTGGGCATCAATGGGGAGGGACTCATCCGTGTAGTCAGTGCAACATTGCTATACAAGTGTGTTGGATCTGTGCTGATGATTCCGTTGGCACATCCATGACCAGGCTGATGTGATGGGAGCCCTCATTTGGTGCTAATTGTTGATTGTGTGACCAAGTGCTCAGCTGACATGATGTGGCCCTACTGAGGCAACATATGGCACAGCTTTCCTCACACAGGAGTGGAGTCCCCTCATGGCAGTGTGTACACGTGTGACATTGCCTGCGCCCAAGGTGTGTGTTGTATGTGCATGTCTGTGTGTTCACTTCCATTCATCTGCGCATGCTGTGATCCCTAGTGTTGTACCTGTTTGTGATGCTTGCTGACTTGAGCTATGTTCCCCCAAAGTCTTCTCCCTGTGTTCTCTGTGATGTGGGTGCATGGCACATTACTGGTCATCAGGGTGTCACCCATAGGTGTGTTTGCTGTCAGGGCAGAGTTTGTGTGCAGACGCAGATGGGTCACAGTCAGGTTTCCCTTTGGCACTTGTTGTTTGCCCCTGTCATGTGATTTCCAGTTTGTGTTATCTTTCAGTGATTGTGACACGTTGTGTGTGTGACTGCTGGCACTCCTTAGGGTCCGGGCTGCAATGTTGGTTGTTGTCTATGTGTGTTCTTTGTGGGTGACCTTGGCTTCTTCATTGGTGTGTGACTGTGGCTGGGATCCCATTGGTCGGTGTGGTATTGCCGTCATGTCCATGTACAGCGTAGTGTGCAGTGTGTCAGACATTCAGGAGTCTTGTTGAGTGTCCATGTGTGATGTGTTTCTACACCTTGGTTCCCACCCACCACCCTGGAATAGTCATGGGTGCATGTGCAATGTCACCAGTGCATGTGTACTTCACTGCTGCACATTGTTGGAGGTCGAGGGTGTGGTCTTGAGTGTGTGCAGATGAGAGTTGTTGCCCGGCTAGTCCCCTGCCTCCATGTTGGCCTTGGCTTACTGGCCATGCTGATTGATTTGTGCTTGTGTAGGTGTGATGGTAGTTTGTTGCTCAGGACACCTGACTGTGGTTCACAGTGTGAACGACATTTAGCTTTGTCATCACAGTGGTATTTTTATTCAGCCCAGGGTCACCACATTGTGGGGGCCCTGGGGGTGGTGCTGTGGTGTGTCTGTGACTTGCTGTGTCAGTTGTTGTTCCTACGTGCCTGTGTGACATGTGTGTTTTGTGCTCCCTCTCACCTGTCAATGCCTGCTTGCCCACATAGGGGATTTGGATCCATGAGTTACCTTAGTGTGGCAGTGTATGCACATCTGTATGATTGGTATTCAGCTCTCCTCATGTGTTGTGTTGTTGCCTGGGGACACTGGCACCCCCACCCCTCATCTGCTGTGTATGATGACAGTGTTGGTCTGCCTGTTTGTGTTTGTGCATCTGCACCACTGCATTGGCATATCTTGGGTGTGCCATTGGCTGTATGTTGTTTGGTGTGTTTCCCCTGCTGTCCCTGGGACTCCTAGGTCATCGGTCAGCACAGTGATCATGGTTTGTGTGTCCCATTGCTGCCATGGTATGGTATCTGTTCACCTCACATCTGCTGTCTCCACAGGGTATCTGCATTTGTGTGCCCATTGGTGCAAATATGTGGTTCTGCATTCTGATGGTCACTTCTGTCATTGTGTCATTGATGACTGTTGACGGTCTCAGCCCCCATGGGTGTTGTTTGTCTGCACATGGCCAAAGGAATGTTTCATTTGCACTGCAGTATTTGGCTCCCCCAATTTATGTTGCAATGGGACACATACACTACTTTGCCACACATGAGTTTTTGGTTCTGTGACCAGGAATGATCCATGCAGTTTGGCAGTTGCAGCTCTTTCTTTGTCAACAATTACCTTTTGGTCACTGTGATGATGGGGGTTTAGACCCCATTGCCACAATGGTCAAAATGTGCTTCAGCTATGGACCCCACACTTGCCTTTTGGTCACTGTGATGATGGGGGTTTAGACCCCATTGCCACAATGGTCAAAATGTGCTTCAGCTATGGACCCCACACTTGCCTTTTGGTCACTGTGATGATGGGGGTTTAGACCCCATTGCCACAATGGTCAAAATGTGCTTCAGCTATGGACCCCACACTTACCTTTTGGTCACTGTGATGATGGGGGTTTAGGCCCCATTGCCACAATGGTCATGGGCTGCTTGCATTGTGGGTGCCACACACATATATGTGTGGCACATGTGCTAGGGGGTCACATTGTATGTTCAAAGTCATGTTCGGTGTTGTAGGCATTTGACACAGCCTACACACGCTTGTCATGGTGGTGGGGTATGTCTTTATCTTGCATTCCCTAGGTTGTGGTGTGCTGGTTGTGTCATGCATTGTCCATCCTATGAGTGGGGGTGGTAGTAGTGGTAGGCATCCTGCCCCCTGGCTAAGGGTGGTAGTAGTGGTAGGCATCCTGCCCCCCTGGCTAAGGGTGGTAGTAGTGGTAGGCATCCTGCCCCCTGGGTGAGGGTGGTAGTAGTGGTGGGCATCCTGCCCCCTGGCTAAGGGTGGTAGTAGTGGTAGGCATCCTGCCCCCCCGGGTGAGGGTGGTAGTAGTGGTAGGCATCCTGCCCCCTGGCTAAGGGTGGTAGTAGTGGTAGGCATCCTGCCCCGCTGGCTAAGGGTGGTAGTAGTGGTAGGCATCCTGCCCCCTGGGTGAGGGTGGTAGTAGTGGTGGGCATCCTGCCCCCTGGCTAAGGGTGGTAGTAGTGGTGGGCATCCTGCCCCCTGGCTAAGGGTGGTAGTAGTGGTAGGCATCCTGCCCCCCTGGGTGAGGGTGGTAGTAGTGGTGGGCATCCTGCCCCCTGGCTAAGGGTGGTAGTGGTGGTGGGCATCCTGCCCCCTGGCTAAGGGTGGTAGTAGTGGTAGGCATCCTGCCCCCTGGCTAAGGGTGGTAGTAGTGGTAGGCATCCTGCCCCCTGGGTGAGGGTGGTAGTAGTGGTGGGCATCCTGCCCCCTGGCTAAGGGTGGTAGTGGTGGTGGGCATCCTGCCCCCTGGCTAAGGGTGGTAGTAGTGGTAGGCATCCTGCCCCCCTGGGTGAGGGTGGTAGTAGTGGTGGGCATCCTGCCCCCTGGCTAAGGGTGGTAGTAGTGGTAGGCATCCTGCCCCCCTGGGTGAGGGTGGTAGTAGTGGTGGGCATCCTGCCCCCTGGCTAAGGGTGGTAGTAGTGGTGGGCATCCTGCCCCCTGGCTAAGGGTGGTAGTAGTGGTAGGCATCCTGCCCCCCTGGGTGAGGGTGGTAGTAGTGGTGGGCATCCTGCCCCCTGGCTAAGGGTGGTAGTAGTGGTAGGCATCCTGCCCCCCTGGGTGAGGGTGGTAGTAGTGGTGGGCATCCTGCCCCCTGGCTAAGGGTGGTAGTAGTGGTAGGCATCCTGCCCCCTGGCTAAGGGTGGTAGTAGTGGTGGGCATCCTGCCCCCTGGCTAAGGGTGGTAGTAGTGGTAGGCATCCTGCCCCCTGGCTAAGGGTGGTAGTAGTGGTAGGCATCCTGCCCCCTGGCTAAGGGTGGTAGTAGTGGTAGGCATCCTGCCCCCTGGCTAAGGGTGGTAGTAGTGGTAGGCATCCTGCCCCCCTGGGTGAGGGTGGTAGTAGTGGTGGGCATCCTGCCCCCTGGCTAAGGGTGGTAGTAGTGGTAGGCATCCTGCCCCCTGGCTAAGGGTGGTAGTAGTGGTGAGGCATCCTGCCCCCTGGCTAAGGGTGGTAGTAGTGGTAGGCATCCTGCCCCCCTGGGTGAGGGTGGTAGTAGTGGTGGGCATCCTGCCCCCTGGCTAAGGGTGGTAGTAGTGGTGGGCATCCTGCCCCCCTGGCTAAGGGTGGTAGTAGTGGTAGGCATCCTGCCCCCGTGGGTGAGGGTGGTAGTAGTGGTGGGCATCCTGCCCCCTGGCTAAGGGTGGTAGTAGTGGTAGGCATCCTGCCCCCCTGGGTGAGGGTGGTAGTAGTGGTAGGCATCCAGCCCCCCTGGGTTGGGGTGGTGGCGCGCATTCAGGCCCCTGTGTGCATATGTGGCATTGGTGATGGGCATCCCGCCCCTATGGTGCTGCTGTTGCTGGTGTAAGTATATTCAGATTCCCAGTGTATGTGTGTGATGTGTCGTGTACGTGTTGTATGTGTTTTGTGGTTGGTGTCTGACTTACCTTCTGCGCCGTACGCGTCCGTGCCTGTTCCGGTAGTAGATGTAGAATATTGGTATGATCGGGACGAAGGGATTCATGGTTGGTTCGTGTCGTTCGTCCTTCTCGTTGCTTCGCGTCGTCCTCGTCGCTTCGCTTCGTCCTCGTCGCTTCGCGTCGTCCTCGTCGGTGCCGTGTTCGTCTCGTAGCCGTGGATCGTGTTGTGGCGCGATTCGGAGCTTATGTGCGCCTCTCCCGGATGCTTTGACGTGCCGTGCGTAGCGACGGGTTCGGCGCGTACGGGAAGCGCATCGTACTTGTCCGGCCGGACGGGGCTGCATTTTCCCTTCCGTGCGACTCGATTCGGCGTTTCCGGATTCGCCTCGGTCGGAGAACAGGACCTGGTTTGGGTGAGTACGGCTCGGCCGGAATTTTTGCTGTTGTGCGCATCGTACTTGCTCGTTCGGTGTGCTGTACGGATCGGTCGGGAAACTGGCTTTCGCATGGCTTTTTTCCCGACCGAATGGTATTGGGTGCGCCTCCGACCGAGATCGGAATCGACCCCTCAGTGTGCAAAATCAAATGTGTAGCTGAACCCACAAATGTGAAGCTGCATCTCCAAAACAAACACAGTATAAAAGCTTCTAGGTAAACTCCCAAAAAATGAAACCTTGTTCACGGAAGACTATAACAACGTAAAGAACTATGGGGCATATCAGCAAGGCGAGGCGATAAAATTATCGCTGCTTTAGCGTCTGTTTTCGGACGAAAAGCGGCGATAATTTTATTGCCCTATCAGCATGGACACGCTAACGCGTGAATCCATGCTTTAGCGCCTGTTTACTGAACGCCCAGCTTTGCATCTCTAATGAGATGCAAAGTGGGCGTTCCTTCCCGAAATAACTGGAGAAATGTCGCTAACCGACATTTCTCCAATTATCAAGGGAATCGCTAACAAGCATAGCGATAAGAAAAGTAGCGCTAACCACGGTTATCGCTACTTTCCTTACGCATGCTTTAATTCTGACTTAGCCATGTAATCCAATGGGAGGTGGATTACATGGCTAAGACCACCCTGCCCTATCAGCAAGGTATCGCCGATCACAGTGCGATTATCGCTGGTTTCCCAGCGATAATCACACTGTTTTCCAGCTATCGCTTGCATTTCTATCGCTTTGGAGATAAGCGTTGCTGATAGCACGCTATCTCCGCGATAGAAAGCAGCGATAGTTGGCGATAATTATCCTAGCGCTAAGTGCGCTTAGCGATAATTATCGCCGGCCCTTGCTAATATGCCCCCCATATGCTTCTATTTTGATTTTAACTTCAATGTAAAGGATAAATTGAGCAAATCCTTCTGCTACTATGAAAAGATCTTCTATGACATGCTAAAGAATGTTTAGAAGTCACCAAAATGCGATGTGGATTTTCTGATAACAGTTTGTGTGCAGACAACTTTCCTCTTGAACATGTTCCTGTGTCACTGTCAGTTTCTTGCCGCTTGACTGTAACATGTCCACTCATAGGGCATACTTTTTCAAACAGCACATTGAATTGTCCAAGCTACTCCTAATAAAGCATGGAAGCTAAAGCATAAGAGGACAAGATTTGCCCAGGATCACACTACTTGTTCAAGTGGTACAGCTGGGATTCAAAACACATGCTTTCTGATGAAGACTGCAACTTGGATAGTTATATCCTTGGCTACATGTCCTAAGACTGTCACGTGCCCAGCCACAGGCCTACCGGCAACCACCAAATGAGAGCCTGCCCCAAAAAGTGTTCACAAAATCATAGCCCAATACACACAAAAAGCACAGTCATTTTTAAACAAAGCATTTGAGCACCATCACAGGTCCTTAATGTCTTGTAGAAATGAGAAAAAGAGCTAAATTGTGTAATAAAACGCCAAATCTGGTTACACCGACCTCATCCTGCATTCCATCTGTGTTCAGGGAGCCTTGCCTCCAGGTCACAGCCTCCAGTCATCTGGCAAGATTCTTCATGCAACACAAATTAGTTGTTCACCCAAGCTCATATCTTCCCACCCCTCTCACCTTCTGCCATGACTAAATGTACAGACTCAGAGGGAAAAAAATACATGAGATGTGGTTATCTCTTGCAGGCCTATGACAGGGTACTGCCGTCCTGGAGCTTTACTGTTTTATTGAGTAGCCAGCAATGAGTTAGTGCATTGTTAGCCTTCTTTATCAAAACAGGGTCAGTGGCCCTGTCACGTTATCACCAGGGCGGGCCGAGTACTTTGAGTCCCCATTAAGTCAACGCTACTGTGCGGTGATGAGCCATACAAAAGCACACCCATGAATCTGATTTACAATATTGGTAAGCCTTGCATAAATTACCTAAACATAGTCTAGCAATGGAAAAAATAGAATAATTGGAACCTACCTGTTTAAATCTGTTTTATTTACAGATATGTTTGTTATTTTACGATGTTGCAAGCTTATGTGTACCTTTAACCCCTTCGCTGCTAGGCCTTTTCCCCCCCTGTGCTAAGCCTTTTTTTGGCTATTTGGGGTAGTGCGCGCTTAGGCCCCTGTAACTTTTTGACCACATAAGGTATCCACGCCAAATTTGCGTCCTTTTTTTCTAACATCATGGGAATTGTAAAGGTACCCATGGTTTGTGGATTCCCCTGGAGGGGACCCAGAAATTAGCCAAAATACAGCAACATTTTGTTTTTTTGGGGAAAAATGCGAAAAAAGGGCTACAGATGAAAGCGTCTTGGTTTTTCCCTGCAAATGGCATAAAAAAAGGGGTTGTGGTGCTGAAATCACCATCTTCCCAGATTTCAGGGACAAGCAGACTTTTGTCAGAAAACCAACTTTTTTTACACAGTTTTGGCTTTTTTCTGGGACAGCCTATTTTTTGTGCTTTCAACCTCCTTCCAGTTAATGGTAGAAATGGGTATGAAACCAATAATGGATCCTGGAAAGCCATACATTTCTGAAAAGTAGACACAATTCTGAATTCAGCAAGGGGTCATTTGTGTAGATCCTTAAAGTTTTCCTTATAGAAACTAACAGTTAAATAAAGGAAAAATTGAAAATTAGTTGAAAAAACAGCCATTTGTGTCAACGTTTTCACCTGTAACTTCTTCTAATTATGACAGCTATTTAAAAGCAATATACCGTTATATCCACTGAACCTTTCTGGTTGTGGGGATATATAGGACTTGTAGGTTCACCAAGAACCCGACGAACCCAGAGCCAATAACTGAGCAGCATCTTGCAATGGTTTTTTATTATGTACCGGGTATATAGCAATTATTTTGGGAAAATGTATACATGGAAAAATTGTTATGAAAGACACCTATGTATTTCTGAAATGGGAACAAAATGTAGATTTTAGAAACAGTAGATATTTGCACATTTCCGAAATTGGGAGTACCCATACTATCATGAGAATTATAGGTCATTTTTCAAAATGACTTATTTTTTACACATTGTCTTTCATTTGGAAGGCAGAAATGCATCGAAAGTCAATAGGTAATAACAGTTGCTCTACAATTCTGTGTTACCCTAAGTCTCCCGATAAAAATGGTACCTCACTTGTGTGGGTAGGCCTTGTGCCCACAACAGGAAATGGCTCAAAATGCAACGTGGACGTACCACATTTTCACAATGAAAAATTACCCTTTTTTTGCAAAGTGCC
This sequence comes from Calotriton arnoldi, assembly GCA_963921515.1. Taxonomy (NCBI): domain Eukaryota; kingdom Metazoa; phylum Chordata; class Amphibia; order Caudata; family Salamandridae; genus Calotriton; species Calotriton arnoldi. The sequence goes on along the minus strand of CAWUFW010003154.1, from coordinate 213,685 downwards.
TAGCTGTAGTTTTTGAACCCTAGCTCTGCGGGCACTTAGGGAAACCTAGCAAACCTATACATTTTTGAAACCTAGACACCCAGGGGAATCCAGGATGGGGTGACTTGACTGGCTCTCACCAGGTTCTGTTACCTAGAATCCCTTGCAAACCTAAAAAATTGGAGAAAAAAAACACATTTTCCTCACTTTTCTGTGGTGGAAAGTTCTGGAATCTGCGTGGATCCACAAAATTCCACCCACCCCGCGTTCCCCAAGGTCTTCCCAAAACAATGGTACCTCACTTGTGTGGATAGGCCTAGTGCCCGCGACAGGAAGCAGCGCAAAACGCAACTTGAACGCACCACATTTTCACAGTGAAAAATGACCCTTTTTTTGCAAAGTGCCTAGCTGTAGTTTTTGAACCCTAGCTCTGCCGGCACTTAGGGAAACCTAGCACACCTATACATTTTTGAAAAGTAGACACCCAGGGGAATCAAGGATGGGGTGACTTGACTGGCTCTCACCTGGTTCTGTTACCCAGAATCTCATGCAAACCAGAAATTTGGCTGAAAAAATCACTTTTTTCACACATTTTTGTGTGGTAAAGTTGTGGCATAACGGGGCTGACACAAATTTCCTACCACCCAGTGTTCCCCCAGATCTCCCGATAAAAATGGTGCCTCACTCGGGTGGGAGGCCCAAGTACCCGCGACAGACAAGGACCCACAACGTATTGAGGCGACCTCAAAATGGCCTATCACAAAACAACCTGGTTTTGCAAGGGGGGGCCCATGACGTTTTGGCCCGGGGCTCGGCGGCCACCTAGGGAAACCTACCAAACCCACACATTTCTGAAGAGTAGACACCCGGGGGATTCCAGGGAGGTATGGCTTGTGGATCCCCCAACGTTTTCTTACCCAGAATCGCCTGCAAACCTGAAATTTGGCTGAAAAAATCCCTTTTTTCACACATTTTTGTGTGGTAAAGTTGTGGCATCACGGGCTGACACAAATTTCATACCACCCAGCATTCCCCCAGGTCTCCCGATAAAAATGGTGCCTCACTCGGGTGGGAGGCCCAAGTACCCGCGACAGGCAAGGGCCCACAACGTATTGAGGCGACCTCAAAATGGCCTATCACAAAACGACCTGGTTTTGCAAGGGGTCCCATGACGTTTTGGCCCGGGGCTCGGCGGCCACCTAGGGAAACCTACCAAACCCACACATTTCTGAAAAGTAGACACCCGGGGGATTCCAGGGAGGTATGGCTTGCGTGGATCCCCCAACGTTTCTTACCCAGAATCCCCTGCAAACCTGACATTTGCTGAAAAATCCCTTTTTCACACATTTTTGTGTGGTAAAGTTGTGGCATCACGGGGCTGACACAAATTTCCTACCACCCAGCGTTCCCCCAGGTCTCCCGATAAAAATGGTGCCTCACTCGGGTGGGAGGCCCAAGTACCCGCGACAGGCAAGGGCCCACTAACGTATTGAGGCGACATCAAAATTGCCTATCACAAAATGTTTTGGGCCCTTGCCTGTCGCGGGTACTTGGGCCTCCCACCCGAGTGAGGCACCATTTTTATCGGGAGACCTGGGGAACGCTGGGTGGTAGGAAATTTGTGTCAGCCCCGTGATGCCACAACTTTACCACACAAAAATGTGTGAAAAAGGGATTTTTTTCAGCAAATGTCAGGTTTGCAGGGGATTCTGGGTAAGAAAACGTTGGGGATCCACGCAAGCCATACCTCCCTGGAATCCCCGGGTGTCTACTTTTCAGAAATGCATGGGTTTGGTAGGTTTCCCTAGGTGGACGCGAGCCCCGGGCCAAAACGTCATGGGACCCCTTGCAAAACCAGGTTGTTTTGTGATAGGCCATTTTGAGGTCGCCTCAATACGTTGTGGGCCCTTGCCTGTCACGGTACTTGGGCCTCCCACCCGAGTGAGGCACCATTTTTATCGGGAGACCTGGGAACGCTGGGTGGTATGAAATTTGTGTCAGCCCCGTGATGCCACAACTTTACCACACAAAATGTGTGAAAAAGTGATTTTTTCAGCCAAATTTCAGGTTTGCAGGGGATTCTGAGTAAGAAAACGTTGGGGGATCCACGCAAGCCATACCTCCCTGGAATCCCCCGGGTGTCTACTTTTCAGAAATGTGTGGGTTCGGTAGGTTTCCTAAGATGGCCGCCGAGCCCAGAGCCAAAATTTCACTGGTGTGGGTGATTCAAGTACCCGCAACAGGCAAGGGCCCAAAACGTATTGAGGAGACATCAAAATGATCTATCACAAAACAAGCTGGTTTTGCAAGGGGAGTCACCTGGGTTTTTGGCCCCGGGCTCGGCGGCCATCTTGGGAAACCTACCAAACCCACACATTTCTGAAAACTAGACACCCGGGGGAGTCCAGCGAGGTATGGCTTGCGTGGATCCCCCAACGTTTTCCTACCCAGAATGCCCTGCAAACCTCAAATTTAGCTGAAAAAAATCACTTTTTTCTCAGATTTCTGTGTGGGAAAGTTCTGGAATCTACGTGAATCCACAAATTTCCTACCACACAGTGTTCCCCCATATCTCCCGATAAAAATGATACCTCACTCGCGTGGGTGGGTCAAGTACCCGCGACAGGAAAGGGCCCAAAACCTATTGAGGGGACATCAAAATTACCTATCACAATACAACCTGGTTTTGCAAGGGGGGTCCCATGAGTTTTTGGCCCTGGGCTCGGTGGCCATCTAGGGAAACCTACCAAACCCACACATTTCTGAAAACTAGACACCCGGGGGAGTCCAGCGAGGTATGGCTTGCGTGGGCCCCCTAACGTTTTCCTACCCAGAATCCCCTGCAAACCTCAAATTTAGCTGAAAAAAATCACTTTTTTCTCAAATTTCTGTGTGGGAAAGATCTGGAATCTACGTGGATCCACAAATTTCCTCCCACCCAGCGTTCCCCCGGGTCTCCTGATAAAAATGGGCATATTGGGCAGCCCCCACCCCTAACTATAATTTAAAAAAAAATCCCTGGTATCTAGTGGGCTTCCTGCCCCCCCGGGGGGCAGAAAGACTAATTTTGTGGCTGGGGGGGGCATCGGCATGCCCGTTTTGGGCAGCCCCCACCCCTAATAGCTATCCCATAAAAAATCCCTGGTGTCTAGTGGGCATTTTCACCCCAGCGGGGGGCAGATTGGGGGCTACTGCCCCCATCTACCCCCCAGGGGGGGCAGAAAGACTAATAATGCCAACATTTTTATGGGGGGAGAAAGGCCCTTGCCCAAGGGGCCGCTCCCCCCTCCCTGGTGCCTAGTGGGTGGATCCCTGCTTGGGGATCGCCCTCCTGGGGCGATCCCCAAGCAGGGATCCACTAGGGAGGGGTACCATTGGAAAGGGAGATTCTCCCCTTTCCAACGATACCTCTCCTGAGTTTCTATGTGCTCAGGGGGCTGAGATAGCCCCTGAGCACGTAGAAACTGAAACTGAAATGAGCCTCTTGGCTCATTTCAGTTTCAGTTTCACTGAAATGACATCAGCGCGACGTGCGCGCCGATCGTCATTTCAGGGAAACCAGGGGCCTCGGGAGCTGGGAAGCTCTTCCCCAGCTCCCGAGGCTCTTTGGCATAAGGGAATCCCTCTGGTGCATGCACCAGAGGGATTCCGGGGGCTGTGTGTCATGACGAGCTGGACTCGTCATGAGCACACGACCACTGTGTGCCATGACGAGTCCAGCTCGTCATGAGCACAGAAAGGGTTAAGATGGAAGCTGTCTAGCAAAGCTGTCAGTTTATAAGTAAACATTCCTACTAGCTTGTGGAAGACAGCTCCATGTAGTCATTGAGCAGGAAAGTCATAGATGAAAATCCGACCTTAAAGTGGCTGGTAACAGCTCTAACAGAAGGAAAAGTCATGTAGAAGGGAGCCATATACCTTGGCGATATGGAGAAACAACGGAAGGGTAATTGAAGTGGGCCAGAAGACTTGGTGAAAGTCCTTACATTCAAGCAATTCTCGCAGCGTCAGATGGTCTGTGTTTTGGGAATAGGGATCCATATTATATATCTGATTAATGGAGACATTGTGATTGTTATTGCTGGCCCTGTTAGTAACATCCATTCAGTTTCCCCTAGCTATGGTTCTTGGAAACCTTCTACTTTTGTGCTATGGATGTATGTTGCATATATTGGTTGGGACTGTAGACCGATGGTGCAGCCTGGATTCCCTCATTCTTGGTTCAGCCACTGGTGCCTGGACATCAGAGATCCTGAAGCAAGATGGCAAGGCGTGGATTCCAAATCTGTCCCGAAACAGCACCTGTGCAGAAATGTGCTTTGCCTGGACATAGCTATCTGCTAAAAATGGTGACTGCTTAATGATGGCCAATCAGCATGCCACCTGGTATCGGTTCTGTTTCCATACTTAAGTTAGGGAAGCCTGGGAAACTGCACATGAAGGGTTTTAATTCCAATGATATTAGTCTTTCAAATTGGGCAGTTTGGGACTTTGTGAGGAATGTTTGTCGCTGGCTACACCCTTGAGGCAACATAGTGTGAACATTGAACGGATGTTGGAATAATAGTTGTTGTTAATGCTCTGTATTTCATACTGAGACTGTTATCAGTGACACTTGGTGTATACCTGCATTACTAGTTATAAATTAATAAACAAATGCAACACAAAAAAACTGTGAGCAGACATGGTAACCCGAAAGGCAATCTGTTGCTATCTTCCCATAGCTGGGGCTACGAATGGGTCCTGTGGAAACTGCCAAAGCTGAAGTACCCCACCCTGCAAATAAAAGAGCTGGAATGGCCTCCGTGGGAGGAAATCCGCCCTGACTTGGACGACCAGAATCCAGGCACAACTGAACTGCAACCTCTATTGAGGAGAACTCAAAAGAACAGCCAGCCTAGATGCCATGAGGACCCAGAGTCTGAGCAGTAACCGTGTTTGTACTTCTGTCAGGGAGCAAGCCTCAGAAACCCCAAATGTTTCCCAACTTAGTAAATGAAACTGCAGCCACATGTGGTTGGAAACTGCACATGGTTGCATCTGGAATAGTTAAGAAGTAAGATCTCTTAAGAAGCACGGGGCTGAGGTATGCCTGTGCACTACTGGCACAGTGGAAGTAGTTAATTACAAAAGAATTTAATGCAGCATGATTGTTGCACTACCAGTACTCCTAATTGAGCCCCATCACTTCCCACACCGAGCTCTCACAACTGGCCCTAAGCACAAAATGACCACCTTTCACTCCCAGACTTAGAAGTGGCAATCATCTTGAGACTCTGACCTCAAGCAGGTTGAGTCTTGTGTGCATCTGATCACAGCCATGTTATCTAACATAATATATGACAAGTGATGCCATTTAATGTGCGTTATACCTATCAGCCTTAGGGTGGTCTTTCCCCCAAACCTTTTGCTTACTTACCTCTGAAATTGTTCTTGTTGGCCTTAGGACTCTGTGCACTTTACCACTACTGACCAGGGCTAAAGTGCTTGTGCTCACTCCCTTAAACTTGGTTTGATTGGCTTACACCTGATTGGTATATTTAATTTATTTATAAGTCCCTTGTAGAGTGGTATACCATATACCCAGGGCCTGTAAATTAAATGCTACCAGTGGGCCTGCAGCACTTATTGTGCCACCCACTTAGGTAGCACCTTCAAACATGTCCCAGGCCTGCCGTTGCAGCTTGAATGCAGTGTTAAACTACCAATTAAACTTAGCAATATAACCCCCTTGCCAAGCCTTAAACTCACATTTTATCACATATGTCACCCCTAAGGTAAGTCCAAGATAGCCCGTAGAGCACGGTGCTGTGTAATTAAAAGGTTGTACATGTACTTTTAAGTTTTATATGTCCTGGTAGTGAAAAACTCTTAAATTCGTTTTTCTCTACTGTGAAGACTACCCCTCACATAGAATAGCATTGGGGATTACTTTTTACATTTAATAAGTTATAATTTGCAATTAGGAGCATGTAGTGAAGTCATGTTTGGTATCTGTGAAATTGTGGTGATGAACCCTCTTTATTGGTAAAGTCAGATTTTTCATTACCACTTTGAAAATGGCACTTTAAAAGTTGAAATTTTTCTGCTGTTAACCTTTTGTACCTGCAGCCTGTCTCGGGTCACATGACTTGGTGTAGCTGACAGTTAAACTTTGTGAGTTCCTCCCAGGCAGACACACAATAGAGGGCTTGTGTGTACCTGAGTGGGCCATCTGCTGGCAGAATGGGGGTAGGTGGGGCAGAGCTGAGCGCCGCCCCACTTGCAACTGAATAGGGTGTGTCTGCCTCAAAATAAAGGACTTGATGACCCCACATTGTCACTGCAGCCAGCTTGGAGCCAGGGCAGGAGTGCCGGGAAATTCCATGCAACTCAAAGAACTTTTCTAGAAGCTTCTCCCATCTTCCAGAGGAATGGCACCCGGGTACAAAAATAGGACCTTCAGACACACTCTTCAGTTCATTACTGGGCCTATGGAAGGACTCTCAGGGGACTGCCTGCTGCTGTGACGTGCTCTGTACTCTGCAAGACTGCTGCTGACCCTGGATGGATTGCTTTGCTGTCCGAAGCCTGCCTTGAGCCCTCAGAGGGTTCTCACATCCCTGCTGTTAAGCCCTGCATTTTTACCTGAACTCAGGACTACCAGAGTGACTCCAAGGGCTAGTTTGCATGTCTCCTGTGTGTCACAGGGACATAATAGGCTCCCTCCATCTTGAACCTGCACCATGACCCAGCCTGAGTGACTCCTGAACCCCAAAGAGGTGTCCCACCAGTCTTGGACCCTTGGTTGTGATGCGAAAGGTGCCCAGAAGGCCAAATCCCAAAACTGAGGCCACAAACTGCTCTGAGAACTAGGAGGAGACCTTGGCCAACCTGCCCACCTAACCGTCCGAAGTGCATCGCTGGTCACATTGACTTTGTGGCTTCTCCTGCTATGTTCTTCTCCGGAGTAGCAAATCCTTTTCAGCGGTCCTTTGCCAAAGGGGTATCCGGCATTGTGGAACTATCTTAGGCTACAGCCCTCTGCCTCGTCCTACTGGAGATTTTTGACTTCCGTTTCAGAGACCAAACGTAGAAATCTTCACTATGGCTTCGAACCAAGGCTATCTGACGATGATGCTCCCTCGTCAGACACCTCCTGCAGCTTTGCCCCACTCAACTTTATCTTCTCAGATCATTTTTCTCTGAAATTCTTTTAAGTCCGAAGGTAAGAGCTGACCGGGCCCAATCCACTTCTTTTAACCAACCCATGCTCCATCGCGGTTGCCCATATTATTCGACTTTGACCCGGTCTCGTGTGAATAGAAGTCTGCAGTTGGTTCTTTGCTCTTTTAGGTGTTAGATTTTACTAAAAACTTGAAAATTCATAACTCAAGTTCTACTGAGTGGTTTTTTGTCATTTTAGTGTCAAATAATTCATTAAGATGTGCTCTATTGTTCTCAATTGGTTGGGGTTTGGGATTTTTCTTCTGGTGTGTTTTCACTTTATTACGGTTTGTGTGCTGTATAACAGCTTTATACATTGCCTCTAAGTTAAGCTTGACTGCCTTTTGTGCCAAGATACCCAAAGTTCAGTAGAGGCTAATTTAGTGACTTTTTGTGGTTCACCCTGCAAGAAACTGTGGCAGTTGCTTCACAATGGCTCACTTCCCTGTCAACCAACAACCCAATTTCTCACAATGTGACATATAACACATAAGATAATGCATAACATAGTAAAAAGGTTTTGGCCAATTTAGCATCCAAATAGTCAATGCATTAAACATAATCACTGAAACAAAAGTCTGTTTCTTCGGTTGCCATTAATCTACTGGTTTCATTGAGGTTCCCTTTGTTTTTTAGTGATCTTCCACACTTTTGAGCTTTCTCATTTAGGGCATTGTACAACAGGTAGTCAACTTCTCAACTGAGTGCGTCCTCTTATCCTTATGCCTCACTAAAAGCTCAGCTTCCATGGCCCTTGTTAGAGATTCAAGACGAACAGGAACCTCCACTTATCAATTCTTTCACAGAAAGAGGAAATTTTGTCGCAATCCACTCTTCTTTGGGAGTAGTTCAGGGAGATTTTTGAAAGTGAAACTGAGTTTGGTGAGTCTTCATAAGTGAATCATGATCCAGTTCCTGCCACCAGCTAAATACTTTAATATAACTTACAACACCTCATTTACACCAGTTAACATATGATGCCACTCAACATAACATTTAGTATAGCAATAACATATATGTAATATTCCGTAACATAGCAATTAAATTTGAATATTACACCATAGAATATAAATGTAATATAGCCTTATAGCCCGCTGCCTCAGGCTATACCGGCTGTTAAAGGCCTGATCCCGAGTTATAGGCACGAGGGAGAGGGCCTTTAACAACCGGTATAGCCTGAGGCAGAAGGGCTATAAGGCTATTAGAACATTCCACCCACTAAGGGTAGAATGTTCTAAATTAAAAATGGAGAAACAAAAAGACAAACATTGGAATGTTGGAGCGCTGGGCTTATACCAGCCATTATAAGCCCAGAGCAACTCCATTGTCTTCAATGGAGCTCCCAACATTCCAATGTTCTAATATAACATAATGTAGTATAACTTAAATAATATGAAATAACATGCAATATAGAACACATACTGCATATAGATTTTCACACAAAATATAAAGCACATCTTTTACCATAACAAATAACATGATGTATATCATATAACATATAACCTATAATAAATGAAAATACAATTATAATATAATACAAAACATCCCATATTATCACATTTGACATTACATCTGTCATCATAAAACATCATATTGCTTATCACTAATGACATTTAATATACCGCATAACATATACAATCCTTTAACAGATCACAACGTATATCATCATGTAACATAAATATATATTTTTTTTAATTCACTTTTAACAATGCAGTTCAATATGGCAAATTTACATCTGACATGGATCTGAGGATTTATCATGTAAAATATTTCCATACAATTATACACATTTAGCTCAACATATCAGAGTTCAGCCTTAGCCTAATTTGACAATGGAAGAGTTAGTAACATAGCCAACAAATATGTAACACATAATGTCGTATTAGAACATTTAATTCTGTGATTCTACAGTTCTTTTCTAAGGGACGCAATGAAATATGAAGACTGTCAATCATTTTTCTCTATGAAAGATAGGTCATAAGCTATCCCTTTTTATGACTAAGATGTGACAAGAATAACATAATGTTTTGATGATAACATAGCAGACTATATAATGAACTGCAAATTGATGACCCATGGTCTTCTATATAAACTCGCAGGTGGGTTACATGGACAATATAGTGGAGGGCCCTAAAGAGAGCAAAAACATACTTTTAGCGGTTGAATTTCTATTAAGATTTGTTGCCTATCTAAATAAGCAGTTACTCTGTCGACCAACATGTGATTTCCCCACCTTATTTAGAGGTTGGGTAGCCATCTGGTGTTCAGTAGCAGAGCCTCAGCTGGCTCCACTGTCAGAAAACCTTTAGCCGGCAGCCAACCTGCCCACTATATAGCCTTTGATTTCTACATGTATGAAGGCATGGCCTAATTAGGGCTTCCAAAGCAGATTTTCATTGACTTCTCTGCACAAAGAGTGAGAAAATGGCCTGACGTGTCAAAGCTCTTGCTATATTTCCAAACCAAGCCCCCATTTTGGGAGCTTTTTTCTAAAATACAAATAAGTGCAACCATGTCAAGGTGGTCATCTGGCAATGTAGCTTGGCTGAAATTGCTCCTGCCATGCCAGCTTGCATATCAAAATATCGCAGGCAGTTCTCCTGGCTGGCCTAGGCACGTCTTCCTAGCCTTGAAGGATTGACTGGCAGATGCCTAACTGTAATGAGATCTTCAGTCTGTCATAAGAGGAAACCTTTTTGAAGGCCCTATGCAATATCTGATTGAAATTGCACAAATGCTGATGTAGAACTATGGATATTCACCTAATGTGAGCACTGGAAAAGTGCCCTGATACATGAGTGTGCAATGCCAGTGCCCAATTGTTTTCTTCCCTAAAAAGCTGTTTGCCTCCCAGCATGTTAGAAGCACACATCTCATATTTTAATTAACAATCATTTCCATGGTGGTCTCGGCTCTCTTTTAGCAGTATTTCAAGGTGCTAAAATCACTACACATGGTTGCTGATGTGCCACTTATGATGGCCCTGCTGATTGAACAAAGCAAACACAAGGAGATGATGAACTGAGCGCTGAAACTTTTCAGACACTCTCCCCCAGTCACTATTAGATCTGGGTTGAATCCATCATTGTTCTTTAGCTCACCCCATCTCGGCATATTTAGAAAAACAAGGAACTAACCACACATTTCAATTTGCAGAGGCAATAGCCCCTGCTTCCCAAGCTCACTCACTAGATTTAAGAAGAATATGAATCTCTCACAAATGAGATGGGGCAAAGAACACATCATCAATGTTCCCAATAATTTGTGTTTGGCTTTAAGTTTTGCATGAACCAAGGCACACATGGGAAAATTTGGCACTTCAGTGGGTTCTAATATATGTAAGACCTAAACTGTGTGAATTTTATCTTTGTAAGCCTCTTCAACCTTTTAAGTGTGGGTGTCGGCCATTCGCCAACACTAGGGAGGTAAATAAATGCCACTCTGGTGCACGGCACAAGAGGGAGTTCTTTATGTTTCCCAAGCAGCCTGAATTGTTTATATATATATATATTTTTTTTTTTTTACTGTAATGACAATTGGTACGCAGGGAGCGCGGACATTAGGTACCCCCAATCTGCACACATTGGGGGGGCAGAGAGCACACCAGACGGCAGGGATTCTTACTTTCATAGGACTGTCGGGGTGGGGGCTGCCCAGCATGGGCATGGTAATGCCCCCACCCCAAGTAAGTAGGGAAACATTCTTTCTGCCCCTCCTAGGGGGCAGATGGTGTAATTACCCCGATCTACCTTCCGGGGAGGGGGGGCATAGAGCTCACTAGACGCCAGGGAATAATTTTTATATAGGGGTGGGAGCTACCCAGCATAGGCATGGTTAACCCAACACCCCAAGTAAATGGGACAACAGTCTTTCTGCCCCCTCGGGGGTACATGGGGTAATTACCCCCAATCTGCCCCAAAAGCCCACTGTATGGAAGCAATATATATATCTAATAAAATAATGGGGTGAGTCTTCCCCAGCGTAACATCAGGCCCCAGCCTCCCCCCTAAAGCCTCAACAGTTTTTCTGCGGACTTAAGTATCCCATTCCAATGGCAAGCAAGAGACATTTGATTCTTTTGGATTTTGTTTTTACAGATGGGCCAGGAGAGTCTGGCTAGCTCCCAGTATCATCCCACTTGGCTACACTTTTTGGGCTTGGTTATGCTGCCACCTGGAAAAACCTACCGATCCCAGACAGTTCTGAAAACTAGATATCTGGGGGAGTCCAGGGTGGTATGCTTTGCATGCATTCCACACCATTTTCTTACCCACAGTGCCCTGCAAACCTCAAATGTTGACTAAAACAGGCATTTCCCTCACATTTCTGGAATCTGTTGGGAGCCACAAATTTCCTACCACACAGCATTCCCCAATTCTCCTGATAAAAATGGTACCTCACTTGTACGGGTGGGCCAAGAGGCCTTGACACAATAGGCTCTAAAGTGCTACGTTGAGACATCAGTAATAGGAGTAGCTGTGGGATTTCGGGCCATGCTTGGCCGTCAGCGATGGACTACCGGCAACCACAGAAATTTGTGAAAGGAAGACAACCAGGGGATTCCAGGGTGGGGTGCCTTTTGTGAATCCCACAAGGTTTTCTTACACACAATGCCCTGCAAACCTCAAACTTTGCCTGAAATCACACATTTTCCTTACATTTCTGTGATGGAATTTTTTGTAATCTGCAGGATCCACAAAATTCCTACCACCCAGCATTACTCTACTGAAAGTAAAACAATACAAACAATGCCCCATGTGTGGGTCAATTGATCCCTTGCTTGGGGCTCCTATTGACCTCTGTTTGATCCCTCCCTGTCTCTGGCATTAGGCCCATCTACACAAGTGGCAGAATGTTGTGGATGCATGGGATCCACACAAGGCACACCACCCTGGACTTCCCTGGTTGTCTAGTTTTAAAAAATGTGCAGGTTTACTAGGTTTCCCTAGATGCCCCCTGAGCTAGGGCCCAAAATCCACAGCTACCCACTTTGCAAAAAATTGGTCAGTTTTGCTTGTATCTTTGCCTAAGCCGGACAGGGATCCCACTGCTCTGGGCTCCTACCGCCCACTGGCGCTCCTCAACACATATTATTAGATATTGGCCAGGGTACTGGTGGACCGACTGGGACCCTTGGTGTCCACTCTGGTCCATGCTGATCAAAATGGGTTTGTACCATCACGCAACACTGCCCTTAACATGTGCCATTTCTTTCGGGTATCTAAATATTCGGTGCAACGATGGCCTCACTCGGGGTGCCTGGTGCTCGACCTCGAGAAGGCATTTGACACACTTAAATGGAGATTTCTGTTTGTTGTCCTACCACGCTATGGCCTCGGAACCCACTTTCTCCGTCTCGTGAGGTTGTTATACACCTCGCTGTCAGCTAGAGTGAATATAGGTTCATACATATCGGACCCAGTACCCACAAACAAAGGCACCAGGCAGGGATGCCCGTTGTCGTCTTGCTATTCTCCTTAGCCATAGAGCCACTTGCAGTAGCCATCAGAGCGAGTAGTGCAGACCAGGGGATCCTGCTGGGAGGTGGGTTACACATGATCTCGCTATAGGAAGATGATCTGCTCTTGTACATCCATTATATGAGGGAGACGCCCACTGCGTTAGCTCGGATACTTAATGATTTTGCTGCCCTTTCTGGTCTGAAAGTAAACTGGGCAAAATCCTGTTTGTACCTGTTTACCCCCTTCTATTCTGATCCTGCATTTGTCATTAATGGCACCCCGGTGCAGTGGCAACCCACTGTTTTCAGATATCTAGGGATATGGATATATCATCAACCCGCCGACCTGTTTGAGGGAACTCTTATGTGAGCAATCACTGCTGTTAAGTCTCAAATGCTTTTCTGGCGCAGTTTGCCATTGACTGTCATGGGCCGCATAGCAGCTCCAGTGGGTGGCTAAATGGGCTGGTGGACTGAGCCTTCATGACACAGCCATGCTCTCACTGGCATGGTCCCTATCGTCAGTTCTTGAGCTTTTCCATCACGGTGGGCGAAGTAAACCACCAACCCAATTGCTGCTCAACATTGCTTAGAGATGCTTCCGCTGCAGCCTGTGCCTCACACACTCAACCACACCGTACGCGCCTGCATTACCACTTCTAGGTACACCTAGGGAGTGACCGCGTAACCTCCTGAACAGAACTTTCTACTTGGCACGAGACAGGCTTATGCACCCTGGGTGAGAGGCTAATGCACCCTGGGCGACTTTTATAGTGACGGACACTTGCGCCCTTTGACATCTTAGTAGAAGGCGGCAGATTACCATGGGGTTCAGTTCCTTTTGTACACTTCACTGCTAGCAGCACTGCGATCTATGTGGGGAGATATGTCGCAGGAACCACCAACGCACCTCACAGTTCAATATAGCCATGTTCTGGGCACAGGCAGGCACCTCATGAAATGGTTTGTCAGCTCCTTGCATCACCACACTGCACAATCGCTTTCACCCCTGAGATGCCATTGGGACGCAGACCGGACCTGCCCATGTAAAGATCGGGAGTGAGTCGCCATTCTGGAGGGACCAACCCTCGTCCCCACAAACACTTGTTTCAGTCTTATACAATACTATATCATACATAGAGCTTACCTTCCCCGGCCAAAATAAACAGATATTTTATGCAAACAGATGGCTGGTGTCCTAGATGTTGCTTGGTGGACGCAGAGCTCCTCCACATGTTATGGGACTGCCCTTCTCTTACTGATTACTGGCAGCATGTCACTACCCAATTGGCTAAGTGCACAGGGCGCACAGTAGCACACACCTGGGAAACAAGCATCTTGGGCTTATTCTGCAGATCAAAGAGACACAGGTAACATCTGGATTTATTGACCTGGGGTTCTTAACGGCTAAGCGCTTGATCACCAAGAGATGGAAATTGCCAGAACCCCCCATGTGATAGACTGGACTCGCTCACTGCTGACCTGGGCACAGACTGAAGGCATCTCTTTGCATAGGGAAGACACATTGGGGCTACGCAAAAACCCACTTGCTGCCATTTGGGATGCCATCTTACAAGACTTCCAAAGAGACAAGCACTCTGACCCGGAGCACTCGGCTACTGCAGATGAGGCAGACACGATGGTCAAGACACATGACATCGCCTATGATGGGCATGCACGGAAGGTGAGAAGATGGGCTAGCCCCCCTCATGAGCACTTTGGGTGCGCAAGATCAATTAAGAGGCGCTATGTATGACAACAGACAATGAACATGTACGGTGGGGAAGCTGGGAGCGGGCAGGAGTGACCTGAGTTGGGTGAAAGTTCCTACTTCAACCCTAGTTTAACCTCCTCCCCCTTTCTCATCATCATGCTTCACCATGGCTATTTGCCGTTACCTTTACCTTTTATAATCAGCCTTCCTTTTCAACGGCCTCCTCATAGGCACGGACAATGCCTCATATTCAATAGTGGACAGTGGCGCTCTGTGAATTGACACCAAGAGGGCAGGACGATTGAATCCACACTAACCCACTATGCACTTAGGGGCATATTAGCAAGAATAGCGTTAAAATTATCGCCGGTTTAGCGGCAGAAAACTGACGCTAAAGCGGCGATAATGGGCTTGATAATATGCCCTGGAGAATTCCAATAGAAGCCCAGGTTCACACCAGAACATGGACTTCTATTGGAATTCTCAAGAGCATATTATCAAGCCCATTATCTCCGCTTTAGCGGCAGTTTTCTGCCGCTAAACCGGCGATAATTTTTAAAGCCGTTCTTGATAATATGCCCCTTAGTTCCTCCACTGCACACCGAGTCCTACCCCATCAATGGTATCCTGATCTGCATTGCTGCATGTGCTGTTGAAACATGTGTGATGATTACTGTTGTAGTGCTGCTGACATATTCCTTGTACCTGTGTTTTGTCTCATGTTTAAAAACCAATAAAAATAATTCAACAAAAATCAGAGCTAGTATTCTGAATACATAAATTTGTGTAGGACCTCAGAGAACAAGATGTTTGATATAGGTTTTAGATCCTAATCATTGTAAAGAATAAATTAAAGGTAATTAAGGACAGTCGGTCAACTAGCTCCATTAGGCCAAAAGGCCATAAAAGACAAATACATATAACAAAGAAAAAAACGATCATTCGATAAATATCACGAAATCGAATTAACGCAAAAAGAAAAAACAATTAAAACATCATATAATATCAAATGTAAAATACTTCACGACTGTCCGTCAGATGAGTTTCTCTAAGAGCCATGCAACCAATGTATAATTTACCCATCGAAAAAAAAAAAATAGCTGCTATTGGACATACAATAAGTAAGAACAGTGCTTGTTTGTATAGTCTAGAAATTCATTTGATTTGGGAGTAATAATAAAATATGTAACCAAGTATAGTTAGGTATAGTGTACGAAATGGCAAAGGTACAAAATGAATGATGCAGAAAGGACTAATTCAGAGGCACACAGCTGGGCTGAGTCTGGAAGGGCAGTCATAAAGTGCACAATGCTAGAATCCCTCGTGGCGCTTATTGCGCTAATTAGCCCATCCTCTAAATTCCTTATGGTCAAAAGTAAAAGGCGAACAGGAAAATCTCTATTCGGCATAACAAAAATCTCTAAGTATGCTATGCTATGTTAATGTGAAATAAAGTGAATGAGCATTAAGGGTATAAAAATCCATAAATCACTCTCGAAATTTGTTACTTTAGATTCATGTGTTTCCTAATAGGAATGACTCCATATAAAAGAGGCAACTGTGAAACACGTGTTTGAGTCCTCCAAGGAACATTAAAAAAAATGGGCTTCCTGATGTTAATAAAAACTACAGAATCAAATAAAGTGCAAAGTGGTGTGGGATCTTCTCCCATCACAAAAGCATTTTACTGCCTCCTCCCACCATTGCTTAATTTTTGGGAAGGCCACTAGTACCTGTGCTGTGTCCAGACATAGTTATGTTAAGACAAAGTGATGTTGGATATTGGATGTAATTGACAGGTACTGCTGTGGCCCTTCATTTGGTGTCACAGAACAATATGCAGCCACAGAGGGCCTGAGGGAGCCAAGTCAATTCTCTCCAACTGACATGCATTATACAGTCTGGCCTATCTAGGGACACATGGATCATTGAGCTGGACCAGCTGTCTGAAAGTTCACTAGAGCCATGGACTTCTCAGCGGCTTATCCAATTTTAAACAATCCAGGGGCGGCTCCTCCACTAAGGAGGAGGAGCGTCGCCCCACTGCCTTGCAGCAATAAAAAAAGGATAAAATAAAATGATAATAACGTAATGTTATTATCATTTTATTTTGTCCTCCTGCTGTGGCAGCTTTGCGTGCGGGGGAGGGGCTGCAGAGCAGGGAAGGAGTGGTAGAACCCTCATGAGTGCACACCCAAAACAGTCATGCGCACTTTCCCTGTTCTCCATGCAGGATTCATTACAGCCTGCATGGAAAACATGCCGAGGCCACCGGTCCCTAGCTGAGCGCCAGACCACGGCGCTCAGACCAATGACAACGCTGCATTGCAGCATTGTGATTGGTCAGGGGAGCCTGCCTGCTTCCTGGAGTCCGAGACAGAGGGAAGCGGAGACACAGGATCCGCGGGCAAGGTAAGTGTATTTTTTTATTTTATAATGTGCCCTGCGCGCCCCTCCCTTGTCCGCCCCACCACCCGTGAGCCGTGCCGGCCACCACTGAAACAATTTAATAGAACAGAACATCTGGGGTGGCAGGCACACATTATTCACAAAAGGTTAAAACTAGAACAAGTTGTAAGAAGTATTACGAAGTTGTCACACAACTCTGTTTCAACATGCGCAGCCTGCTCTACAGGCATACAACCATCAAGCCCTAGGGATGGTTCCTTATGGTGCAGAACTGTGGGGTCATTTGGATGTCTCCACTTTAGAATCGGTGGAAAACCAATTTATGTGCTTACTAGTGGGTGTCCTTATAAGTACTCCACTGCTTCCCCTTAGACTTGATCTAGGGTTGAGATCCCTTTTAGACAAAATAGGCCTACGTCCAATCCTCTTTTGGAGGAGGATCTGGGCCACCCCAGAGCTCAGCGCCATCAAGATGGCCGAGAGGAAATATTCAGTCTTGTGGGATCCTATAACATACCCTGGATCAAGTTTGTAAAAGCCACCTTGGGAGAGTTTGGGATGCCATCTTTGCGGAGTGCCCCGAGAGAGGTTAGGCTAATATCCAAGTCTAATATTAAACTAACATATTGGTAACACAGAGATTCGTTAACACACTCCCAGGCAAGGCAAGGCTCCCTGACCGATGCCTTCCTTTTGGTCAATGGTGCATATAATAGTGAAGATTTTGTGGATGAGATAGAACCCCCACCTCCCCCCCAAGCTAGGCGCCTGTACCTGTTATTCCGGGTCTGGTGGCTTAGTGGACTAATGTATCCACTGTAGAGGCCTGCATTCGATCTCATGGTCACAGATTCTAATCCCGGCAGGTCCACTCAGACTTTCATGCTTCTGAGGTCGATAAAATGAGTAGCATTAAGTTGGGTAACAATAAACATCTGTTATTCAGCACCAAGATACCCTTGGGTGAACGTGCACTTTACAAATACACATGTTATGTTATTTCGCTATGGGACTTTGCCCCCCCTGTTCATTTGCTGCAAAATGGGCTAAAACCCTTACAGTGGATGAATGGCTGTGCCCGGTTTGTGGGACCCCTAAGGAGACCTTAGAACATGCCATGTAAAGGAGCTAATATTAAAATATTTCATTTATTATTTTGTGAACCTATGGGCATTGCTAATGAAGATGTGTTTACTTGCTTGTCATAAAAACTAAATTTGGCAGTGTCTGACTTCTTATTAGATAGCATTTGCTATGGTTTGGAGATTTTTGTGGCACCTAATTTAAAACTCCAACAATTCTGAACTGTACAGAGCTTTGTATGCACCTACTAGATTACATAAACAGATATGTAGGAGTAATTCCAACTGTTTTCACTGAGGCCAAGAGGAAGCAGAAGATTTACAGTAAAAATTAATCTTGGTCCAACATTATCCACAAATTAATTTGTATACTGCAAACAGATATTCAGTTTAATGTGTCTGTTGTTCTTGATGTCAATATTGCAGAGTCATAAACTGGGTTATGTTTTATTGCTATGGTCATTGCATGGCTTATTGCTGAACACCAGATTGATCCAGAGCCTGAAACATATTTTTTGATTAATTCTCGTGTTTATATGAAATAAGTGCAGAAATGGGAAGTGAAATAACAATGAGAGCAAAAATGGTTGTCTGCCTGTCGCCTGTTCTCGGACTAGTTTAATATGTTTGAGAACTATTTTTGAGTGACACCTATCTATTCGGATAAGTATGTGGATATTTTTATGCTGAAATATTTAGATGAACTAAATTTGCTGCTTTATTTCTTAATTATATGTATAAGGAGTAAGTTAGGGTGCTATTAATGGAAGTATGAAATACTTCCTAAATAAAAAAAAATAAAAAAGTGAGAGTATTATGCTCAGATGGGGTTGGATGCTGAGAAAGCCTTTGGCTGTGTCAACTGGAAATGCTTTCGAGAAGTAATGAAAATAATTAACTTTGGCTCAAATTTCTGCAGCAATGTCAAAGAAATAAAAAGAAGGATCAGTATCTCATATCAACACAAATGGGAATTTATCAGGTAAAAAAAACATTGTTCAATTTGACTCTTTAACCAATAGCTAAATAGATGTGTTGTCATATTAAGGACATTGGAAAAGGCTCTGAGATATTCAAGTGTCTCTTATTTGCATATGATATGCTACTCTGTCCAACCCGAGACCATCTACTCCTCAATTTCTAGTAGAAACATTTGGCAGCTAGTCAGGTTATTAAGTAGGTTGGTTTTCTTGGGTGTTAAGAGAATCCAACATGTCTGCTTTGGTTGTATAACGATTTTCCAGTTTGTCAAAAACATATTGAGAAATGGGATGGGTTACTTCTGTGTATTTTGGTTTAGAGAACTGAGTATTTTATAAAATCCATTATTGCCAAATTTTGCATTGTGAGTTTTGGTGCAATAGTTTTTTGTTTATATTTTTTGATTGTTGACTTATACTGTGTTTTATATCTATGTAGTCGTATTTTGTCTTGTGGGTTGTTTGTTCTCAGCCAGGTGTATTGAAGTTTAACAATTTGTTGTTTTATCTTTTTGTGATTCCACATTTATTCCACATTCATCCAAGCGACTTATTTTATTGTGCGGTGTTTAGATGTTTTAGCAGTACAAAGGTACTAAAGGTTTCATTGAGCCATCCAGACAGTTTTTGAACTGAGTTTATTGAGTCCAGATCTATGTTGGAGGTAAGCTGGGTTTCTAGGTCCTCAAAATTCAGTTTATTCTAAGGTTGATTTGTAGTTGCAGGTAAGATGAGGTTAGGAGGAGTTAGTTATTGAGCCTTGTGTTGGAAGGCCACCAGGTGGTGGTCTGCCACGTGGCTGAAGTAATACTTTGGAACATGACTAGGTATGAATTGCTGAAAATTATATCTAAGATTGGGTCCTTCAATGTGTGTGGGTTTTGTGATGAGCTGATGTAGGTTGAGTTTGTCTAGGCCAGTGAGGATCATTCTGGGGGGGGGGCATATTCGGTTTGTCAAACCCTATGTTAAGGTTGCCATAGATGCCATAGGCTTGATTATAGTGTAAGAAGTTTGAAATTTCAGTGAATTTTATTGAATTTTGATTCAGACCTCAACTGAGGTCAACAAATACATGATTAAAAGACAATAAAACAATTGTATTATTCAATATTAAAACAATTTTAAGAAACTTTTCAAAAACATATAGATTATAACAGGTAAATTCATCTGGCGGTGAATTACAAAACTCAATTAAACTTCTTGCAGATCTAAGATTATGTCTAAAACATATGGGCTTTATATGTCGGCGCTGGGCCTTTACCAGAATCAAGTTTGGACAAATTAATAACACATGTACTAAATCCTGCCGTCCTCCATTACATAAATCACAAGTTTCGCCGGAATTATCCGATTTGTCCCATTTAAAAGTCAGGGTCTTCAAGGGTAAGACCCCTAGCCTCATTAAAATTATGGTACACCTGACCATGTGCTCTAGTGAAAAACGAATGTAACGTTGTGGAGTTTTGTATTGTAAAGTATCTGCAAACTGTGAATAATGTTTTAGCCGGGAACAGTGGTCTAAATCTAACTCATAGCTTAATCTTGTGGTCAGGTTCTTTAGATAAAGCTTCAAATGTAAGGGGGTCATAGATTTCAATAGTGCAATCATGCAGCCAGAGTGGGTTAGTGCAATATTTAAGTTCTTATTAAAAGTGTGCTGGGGTGCATCGACTCTAAAAGTCTCCAATTTCAGGACATACCTTATAGTCCCTTGGTCTGCATGTAAAAGATTATAGGCCCAGACTTGTATATTTAAAATGGCTTTTGCATACACACTGTCTATAGATAGCTCAAGGCGAATTGCTTGGACGGGTACAGACTGGTTGACTCTTAGCAATTTACGCAGTAGAGTCCCTTCTTTTACATTCAGTCGGTGCCATGCCTTTATCGGGATATATTCCAGAGCATATAGTAAAATTGGTGGTATCTTTGAGCGGTAGACCTCAAGCATAGGAGCGAAATGTCTATTACCTGTGGAAGAATAGAGTCTCAATAGTCTGCCAACATGGGCTTCAGCCTTTAGGCTGATGTGTCCAAGGTGGGGCAAATTTTGTAAGGTCTGGGTGAATATTCTCCCCAGGTAAGCATATTCTTTAACAACCTCTAGAGGTTTCCTATCTAATGTCCAGTTGTAGTACAGGTAGTGCTTTCTACCTCTGAAGGGGAGGACTTTAGTTTTAGAGGTATTTGGTATAAGATAATTATCTTTAACATACTTAACTAGAGCATTAAGATGTATTTGTAAACCTACCGGTGTAAGATCCATTATTACTACTTCGTCAGCGTACATTAAAATGTGCATATTGCAGGAGGCTATTTTTGGTGGGACGTTATTAATTGTTTGTAAACATTCTGGGAGGTCACTTATATATAAGGAAAATAAAATGGGGGCTAAAATGCAGCCTTGCTTCAGGCGGTTCTTCTTAGCAATAGGCCCCATCGACCCTTTTTCACCCCCTAGCTGAACTTTACACCAAGTTGTAGAATGTAATGCCATGATTATGGTGATCAAATCGTTCAGTATTCCAAGCTTCCCTAGCTTAGTCCATAGAGTTAGGCAGTGGTAAAATCGACACAAACACAATAAACCGTTTGCTTCTTCATTACTACATATTTGTCTATGACAGTTTGTAACACTGCGTTGTTATCCGTCACAGAGTGCTTTGGTCGAAAGCCAGCCTGAGTCGTTGGTATCGCTCCTGTGGAAAATTCCCAGTCTTTCAGATGTTCCAGCACGCATTTAGCAAAGATCTTCCCTGTAGCATCCAAGAGGGCTACCTGTCGGTAGTTATTGGGCAGTAGACGGGATCCTTTTTTTAAAATGGGCACCACAATGCTCCCTTGCCATGATTTTGAGATTCTCCCGGTGGAAAGACAGTGGGAGAATACCGGAGGCAAAAACTTGCTCCAGTCTTCAGGGTTGCTTTGTAGTACCTTAATGGGGATTTTATCAGGCCCTATTGCTGCAGTAGATCTTGCTGCCTTTATATGTAATGCTATTTCTTTCTCTGATGGTGCTGTCATATCTGGGACTGTTTCCCCTTTTTTGTAGCCGGATTGTAATGAACTTGCCAGGCATAATGATTTGGCTTATAGAGCTTGAGGAGATATTTTTCCAACTCCAATGGTGGAACTGGAGAGGAGTTACTAGCTTTCTATGCGCCTGTTACTTCTGCTACGATCCTCCAGAATTCCTTACTGTCTTTTTGGTTCACTGCTATTTGAATGTCCACCCAGTTTTTATCAGTTTGTGCTCGCCTAGTTTTCTCCTTCTGCCGTTGACGCGCTTATTTCAATGTTACAACCTCTTTCTGTCTGGCTCCTGAATATTTTAAAAATTGCAGCCTAATCAATTTGTTTAACTTAGAGGTTATGCTGTCTGAGTGGTTTGGGGCTAATTGACTCTTACGCATCCTGCTCCTAACTGTGCGGGTGGTTAATGGGACCACTATCTCGGCATTCGTGTTCTCATAGGCTGTTATCGGATCGGCGTCTGTACTACCGTTAGTCAATTTTGAAGAAATGATAGCGGAATTTTTTTTTTAAACTATCTAGAAAGCTGTCTGGGAATCTTCCATTGCAGTTACAGGAAAATGTTGGGGGTAGAATTGCATCTGACAAGAATGGCCTCTCAACCTTGTAAAGAAACATCCTCAGCTTTGATGAGATTTGTTGCTTCCATATATTATGACTGAATCACCTCCTCTTTTGCCTGTGGGATTTTGTGTGTCAGTATGATAGCCTGGTGGGAACAGATTTATGCAATACTGGTGCCAAGCTTCCCCAGCTATGATTCAGTTATGAAGAGTAAGTCAGGTTCTGTATCTCGCAATAGATCAAAGATGTGGTGCTTGTTTTTGGAAATTAATCTAGCATTGATTGGGTGAATGTATTTTGGATGTGGTGTGACTTTGTGGTATGGGAGAGTGAGTATTATCCATTGAAGTTGTGTGAGATGTGCTATTGGTGATGGTGTGAAATGTTTTCGCTTGGCCTGCTAATTTACATGTACATGGCTCTTTCCTAAAGTTGCCTTCCCTTTGTCACAATGACTTTTGACACACATTTACATTTGCGACACTTGAGTTCATTTCTGAGAAACACCGACCTTGCTGACACAAAAGAACTTTGTGAGAACACTATCACACTGTCTTAGCATTATGTGCAAGGCCTTCTCGTGTGTGATACATATGTGTTTGTTATTACATCCATATGGCAGCGCAGCTATCTGTGGAATACAAACAATAGGCAGCCTGATCCCAATCACAGCCCTAGGCAAGGATGCCCTTTTCTATATATCCTTTTGTTTCCAAATACAGTCAGAGGAGACACTTCTGATGACTTCGAGGGGTCCCTGCATGCTAAAGCTTTTGCCTAACAGCTGACTGACATCTCCATGAGGGGTGTCCAGTTCATGACCAAGACAGGGTCCTACACTCTTACCCACAAGGTAAAGGGGTTCTTCCAGAAAGGGGTTTCTTGGCAGACTATACATTCGCACCCTAGACACGTAGGCTAGGGTTTGCATCGTAGGAGTATGCTAGATTGTTATAATATTGTATATGTATGCATATATGAGTTGACTCAACAAAATGGTGGAACGCTTGTTTTATTCACTGTTTTGACACTCATAACTTTTGTCTGCTTCTGTCGGTTAATCATTGCAGCACATATTTTCTATACAAGAATCACTAAGGTTCAATAAATATTGAAAAAAGGTCCCTTCATGTATTCTTTGTATATTTCTCCAAGTGAAAGAGAGCATGAGCAACTGAGTGAAAAATTCTAAGGCTTTCACCACGGTTCCTGAGGGAAAAGAGTTTTCATGTTTAGTATTTGCCAGAACTGTTCACTCCCTGTCTAGGTTCAGGGGAGGGGGGCTAATGGTGGCACTGTGAGCTAGCTGGTCCAAGTGACAACATATCCTGCGGGGGTGCATGGAATCAGTCTGGAACCATCCCAAGTTTGTCGTCCGCACACGCGCAGTTCCTACTGATTTGTACTTAACGTTAGGGGACCCAACTGATGTACTTATCTTTAGGGGCCCCATTAGCCGCCTGCCCGGAGGCTGTGCAACGCAGCCACCAAATTATGACAGCCACCGCTCCATCACCAAATGAAGTCAGGAAACCCTTCCCTTAGTGGTGAAGTGATATCCTTCACCACGTAGTCCTATGAAATCTGGAAATTGAGCCCTCTGTGACAACGGGCATAGTTTCCAAACTTCCAGGGGTGAATAATTATTTGTCTCTTTGCCGCAGCGCCTGATGACTCCAAATGGCGGCCCACGAGATAAATCGGAACCCTCACAAAGTCAGTAACCCACAGTAATTTGAGCATGTAGGTGGCTGCGCACTCCGTAGCCATTCTCTACCACAAACAGGTACCATTCTTACCATACTTGCACTTTATTATAACCACTATTGGCTAATTCACGTTCACTGATCACAAGCGGACACGAGCGCTGTGTCTGACCTCAAAATGGTGGCAGCAGCTTGATGCTATCAGTAAAACCACAATTACGCCTACTTGCAATCACCAAGGGCAATTGATCTATGTCACAATCATTAGATCCACGCCGCACTTCACCACTGATTGCGCTCTGTGCCGCTTGAGTGATTCCCTCTTCACCGTGGGTGACCTGATTAATGTTGAGATCAAACGATTTCCTTCTGAACCTTCTGTTTGCCAGTAACTCCCCATCCGAAATTCACCGCAATAGAAAGAGGACTCCATTCCTCTACTAAACGGCAGCTGTCTTGAATTGGATTTGATCTCATCCTCTGGAGAGTAATAAATTACATAGACCATCTGGACAGGTTTCTCCTTTAATGGCCAGTCCCTCCGGCCCAACACAATCAGCTCAACCAAATTCCGAATATCTGTTCAATCCCATCAGATCAAAATACAGATGACATAGAGATTGCCTCTCTCTACCTCCAAGAACATAGTGCTTCTCACAAGACTGCGTATGATTGCACAACACTGATCTTTACCCTAGTTATTGTTATCTAAATCATACCCATTACCTTCCATCTCGTACCACCCTCTAACATGACGGAGACAACCGTTGACCCCAGCCACCCACCTTCGTGCCAGTCCATGTCCTGCACCAATGCTTTCAAGATAAAATACCCCCTGAATCTCTCCAAATACGCAAAGAAAAACCTGAAACATAGGACCCTGAGAGGCCACCCAGAAACCCTCTTCGCAGTCCAATACCATTGCTAATGCAAAGGCGCCCTCAAAACCGACCTCCACCTATGGATCATGGCCCTATGTAATTTTCTCCCATCCTTCTCTCTCTCTAGCATACCCTTTGGTCACAAACTCAAATTCTTTTCTCCCTTTGGCCTCTCGGGCAGCCTTGCTATCTCCATCTGCAACAACTGGAAAATCATGTTCCAAGTCAACAACACAATCCTGGCCACAGTCAACCTTATTTATCCCACCTCCGTCAATCCTCCACGCTCCACCTCTCTGTTCATCCCCAACACCCTTCACCCACTTCCCACCCCTTATGGTCCAACCAGACAACCCCTCTCTCCCCGGACTCCCAAACAAGACCGTAAACTAACATCAACTGAATGGTATATTTTATCAAGCAGGTCACTTAAACAGCACAAAAGACATAAGTATCATAAGTGACGTCCATCAAATATAGCTTTCCCTATGTGTTTTCTAAAGACTCTTGTCAACACCGGACCACTGAAGTGGGGCTGGGAAAAAACAAACAAAAATTATTTTATATTCTTGAAGGGAGTATTTCATAGAGAGGGAATTGTATGTAATGAGATCATAATTTGAGTGAAGTATCGACTTTAGTAGCGGTACCCCACCAATTTGTACATTTTATAGCCTTAGCAGGGCTATCATTCTGTATAAAAGCAAGCACTAATTTGTTAAATATGAGATATTTATGTAATTATTTCTCCTATAACTAAGTTAGTTTAACACGAGTTCCAAAAGACGTCCGCTTATGGAGGGCTATGCACACAGTAAACCCTGATTTGAAGGCATGTAAAGAAGGCTTCTCTGAAAGCTCCAAATTCTACCTCAACTGAGTGAAGGTTTTAAGATTGTATTCTCAAATAATTAATTAAGCGACCAATAGAAGGAGTCCACCATCCCTTTCAATAACCTAAATATCGCCAGGGCTGAGGCTTATCCCATGCCTACAAGACCCCTTGTAAATCGAGTAAACTTGGCAAATATCACACCAAGCCTGAAAGATTGATATATTTTTTATTGTTATTTGATATGTCTCGGACTACGGAATATTACAAGGTGCCCCCATCTCCCTTTAACAAAGATGTCTGGCATTGGAGAGCAGCCAAATAACCGAATGGTTTATGGGTAACATTCTTGTCACAGAAAGACCTGCATGCTTTATAGAATACTTTTGATACACTAGGTTGAAATGGCTTACCGTGACCGTTTTTAATTACTTTTTATATTCAGAGTACAAAATCTTAAACTTTTTTATCCAAGGTATGACAAAATCAAGACATTCAGGGGCCGATTCCGATTCGGGCCGGAAAAAATACCGACCGACTTGGTACGGGAATTTAGTCCGACCGACTCGGACCGGCGCCGTACGACCCGGGTAGTACGATGAAATGCATGTGAAATCCGACCGACTCGGACGGAATACAAAACGACCGACCAAGCCGGATGTAAACAAGCCATCCGGCCGGGAAATCACGCGAAACGAACCGACCGACACGCACCCGGATTGAACCTGAACGAAATGTACCCGCGAACTCCGACCCGCGTAGTACAATGCTGCTGTGCGTGCAAAACACGACCGACTCGCCCGGAGCACAAGCCGTACGACCGACACGCATACAAAACCCAGCCGAAGCAACCCAATACTCCGCGACCGACTCGTACGCCGCATATGAAACCTAGCTGACACACAGCGGGAACGAGTCGGACAAGATCGCATCAGACAACTGCAGCGTCCTACTCGGACAGAAGAACGACTCCTACATGCACCAAAAACACCAAGGAATTTTTTTTTTAAAAAAAGGCCAAACAAGCAACCACAAAGCCAATAAATACAGGGAGGATAAAAAAAATGGAACAAGGACACACCTCCAACTCCACCTACATAAAGGCCACAAATCCCTACCATGATCCTTCGCAAATTCCACTGACCTGCCAGCACACAACACCATCACACAGCAACCACAGACACACTCACAGCTCATACATCACACAAGCCACACACCATTACCACACCTACAAATAGCACCCTCACACACACCCAGCTAAACCTACACTCACACCCCCCCACTTGCACACACACACACACATCAATCACCACCACCACCCATCACCATGCCCCCAAAGAAGAATCATAAGTTCCTAGACAGTGAATTGGAAGTCATGGTAGATGAGTTCCTCAGGGTAGAGCCACAGTTGTTTGGTACATTGGTACAGCAGACCCCCATGTCGCAGAAAACCAAGATGTGGGCGAGGATTGTCGACAGGGTGAACGCACAATCACCATGTTTGCGCACAAAGGAAGACATCCAGAACAGGTGGTATGATGTGCGCAGGAGGGTCCGGGACCTACTCAAAAAGGACTACCTCCTCAGCCAGCACACCGGCAGTGGCCCTCCTGCAAAACCAGTATACCTCAGGCCCTGGGAGGAGAAGGTACGGGCCATCCTACCACCAGTGAGCGTATACGGACTAACAGACATCCCAGAGCCTGGTGAGTACACAACTAATATACACAATATGGTGTGACAACACACACACATCACAGTCAAGGGGATAGGCAAACCATGCACCCTTAGCAAATACACAGCAACCAAAAGATATTCATCCCAAGATGTGAATGCTGGTCAGACAAACACAATACCTGCCATCTCATAGTGATATGTAACTGTGTCATGACATGTACAAACCTAACAACAAATACAGCAAGGCAGTGGCACAAATAGAACCAACAAACACTCCCAGATATTTACCCACCACTAGAACACCACCTCACAGGGAAGCTCACTGAATGGAAGGAATTCTGTGTATGCTGGTGAAGTCAGTGTAGCCAATAGCATGATGGGAGTGGTAGTCACAGATATTGGTCACACCCACAATTGGCAGATCAACACCACTCTGAACCATGCTCACATCACAGGGAGTGGAAAACAACTGACAAGATGGCTGACACTGGGTACTGCTGTGGGGAGCACAAGGCCCTGATGGGAACTGGGCACCAACAAACAACAGGACCACACTGTCAGCCATCTTGCCATTGCTGTCACACTCACACACAGTGAAGTCCACTCAAAAGGAAGGAAGTATGGGCATGCTGGGAAGGGGGTGTAGGCAATAGCATGATGGGAGTTGTAGGCACAGATATTGGTCAGCCTCACAATTGGCCCATCAACACCACTCTGAACCATGCTCACATCACAGGGAGTGGAAAACAACTGACAAGATGGCTGACACTGGGTACTGCTGGGGGAGCACAAGGCCCTGATGGGAACTGGGCACCAACAAACAACAGGACCACACTGTCAGCCATCTTGCCATTGCTGTCACACTCACACACAGTGAAGTCCACTCAAAAGGAAGGAAGTATGGGCATGCTGGGAAGGGGGTGTAGGCAATAGCATGATGGGAGTTGTAGGCACAGATATTGGTCAACCTCACAATTGGCCCATCAACACCACTCTGAACCATGCTCACATCACAGGGAGTGGAAAACAACTGACAAGATGGCTGACACTGGGTACTGCTGGGGGAGCACAAGGCCCTGCTGGGAACTGTGCAACAACCAACAGCAGGACACCACTGACTGACATCCTGAAAGACAACTTGCACTCCCTGCAATGGAAGCACGTTCCATGGTGGGATATCTGGCTGGGTGGGAAGGACGACACACAGCACTGACCATAGTTACAAGCACCTCCCCTCACACACCCCCTCAACACTAACTCCACATAACCCACCTGGGAGAATGCAATGCCTCACATCCTAACTGAAGATCCCACAAAGAACCACCACCCTGGGTTATGCTGTGTGAAGCACAGGGACACTCTTGGGACTTGTAGCCAAACAACTGCCAGGACAACACTCCCAGCCATCCTGTCAGCACAGGCACCCCACCCCACAGGGAAGCAGAGTCAAAAGGAAGGAAGGATGGGCATGCTGGGAAGGGGGGTGGAGGCAATAGCATGATGGGAGTGGTAGTCACAGATATTGGTCAGCCTCTCAATTGGCCCATCAACACCACCCTGAACCATGCTCACATCACAGGGAGTGGAAAAAGACTCACAAGATGGCTGACACTGGGTACTGCTGGGGGGAGCACAAGGCCCTGCTGGGAACTGTGCAACAACCAACAGCAGGACACCACTGACTGACATCCTGAAAGACAACTTGCACTCCCTGCAATGGAAGCACGTTCCATGGTGGGATATCTGGCTGGGTGGGAAGGAGGACACACAGCACTGACCATAGTTACAAGCACCTCCCCTCACACACCCCCTCAACACTAACTCCACATAACCCACCTGGGAGAATGCAATGCCTCACATCCTAACTGAAGATCCCACAAAGAACCACCACCCTGAGTTATGCTGTGTGAAGCACAGGGACACTCTTGGGACTTGTAGCCAAACAACTGCCAGGACAACACTCCCAGCCATCCTGTCAGCACAGGCACCCCACCCCACAGGGAAGCAGAGTCAAAAGGAAGGAAGGATGGGCATGCTGGGATGGGGGGTGGAGGCAATAGCATGATAGGAGTGGTAGTCACAGATATTGGTCAGCCTCACAATTGGCCCATCAACACCACCCTGAACCATGCTCACATCACAGGGAGTGGAAAAGGACTCACAAGATGGCTGACACTGGGTACTGCTGGGGGAGCACAAGGCCCTGCTGGGAACTGTGCAACAACCAACAGCAGGACACCACTGACTGACATCCTGAAAGACAACTTGCACTCCCTGCAATGGAAGCACGTTCCATGATGGGATATCTGGCTGGGGGGAGAAGGAGGACTCACAGCACTGACCATAGTTACAAGCACCTCCCCTCACACACCCCTCAACACTAACTCCACATAACCCACCTGGGAGAATGCAATGCCTCACATCCTA
Source organism: Calotriton arnoldi (assembly GCA_963921515.1). NCBI lineage: Eukaryota > Metazoa > Chordata > Amphibia > Caudata > Salamandridae > Calotriton > Calotriton arnoldi. Next base: position 183,731 of record CAWUFW010003154.1, on the reverse strand, counting down.
ACTGAAGATCCCACAAAGAACCACCACCCTGGGTTATGCTGTGTGAAGCACAGGGACACTCTTGGGACTTGTAGCCAAACAACTGCCAGGACAACACTCCCAGCCATCCTGTCAGCACAGGCACCCCACCCCACAGGGAAGCAGAGTCAAAAGGAAGGAAGGATGGGCATGCTGGGAAGGGGGTGGAGGCAATAGCATGATGGGAGTGGTAGTCACAGATATTGGTCAGCCTCACAATTGGCCCATCAACACCACCCTGAACCATGCTCACATCACAGGGAGTGGAAAAGGACTCACAAGATGGCTGACACTGGGTACTGCTGGGGGAGCACAGGGCCCTGCTGGGAACTGTGCAACAACCAACAGCAGGACACCACTGACTGACATCCTGAAAGACAACTTGCACTCCCTGCAATGGAAGCACGCTTCATGGTGGGATAACTGGGCTGGGGGAGAAGGAGGCCCGGATGGCAAGCAAATACCACCAATGCTGGTCATGCACACACCTCAACATTCACATTGACATGCCACAGGTTGGCAGGACAATGTGCTACACCAATATCACTCTCTGACTGTCACAATTTAGGAAAATGCAATGTCCAGGCCCACATCCAGAGGTACAGTCACAACTGTCAGGTGTTTGAACAATTGATGCCAGTAGAAACATAACATACAATCTGTGTCTCTCCCCAAAACAGGTGATGATGGGGACACAGCAGCAGACGAGGAGGAGTCCCTGTCCCAGGCTCTGGGGAACACTGAGCTCACTGGTGTGGATCAGCCTCTGCATTCCTCGGATGGCGAAGAACCAGCTGGACCCTCCTGTGTGAGTCATCATGCAGCACCAGCAGGACCAACATCTGCACCCCTGCACCCACCCCTCCAACAACTGTCAACACACAGGCCACCCCTGCCAACACGGACAGACCAAGGACCACAGATGACAACAGCGCAGGGACCCAGACCCAAACTGGAGCTGGTGACAACGAGCCCAGGAACAACACCCAAGTGGGCCCACGGTCACCTGTGCATGCCACCGCAGGTCCTGCACGTGTCGCCAGGGGTGGTGGGAGGGGTGGTAGACATAGGTCGCTCTTTGCTGAGGGGTCTGGACTGCATGATGACCCACAACTGACACGCATCGCGGATGCGTAGCAGACTAGCACCGGAGAGGTCAGCCAGGTAGTGGGGATCCTCAAGGACATACAACAGCAGCAGGCTGCCCATCATGCCCGCTTGGACTCCCACATGTCCCGTGTCGAGACACACATGTCACATGTCGAGACACAAATGTCACATGTCGAGACACACATGTCTGGCATGGAGTCCAAGTGGGACACATTGGAACAACTGACAGCGGTGCATAGGGACATACTGACATGCCTCCGCCAGATCAGCACCAACATGGCCTCACCTCCCTGTGTGCCCACAACATCTGCTGCTGAAACAACTGCAAATGCCATAGGGAGGGAGGAGGACTCTGGCAGAGAGTCCCCTGCACCGCCGCAGCCTGCACCTGAGGGTCCCCCCCAAGAAGAGGGGCCGTCCGAGGAGGCCAAACTGAGAGGCCGATGGCCATCTACATCCCCCAGGAAGCCAACACCTGTTCTGGAACTTTTCCTCTGTGTGCAAACTGCACGCCCTGTCGAAGCTAACCCAACTCTCCCACATGACATGGGGAGCTATAGTTGGCCAAATTTATCAGATGACTGTGGACTTTACTCTGGACATTTCAGCTACCAAGACTTCCGAATCACATGGGAACTTTGGATTCCAATTTCTATGTACAGCACCCACCATCCTGTGCACCATCCTCACACCTGTATGTAAATAAACTCACCAATACACCATATCTGCCTCTGTTGTGATTCCAACGTGCTCTCTGTCATGGAGATGGTGATCAGAAAAATGACACTGTGCATGCTAACTGCTACAGCAAGTCCAACACCGTCATGTCAGTCATGGCGACGTGACACATATGAGGGAGACACACCACTAGGGCCACACAACACATACACACCAGGGCCATCAGACTCATCACCTATACTGATGTTGCAACTAAATACAGTGGAATGCACAGACACGCCACCTATTCACAGTCTGTGTCAACTAGACTACAGGTGCAGTAAGCAAATGTCAGTCAGATGTGTGACTACAGACAACGCACATCCCAAAGTGAAGCACAGGTTTATTACACATTTGCAACATGTTGTTTCCACTACAAATGCTAGCTAATCCAACCTGGCTGTGGCCACAAAGTCAAAAAGTGCAGAAGATAGAAAGTCCAGGGGTGTGTGGCACATCACCTGTAGGGAAACGACTGCTTCCACCTTGGAAGTTGAATCATGGATTCGTGGGATCCAAGTTGATCAAACAACTCTGGCAGCACCCTGTGAAGGACAGACATGACACACAGGTAAAACCACTGAAGAACAGCACAGAACGGCAATACTCATGTCTAATACATGTCACGAGATAACTACACAAAACCAAGTTAGCATGTCAACACTGTTGGGCAGTACAGACCACCTGCAAGGACACATCGCTGCACGCATCCAGTCAAGTAGCACATGGCCACACTCAAACAGCACCAGAGCACCACACAGACATATCATGCAAACTCAAATCATTGACATTACAACCCTCTGGAGACTCACATTCAGCTGAAGAAGTTGGTGATGAGCTGTGTGCGGACATCACCATCATCATCATCATCATCTTCACTGGCATCGTGACCCAGGCCAGGATCTTCCACAGGTGGCGGACGTTGGTCATCGTCATCCAGGATGAGAGGCAACTCCTTCCGCACTGCCAGGTTGTGTAGCATGCAGCAGACGATGACAATCTTGCACACCTTTGCTGGGGCATATGGGAGGGCCCCTCCTGTCTTGTCCAGGCAGCGGAAGCGGCTCTTCAGGAGACCAAAGGTCCGCTCAATCACCCTCCTCGTCCGACCATGTGCCTCATTGTAGCGAATCTGGGCTGGTGTCACAGGGTTCCTGAGGGGTGTCAGCAACCACGGCATGTTGGGGTATCCCGAGTCACCTACAGACAGACAATTGCACATTAGCCGATTTGAAAATGTGTGCGGAAAACAACATAGCAGAACACACACAATGGTACAAAGTCAGTGCACACCAACAAGCCAGGCACGCTGGTTCGGCATCTGTGACATCATCCTCGGGATGCGACTACTCCTCATCACGTAGGCATCGTGTGCCGAACCGGGGAAACGGGAAGACACATGTGTGATGGTCATATCTGCAAGACATACCACCAGAGCATTGATCGAATGGTAATGTTTACGGTTCCGGTATGTCTGCTCATGTGCCTGTGGTGGTATCAAAGCCACATGTGTCCCATCAATGGAGCCAATTACATGTGGCATCCTCCCCAGGGCATAGAAGTCACTCTTGACGTCTGTGAGTCGTTGTCGTGTTGGGAAATAGATGTACTGGTTCAGGTATCTCAACATTGCCCCCAAAACATCGCGTAGCACACGGCTGAGCATAGTCTGTGACATCCCACCGGCAGTCACCACAGTGTGTTGAAAGGTACCGGTGGCAAAGAAGTGTAGGGCTGCCATCACCTTCACCTTTTGGGTCAGCGCTGTAGGATACGGACGGCCAGGCTGCAAATGTGGGTCCAACCGCACTGCCAAATCCTAAATTAGCTGCCTGGTGAAGCGGTACCGTCGGATGCTGTCACGTTCCACCATCGTTGCCAGGTCTGGGAATGGTCGATGGACAGCAGGAGCCCTGCAGTGCATAGGTGAAGAAAGCAAGATTGTCAGTCACCCCACCTACGTGCCGTTCACCATACTCAATTTCACATGATACATCATTAACAAACACAAGTACTTGATGTGTGTGTCGTTCTGTTTGGACATATATGGCACCTACATGGACATCATCTAACATCTCTGTTCAACAAGTGTTGACAACAGGTTCCAGGGTGTGCTATGGGAAACCATTAGGCTGTGTCACAGTACCCATTTACTGCTCTCACGTTCCACACACATACCACAGTGACATGTCTGGACAGCTGCTCCACAGGCATCACAGCTCATTGACAGGTAGATTCCCAGGGACCCTGTCTTGCCACATGGACACTGGCATGACATGGCGTATCATGTACACGTCAGAAAAACAAACATGACACCCACAGGTAGTGTAGCCTCTGCAGGACAGACCTGGACGTCTGTGACACACACACACACAACATCAAAGTTCATGCACAAACCACGTAGATGTGGAGACTGTCTCCCATTGTGCACATGGAGTCAGAGACATGTGAAACACAACATGCACACAGACTGCGGAGGGACTTCACTATTGTGGCAATGGGCCACCCTGTGACATACATGCCTACCCACATGTGAGCCTGGGGGTATGTGACATGTCATACACATACACAATCTGGAAATGTGACCATGACACATGCTCCAAAATGAAAAGTTGCACACCACAGTGGTCAGGTGCACAACACACAAAGGACCCTGTCCCCATGAACACGTGCACAGCCTGGGTGTGTCTGCCCCCAAGTGCCACCCCAAAAACCACATGTTCACCCACATACACAGATAAGGTTATGCTGCCACACATGCCTTAGATACAGTGTGGACTGGGTGTGGTGTTGTAGGTGTGCCCCTGAGTCCCTGGAAAGTATATGTGGCTGGCATAGGTTCACCAGTGACCAGCATGGTGACATATGCGTGTGACCTGTCCAGGGATGCGTTGTCCAGCAATGGACCGATCGGTGTGCCCGCACGGCCCATTGCATTGGATGTGAGCGGGTACGCGTTGTATCCCGGGTATGCGTTGTACAGCAATGGACCGATCGGTGTGCCCGCACGGCCCATTGCATTGAATGTGAGCGAGTACGCGTTGTAGAGCAATGGACCGATCGGTGTGCCCGCACGGCCCATTGCATTGGATGTGAGCGGGTACGCGTTGTATCCCGGGTACGCGTTGTACAGCAATGGACCAATCGGTGTGCCCGCACGGCCCATTGCATTGGATGTGAGCGGGTACGCGTTGTATCCCAGGTACGCGTTGTACAGCAATGGACCGATCAGTGTGCCCGCACGGCCCATTGCATTGGATGTGAGCGGGTACGCGTTGTATCCCGGGTACGCGTTGTATAGCAATGGACCGATCGGTGTGCCCGCACGGCCCATTGCATTGGATGTGAGCGGGTACGCGTTGTATCCCGGGTACGCGTTGTACAGCAATGGACCGATCGGTGTGCCCGCACGGCCCATTGCATTGGATGTGAGCGGGTACGCGTTGTATCCCGGGTACGCGTTGTACAGCAATGGACCGATCGGTGTGCCCGTATGGCCCATTGCAATGGATGTGAGCGGGCACGCGTTGTATCCAGGGTACGCGTTGTAGAGCAATGGACCGATCGGTGTGCCCGCACGGCCCATTGCATTGGATGTGAGCGGGTACGCGTTGTATCCCGGGTACGCGTTGTACAGCAATGGACCGATCGGTGCGCACGCATTGGCTGGGGCCTGGCATGGCAACGGACGCGTTTTCGAAGCTTCAACAAGTCTGATGCAGTGAATTCAGTTGGCCAGCCACAACAATGTTGCAAATTCATGGGTGTCATGAAGTTGAATTTTTGAAGGATGCTGCAGGCGTGTATTGGTGCTGCAATTCCATAGATTGGTCAGATTCAGAAGATGCAAACGACTTGGACCTATCACTTTGGACACATGGGACAGTATCTGCCTCTGCAGCACACATATAATGCTGGCTGTTCCCCTGAGGGCTCACTTGCCTGCACTACATGCTCCAGGACGACATCTGCCACTACACTGCTGCTGTCCCTGCATCCTCTGGCTACTGCAATGGCACGTACTGTGGAGAGAGCCCCAGCCTTCACCCATGAGGAGAACCAGGCCCTGGTGGACAACCTCCTTCCACAGTACAGCAAGCTGTATGGGACACCAGGGGAGCAGGTGAGTGTGCTGTCCACTGCCTTACTAATTGTGCATGTTGTCTGACTAGAAGGATTTACAGTGTGCACACCACTGGCTAGCATGCTCACTGAGTAGTTCGCACCCCCAAAGTGTGTAGTCACATGCACTGAACAGGTACAGTGCAGTAACAGTGCATTCCAACAAGGTTTACTTCCCATGCAATGATACCATGTAGTAACTGCTGGCAAACTGTCCATAGCCCTCGTTGCACTGCCTGTGTTCATCATATGCCCCTGTGATTGAGACATGTATTTACAACTGTGTGATGCACGGATATGTTGCATGTGTAGTAATGGCCTTTTCACTTTGTCATCCTCACAGGTTGATGCCCACCAGAAGCAGGAGATCTGGCTGGCCATCGTCCGGGCAGTAAGATCCGTGGGGGTCTACAAGCGCCGGATCCGCAACTGCCAGAAGAGGTGGCAGGACTTTCGTGGCTGGACCCGGAGGATCGCAAGGGTCCAGCTGAAGCTGTCGCCTCCTCGCAGGAGGGGCGGACACCGGACCCTGACCCCCACATGCTCCGGATCCTGGCGGTGGTCTTCCCGGACCTGGATGGGCAGCTGAAGGCCAGACAGCAGCAAGGAGGGGGTGAGTCAAAGACTGCACTGTGAACTCTGTCTAACATGCTATGTGCCCTCCTCTGGCCTGGTTAAACTTCCCCAGTACATCAGTCTTGTTGTCCAGTACCCATGTACCTCTATTGTGACATGCCCACTCCTCATCTGATACGCAGGTGTGCTCCTTACGCTCAGGATAATTGTGTCACTCGGGTACAGGGTCCTTGCATTTTGCTTTGGTCAAGGTGGGTGACAGCTTTTGTTCCTGTGACATTGTGTTGGCCTTCATGGGTGGGTCAATTGCTCACACAATGCCTGAGTCGTGCAATGTAGTCTGGGTGTAACTTTGATATGTGGTCCACTTGCAGATCAGAATCACCACATGTCCCTGGGGTATTTGGCACACCCCCATGCTGCGGGTGGGTACAATGTTTGGGCCTCAGGAGTATGTATGTCAAGTGTGTCACACATGCTTAGCCACCTACCTACTGACCAGGGCTCATCCCTCTTGCAGGTGGAGCCGGACAGTCATGCCTACTACAGGGCATACAATACACTCTGTACTCCCACTCCCGTGTATCAGCTGACATGTTATGCTCAGTGAAATGTTCCCTCAGGTGTCTGCCTCTGTGTCGTTGTGCTGTGACTACGTTGTCGGGACTCCTGTGATGTTTATCAGTTAGGGGTCAGCATGCCATCTGCTATTGGACCATGTGAGACAAGACTTCTGTGACTTATAGGTGTTTGATCACTTGACTGTGCAGACAGGTGTATGCGACTGTGACTTTCAGGCAGATGTTCATCATTCACAGCACACTGAGGTGCTCTGGTTCAGAGAGTTGTGTTTCATGTCTCCCATTTGTCCAATTGGTGTGCAGTTAACAAATACGGGTTCAGATAATGTGGTTAGTGGGGGGTGGTGGACATGTGCACTTGTCAGTTACATTACTTGCCTTCCCCATGTCCTAGGATTGTGACACAGTGCAGACTGTTGTTGGCTGGCTGCCATGGCCATGTGACTGGAGACAGTGATGTATGACTTTGCAGGCATGCCTGTGTCATGGCTTTCAACTTCCTAAGAGTGATCCTGCAGGGGAGTGACATGTGCAACATGCACCCCATTGTGGCATTGACTATCCGGACATGGGTGCTTCATGGTGTCTGGTGCTGGTATGCATCTCATGCATTTCTATTTAGACTCTGCCCGTCCATTTATCCAGACACCTGCACTGACTCAGTGGCAAGAGATGTGACGTGGGCATGTTCACATACTTCACTGTGTTCTCAGCAATGTCCAACAACTGTGTAGGTGGTGCATGTGTCCACACTGGGGTATTACCATCAGACAGGCACCAGACAGATGGGTGCAAGGGCAGGAGGGGTATCTGTTCCATGGTTGACCATCAGACTGACAATTGGCTTTTCCTAATCTGTGTGAGGACTTTTGGCAATGTTCAGCTGGGGATGCCAGGTCTTACTCTGTAATGTGCTGTACTCACTGTGGTGTGTGCGGTCAGTGCAGGTGTCTGATGTTTGTCTGTTTCCCTAATTGTTTGCAGATACATCCACGGCCACAGGAGGGGACAGCTCCACGGACCAGGAGGAGCGGAAGAGCCAGACTGGGTCAACAGCCGACGAGTGGTCGGAGGGACCCAGTGGCACGGAGGGCGAGGGGAGCCACACCGAGGAGTCCTCAGCACCATCCACCTCAGCGGAGGACCACAGCAGCTCGGAGGATGACTCCCTTGTGGAGGCGGGTGTCAGCAGCCACCAAACACCAGCTAGTCTGTCTGGCCCCGCCACCACCACCACCGCCCTCCCATTGGCTCCCATTCCAGAGGTCCGTGGAGGCTCCCGTGTCCGGGAGCGTGTCTCCTTTGTGCCAGGCACCGCACCCCCTGCCCCTGTGTCCCCTGCTGCCCTGAGTGAGGAATCTGTGTACCTGCTTCGGCAGCTCCATGTAGGGCAGACAGCAATGCTGAGTGTCCTCCATGCACACACCACTCTGTTGACACAGCTGGTGTCGTTCATGGAGGGAATCTCGACGGGTATGTCTGCCCTACAGAGGAGCAATAGGTCCATGGAGTCCTCCCTGACGGCAGCAGTGTCCCTCTTCCAACAGTCCCTCGCCCCTCCTACCTCTGCCCCATCCACACTTCCTGGCACCCTACCTGTCCCAAGCACATGCACACCTGCACAAACACCCAGACACACAGACACGAGCAGCACAGACACACCCAAAACAAAGGCAAGACAAGCACACAGGCATCCTCAGGGGACTGATACCACACACACAGGGGATGGGGAACTGACACACACACAGGCAACCACAGTCACTCCGCAATCCTCAAGATCCTCTCCCTCCAAGACCCCTTCCCTTGCCTCACCTGCAACCCCACCTGATAAGCAGCTCTTCCTCTGTGACCTCGGCCTCTTCCCCTCCAATCCCGCTGATCCAGCATACCGGGGGAAGAGGAAGTCCACCCACACAGAGGGGAGTGCCCCTCGCCCCGGACACCCTCCCCCAGGCGCAGGCAGAGTGAGCCCCCCACCTGCAAGTCCCCCGGTCCCGGAAGAGCAAGACCCCGCCACCGCCCTGCAAGTCAACCACCCAGTCTCTCACCTCCATCCCCCAGGCCACCACTCCACAGGTTCCACCGCCACACCCTGCCCCAGGTTCCCCCACACCCCGATACCGCATCCCCAAACTGCTTAGGCCCTCCCCCCTGCCACTTGCTCTTCCACCCCCAAACCAGACGCTCTGCCTGTTTGTGCCACTGGTGTGGAGACCGTGCCCCCCTCTGTCCTGCCCAGCTCTTCTGCCCCCCTTCCACTACCTTGGAGTCATGCACTGCGGTGGAGTCCACAACCACCCCGTCTGACTCGGGCACTGCATTGGGGACCCAGTCCACTCCATCTCACCAGCCCTCTGCAGTGGTTGCAGCACCAACACCATCTGACTTGAGCCCTGCGGTGGTGCCAGCCCCCCCTGAGTCAGACACCTCCACTTCAGTTGCCGGTGACACTCCTGCACCCACCTCCGCTTCACTGCCTCCTTCTGGCATCCCCTGATCCTGTCCCTGAAGTGTCTGGCCTGCCCCTCGTATGCCCCTCCAAGGGGGATGTCCCCTGTCCGTACCTGTGCAGGCAAGCAATTGTTGACAAGTTGTCACACATCACCCTGTTGGGACTGTATATTTGGACTGGCCATTGGCCTTAGTTTATTTTGGACTTTTGATTTGAGTTGCACACTTGCTGAATAAAGCCTCTTTTTGTTTACTTGTGGTTAATCTTTGGAGGTACATGATGTAGATGTGTAGAATCATGCATTTGCTGTTGTAATAGTGTTCAGATCAGGTAAATGAAGTTTTGCTGTGATGGGCTCCATGTGGTCCATGGGATATGTGTCCTAATCTAGCCTGGATCTATAGCATCCTTTGCTGCAGTCTGAGGGTGTAATGTTCAGCATTTGACACAGGGATGTACGTTTAGCATTTGTAGATTACCATCTTTGTCCTACACTGATGCACATCTGGTGTGCTTACCACTGTCTAATGTTCCTAGTACCCTGACTGTGGGCCCGTCTCCAATGGACATGCAGTTTAGCACATCAAATTTGGAGGACTCATCTGTGTACACAGTGCAAGTTGCTTGACATGTGTCTTGGGTGTATGCAGATGACTGACGTGATACTCCGGTGCCCAGGCTGATATGAGCAGAGCCTTCAGTGTGTTGTAGTTGTTGACTCACTGACCGAGTGTTCTGCTGACATGTTTGAGTCATGCACAGACAAGGTTTGGCACAGCTGACCTTCCACAGGAGTGGAGTGCCCTCATGGCAGTGCGTGATTCCGTGATATAGGCTGTGCCCGTGTTGTGTGTTGTGTAGGCATGTCTGTGCGTGTTCCCTTCTCCTTTTCCTACACAGGCTGTGTCCCTACGGATGAGCCTGTTTGTGATGCTTGCTGAGTTGTTCTGTGTTCATCCAGCATCTTGGACCTGGTTTCTCCGGGATGTGGGTGCATGGCAAACTAATGTTCATGAGGTTGTCATACCTAGTTGTCTTTGTTGTCAGGGCTGGGGATGTGGGCAAACGCAGATGGGACACAGTCAGGATTCCTCTTGGCACTTGTTGGTTACACAAGTAATGTGATTTTCTGTTTGTGTATGCTTTCAGTGATTGTGACACGTTGTGTGTGTGACTGCTGCCAATCCTCAGGGTCAGAGCTGCAATGTTGGAAGTTGTCTATGTGTGTCCTTTGTGGGTCAGCTTGGCTTCTTCATTGGTGTGTGACTATGGCCAGGATCCCATTGTTTGGGGTGGATTTCACGTCATGCCCATGTACGGCATACTGTGCAGTGTGTCAGACATTCACAAGTCTTGTTGACTGGCCATGTGTGATGGGTTTCTGCACCTTATTTCCCCCACCACCCCTGGGATTGTCATGGGTGCATGTGCAATGTCAGCAGTCCATGTGAGCTTCACTGCTGCACATTGGTGGACATCAAGGTGTGTGGCGTTGAGTGTGTGCAAATGTGAGTTGTTGCACGGCTGGGGCACTACCTCCATATTGTCCCTTGGCTGGCAGGCCATGCTGAGTGCTTTGTGCTTGTATAGGTGTGATGGTAGTTTGTTGCTCAGGACACATAGCTGTGGTTCACAGTGTGGATTACATCTACCTTTGTCATCACAGTGTGATTGTCATGCAGGCTAGTGTCACCACAATGTGGGGTCCCTGGGGGGAGTGCTGTGGTGGTTCTGTCTCTTGCTGTGTTTGTTGCTGTTCCTACAAGCTTGTGTGACATGTGTAATTTGGGCTCCCTCTCATCTCACAATGCCTGTTTGCCCACATAGGGGAATCCAATCCATGAGTTACTTTTGTATGTGACTGTGTTGACATCTGTGTATTAGTGAATCTGGCCTCCTCATGTGTTGTGTGTTTGCCTGGGGACACTGGCACACAACCCCCTCACCTGTTGTGTTTGATATGCAGTGTGAGTCTGCCTGTTTGTGTTTGTGCATTTGCACCACTGCATTGGCATATCTTTAGTTTGCCATTGGCTGTATGTTGTTTGTTGGCTTTCCCCTGCTGGCCCTGGGACTGCTAGGTCATCTGTCAGCACATTGATCATGGTTAGTATGTCCCATTGCTGCCATGGTATGGTATTTGTTCACCTGACATCTACAGTCTCCCACAGGATATCTACATTTGTGTGTCCATTGGTGCAGATATGTGGGTCTGCATTATGATGCTCACTTCTGTCATTGTGTTATTTGTGAATGTAGACAATGTGGGCCCCCACGGCTGATGTTTGTGTGCACATGGCCAGAACGATGTGTCATTGGCACTGCACTGCTTGCCTCACACAATCTATGTTGCTATGGGACACAAGCACTACAATGCCACTGTAGTGTTTGGTGTTGGGTGGCCAGGAATAATCCCTGCAGTTTTGTTTTTGCAGCTTTTACCAGGACTACACTTACCTTTTGGGCAATGTGGTGATGGGGCTTTGGGCCCCATTGCCACACTGTTCAAAATGTGCTTCAGCTATGGAGCACACACTTACCTTTTGGGCACTGTGGTGATGGGGCTTTGGGCCCCATTGCCACACTGTTCAAAATGTGCTTCAGCTATGGAGCACACATTTACCTTTTGGGCACTGTGGTGATGGGGCTTTGGGCCACATTGCCACAGTGGTCATGGTCTGCTTGCATTGTGTAGGCCACACACACAATTATGTGTGACACATGTTTTAGGGGGTCACATTGTATGTTCAATGTCATGTTCAGTGTTGTATGCATTTGACACAGACCACACACGCTTGTCATGGTGTTGGGGGTGGGATGTAATTTTCAGACAGTCCTTATGTGGGAGTATGCTAGTTGTGTCATGCATTACCCGTCCTATGAGTAGGGGTGGTTGTAGTGACAGGCATCCAGCCCCCTATGGATGGGGATGGCAGTGGTGGCAGGCATCCAGCCCACCCTGAGTAGGGGTGGTGTTAGTGGTAGGCATCCATCCCCCTATGGGTGGGGATGGCAGTAGTGGCAGGCATCCAGCCCCCCTGAGTGGGGATGGTAGTAGTGGTAGGCATCCAGCCCCCATGAGTGGGGATGGTAGTAGTGGTAGGCATCCAGACCCCCATGAGTGGGGATGGTAGTAGTGGTAGGCATCCAGCCCCCCATGAGTGGGGATGGTAGTAGTGGCAGGCATCCATCCCCCCATGAGTGGGGATGGTAGTAGTGGTAGGCATCCAGCCCCCCATGAGTGGGGATGGTAGTAGTGGTAGGCATCCAGCCCCCCATGAGTGGGGATGGCAGTAGTGACAGGCATCTAGCCCCCCATGAGTGGGGATGGTAGTAGTGGTAGGCATCCAGACCCCCATGAGTGGGGATGGTAGTAGTGATAGGCATCCAGACACCTATGGGTGGGGATGGCAGTAGTGACAGGCATCCAGCCCCCCATGAGTGGGGATGGCAGTAGTGACAGGCATCCAGCCCACCCTGAGTAGGGGTGGTGTTAGTGGTAGGCATCCATCCCCCTATGGGTGGGGATGGCAGTAGTGGCAGGCATCCAGCCCCCCCTGAGTAGGGGTGGTGTTAGTGGTAGGCATCCATCCCCCTATGGGTGGGGATGGCAGTAGTGGCAGGCATCCAGCCCCCCATGAGTGGGGATGGTAGTAGTGGTAGGCATCCAGTCCCCATGAGTGGGGATGGTACTAGTGGTAGGCATCCAGCCCCCCATGAGTGGGGATGGTAGTAGTGGTAGGCATCCAGCCCCCCATGAGTGGGGATGGTAGTAGTGGCAGGCATCCATCCCCACATGAGTGGGGATGGTAGTAGTGGTAGGCATCCAGCCCACCCTGAGTGGGGATGGTAGTAGTGACAGCCATCCAGCCCCCTATGGGTGGGGATGGCAGTAGTGACAGGCATCCAGACCCCCATGAGTGGGGATGGTAGTAGTGGCAGGCATCCAGCCCCCTATGGGTGGGGATGGCAGTAGTGACAGGCATCCAGCCCACCCTGAGTAGGGGTGGTGTTAGTGGTAGGCATCCATCCCCCTATGGGTGGGGATGGCAGTAGTGGCAGGTATCCAGCCCCCCCTGAGTAGGGGTGGTGTTAGTGGTAGGCATCCATCCCCCTATGGGTGGGGATGGCAGTAGTGGCAGGCATCCAGCCCCCCATGAGTGGGGATGGTAGTAGTGGTAGGCATCCAGCCCCCCATGAGTGGGGATGGTAGTAGTGGTAGGCATCCAGCCCCCCATGAGTGGGGATGGTAGTAGTGGTAGGCATCCAGACCCCTTGAGTGGGGATGGTAGTAGTGGTAGGCATCCAGCCCCCCATGAGTGGGGATGGTAGTAGTGGCAGGCATCCATCCCCCCATGAGTGGGGATGGTAGTAGTGGTAGGCATCCAGCCCACCCTGGGTGGGAATGGTAGTAGTGACAGCCATCCAGCCCCCTATGGGTGGGGATGGCAGTAGTGACAGGCATCCAGGCCCCCATGAGTGGGGATGGTAGTAGTGGCAGGCATCCAGCCCCCTATGAGTGGGGATGGCAGTAGTGACAGGCATCCAGCCCCCCATGAGTGGGGATGGCAGTAGTGACAGGCATCCAGCCCACCCTGAGTAGGGGTGGTGTTAGTGGTAGGCATCCATCCCCCTATGGGTGGGGATGGCAGTAGTGGCAGGCATCCAGCCCCCCCTGAGTGGGGATGGTAGTAGTGGTAGGCATCCAGCCCCCCATGAGTGGGGATGGCAGTAGTGGTTGGCATCCAGCCCCCCATGAGTGGGGATGGTAGTAGTGGTAGGCATCCATCCCCCTATGGGTGGGGATGGTAGTAGTGGCAGGCATCCATCCCCCTATGGGTGTGTATGGCATTGGTGATGCCCATCCCGCCCCTATGGTTCTGCTGTTGCTAGTGTACATCATTTGTGCATCCCTATGTGTGTGTGACATATTTCGGGTACGTGTCGTTTGTTTGTGTTCTGGGTGTTTGACTTACCGTCTGCGCCGTACGCGTCCGTACCGTTCCCGGTAATAGATGTAGAGTATTGGTAGGACCTGCGCGATGGGATTCATGGTTGGGTCGTCTCGTTCGGGTTTCTCGTGGCTTCGACTCGTACTCGTCGCTGGCTTGTTCGTCTCGTAGCCGTGGATCGTCTTGTGGCGCGAATCGGAGCTTATGTACAGCTCTCCCAGATGCTTAAACGTGCCGGACGTAGGCACGAGTTCGGCGTGTACGGAAGACGCATCGTACTAGTCCGGCCGGAAGGTGCTGTGTATTTGGTTCCGTGCGACTCGATTCGGCGTTTACGGATCCGGCTCGGGCGGGGAACAGGAGCTGGAATGGGTAAGTACGGCTCGCTCGGAATCTGGGCTGTTATGCGCATCGTACTTGTTCGTTCGGTGGAGTGTTCGAGTCGGTCGGAAAACACGCGTTCGGCTGGTATTTTTTCCGGACGAATACTGTTAGGTGCGCTTCCGGCCGACATCGGAATCGACCCCTCAGTCTTTCTACTATAACAAACGACAAATTAGCAGCGTATGATGATAATATTCTATTAGATTACGACCTCAAACTTCTAAACTAACTTTTTAAATGTAGTTGATTCATATTCATGTATATCTGGATATAAATTAAAACTTGATAAATGTGAGATTTTACCTCTAAATAAAATTACTTTTAAACAGGATTTCATAGCTACTAATTTTTCATGGAACATGGGTTTATGGTTTACTCACTACATTAAAGATTCCATCTCACTGAACATACCAGACTGCATCACTAAAGTAACAGCACTCATTAATCCCTTTAATCTCTTTACACCTTTCCCAGTGGCGGGCTTTAGATTCTCTCAAATGATGTTAGTCCCTATTATTTTGTATACCATATTCAATATTCCCTTCCAAGCTTTTAAAAAAATACATTTTACTCTTTCCTCTTTTCTTTGGAACAAGAAAAAACCTTTTATGTTTTTAATGAAATAAAAAAAGCAAGATGGTGGTGTGGATTTTTCATATTTTTATAAATATCCCACAGCCTTGCATAAATCACTAACTTTTCCACTAGCAGGGCTGGTAGCGAGAAATCCAGAGGATCTACCGTACCTCGGATTGCACTGGGAAATTAATAATTTCAGATATTTGGGTGTGCAAATAGCACACAGGGACGCACAAGTGTTAAATCTGAATATGAATAAGGTGATAGAATCCCTAAAGCGCTCTGTGGCATTTTGGAACACACTTCCGTTGCCCCTAATGGAGAGGATAGCCATGGCAAAAATGGTGGTACTTCCCTGGTGTCTCTATGCCCTACAAAATTCATTAAGTAACACACCCATGATGATTGAACTCACTGCTGGTTTCGCTATATTGGGCAGGGAAGTGCAGTAGGGTGGCATTGTAGAGCCTATCAAGGAGTTACGAAAAGGAAGGCCTCGAGGCACCCCGTCTAGAGTTATACTACTATGCAGCACTGCTACAACATGCAGCTCGATGGTTGGATGAGGGAGACAATAAGGAGAAAAGGTTGATAAACGGGAGGGTGCATGCGGAAAGTCCGCCTGCAATTTTAATGGAGGGTGCGGGAGCCTCTGCGGATTTGCCATATATTGTTAAGCAAACAGCGTACATTTGGCAGAAGTACGTGGAGCGTGTGTTTAAACATGCACCGTTTAACCGGGAATTGAGCCTTTGGATCTTGGCCCCAGTACAAACAAGCATTTGCAATGCAATAGGTCTCGCATTTGCGAGAGTTTGAGCTATTGGCATTGTAAATGACAATGGCCCACATGCATCAAAGCAAAAACCGGTCGCAAACGGGCAGATTCTCAGAATCTGCCCCTTTGCGACCGGTATTTTTGCATTTGGGATGCATCATCCCAAATGCAAAAATCGCAATTTAAGTAATCTCTAAATTGCGATTACTTAAATTGCCATTGCATTTAAGGAATCGCAAATTGAGATTCCTTAAATGCAATGCATTAAAGTAAAAAAACTAGCGATTTCGCTAATAGGGGGAGCAAATTACCATGAAGTTGAACTTCATGGTAATTTGCAAGAAGTTTGAAAAATGCACTAAAGTGCATTTTTCAAAGTTCCATTTTACACACACACATCCCCTTGGGGTATGTGTGTGTGCAAGATGTACTCATATGCAGATTTCAGGGGTGCAACAGGGTGTCTATTTGACACCCTGACACCCTTGAAATTGCATTCTCAATTTGCGATTCTCTAATTGAGAATCGCAAATTGAGAATGTCTTCCCATTCATTCCTATGGGCCTCAAGGCAATTTGCGAGTCGCAATTAAGGAATGTTTAGAAATCTCTATTTTTAAAGCGATTTCTACATGCATAGCCTTTTGCTATTCCTTATTAGCGAATCCTTATTTTTCGCTAATAAGGAATCGCAAATGGCATTGTTGATGCATGTGCCAGAATGCCTTTTATTTATGTGTTTACAAAACCTGAAAGCGGTTCGTAAGCACCCACTCTGTATTTATAGTCCTTGCTTACAAGAAGCAAGGCAGGTAGTAAAAGAGATGCAAACACATAAATAACATTTTTCAAAAATCTGTTTTAGCCAAAAGCACTGTAATTTACACTGTAATTTACAATGCCAATAGCTCAAACTCTCGCAAATGCGAGACCTATTGCATTGCAAATGCTTGTTTATCACTGCAAGCATGTCGAGAGACACAATTAAAATTAAAACATATGTAAAGTTACAGACAAGCAACAGTAGGTACCACACTATAAAGTAAATCAAAATCAAATCAAAATACGCTTTATTCGATTTTTGATGCGATAAAAATCATAAAAGCACAGAAGTATAAAAGAGTAAAACACAAATTACACCATGATACAGAATATTAAAAACAGTACATATCTATCCTCATAACCACTTGCTATAAGATTAGTCTAAAAAGCAGTTTACATTGTATTCCTAAACCTAATCACAGCTCTTAAAAAGCAGAAACAGCTAAAATAGTTTGTTCATTTTCCAAAGATTGTAATCTTAAAAAGCAATTCAGTATTATTTAATATTGATTGAGTTGCTCTTCAATCAGCAATATTAATACGTTATAGAGAAATAGAATACCATTCTTGTGGGAAACTGCAAAAGAGAGAAATTAGATGTGTCAAAACATACAAGTTGTGTATTTTGGTTATATATTGGTATCACATTGATGCCGGATCGGAATCGAAATTCACAACTGAGGCTCTGCAGTAAAGCTGGAAACCTCTACCCTTCCCATGCTGCTAGGTGCGAGACCTATTGCATTTCCAAGTTCCATTGTGCTCTTTGACCTGAATATATCTGAAGCGCCCTTTCTGTTGGTATAGTTTAAGCTATTAGTATTGTAAATAACAATGCCTTGCATTTATGTTTTAAAACCCAAAACATAAACAAAAGGCATTGTCATTTACAATGCCAATAGCTCTAAATCGCGTGAATGTCAGTTTTACAATGCGTGCCAGGCGAAGCTAAACTGTGAATTCCAAATGAAGGTCCAGTGCTCCTTACGTTTGCACAACACGTGGAAACTTGAACCCTGCTTCTAAACTCGTTCCATGGACATGTTTCAGCAGCCAGGCCTCGGAAAAGTACTGTGGAGCTGAAAAACACACTTGGCGCAGGAACAATTTCCCAGAAGAATATTTTAAAGACACATTACATATAGGTGCTCTCAGTGTGCCAAGGTAACATATTTCACCAAAGAAGACACCAGTGGGAGAACCTTGAGTTCTCAAGCTTCCAAAGTCCATGCGTGACAAACTCATCCAGTAAAGGTTTTTGCTTTGCATTCTGGGATTTGTAGTCCTGTTGGCCCCGTGTTTAGATCAGGGCTGCAAGTGCCAGAATAGAAAAACATGACTGCATCAGCTGTTTATGCAAACAAATGGAAAACCTCAGGGCTCTGTACGGATACAATGAAGTCTGTATTTGACACCTTAAAAGAATCTGATTTTCGCTCTACAAAGTGGAATTCTATGTATGTATGTAATCTCCCGGGTGCCTTCAGGCGGCAGGGATAACGTAATCAGCAAGGGTTTGCACTACACCTGGGTGCACAGCCGGGGCGCGCGCACTAGCAGCACTTAAGAAGTTTGGCAGGAAAAGTATTTCTGGGTCTTACACTTTCTCCCTCGCTCTGCGGGGAACCCAGACTCGGCCAACAAAGTCATGCACGACAACTAAGACCAGTCCAAAACAAACCAAAACAAACCCGCGAAACACATTTCGAGGAACCAAACAAAAGTACAAAAAGATGTTAAAAGTAAAACAATGACGAATCGTTGCCTTCAAAGTGCCTCACTGAATGTTTTAGTCACATTTCATAGGACGACATTGATTTGAAACCACAGTTCATGGCATTTTGTCATGTTCAGTGAATGCATGCCTTTTGGTGTGGAATGCTTTTGTTTTGGTAAGGGAAGGTATGTTTTGGGCTCCCTGTCACGCTTGCTGTGCCGCAATCGCTGGTCAGGATGCTCTCGGAAATAACTTCTGTGACGTTTGCACTGTGCATCACTGTGTAAAATGCTCGATGTGGCGAAGTAAATACAAACAAAGCAAAACAAACTCGGCTCAGCTGTTTGAAGTGAGCATGAGAGCAGCCTGATCAATTAGTAGCCTAAAAATAGAGTTCCAGTCTGCTCAAGGCTCGCGCATCCATTCATCCTTCCGAGGTCGGAAAAATGAGTACCAGTTTTAGTGGATTGCAACTACTGTGCCACCGTAAATCACACAGACACCTACGACAAGGTATGAAGCGCTACAGAAGTAAAAGCCAACAAAGAACAGTCCGATGTTGCATCATGTCAGGAGCGTTTAGAGAGGGCTCTCAGTCCTTTTTGCCCCCTCCCGGTACTTCTAGATATACTTTCTTCGCTGCATAAGCAGGACTACAGTAACCAGTATGCACCTCCACAAATACGCCTGGATGATCTCTTCACGCCTGCAAGGGGGACATCTTGGGATCACTAATGCGTTACGAATGCTATGAAAGTTCTCGGGTCCAAACAGGTATGATTCAGGTCTGCTGGGTCTTCGGTAATTTGTCCCCCAAGCTCCCCAGTGCCCTCCCCTCCCCCAACCCTCTCACCGGCTGCACACAAAAACTCACCAGCATCCTCATCACATCGGTCCAGAGCCTGGAAATGCCATCGGACATGTCCGTCTCCTCCTGGGGCTCTGGACAGGCCGCTTGGTCCTCCTCCTCCATGGCTGTTCCCCCACCTCAGCAGTGCTTCAGCCCGGCTGGGTCAACAACCCTTTGCCCCGGGCAGTACCTAGGGGTGCTGCGGTTTTTAAATACTTCTCCGCGGTCCCGTGGCAGCTTCACCATAATCTTCAATGTCTGCTTAATCCATCTCAAAGGGGAGCCGCTGAATTGTCCCTTGCCCGCTGGCCAGATGGCGCCTGCGTTGAAGTACAAAGGTGGGAGACGGATGCCAAAGCTTCCGATATTTGTGCGCTCGGGTTCTCCTTTTTCCCACTTCGAAAGTGAAAGAACTTGTAATGCCTAGAGTTGAAACAAGTGGTGCGCGCGCACCACAGAGGAGCGGGGGCTAGAGAGCGCGGCAGCAAAAGCGAGACGAACGCGCGCTGCTGCGCGTTCTGGCCACCGTCGGGAATGGGCGCGGCAAAGGCGGGACATGCACCCGCCTTTGCCCAATCGCGTGCCGTTTTTTCTAAAAAAACGCACGCTACAGCCAATGAGGACTTCTGAAAACAAAACCACACGTACGAGCGTGTGGGTCATTTTCAGAAGCCCTTTCTAGAGGTCTCGCGCTGTGCGAGCAGTGCTGCGCACTGCAACGCTAGGCGCGAGACCTAAAAATGGTAGAAAACATGTCATATCAAGCCTGGAGAGAGGGTGGATGCCAGGTACTGGCAGATCTGTATATAAATGATAACTTTGTCACCTTTGAACAAGCTAGTGAAGAGTTTGGGCTAGAACAAGGGCAATACCTGCAATATGCGGGTCTAATGGAATTGTTTAAAGTGACCTGGCCTGCATATCCACAAGCCCCGGAAGTAACTGAAACGCTGGATATATTGCTCACATGTGGGAGTGGGCGACGCTTGTTGTCGTTACTGTTCAGGGCCATGAGGGCAGACACAACGACCTCTCCCCATAAGGCACAGGCAGCATGGGATGAAGATGTACGGGCTCCCCTGGCAGATGGGACATGGAAGGGGGCCTGCTCCTTAACACGGGCGGTATCCTGCAACGCACGTCTAAAACTCATACATTACAATTTTTTGCAGCGGGTATATATGACTCCAGTTAGGCTGCATCGCATTGACCCTAGCCGTACCCATGTGTGCCCCAGGTGTAACGGGGAACAGGCAGGCTTCATGCATTTGGATTGGGAGTGTGCAGAGGTGTATGTGTACTGGAAACGGGTAGTTGAGAGAGTGCGTGCGGGTATTGGTATATGGATCGAAGTTTGTCCTTTACATTGTCTGCTGGGACAGGTTCCAGGACCCAAAAAGAAAAAAATGGCGTATAAATTGCTACAGTTGACCATTGTGTTGGCCCGACGATGGGTAGCCATAGTATGGATGAGTAATCTCTCTCCAATGATAGAAAGCTGATTGAGAGATGTGCGGGAGTGGACCTTGGCAGAAGAGATACACATGAAGGCGTGTAGAAAGGATGAAAAGTTAGAGGAAGATGTTAGCAGTTGGAGAGAACCGTGTAGGGATCTACTCAATCCAACGGAGGGTGTAGACATGCATAGCGAAACTAACACTAGTGACAGCGAGTCAAATGGTATGGCCTGAGTTGTGCCTGCGTACAGCTGGAACTGCGCCTATATGGAATAAGTTAATTGTGCAAAAATATGAACGTAGAACTTGTAAAATACAAAAAAAGTTGATAATACCATGTCACTGATATCTCTAAATGGAAAACATATGTACTAATTATATGCTGAGATTGATTGTGCCCATCCACACTGTACTTGTTATAAGGTTGAATAAATAACGTTCTTAAAAAAAATAAAAAACATCCCACTGCCTTTTTATTAAAACAATCTTTATACTGGGTTTTAGAATCTTCAGATTTCTTTTATTTATGGTCCTTTATGGGCAGACTTGGAAAATAATTTAATTTCTCCTTTTTCTTTCAAAGTATACTTGGCATTCTCACAAAAACCACCAAATATATCTTCTCCAATTTTTAAACACGAATGCAAATTATTAGAACCCATAATGTCGTATACTCCCATAGATCTGAGAACTTTTCAGAATTCAACCATTTGGCACAATAAATTGGTAAAAATATAAAAATAAATACATTTTGGGGAAAATATGGGGAAAGAATGGTTTAATCTGGGCTCATCAACTATTTTCCAATTCCTTAATCTCCTTTTCATAAGCAAGCTTCTTTTCAAAATAAATTCCATTTATTCACAAATACCACTGTAGGTACTTACTTTACATTATGAAATAAGGATTCTTCCCCTGATGCACATCTACATGATATTTTAGAAACTAATCCTAGGGCCTCTGATATATACAAAAATCTCCAGAAATTGTCTGCAAATAAATCTAAATCAGAATTTTAATTAAATTGGAAACATGATCTAGATGTAGTTTTTCCACAAAGCGAGTGATCAAAGATATGGATGAGGATTAGAAAATCTTCATATGCTGCACGCACTAATCAGACACCATTTTACATACCCAAAAACAATGTGTCACCAGTTCCTCCGAACACAAACACACCGCGGCCCAAATTGCTTTCCAAGCTTGATTTATTCTGGCAAGGACAACTCTACGCGTTTCGGAGCACTAGGCTCCTTGTTCACGAGCATTTTGTCGCACACAATTTTGTTGTTTAAATAACACACCACGTGACCCCCAGCTAGTAATATACATAGAAAACAGACTTTCACAAAATCTTTTTACAAAAAGCCATTAACACGTTATACAAACGCCAAAATCATAACGTGTTCATACAATTCATTATGATCGCAAGTGTGGACAGTTCTGTTTAAATTTCATTTTGCTGCCAAAGGCACAACATACTTGTATAAACATATGGCCACTCCGAAAATTCATTCTTACATCATTCGTTCTCAATAAAGTTTTGAACATAACTAAAAACATTATACAACAGAGAACAGAACCTTAGGGGCCGATTATGATGGCGGTCGGAAAACCATTCCGACCGCCGTGGCAATGGGAAAAGACCGCCCGCATGGCCTGCGGCACCACCGCCGATCACATTACGATGCACTGCCGGAAAAATACGACCGCCGCGGTCGGATTCCAAGAAACACCGCCGGGCATGTGCGGAAAAGGCAAAATTCCGTCCACGGCGGTCGGATTCACTGCGGAAAGCTCACAAACCGCTGATACACAAGCGGAATTTCCATGAGTGCAATTATGATGTTACCTCGGTGCCTGCAGTACGACCGCTTGTTTCCGACTGCCGCGATTGTCATCAATGATGAATGGGAGAGCCGGAGGAAGGACTATTGCAGTCCGACCGCGGCGGTCGCGTGGAAATAGTAAGGCGGTCGAAAGCAACTACACCACAAAACTACCAAATGTGGTTGTGTATCTGGCTCAGCCAATAAAAACAGCTAACACACCCCATTGACACATGCCCCTGGCAAATAAAAACTACAAATCCCAGCTCAACACAGACAACACACCTGACATGAATACTCCGTTTGGACCCACCCACATAGCAGAGCATAAAACCAGCCCCTGCATGAACTGAAGGGCCCAACAATACCACACAAAGGATAGGCAACCCTGCACACATCACACCATCACAAACACACACACACCACACACATCACCACGACCACCACCACCTTCACACCTGCACTCTTAACCACTCAGCACATCACACACCATGGCACAGAAGATGCCAAAATTCACTGATGGTGAGTTGTCAGTCCTGGTGGATGAGATTATAAGAGTTGAGCCATATATTTTAAGAAGCAGGGTCCAACAGACCCCATCAGCCAGGCAAAATCAAATGTGGCAAAGGATAGTTGTCAGAGTCAATGCTGTAGGGCAAGTTCCACGCAACAGGAAGGAGATCAGGAAGAGGTGGACTGACCTCAAGAGCAAGGTCAAGGAGAAGAACAGCAAGAACCGTGAGCTGGCAAACCGGACTGGCAGTGGCCCTCCCATTCCACCAAGAACATTCAACGCATGGGAGGAGAAGGTGCTTGGCATACTGCACCCAGAGAGTTGCACTGGAATTGAGGGGGGAATGGAGGCTGGTAAGTACCAACAAAAGTCTGCCATAACACTGCTATGTAGTAGCTTGCACAACTAAAAAGCAACACCTCCTAGGCCCAAATGTACTCATGTCCACCACACTCCCCCCAAACATGTCTCACAGATCCCACAATAACTCCCTCTCATTCACCACAAAGGTACATAACAATATTTACATGGGGGCACATGTACAGGCAGCCAGCACTACAACTCCCAACAGGCCCCCTTGTCCCACAGCTGAGCAGGATGGAGCATTCCCCACACCCACAAGCATGGGCCAGCCATTTCCCTCCAATGTGTAACCTTACAGGTAGGTAGCCATCTCAACAGGGAGGGGTCTTTGTGGCTGGGAAGTCTGCACTACAGCTCCCAACAGGCCCCCTTGTCCCACAGCTGAGCAGGATGGAGCATTCCCCACACCCACAAGCATGGGCCAGCCATTTCCTCCAATGTGTAACCTACAGGTAGGTAGCCATCTCAACAGGGAGGGGTCTTTGTGGCTGGGAAGTCTGCACTACAGCTCCCAACAGGCCCCCTTGTCCCACAGCTGAGCAGGATGGAGCATTCCCCACACCCCCAAGCATGGGCCAGCCATTCCCCTCCAATGTGTAACCTTACAGGTAGGTAGCCATCTCAACAGGGAGGGGTCTTTGTGGCTGGGAAGGCTGCACTACAGCTCCCAACAGCCCCCCTTGTCCCACAGCTGAGCAGGATGGAGCATTCCCCACACCCACAAGCATGGGGCAGCTATCGCATTGCTCTCCCAAAACTTACACGTAGGTAGTGACTGCATGCACACCGCCATCCTTTTCTAAATGCATGTAGCCACATAACCACATCAGCACTAACATGTCAGCCAACTTGGCATATTTTTAAATGCCACATCCAGTGTGCACACATCTAAGTGCACGTAACTGTCACATATTTTGAACTCATACTCACCAAGTCACAAGTGAAACAAATGCATCCCACAATCATGCACAGCAGAGAATGCAATGTGGAAGTGCCATGGTGTCTGAGCATGAAGGCCCATCTCAACACCAAACATGCATGGTCTACATGAAAAAAAAGGAAAGTACATGTGATTCCAAAGCTATGTATAACATGACAATGGTTCCTTCTAGTTCTGTTGAAATAGATGACATGAACAGCTAAATGAAAAGACGCACAACAGAAAGTTGATGTCACGCAATTAGGTAGATGAGGACATGTCCGTGTAGTTACACTATCTGTACACTGCACCAAGTTTCAATTCACAACGGACACCATGGACTACTAAGGTATGTACCTCAACGTCATTTCATGGTGCACAGTATATAGCAGGCATACAAAGTCATTGCATTGTAAAGTGTTTGTTGTATCAAATGTCTCAAACAATTGTCTAACATCAAGCTTGTTGCGTGCAACTCAATTACCATATGACCTCTGTTCAACAGGAGATCAACAACTAACTGCAGAGGATGACACCAACATGTGGAGCCAGTCTCCCCCAATGGAACGTGAACTCTCGGATGCAGATTCCCCAACATTCTCGGACGAGGATTCTCAAGCTGGCCCCTCTGGTGTGGCAGGGACTAACATGTCTCAAGCCCTCATTGTCCCCACCACCACCACCACGGCAAGAACAACTGTGCTGCCCCATGCCACTACGAGCTGTGTGGCCTCTACCACCACCACCACCGCGGCAAGAACAACTGTGCTGCCCCCTGCCACTACGACCTGTGTGGCCCCACCATCACCACTGCTGCCTGCAACACACGCCCTGCCACGGTGGTTACCAACACCACCACACAATCACAGCATGCCAGGGAGAGTGTGCCAGTGCGTCGGGGGACTATGCCACAGGTCCGTGTCTGGAGGGCAGGTGGGAGTACAACTGGGGCAGAGACACAGGAGGACAATGACCCTGAATCCCTGGCCACCATTGCAAGAGTCCTTGGTGCCTACCAAGAGAACCATGGAGTAATGGGCCAGCTTGCTGAAGACATGCATGAGATCCGCCTGCTGCAGCAGTCCATGGACACACGGATGGGCCAACTTGTCGACCTTGTTGGCCAGCTAGTGGGTGTTCTGAGGGACAGACTCCCAGCCCCAAGTGCAGCTCAACCCCCTCCAGTGGATTGCCTGCTGTGCAGCCCACCATTCCAGCTGCAGCCACAGAGAGGGGTGTGCAGGAGGAGAGTGAGTCCTCAGACACCACTGACCCTGCAGCAGATGGCCCCCTCCCAAACGCACCAGGGGCCGTCCGAGAATCCACAGGGGAGGATTTGGTGGCAGGCCACCATACCAACGCCACTCACAGAGCCAGCCCTGATGGTATCTTGTTGTTCCCCTTTGCATTGACTATGTTGACTATCCTTGCCCACATTGCCATGTTGATGGCCTGAGTCTGTTGGACTGTGTGACTTCAGCTTTGTGGTGACTACACTATTTGTCTCATCTACCATGACTGACAACTCATTTATTCACTGTTCACATTTATGTACATATTCCCTTCACTTGCACAAAAACTAATTTTAAATAAACACTCTTCACATACCTATGTCTGTGTGAGCTACATGTTTATTCCAGTATGTACAATGACAAATCAGATTTCAATGTTCCAACAGCTCTGAAGGAGAGGAGGCATTGAGAGGGTGAATGAACCTAGAAAGACACAAGAGAATGACATTTACTTATCAGGTGACGCCATTACAGCTGAAACACAACACTAGGCATCAAGGTACAAAAACAAGCACACATAGCAATGATAAACAACCTCAACATACACATGATGTACCTGGATACAAATACCCTGTGCCACACATATCAGCCCTTATCACACACACAACGAAAGCCAGCAGTTAAAAATCTCTATGCCTTGATACTAACATCCAAGCAAACACACAATGTCACTGTTCTACAAAGTCACTTACATTCAAGGGAAGTAGTTGGCAATGAGCTGTTGACGCAGGTCAACACCTTCCTCATCACCACTATCGTCCGCACTGGAACTGTGTGGGTGTGCAGGAGGGGGCATCTGCTGCTCATCGTCATCCAGGATCAGCGGAACGGCTTTGCGCAAGGTAAGGTTGTATAGCATGCAGCATGCTACAACTATCCGGCACACCTTCTGTGGGGAATACAACAGTGCACCTCCGCTCTTGTCCAGGCACCGGAATCGGGACTTCAGGAGGCCAAAAGTGCGCTCCACCACACGTCGTGTCCTACCATGTGCCTCGTTGTAGCTGACTTCACCCGGGGTACTTGGATTCTGCAGTGGGCTCAGCAACCACGGCCTGTTGGGATACGCTGAGTCACCTAGGTGTGACATACACAGAGAAATGTTGTGATACAAACAGTTGACGAGAACAGCATGTCACACACAGCACACTACTTGACTCAGTGTACTCACCTACAAGCCATGCACGCTCTGGATGTAGATTTTCCATCAGCCGGGGTACAATGCTGTTCCACAGGATGTAGGAGTCATGGACGGAGCCAGCAAATCGTGCACAAACATGGCTGATGATCATATCAGCTTGGCATACCACCTGCACATTTATGGAATGGTAGTGCTTCCTGTTCCTATACACCTGCTCATGTGCCTGTGGTGGGACAAGGGCAATGTGTGTGCCGTCAATGGAACCAACTACATGAGGAATGTGGCCAAGAGCATAAAAACCAGCCTTCACAGCAGGCAAATCTGTATTTGGGAATTGTATGTATTGGTCCTTGTATAGCATCATTGCGGACACCACATCCCAGAGCACCATGCTGAATGTGGCTTGCGACAACCCACCGGCGCTGGCCACCGTGTATTGAAAAGAGCCTGTAGCAAAAAAATGCAGCGCTGCCATGATCTTCACTGTTGGGGATAGGGCAGTTGGATATGTCCGTTGAGGCCTCAGATGGGGCTCCAACTGAGCACACAGCTCTTGCAGTGTAACGCGATCCAGACGTAATTTCCGGATGATGTCCACATCCTCCATGTCCGCCAGGACTGTGAAAGGCCGGTGCACATTTGGTCGTCGCCTACATGAAATGGAAGAGGACTAATGTTATTCAAATTACACAATGAGATGTGTCTGACTTCTCACATCTTGACTCACGCAGCAGAAACAATGAATGTACTCCAACAATTGCTTAATCCACAACTCAGATGCAGAGACACCTTCACCACATGTGTTTTTACAAGTGGTCATGTTGTACATACTGACTACCCCAAAAACATAATCAGAGGTTGTGAATGGTACACCAATACATCTGGTGTCCCCAGGCCTAGGAGTAGGTGACACAGCAGATGTATGAGAAAGCAACACTGCTGACTCATATGTAGCTGCTTTACCTGCACACCTTCTTGCTTAAGTTGCACAGACCACTAGTTATCATCACAATGTGCACAGTGTGTGTAAGCTGATCACATATCCTACTTAAATCAGCTATGGGCACAGTAAAATACCACCATTATGTGGTCAGGCAATCATTACTGTTGTTTGATTAGCCATCTCACACATTGAGTTGATTTCAAACCTGAGACAACATCATACAACCAATAGATCTACATCCACACACATATCATAGGTGACGTGAGTAAGTGCATGGCAATGCATGTCACATTTTCCACAGACATGGCATGTGTAGGCATCAGTGAGTTGAATGTCACACTAGCATTCATTGTACAAAACAAGTGCAGTACGACACTATGGAGGCATAGTGTTCAATTGTTAAATTTGACTATTGCCATTGCTAGTGCATAATGTGTCCAAATCTGCGGTAGGCGTGCACCGCCACCGCGGGTCCGCTCATTGGCTACACTTGAAAGATGCAGCATAGCGGTAGCGGCCGCCTGGCCTCCGCGGTGTGACACCACCAATGCCATTGCAGACAATGGGAACCGCGATCGCTGTAGTGAAATGCTACTTTGAAAACCGCGGTAGGCGTGCACCGCCGCCGCGGGTCCGCTCATTGGCTACACTTGAAAGATGTAGCATAGCGGTAGCGACCACCTGCCCTCCGCGGTGTGACACCACCAATGCCATTGCAGACAATGGGAACCGCGATCGCGGTAGTGAAATGCTACTTTGAAAACCGCGGTAGGCGTGCACCGCCACCGCGGGTCCGCTTATTGGCTACACTTGAAAGATGCAGCATAGCGGTAGCGACCGCCTGGCCTCCGCGGTGTGACACCACCAATGCCATTGCAGACAATGGGAACCGCGATCGCGGTACTGAAATGCTACTTTGAAAACCGCGGTAGGCGTGCACCGTCACCGCGGGTCCGCTCATTGGCCACACTTGAAAGATGCCAGCCAGGTGGACCAATTGCAGCAGCTGACTGCCACTGATATCACCCCAGGGGCCTATAAATCTCTGTGGGAGAGCCACACATTTCACATGCATTCAGACACTGCTGACTGCCATTCCTCTACAACTGCATATTTTTCTGTATCGTGGACCCAGTGATGGCAAGAACAGAGAATGTCAGGGCCCGTCCCTTCACTACAGAGGTGCTGGAGCTTCTGGTGGACGAGGTCCTTGCACAGTATGGGAGGCTTTTTGGTGCGCCAGATGTACTGGTAAATGTTCCTGATTCCAAGTGTGAGAGTGATCAAAATGATACCATGATGTTGCTGTGCAGTAGTATGTGCCTGTGAGTGCAAGTCGATGTACAGGCATCCTAATAGTTACCATGGCATGCTCCATACATGTTCTGTGGAAATTGCATTTGATTATGTGTAGAAAATGGACACTCCTACAGCCATTCTTGCACAAACTTAATAAACATGTTGGTCTGAGACTAGGTGATGTAAATGTGTGTTACACTGCCATGCATGCTAACTTCATGTCAATGGTGTCTGTAGGCTTATTTCCACACATACATAAGTTGATTGAAGGTAGGGGAGCCATGCATTGTTTAAACAGCCACACAGATACGATGGTGTTTTGAAACAGTACAAGTCGGGACTTATTTTTACTGTGCCATTTGATGTAACTGTCCACTCACTCTTCACAACCTCATATGTGACTGTTGAAATGTATATTGGAATGGACCAATGACTTATGTGTGTTGTATATTTCTTAAGTGCACTATGTTGATGTGAGCATCATGCACAGTAGTCCAATGCATGAGTGGAACCCACTTGATGTTAATGCAACTATGACACTTCACATCAATGTAAGTAGTAGATGTCATCCTTACATTGATTTGAACATGTGTTCAGTCTTGCATGTGTTGGCACTTTTCACCCTCTCATGCTGTACATCCATGTGATTTATCTGAGGGACCATGTTGAACCGCAGTGTGAGTTCCTCTGGCCTGCACAGACACTGTAGAATGTTACTCTGAGCCATGCCTAACTGGACTGAGTCAAACATGTGTTTAGTCCACACACCTAATACTCACTGAGCCATCATAGTCCTGAGAATTGCACAATAGAGGACTTAACATTGTGAGAAGGGCGTGATAATTCAGATTATGTCCCAATATGTTTCCTGAAAAATGCATTGAGCCATTCACAGGCCAAGGGCATTGAGGGGTGTGTAGTGGTGGACACAGTGAGTCTGCCACTACACTTCATTAGCACTGTATTGCATGTCATGCTCACTCACATACTGCATCACAGATGAGGGCCTTCTGCACATAGCTGTCTGTGCTGCCATTGTGCATGTGTATGAGATGGCCATGTACTGTGTGCCGCGTCATACATGCATTCATTTCTATGTAGTATTGAAATGAACATGTACTATGTGTCATGCTGTATGGCCTCTGATGAAGATGTAGCGATTTGTGTGCCATGCATTTATGTTCTCCTGTACTGACACACAGTGTGAATGACACAGGGTCTCCGATACTTCCTTTTCTTGTCTCCCATGCCTGCAGCAGAAGGTCCACCAGCGTAAGGCCACATGGAAGAACATTGCACGGAAGGTGCGGGCTCTGGGTGTATCCAAAAGACGGCACACACACTGCCACAAGAGGTGGGATGACATCTCCCGTCTGAGCAAGAACGTGGCAGAGATGACGGTGGGGCTGCTCCCTCGAAGTGGCAGGTTGGCGCGCCGAACCATGACTCCACTAATGTCCCGCATCTTGTCTGTGACACAGCCAGAGCTGTATGAACATTTGAGGGACCATCAGCATTGAGTTAGTGGTGAGTATTCTGCGTAGGCTGACTTTGGGTGTGAGTGACTGCATGAATGGCGACCGGGAGCCATTGCTGATCTTGCTGATGTGTCAGTTTTGATGAAATACTTCTCAGTGGCCTATGTGTTGAGTGCAGGTGTCATGTATTTTACCTAGATGGACTGTTGTATTCCTCTTAGGGTGTCCGTACATGGGTTTTCCTGTATCATGTCCTTATATAGGCATAAAATCCCAGTCCTTATTTAGGCAATAAAACATGCACTCCAAATACAGGCATGGTCCCGACATCCGTCCACCCTAACATCACAACGAGTTCTTGAAGAACAGACCCTTAGGCTTCAGGAGTTTCCCTAGCACAGGACTACTGATTTCTTCAAGGACTCATCTATTATGCATGAACCGTTATACCTTGAGGGTTCATTCATGACGTCTTCCGCTGTCCGATTCACGTCAATGCTAACATTCTGAGGTACCTCTCAGGTATAAATATACCTTCCCTAGCCCTTGTAAATCAGAGGAGACCTCGACTTCAGAGGAGCCCGTTTCCCGGCCTGAGGCACTGAGAAGACGCTGTCATCCCTGCACGCAGAGAGTCCAGCTTCCAGTGATCTGACTTCCCTCGCGGGGTGTTGGAGTTCGAGTCTGGCAAGAGATTCCCACCTCTCTCATTCTTAAGGTATGGAGCTGACTAGAAACCTAGAGGGACTCTTGGCATACTAGGCATCCTAGGCGTAACATACTCTTAGTATACCATAGTAAGAAATACTCCACCTACTTCATACCTCTCCCTACACCTAGGTTAGGTTAGGTACATTGGGGTAGAACTAGCTTAGAAACGCATCGTATGAGTACTCGCATTTTTAGTCTATGTTATTTATGTAAATGAATATCTACTAAAGATCATGCTAGCGCAGTATTATTTATTTCTACTGCTTACGCTGTACATTATTTATCTTGCTTATTGTCTTGTGATCATAACAGCACATATTACTTACACGAGAAACAAGACTGTTCAATAAATCTTTTATTGAAACGCCCGTCTATTCTTCCTGTGTAACTTTGAGGAAAACTTAGCATGCACGATTGAGCTGAGTGAAACGGTTATCTATTGTTTCCACGACTCTGGGACACGTTCTGATTCTAAAAGGGAAACAAAGTTATCATGTTTTGCGGCTGCCAGAAACTACTCCCTTCTTGTTTATCAAGGAGTTTCTAGTGGCCTCTGAACTAGCTGGCACAAGTAATTAAGTTTAATATACTCGATAGGGACATATTGACCTTAGTCCTATGTCAAACCTATAGGGTATATTATTCCAATGCGCAGAGCCTATTAGGGAAATAGGAGCTACACTACATGGCGCCCAACGGTTTGGTAAGGCGGTAATTTAACGTTAGGTACTGAGTAACTCAGCCGTGCTTTTTCTCTCAGAGACCCCTACCCATATACTCCAAAAGACGTCTGGAGTGGGCAGGGTTAAGTATCCGCCACGGCTACATAGGGAAGCACCCTATATATTAGCTGTTTGGTTTGCTCAAAGTTGAAGGATACAGTGTTCCAAAATATTGTGCACCTTATCTTTGTTTCCTTGAAACTTGTTCTACATTTTTCAAAAAACAAAATGCCTGACTCCGACAACGGTGACGTTGCGGGTCAACCAGCTTTAAGAGCTTTAAACATTACAGGTTTAGATGGAACCGAGGAGGGTGTCATAGACATCAATCCAAACTTAAGAAGAGACATCACTCTAAAACTCATAAAACACGGCCTACCACCAAGAGGCGGTAGAGCAGTTTTCGTGATAGAGGCACACAAATCATTTCAAACAGAGGTATTCTATTCATGGGTAATATTTCCTGAATCCAATCCAGTTACAAAACTGTTTCACTTCTACAAAGAAGATGATCCACCAGAGGACTATATTCCTTTCGAGGATATAGAAATTCCACTAACATACCAGGAGCATCAGCTCTGGTTTAAAGGCGCCCTAAAACATCACAGAAACATTACCAGGCTCGGTCCACTAGGTAGACCAGGAGCAACATGGCCGATTCTAGCCGGCTACACTCCTCATCCTGAACTCGATATAATGTCAGATGAGGAGTTACTTACTCAACTTACAGAGTTAATAAAAATCTACAGACAATTGGTCCAATATGTCATGCAGACTTTCACAGTCCAACCACCATTAACCATTCCAAATCAGACCCCTCAACCGGGGACTGCACTAAAAATTACACCACAGACTCTATACGCAGTCATGGGTAAAATGCCCACAAAATGTGAACAAATTCCATTCTGGATAGCTAAAAACATTACTCAAATCGAAGCAGTATTTCCAAATACTAGCCCGTATGAGAAACACAGAATCCTAACAATCTGTTTACCGATGGGGATCACACCACAACTGGAAGACTGTACCACTTGGGGCTCAGTCTTTGCTGCCATCTATACTAAAACACATGGTATTCCATCTATTGCGGTAATACCAGATGTCCTGAAACAAATTCAAAACGAATACGGGGCAGAGCCTGCTCTAAACTTAGGTATGAAATTACTGAAAAATTTCGACCAGGTCTCAACAATAATATTATCTAATATTAAAGGGGAGGCAGCAGCAGTGGCGATCCGCCAACGATTAAGGGAATTTGATGTTACAGAACATTAAACTGAACTACCCAGAATAATAGAACAATCTTATGCAGAATTAGGCAGAGATAGTTTGGGTGGAAGACCAGTGAAGCCAAAACTATCTGAAAGTCCTGAGAAGGACTCTATTAAACAAACTCCTACATCTTCTAAAAAGAAGTGGGAGACTAATAAACAAAATTCAAACGAGAAACGCTCTCAATCCCGAGGTAGGTATCCTCAAAAGGAGCCCTCTGAAAGGAGGTATAACCTCAGGAATAGGGATAATTTGAGAAAACCTGACAGGTATCAAGATACTGATACACGTTCCTCTCGTACCTTTCAGATCTCGTCACAGACTTCGGAAAGAAGAGGACGGTCAGAAAATAGAGAAGAACGCATAAAATCCAAGGAAGACAAACACGTTCCGAAAAATAAAACAAAACCTCAATTCTCCAAAACGAAAGTAGCAGGTCTGAAGATCAGACATGCCGAGAATACTGAGAACACAACTCAAGAACGGAGAATGGGCTCAGACAATGCTGGACAGTGCAGCAGAAGTCACAATAGCTTGCCAGAACCTGAAGGAACTTCTGGAGATAGTGGACTTGAATGAGTACATTACAGTTGAGACTGTAGACACCAGGGTTAGTACTCCACAAAAGTTATATGAAATAACACTCCGGATGGAGGGAGACATACCTAGACAGGTGAAAGCACTTTTTTGGGAAAAACTTTCAAGGGGCTATGACATACTTCTAGCAGAAAAAGACTGGCCACCACAATTTGTCAGGGAGTGCCCACAGGGCGGGGACATTATTATGCCTGCCTTCTCCAACCATATTCCAATTCACCTAAAATATACATATGCCAGGAAATGGGCAGTAGCCCAGGCCCCAGCATTATATAAAAATCATGTAGGATGGGATGAGGACTCACCTCACCATAAAATACATCTGAAACATGAACCAACTGCACAAAGGCAGTACCCAATAAAGCAAGAAGCTAAAAAACAGGTCAGGGAGATCTTAGATCAACTTGAATACCAAGGGGTGATTGAAACATGCACCTCCTCAATGAACAATCCTTTGTTTCCTGTCTCCAAACCAGACAACACCTATCGTCTAGTTTTGGATTACAGACACTTAAACACTTGTTCTAAAACATTTGCAGTGCAAAATGCACATAGCACATCATTAATGAATAACATTGTGCATAAAAAATATAAAACCACATTAGACATCTCAAATGGTTTCTTTTGTCAAAACATAGCACCTGAAAGCAGGTACTTAACAGCTTTCTCCATAATGGGGACCCAGCGTCAATTTTGTCGACTCCCACAAGGGTTCAAGAACAGCCCAGGGTTATTCTCAGCGAGGGTAACAGAGTTACTACAAATTTATGATAATGAGGCATTGTCATATGTCCATGACATCTATCTGACAGACGATGACCTGGATAAACACTTGAACAGGGTGAATACCATTATATTGGGCTTCGCCTCTGAGGGCTACAAATTCAACTTCAAAAAGTCCAGAATTGCCCATCTCAATGTCCTATTTCTAGGATATGAGCTTTCAAGTGAAGGCAAGAGCTTGGCAGCTAACTTTCTAGAGAAATGTGCGCTGCTCCAACCTCCAAAAACGCTAAAAAACTTACAATCCATCCTGGGTTTCCTAAATTTTGGAAGAACATACATTCTAAATTACGCAGAAAGGGTTAAACCTCTCTACGCATTTTTCAAACCTGATTTTTCAATCAAAAATTGGACACAAGAACACACAGAAATCTTGCGTTCACTCCAGGCTAACATGTTAGCAACAAATCACTTACAAACACGCGTAAGTCAATGCAACCTGGTGATCCGAATAATTTCGGGTCAATGCGGATTCACCTACTTAACATTTAATGATGGTGAAAAAATACCAATCGCATACAAATCTCATTTGTATACACAAGCGGAAATACGTTTCACTTCAACTGAAAAAATTCTGACAGCAGTTCAAACGGCTGTAGCAAAAGAAAGAGCCCTAGCCCAAGGGAAACGCATTATTGTGGTAACCCCAGTACCAGCTTTAGAAGCGGTCACAAAAGCAAGCATTCCAAATGCTAAAGCATTACATCCAAGATGGATACAATGGGTTAATTCTCTTGCTGCAACAGAGGTTGAATATGTTTTTGATCCTGATTTAAAAACACAAGCGTTCCAGCAATATGAACAAGAATGTCCTCTGCCCACTGAGATTCTGCCTCTCGATCAGTACGAATTCATAATTTACACTGACGGATCCGCACAACCCGCAACAGGGAGTAAGCAAGCTTACAGTGCAGCGTGTGCAATCGTTAAAGGTCGCATGCGAGATGGCATCTTCAGACCTATGGTCACAAAAACTCAATCTCTAGGAGATTGTACAGCTCAGCGAGCTGAACTACAAGCATTCAAACTGGCACTTGAAAGTACAGATCGAGAATTCCCCACACTAATAGTGTGCGATTCCTTTTACTGTGTTCAGTCGTATAATGAATATATACAAAACTGGCTTGAAAATGGGTTCAAAGATGCGAAAGGTGGCACAATAAAGCACAAAACGCTTTGGGAACAAGTAGTTCAGTTGAAAAACGAACTACCAAAGGCTCACGTGATCCACACACTGAGTCATCAATGTGATGGCGTTCACGTTGCAGGGAATTCATTGGCTGACGAAGCCGCAAAGGGGGCTGTTCATACGGCTTCCGTAGCTGCGATCACTCGTTCAAAAACGAGAATAGACAGTGAGATAATGTTGGCTGTCAATGCTACAAGCAAAGGCAGTGGTGCAGCGTTACCAAAAAAGTTTCCACTCAAGTTCTCTTATGTAATTGATGCGAACAACGTTCCTTTTGCTCGAATCCCTGGAGTGGGGTATAGGGTAATTCCAAACAAGGAACGTAGATTAGGACTAATCCTAGCAGCACACGAAGGGATAACTTCTGCCCATGCAGGTGTTTCTGCAACAGTGTCTTTACTCAAGCAAAGATATTGGTGGCCTGGCATTCGGAAACAAACCAAGAACTATGTTTTAGAATGTGATATTTGCCAACAGAGGAAAGTCTCAACAGTAAAACGTCCTGCGCAGACACCCCTGTTAATTTCAGACAAACCATTAGCTTGTGTTTACCTGGACCACTGCGGTCCCTTGCAAAGGGACGGTAACTATAAATATATCATCGTTGCAGTGGATTCATGCTCTAGGTTCCTATGGATATGGCCTCAGCGCTCGGCTGACGCTTGAACTGTTATAAAAGATTGGCGAGTCTTTATCGGCACATACGCAATAGGAACGCT
This sequence comes from Calotriton arnoldi, assembly GCA_963921515.1. Taxonomy (NCBI): domain Eukaryota; kingdom Metazoa; phylum Chordata; class Amphibia; order Caudata; family Salamandridae; genus Calotriton; species Calotriton arnoldi. Next base: position 146,846 of record CAWUFW010003154.1, on the reverse strand, counting down.
ACATTCTGACCAAGGCCCTGCGTTTAGCTCTCAGGCTTACAAAGAAGCCATGGCCAGTCTGGGCGTTGCATTGCGGTACTCCTCTCCATTCCATCCTGAGGGAAATTCGGTTGTGGAAAGGAAAAACCGGGACATAAAGCAGTCTATAACAGCTAGGGTATTGGGTTCGGGTGATGGGTGGGTCAAACATCTTTATGGGGTCCAACGCTCATTAAATAACCTGCCAAGAAGTTCTCTAGGGGGTCACTCCATATGAGGTCCTATTTGGGACAAGAATGTGGGTACCAGACCTCGATCACGTAGGCACAGTGGTGGAAAATAAACCGTTTGATATCAAAGATCGTTTGGCTGTTTTACAGGAACTCAATGAACTAAGATCGAAACAAAGCAACGTATTCCTGCAGCCAACCACCACTGGGGAAAAACCGGCGGTCCCAGCAAGGCCTGTCTGGATTCCAAAAGTTGGGGATCTAGTCAGAGAAAAGATTGCAGACAAGAAGGAATTTGGACCTTCTTACAGACAACCTGTCCTAGCAGTTCAAGGAACAAGAACAGTACTTCTGCCGCCCCTTGCTGGAAAAAAGGAGAAAAGATGTGTGTCCATCGACCTCATCAAACCACAGTATGTGGCCAATACTAAATAGTAGGCCTCGTGGACTCCGACCTAGTAGCAGACGCACTCCTCTCGCTACTATCCAAGAGGTTCAGACTGAAAGACTGATAACGATCGAGAATTCAGCAGTAACAGATGAAGGACTAAGCAACAATGCTATGGAACTCATCCCTCTTGAAAATCAAGTAACAGTTCGTCCAAATACACCTGTCTACACCAATGTAGCAAGTGATCAACTGGTTCCAGCGATTTCTACAAATCCTGATGCAATTTCAACAATTGACAGAACTGCTTCTGGCTATTTCATTAACTTTGATACGTTCTCAGAAGATCCGAGTGAACCTGAAACGACGCCAGCATCATTAACATTCAAGCAGCAAGTACAAGACTTTCTTCATTTTCTGAAAAAGACTTATCTGGTTTCCCCATGGATTGAACTCTGGATTATTTCTGGAATATTTTTTTCCTGCTTTGGCTAGCTTTGGTTATGACTATGAGCGTGCTTATAAATGGCAGATACATCCATGTGAACACTGAAGGAAAAGATGTGAACGTACTTTTGAAACCTCATAAATCTTCCCATCGCGAAGCAAGAGACTTGTCAACAGTGAACATCACAGCCGTTCCTATACAGGATGGTATAGTGTGGGACAAAACGGATTTTGATATTTTTGGCCCGGCGGAACAATTGAACATTCCACATTTGTTTAAAATTTCACTAAGTGATCTCATTTCGTCCAGTACCTATTCTGATGATTGGGACTTTGAGACTGTTAACGACATAATGTTTGACCTAGAAAAATCTGCTGCATTTTCTAAAAATGAATATTTAGAGGGTTCATCAGACTATGAACAGCTGTATTACTATAACCACTATGGTCATCATTATTTGCATAAATCTGCAAACCCTAGAAATGTGTTTATGTTTAACCAATGGGAGCATTGTCCTACACCACCAAAAGGTAGTTCAAAAACATTTGCTAACAAGTTTCCATATTTTTCAGGTTACAATACATCTGATCCAGAAACGTTTTACTATAAAAATGTAAACAAAACAGGACTGAAAATTATGTTAACTAATACAAAACAGATTTACTCTGCAACATTTATTGCCCAACTGTCTAGACAGGGTTTCGACTTATGGAAAGACACAATAGACACGAAAACTGTCTGGGGTACTAAAGATTGGCAAGTGCAGGGGATAGAAGCTTTATTTAGAGCCTGTATCATCCCTGAACAAATAATGTTTTTGAATGAAACTGTCCAACAAACATCTTGTCTTGGACTAGCCAAGATAAAAGAGATGAAAACACCTTCTGTACCAACACCTGCAAGTGATAACAATACACAGACAGCGGTTACAGTTGACAAAATACTACAACTCAACAGATCTAATCCTGATTGGAGAAAATGGTTGATCTGGCCCACAGACACGAACAACTGTTAGGAAAGATTCCTGAATAAAACTCAGGGCTTTACTATTCATAGGCCAGACCCACGATACGTCCAAAGACAGCATCCGGGTTAGTAACAACATACAGTGTAGGAAAAGTATGCCTCAATTGGCTGCAGAAATCTACACTACAGGATGTGAAACAATACATATACTTACTTAAAGAAGACGCAGACCTTAGGGAATTCTTGCTTGGACCAAGAAAACCGCGTCAAAAACGTTTCATATATGCCGGCATTTATGCTGCCTATAATGAAGCATGGAAAGTGTCACAGATGGAGGCCGCAGAACAAATACGTGAACTTGATCGTATTAATTTAGAAAAAACACTCACTGTGGTCGACAATGGGTTAACAACTTTGTCCTCCAGGATATATTCATTGGACAACATCGTATCCTCTGCTATCGACATACTAGAACATGATTTGGCGATGTTACAACAAGGCCAATCTCAATTACGTTCTATTGTGTTATTAAGCTGGACGCTGCAATCTTTGCGTGCGGGCTATGTGCCTTGGCGTTTCAGCAACACGTCGGCTCTGTTTGTAGAATACAATCTAACTGATAAACAGATTGAACTGGCACAAAGTGGAGCAAAGTATACAGTGCTGGGCATTGAAAAACTGGAAAAGTTACCATTCACAGTGGCAGAAAAACCAGCTACAGAATGGCTCATTCATGGCAAAATCACACTACATGTGACTACTTTTCAGTTTCAGTATTGTCTCAAACAAATGCAAGCAGGCAAATATGAAAGGTTGGGTAAGGAATACATTAAGACATCTTGGAATTTACCGTATACATATAGATGTTGGAGTGGGGATCGTGAAGTGTTTTTGAGCGGTACACACTGTAAAAGTGCACTGAGCGGTTCACTTATATGTCAGGACATTTCTTTACACGGGGCTTGCAATGGTTCTGTGGCAAATTTGTCTTGCCATCAGCAGGGTACACCAGCTGCTGTGATTAATCCAACGTTTGGACAACTTTCTAATGGGAGTTACCTCATGTTGAATGATCAGAGTTGCTGCGGCATGTTGCCAGGCATCCCATATCTAGTAACGGTCAACTCCAGGGTCACTTGCTGTATGCAAGTATTGTTTGCCCCAATAGACACAGTCAGGGAGTCGCCTTTGTGGCCTTCGCTGAACGTCTCTTTTATAAGATTTGATACTTTAAGCAGAATGAAAGCCATGCTTTTGCAACAAACCGTGCCTTTGACCTCGGCCAAAGAAACCTATGATCTACAAGTAGCAAGGACTTCAGCTGAGATACAGACTTTAATACGTACAAACTGCCCTATACATTTCGTGGAAATGATAGGACGTATCTTTAACATGTCTGATACAAGCGGAATTGTACATGTATTTAAGTGCATCTGTTCCGGTCTGTTAGCACCTTTCCAGGCAATACTCGGAATCATCCCGAACTTTGCACATTCGGTGTTTGGTGGCATACCATTAATTCTAGCACTTCTGGCCGGAATTCTATTTCTCTTCCTGCTATTGCGCAATGGCCAGCCTATTCGCAGACATCACTCCGAGCGAAGTAGAGAAAGCTCTCCTTGAATGAAAGTGCCGTGAGCAAATAGTGCAGCTTTTGGGCATGACTTGTCTACGGGAACTTAATACCACGTGGTTCCTGTCATTCAGACCAATCTGGCAAGATTGCATCTTACCTGTCCTACGATGCTTGCTATGCGGTGAAGAATGCGTGCTAGACACCTGTCTAACATTTCCATCAGCAACGCCAACGGATATCGATACTCTGCTGGACCTGGTAACGGCCCATGCTCTGTGTTGTCCCCAGAGGCTGCCAATCCTGATGACGGCATTCATTGAGATCTCACAGACGCTTCCAGCTGCTGCTGAGGTACGAGATGGATCTACAGGCACACAGGTAACAACGGACGCGAACATTGCTGCGGCATCCTATGCCGAAAGCAATGTTTCACATCTCTGTGCAATTAATCTACTACACGAGGTGTTCCAAATGTCACCAACTTCAGTGGACGATATTTTGTCTACAGAAATAGATGATCTCATGTTTACACCAGACCCGTACACCGACTCTGATTCAACCCACAGTGTACCAGAGACGCAGTAAAATTTGGCCTTCATATTTCAAAAACTTGGAACTCTTCCCAAATTGAACTTTTTTCCTTTTTTCAAACTGAATGGCAATTCAATCTGCTTGAAGTAGAACTAGCCTTATAGTACGGACTTCGCGGTACTTCCTCAGACACTTTGTCATCTTATTTGTCTAAAAGTTCATTAATTTTCATGACATGAAATGACTTTGATTTTTGAACAACTTATCGATCATTTTCTGTCACATGTAAATATTACTGCTTATTTTCATTCAATTTGCATTTTATTTCCAAATATATGCCTGTAATGAAAAGCAATGCTTGAAATGTACAGTACCTTTTGCATTTTAATAGGTTTTTAAATGCTTTTTAATGCTTTTAAGAAATATTCTTAGCAATATGCGGTACTCCATTTTATGTTTAGCATATTAAATGTTTAGCATTTTATTATTATCGTACACACGAAAGTGGAGTGGGTGTTGTATTCCTCTTAGGGTGTCCGTACATGGGTTTTCCTATATCATGTCCTTATATAGGCATAAAATCCCAGTCCTTATTTAGGCATTAAACCGTGCACTCCAAATACAGGCATGGTCCCGACATCCGTCCACCCTAACGTTACAACGAGTTCTTGAAGAACAGACCCTTAGGCTTCGGGAGTTTCCCTTGCACAGGACTATTGATTTCTTCAAGGATTCATCTATTATGCATGAACCGTTATACCTTGAGGGTTCATTCATGCCGTCTTCCGCTGTCCGATTCACGTCAATGCTAACATTCTGAGGTACCTCTCAGGTATAAATATACCTTCCCTAGCCCTTGTAAATCAGAGGAGACCTCGACTTCAGAGGAGCCCGTTTCCCGGCCTGAGGCACTGAGAAGACGCTGTCATCCCTGCACGCAGAGAGTCCAGCTTCCAGTGATCTGACTTCCCTCGCGGGGTGTTGGAGTTCGAGTCTGGCAAGACATTCCCACCTCTCTCATTCTTAAGGTATGGAGCTGACTAGAAACCTAGAGGGACTCTTGGCATACTAGGCATACTAGGCGTAACATACTCTTAGTATACCATAGTAAGGAATACTCCACCTACTTCATACCTCTCCCTACACCTAGGTTAGGTTAGGTACATTGGGGTAGAACTAGCTTAGAAACGCATCGTATGAGTACTCGCATTTTTAGTCTATGTTATTTATGTAAATGAATATCTACTAAAGATCATGCTAGCGCAGTATTATTTATTTCTACTGCTTACGCTGTACATTATTTATCTTGCTTATTGTCTTGTGATCATAACAGCTCATATTACTTACACGAGAAACAAGACTGTTCAATAAATCTTTTATTGAAACGCCCGTCTATTCTTCCTGTGTAACTTTGTGGAAAACTAAGCATGCACGATTGAGCTGAGTGAAACGGTTATCTATTGTTTCCACGACTCTGGGACACGTTCTGATTCTAAAAGGGAAACAAAGTTATCATGTTTTGCGGCTGCCAGAAACTACTCCCTTCTTGTTTATCAAGGAGTTTCTAGTGGCCTCTGAGCTAGCTGGCACAAGTAATTAAGTTTAATATACTCGATAGGGACATATTGACCTTAGTCCTATGTCAAACCTATAGGGTATATTATTCCAATGCGCAGAGCCTATTAGGGAAATAGGAGCTACACTACAGGACTTTATCATGTGTTTCATACAATGGCCCTTGACATTGCATGATGAGATGTGGCCTTATGACATCTTCTGCATTCTGGGTGTCATGGACATCACCAGGCAGTGTACAGCAGTGTGCATCATGTCAGTGTGCATTTAACGATGTGTGCACTGCAGGACTTGTAAATGGTGTGAACTACACATCTGACACCAACGTGCAACAGTCTGCGTGATGAATTGCTCAACTTGTTAGACATCAGTAGCTCATGGACATTCTAAAGTACAAATTTGAATCTGTATCTGTGTTGTCCCCTTACAGTGACTCCATATGTGACAGAGGTAACATGCTGAGATGTATGCCTCTCTCACATACAGGCACGTGGGTATGCTTGCAGAGATGTTTATGTTGGATTACAAGGAGGCAGGGACCTGCTATTTGCCTGTGTGAACCTCACATGGCTCATTGATGTAAACAATGCATATTTCCATGCATCTTCTGTGTTTAGCATGATTGTTGCACATGCAGACTGCACAGGGTGTTGTGCAACTTGGGGTTGTCATTATCTAGTTTAGTGCTGTGCTTGCATTTGATGTTTGTGTGTATGGCACTGTACTGAACCTATGTCTCTGTCCATTGCAGCATCTACTGAGTGCACGGAAGGCCATGAGACGGACACCAGTGCTGAAGCATGTGGCACGCATGATAGCCATGAGATCACTGACACTGAGGTGACCAGCGCCTCGGAGGGGGACAGGAGTGTCCTTGAGGACTCGCGCGCAGAATGCACAACCTCAACATCATCTGACTCCAGTGGGGAGTCAGCGACAATGGTGGTCACAGGGAGTGACAATGCTGCCTCTTCCTCCACCACACATCGGCCAGTGCCCACCATCCCGGCTACTACCACTAGTGCTGTCCGTGCCCGCAGGGCTGTTAAGGGTAGAGTCGCCTTCACCCCAGGCACCGCTGACCCTGCCCCTGTCTCCCCTGCTGCCCTCAGTGTTGAGGCGGTAGAACTCTTGCGCCAGCTGTGTGTGGGTCAGACAGCTCTCCTAAAGGCTTTCCAGGATCAGGACAAGATGTTGGGACAGGTTCTGGCATTTATGGAGGGCATTCATTCTGACGTGGGTGGGCTACACAGGACTGTCCAGGGTTTGTCCTCCACCGTGACGGCAGCCATTCAGCTATCACAGCATCCAAGTCCAGCCCCAATGCCTTCAACAACCACCCTGCCAGTGGCAACCCCTGAGGAGAGTGACCACACAACTGAACCCTCAGGCCCCAAGTCGTCGACACGCAGCACATGACAGCAGTGCTCCAAGCGTGCCAGACCACAGACACCATCCCCAAAAATTGACACAGGCACACAGGGACGCAAAGAAAAAAGCCCTTCACATGACACTCAGGGGCATCAGGCAAAGAAGCAGGCCTCTAGCTCACGGTCCACAAGATTACACCCATCACAAGAGCCTCCCATCCACACAACTGCTCCAAGTGACAGACAAACAGTTGGCATGCCTGCTGTGGTGCTGGTGCCTCTAAAGGAAAAGCCCAAAAAGCTCCCTAAGACTGCTTCACCCAGGACCTCTACTCCCACCCACACCCCTGTGAAACGTGGTCAGGAGAGCAATGTGAGGGGTTCACCAGGACTACAGGGGATGGAGGGCAAAAGGCAAGCAAAAACCAAGGCTAAGTCGATATCCAGCAAATCCCCACAAGGAGGGCCACCTGCACCTGTTTCACCTTTGGTGGAGAGGGACTCTGTTGTGCCGGCCACACTTCCCACTACTCCCAAGACACTTCTGCAATATCGGATACCCAAGAAGTGTAGAGGCAGCCCTCAACATTCACCCTCACCCACTGTGTCTCACGGCAGCATCTCTCCGCCTCCACGTGCCACCATGCCACCCGGTCCGAGCAGGCATACACCTGCCACAGCCACTACTGCCTCTGTGTCTCACGGCAGCATCTCTCCGCCTCCACGTTCCACCATGCCACCCGGTCCGAGTAGGCCTACACCTGCCACAGCCACTACTGCCTCTGTGTCTCACGGCAGCATCTCTCCGCCTCCACGTCCCACCATGCCACCCGGTCCAAGCAGCCCTACGCCTGCCACAGCCACTGCTGACTCTGACTCTGATGATCCTCTCTCTCCCAGGTCCAGTTCCGCCACTGGCCACGACAATCAGCCACCTCCCAGTCCAACTGACAGGCAAGTCTGAGGCACAGACCCCCTCCCATACCCATCTCTCCCACAGCGGTGCCTGGACTGAGCTTTGATATCCCCGGTGCTTTGGTCATTCACATGGCAGTGTACGGTGCTACACATTCACTGTAAACATTTTCATGCACACATGTGCATTGTTTGAACTGTGTACTGGCCAATGGCCTTTTATTTGTTTGAATTTTTGTGCCTATCAGGATATTTTGCAATAAACATTGTTACTCCTGTCGTATAGTTTGTTACTGCCCTTGCTTAATTAAACATTTTAATGTGTGGGTATGGATAAATGTGCCACATGCTCTGCATGGCACTTCCACATTGCCATTTACTTCATTCACTTTGTCATTGTTTGGCAAACGTAACACACACTTTTGGTCTGCTTGACTCTGAGGTTTGGGGGTGCAATGATGTTTGTTGGTGTTGATGTACTCTTGCAATCATCATTCGCTGTTGATTTTAGTATGATTGTACACATGTCATGTTAGCGGGCTATACCACAACAGAGGTGAATTCTACACACAGTCTAACTTGCGGGGTGTCCAAGGTTGGTGATGTCTGTGTGATGTGTTTGGATGTGTGAACAGCAGTGTGTGTGTGGTAATCTTGTGTAGGCCTGTCTTCGTACTCACATGGGTATATTTGAATGTGTGCAGTTGAGTGGTCACACAGTGTGCTTGGCCTGTCCTTGTCAGTGGTGTTGAGGTGTATGTGGCCCTGAACATGCCAACTACACACGTGTATGTTCCAGGTGGGGTTTGCCCCCTAATACTCATCTTGGCACTAGCATGAAGGGGATTTAACACCACAAGCACTTTTTTGGCATTACTATGCAGGTGGGGTTTGCCCCCTAATACTCATCTTGGCACTAGCATGAAGGGGGTATAACACCACAAGCACCTTTTTGGCATTACTATGCAGGTGGGCTTTGCCTCCTAGTACTCATCTTGGCACTAGCATGAAGGGGGTTTAACACCACAAGCACCTTTTTGGCATTACTATGCAGGTGGGCTTTGCCCCCTAATACTCATCTTGGCACTAGCATGAAGGGGGTTTAACACCACAAGTATCTTTTTGGTATTACTATGCTGGGGGGTTTGCCCCCTAATACTCATCTTGGCACTAGCATGAAGGTGGTTTAACACCACAAGCACCTTTTTGGCATTACTATGCAGGTGTTGTTTTGCACCCTAATACTCATCTTGGCACTAGCATGAAGGGGGTTTAACACCACAAGCACCTTTTTGGCATTACTATGCAGGTGGGGTTTGCCCCCTAATACTCATCTTGGCGCTGGCAGGAAGGGGGTTTAACACCACAAGCACCTTTTTGGCATTACTATGCAGGTGTTGTTTTGCCACAATACACCTATGAACTTGTTCACATACATCACTATCCCTGAATATCAGATGGGCACACATTTTGATGTTGAACAGGGTGGGATGGTAGGAGCTGTGATGGTATCAGGTAATGACAGCTGCTACCAACAGAGTCACACAATATACATTTGGCCCAGGGCCAACACAATCCTTACACGTCCCTGAGACTGCCCATGCGTGCCGCTGGACCTGCCTACTAGATTGTGCGGAACTTTTCCCGCGTCTTCACCGCTGCGGTGACGTGACCGGGATGATGCGGTGATGACGTTGGTGATGGATGACTCCGATGCGGAGGTGTGGTTTCACGATTTGCAGCACATTATGAAGACACTGGTGGATATGGTCCTGTGACCAACAGAATGTCTATTGTGGACAGGAGGCCATTTACAGGTCAGGTGTTGTGTGTTGGTGTTGTATGCGGATGTGTGTCATTGACGTACCTGCGGTGTTGTCGACGGCGGCGTCGTCTTTGTTGATTGCGGATCAGGAACAGCAGCGGTAGTGCTTGTAGAGCAGGATCCATAGCGGTAGCAAACGCGTGGAGTTGTCTGTGATTCCTGTTTTCCTCCGCAGTATTGCTTCCGCCGTGTTTCAATGGGTGGTTTCTCCGTTGCGGGCCGATTGCCTATTTGAGGCATTGTGATTCGGACGGCGGTCTACACGTCATTCCGCATGGCGGTCTCCGGCTATTGGCTACGTCCTCCCTCGTCGCGGAACCAAACTACTGGTGGAACTGAAAACACCACGGCGGTAGGGATTTGGGCTATGTCTGCCCATCGTAATATGGCGGTCGGGGAATCGCGACCGTGGTAGGCAAAACAGCACCCGCCAGGCCGGCGGAAGCCACCGCCGGCACGGCGGTGGCTATCCGCCCGCCATCGTAATCGGCCCCTTAGATTCATGCAGCAAATGTCACCTTCAGGAAACTATTAATACCATCGATCCTCATGGCTAGTAGTTAAAGCATAGGACACAAGCATGCTTGTTACAATAATACAAGGATTCGCTATTGAAAAAGATCCAGTTAGAAAATGCAATTCCGCCCAAGTGGGCACTGTTTGAACACGAGCATAGCTCGTTATGGTTTTGCATATAGTCAAAATTTCAACACAATTATGCTCGAGTGGGCTCTCAATATCTTATAATGTGGATCTTGCTACCATACACAGTGCATATGTGGTAAATTCTTTTACGCCGTGGCCTTGTGTTGTGCTGTTAGATATCATTTGCTCTTTTGCCTTCCACTTGTTTCTGAAAAACACACGAAAATCTGAAAGAAGCACATAAAAGTATATGAGTAAATACAAATCACATGTTACTTAATTCTGCAAACAAGAAATGTTTACATACAGTAGTGAGGATAAAAATATTAAAATCTAGGAGTTTTATCATGCAGTTGGTTTAATATTTGCTTGTCGGTTTACCCTAAGTGCACTGTTAATTCCTCATCCATATTATGACCTGTAGGGTGCAGGGTGTTAAATTTTATTATGATTCTGGATTCAAGGCACCTGAGTTCCTGAACTCGATCTCCACCTCTTTCCCTGATAGGAATTGTGTCAAGTACACAAAAGGATAGCAGATTACTATTCTGATTGTGTTGTGATTTAAAGTGTCTTGCTATGGGGTATTGTTTGTCGTCATTCTTGATGGCTCTAAGGTGTTTCAAAATTCTTTTTTTGCCTTATGTATTGTACTCCCTATATAATACTTTTCACAGGGGCACATCAGGGTGTATATCACATGGTCAGTGGTACATGTTATATGTTTTATTATTTTGAAGGGATTAAGGTCTTGCACCAGTTTCAGCTCTTTACAGTTGTAACTAGGCCTGGGCGGTAAATTCCGTTCCGCTCGCGGAATTTGCGTAATTTCGCGTTCCACAGAGAACGCGGAATTGCTAAAAATTCTGCGATCCGCGGCTTCGCGGAATTGCTTGTTCGCGCTTTAAAAATGCGTGTTCGCAAGATATTTCTCCCCGAGCACGCAAACAGCGTTCGCGAACAGGAAAAAAGCATCGCGAATGGGCGGAACAAGCAATTCCGCGTGTTCGCAGAACTTTTGCGTGCTCGCTGCGATTTTTTACCATTTCGCGGAGCTTTTCGTAGCGCAACTACGCAAATTACGCCCACCCCTAGTTGTAACTATATTTTCACGCTTTACATCTACCACAAGTATAAAACCCTTGGCTGTTGGTCCTCCTATGCTCTGAAGTTGTAAGGGTTCTACAGATAATGTCCTTCATGGATTTAGCTTTCCTAAAGGTAATCTGAGGATTGTCATCAATATGTGAGGCTAGATCAGTCTCAGCTTTAAGTACATTCCAGAATTTGCTTAGGCCTTTCATAAGTTCCTTTGACTGTCTGTGAAAAGTCGCAATGAATCTGATCTTGTTATCAGATTCGTTTTCATTCTTGCTTTTTTGAATGAGCAATTCTTTCCTTTCTTGTTTCTCTACTTTTACACAGGCTTGTTCAATCACTCTCTGTGAGTAGCCTCTTGTCAAAAATCTTTCAATGATTATGTTTTTTCCTTTATCAAAGCCCTCATTAGAGCTACAGTTTCTTTTTGCCCTTAACAGTTCTCCCAAAGGGATGCTTCAAATTAAGTTGTCAGGATGGCAGCTATGAGCACGTAACAAACTGTTACATGCTGTCTCTTTCGATACAAGTACCTATTCAGGGGGCTACCATTCACAACTAGTCTTAAGTCCAAAAAGTCAATGGTCTCTTTGTTCAATTGGCCGCTGTACGTGAGATTTAAAGTGTTCTTATTGAGAATATCAACAAATCATTTTGCTTCATTGATATAGCCATTCCAAGTACAAAAGATTTCATCAATATACCGTACCCATAATATTGCATGTTCCACAAACAGATCAATGCTACTCACGACCTGCTCCTCCCACCAGCCAAGTTACATCCCTTTCGAAACTGGGGGCAATACAGGTCCCCAAAGCCATCCCTAGTGTTTGTTTGTAAATATTTCTGTCAAAGGTGAAATAGTTGCTTGTAAGGCAGGTATACATCATCTCTAACAGCATCTCAGTATGAAATAGTTAAGAAAGGGATCTAGTCCGCAAAAAATGACAACAAGCCTTGATTCCCAACTCATGTGGGATACATGTGTACAAACTAATAATGTCCAAAAAACATGAGTAGATAGTTTCCATCCCACACAATTCCATTGATGCGTCTTAGAAAATCCCCTGTATCCTTGATGAAGGATGGGAGCCCCTGAACCAATGGTTGAAGGAAAAAATCAACATACTGGGACGTATTTTCTAAGGTGCTTCCTCTAGACGAAACTATCGGTCTCCATGTGGGGTTTTGACTGTCTTTGTGTAGTTTAGGTAACAGGTACAGAGCCAGTAGTTTTGGGAATTTGCATGTTAGAAACTCATATTCCTTCCATTCCAAGAGACATTTCTCTTTCCGTTCATACAATTTCTCTTAGTACAATTTATTCACTGTTTCATATTTTAGTCTAGTACTTAACTCGTATCTGTTTGTGATATTTAACTGATTGTTACCTTCTCTTAGATACATCTCTCTAGAGAGAACCACTACATTCCCCCTTTGTCTGATTTTTTAACAATGATATTTTCATCATTTTTCAATGCATTTATGGCTTGAAATTGCGCACTTGTCATATTATTCATACCATACCATTTCTTTTTAGATAATTTCTTAAATTCCTGAATCATTCCTTTTTTATACACATCTATAGCCTCATTCTTTATCTGTGGCAAAAGAATAGATTTTGGCTTAAAACCGCTTTCGTAGTTTAAATCAAGTCTGATATTATCGTTAACCAAATTGATGGAGGGATCCTGAATGAACCCTTGATCTCCCTCTAGTTCATTCATCAAATGTAATAGTTCGATGTCGCCAATATTAAGATCACTTGGTATGTCTTTCATATTTCCCATCTTGCCAGTACCTTTGGTGGCAAACCATTTGTTTAATTTAAGTTTACAGATAAAATGAAACAGATCTATTTGGCTCTGCATGTAATCAAAGTGTGTTGCAGGGCAAAATGATAAGCCTAAGGAAAGGACTTCAATTTCAACAGTACTGAGGTGCTGACCTGACAGATTAACCACTGTTTTGGGATTCATCATTTCGTCTTTCTTTACCTTCTTGTTCTGCTTCCCACTGGGCTTTCCGAATCTTCGCGTGATTTGGCATTTTCTTTATTGCCTCCTCTTCTTCCTCGACCTCTGTAGCCCTGTGCATTTTTGTTGTTTTGGGCTGAGAGCCTTCCTTGCACCATCAAGGTGAATTCGTTTAAAATTTTGGTTTTTACTCCTGCATGCTCAGATTGCACCGAGACATCGCTCTCGCTGTTATCACTTTCGCCAATGTCTAACTGTTGGTTTGTCGTTCCTTGTTCAGTTGGTTTTGCTTTTTTGGTGTTGTCACTACTGCCTTGTTCCGTGGTCTGTTTACTTTGCAAAATACTTCGAAGATGGTCAAATCTTTTAGCGAATGTTAGAATCTGGCTTTTTTCATAATCTACCTGCTTACTGTAGAATTTTCTCAGTTTTTTAGCTTTAATTTCATCCTCTATCTTCTCCAATATAGTGTCAATTTTGGCCATATCGGTTTGGAATTCCTCCTGACCACATTGGACCTTCAATTAGTTTGTTACAGCCTCAATCTCTCCGGTCAGTCTTTCGCAATCTTTCCTAGCATACTTGACCAACAGACCCAGCATAATGGTGGTGCAGTTCTGGTTATTCGCTGCCCATTCTTCTACCAACTCCGGGTTAGGGTTGTTAAATGTGGGTGTGATGAAGATTCTGAAACCTCTTTGGACTCGGCCAACATCGATATATTTTTGTAGGGTTGTAGCCTCCCACCATTTGGTTTGTTCTTGTTTTAATAATTTCCATGAACTGTCCCATAGTTGTTTCTTGTTTGGGGTTGAAATAGTGCTACCAGACGATCCAGACATTTCATTATCACCAACAGCAATATTGTTTTCAAACATCTTTACTGCTGCCTCACTCCGTTTCATATTTCTTGCCATTGCCATTTTGTACGTAATTATTTGATAATACAACGCTAAATGATGCGTCCTTGCTTGGAAGCCTCTGTCTTTTAACTGATATCACAGTTAATTCCAGATCTGTGAGCCCCTCCGTATTACACCATATAGTTCATAATTTACTTTCCATACAGGCATACCAATCCCACTTACCCGTTCAACTGATATCTCCTCGTACCTTATGCCAATACGTTCGTCGGGCATCTCTCTCTTCACTCGGAAAACTCACGGGAAGCGGGAACCTGCCTGGATCGGTTCGGGGCGGGCAAGGGTATTTCTTATCAAAATTCCAGCACTAAGTTTCGCTCCAACCCAAGCCTCTTACCAACGGCGTTCTGCGGTGGGGTAGCAAACCGCTATTAATCCAAAAACAATGTGTCATCAGTTCCTCCGAACACAAACACACCACGGCCTAAATTGCTTTCCAAGCATGATTTATTCTGGCAAGGACAACTCTATGCGTTTCGGAGCACTAGGCTCCTTGTTCACGAGTATTTTGTTGCACACAATTTTGATGTTTAAATAACACACCATGTGACCCCCAACTAGTAATATACATAGAAAACAGACTTTCACAAAATCTTTTTACAAAAAGCCATTAGCGCGTTATACAAACGCCAAAATCATAACTTGTTCATACAATTCATTATGATCGCAAGTGAGGAAAGTTCTGTTTAAATTTCATTTTGCTGCCAAAGGCACAACTTACTTGTATGAACATATGGCCACTCCGAAATTCATTCTTACATCGTTCATTCTCAAAGTTTTGAACATAACTAAAAACTTCATACAACAGAGAACAGAACCTTAGATTCATGCAACAAGTGTCACCTTCAGGTAACTATTAATACCATTGATCCTCGTGGCTAATAGTTAAAGCACATGACACAAGCCTGCTTGTTACAATAATAGGAGGATTCGCTATTGGAAAAGATCCAGTTAGAAAATGCAATTCCGTCCATGTGGGCACTGTTTGAACACGAGCATAGCTCGTTATGGTTTTGCATATAGTCAAAATTTCAACACAATTATGCTCGAGTGGGCTCTCAATAGCTTATAATGTGGATCTTGCTACTATACACAGTGCATATGTGGTAAATTATTTTACGCAGTGGCCTTAATGTTGTGCTGTTGGATATCGTTTGCTCTTTTGCCTTCCACTTGTTTCCGAAAAACACAGGAAAATCTGAAAGAAACACATAAAAGTATAAGAGTAAATACAAATCACTTCGTAAAGAAAATCACATTACTTAATTATGCAAACAAGAAAAGTTTACATACAGTAGTGAGGATAAAAATATTGAAATCGAGGAGTTTTCTCATGCAGTTGGTTTCATATTTGCTTGTCGGTTTACCCTAAGTGCACTGCTAATTCCTCATCCATATTATGACCTGTAGGGTGCAGGGTGTTAAATTGTATTATGATTCTGGATTCAAGGCGCCTGAGTTCCTGAACTCGATCTCACCTCTTTCCCTGATAAGAATTGTATCAAGTACACAAAAGGATAGCAGATTACTATTCCGATTGTGTTGTGATTTAAAGTGTCTTGCTATGGGGTATTGTGTGTCATCATTCTTGATGGCTCTAAGGTATTCGAAATTCTTTTTTCGCCTTATATATTGTACTCCCTATATAATACTTTTCACAGGGGCACCTCAGGGTGTATATCACATGGTCAATGGTACATGTTATATGTTTTATTATTTTGAAAGGATTAAGGTCTTGCACCAGTTTCAGCTCCTTACAGTTGTAACTATATTTTCACACTTTACATCTACCACAAGTATAAAACCCTTGGTTATTGGTCTTCCTATGCTCTGAAGTTGTAAGGGTTCTACAGATAATGTCCTTCGTGGATTTAGCTTTCCTAAAGGTAATCTGAGGATTGTAATCAATATGTGAGGCTAGATCAGTGTCAGTTTTAAGTACATTCCAGAATTTGCTTAGGCCTTTCATAAGTTCCTTTGACTGTCTGTGAAAAGTCGCAATGAATCTGATCTTGTTATCAGATTCGTTTTCATTCTTGCTTTTTTGAATGAGCAATTCTTTCCTTTCTTGTTTCTCTACTTTTACACAGGCTTGTTCAATCACTCTCTGTGAGCAGCCTCTTGTCAAAAATCTTTCAATCATTGTTTTTTTCTTTATCAAAGCCCTCATTAGAGCTACAGTATCTTTCTGCCCTCAACAGTTCTCCCAAAGGGATGCTTCAAATTAAGTTCTCAGGATGGCAGCTATGAGCACGTAACAAACTGTTACATGCTGTCTCTTTTCGATACAAGTAGCTATTCAGGCGGCTACCATTCACAAGTAGTCTTAAGTACAAAAAGTCAATGGTCTCTTTGTTCAATTGGCTGCTGAACGTGAGATTCAAAGTGTTCTTATTGAGAATATCAACAAATCTTTTGCTTCATTGATATTACCATTCCAAATACAAAAAATGTCATCAATAGTCCGTACCCATATTATTGCATGTTCCACAAACAGATCAATGCTACTCACGACCTGCTCCTCCCACCAGCCGAGTTACATCCCTTTTGAAACTGGGGGCGAAACAGGTCCCTATGGCCATCCCTAGTGTTTGTTTGTAAATCTTTCTGTCAAAGGTGAAATAGTTGTTTGTAAGGCAGGTATACATCATATCTAACAGCATAACAGTATGAAATAGGTAAGAAAGGGATCTAGTCCCCAAAAAATGACAACAAGCCTTGATTCCAAACTCATGTGGGACACATGTGTACAAACTAATAATGTCCAAAAAACATGAGTAGATAGTTTCCATCCCACACAATTCCATTGATGCGTCTTAGAAAATCCCCTGTATCCTTGATGAAGGATGGGAGGCCCTGAACCAATGGTTGAAGGAAAAAATCAACATACTGGGACGTATTTTCTAAGGTGCTTCCTCTAGACGAAACTATCGGTCTCCATGTGGGGTTTTGACTGTCTTTGTGTAGTTTAGGTAACAGGTACAGAGCCAGTAGTTTGGGGAATTTGCATGTTAGAAACTCATATTCCTTCCATTCCAAGAGACATTTCTCTTTCCGTTCATACAATTTCTCTTGGTACAATTTATTTGCTGTTTCATATTTTAGTCTAGTACTTAGCTCGTATCTGTTTTTGTTATTTAACTGATTGTTACCTTCTCTTAGATACATCTCTCTAGAGAGAACCACTACATTCCCCCCTTTGTCTGATTTTTTAACGATAATATTTTCATCATGCATTTATGGCTTGAAATTGCGCACTTGTCATATTATTCATACCATACCATTTCTTTTTAGATAATTTCTTACATTCCTGAATCATTTCTTTTTCTAACACATCTATAGCCTCATTTGTTATCTGTGGCAAAGAAATTGATTTTGGTTTAAAACCGCTTTCGTAGCTTAAATCAAGTCTGATATTATCATTAACCAAATTGATGTAGGAATCCTGAATGAACCCTGCATCTCCCTCTAGTTCATTCATCAAATGTAATAGTTTGATGTCGCCAATATTAACATCACTTGGAATGTCTTTCATATTTCCCATCTTGCCAGGACCTTTAGTGGCAAGCCATTTTTATTTAATTTAGGTTTACAGGTAAAGTGAAACAGATCTATTTGGCTCTGCGTGTAATCAAAGTGTGTTGCAGGGCTAAATGATAAGCCTAAGGAAAGGACTTCAATTTCAACAGTACTGAGGTTCCGACCTGACAGATTAACCACTGTTTTGGGATCCATCATTTCGTCTTTCTTTGCCCTCTTGTTCTGCTTCCCACTGGGCTTTCCGAATCTTCGCGTGATTTGACATTTCCTTTGTTGCCTCCTCTTCCTCCTCGACCGCGACCTCTCTATCCCTGTGCATTTTTGTTGTTTTGAGCTGAGAGCCTTCCTTGCACCATCAAGGTGAATTCCTTTAAAATTTAGGCTTTTACCCCTGCATGCTCAGATTGCACCGAGACATCGCTCTCGCTGTTATCACTTTCGCCAATGTCTAACTGTTGGTTTGTCGTTCCTTGTTCAGTTGATTTTGCTTTTTGGTGTTATCACTACTGCCTTGTTCCGTGGTCTTTTTACTGTGTGCAATACTTCGAAGATGGCCAACTCTTTTAGCGAAAGTTAGAATCTGGCTTTTTTCATAATCTACCTGCTTACTGTAGAATTTTCTCAGTTTTTTAGCTTTAATTTCATCCTCTATCTTCTCCAATATAGTGTCAATTTTGGCCATATCGGTTTGGAATTCCTCCTGACCACATTGGACCTTCAATTAGTTTGTTACAGCCTCAATCTCTCCGGTCAGTCTTTCGCAATCTTTCCTAGCATACTTGACCAACAGACCCAGCATAATGGTTGTGCAGTTCTGGTTATTCGCTGCCCATTCTTCTACCAACTCCGGGTTAGGGTTGTTAAATGTGGGTGTGATGAAGATTCTGAAACCTCTTTGGACTCGGCCAACATCGATATATTTTTGTAGGGTTGTAGCCTCCCACCATTTGGTTTGTTCATGTTTTAATAATTTCCATGAACTGTCCCATAGTTGTTTCTCGTTTGGGGATGAAATAGTGCTACCAGACGATCCAGACATTTCATTATCACCAACAGCAATATTGTTTTCAAACATCTTTACTGCTGCCTCACTCCGTTTCATATTTCTTGCCATTGCCATTTTGTACGTAATTATTTGATAATACAACGCTAAATGGTGCGTCCTTGCTTGGAAGCCTCTGTCTTTTAACTGATATCACAGTTAATTCCAGATCTGTGAGCCCCTCCGTATTACACCATATAGTTCATAATTTACTTTCCATACAGGCATACCAATCCCGCTTACCCGTTCAACTGATATCTCCTCGTACCTTATGCCAATACGTTCGTCGGGCATCTCTCTCTTCACTCGGAGAACTCACGGGAAGCGGGAACCTGCCTGGATCGGTTCGGGGCGGGCAAGGGTATTTCTTATCAAAATTCCAGCACTAAGTTTCGCTCCAACCCAAGCCTCTTACCAACGGCGTTCTGCGGTGGGGTAGCAAACCGCTATTAATCCAAAAACAATGTGTCATCAGTTCCTCCGAACACAAACACACCACGGCCTAAATTGCTTTCCAAGCATGATTTATTCTGGCAAGGACAACTCTATGCGTTTCGGAGCACTAGGCTCCTTGTTCACGAGTATTTTGTTGCACACAATTTTGATGTTTAAATAACACACCATGTGACCCCCAACTAGTAATATACATAGAAAACAGACTTTCACAAAATCTTTTTACAAAAAGCCATTAGCGCGTTATACAAACGCCAAAATCATAACTTGTTCATACAATTCATTATGATCGCAAGTGAGGAAAGTTCTGTTTAAATTTCATTTTGCTGCCAAAGGCACAACTTACTTGTATGAACATATGGCCACTCCGAAATTCATTCTTACATCGTTCATTCTCAAAGTTTTGAACATAACTAAAAACTTCATACAACAGAGAACAGAACCTTAGATTCATGCAACAAGTGTCACCTTCAGGTAACTATTAATACCATTGATCCTCGTGGCTAATAGTTAAAGCACATGACACAAGCCTGCTTGTTACAATAATAGGAGGATTCGCTATTGGAAAAGATCCAGTTAGAAAATGCAATTCCGTCCATGTGGGCACTGTTTGAACACGAGCATAGCTCGTTATGGTTTTGCATATAGTCAAAATTTCAACACAATTATGCTCGAGTGGGCTCTCAATAGCTTATAATGTGGATCTTGCTACTATACACAGTGCATATGTGGTAAATTATTTTACGCAGTGGCCTTAATGTTGTGCTGTTGGATATCGTTTGCTCTTTTGCCTTCCACTTGTTTCCGAAAAACACAGGAAAATCTGAAAGAAACACATAAAAGTATAAGAGTAAATACAAATCACTTCGTAAAGAAAATCACATTACTTAATTATGCAAACAAGAAAAGTTTACATACAGTAGTGAGGATAAAAATATTGAAATCGAGGAGTTTTCTCATGCAGTTGGTTTCATATTTGCTTGTCGGTTTACCCTAAGTGCACTGCTAATTCCTCATCCATATTATGACCTGTAGGGTGCAGGGTGTTAAATTGTATTATGATTCTGGATTCAAGGCGCCTGAGTTCCTGAACTCGATCTCACCTCTTTCCCTGATAAGAATTGTATCAAGTACACAAAAGGATAGCAGATTACTATTCCGATTGTGTTGAGATTTAAAGTGTCTTGCTATGGGGTATTGTGTGTCATCATTCTTGATGGCTCTAAGGTATTCCGAAATTCTTTTTTTCGCCTTATATATTGTACTCCCTATATAATACTTTTCACAGGGGCACCTCAGGGTGTATATCACATGGTCAATGGTACATGTTATATGTTTTATTATTTTGAAAGGATTAAGGTCTTGCACCAGTTTCAGCTCCTTACAGTTATAACTATATTTTCACACTTTACATCTACCACAAGTATAAAACCCTTGGTTATTGGTCTTCCTATGCTCTGAAGTTGTAAGGGTTCTACAGATAATGTCCTTCGTGGATTTAGCTTTCCTAAAGGTAATCTGAGGATTGTAATCAATATGTGAGGCTAGATCAGTGTCAGTTTTAAGTACATTCCAGAATTTGCTTAGGCCTTTCATAAGTTCCTTTGACTGTCTGTGAAAAGTCGCAATGAATCTGATCTTGTTATCAGATTCGTTTTCATTCTTGCTTTTTTGAATGAGCAATTCTTTCCTTTCTTGTTTCTCTACTTTTACACAGGCTTGTTCAATCACTCTCTGTGAGCAGCCTCTTGTCAAAAATCTTTCAATCATTGTTTTTTTCTTTATCAAAGCCCTCATTAGAGCTACAGAATCTTTCTGCCCTCAACAGTTCTCCCAAAGGGATGCTTCAAATTAAGTTCTCAGGATGGCAGCTATGAGCACGTAACAAACTGTTACATGCTGTCTCTTTTCGATACAAGTAGCTATTCAGGCGGCTACCATTCACAAGTAGTCTTAAGTCCAAAAAGTCAATGGTCTCTTTGTTCAATTGGCTGCTGAACGTGAGATTCAAAGTGTTCTTATTGAGAATATCAACAAATCTTTTTGCTTCATTGATATTACCATTCCAAATACAAAAAATGTCATCAATAGTCCGTACCCATATTATTGCATGTTCCACAAACAGATCAATGCTACTCACGACCTGCTCCTCCCACCAGCCGAGTTACATCCCTTTTGAAACTGGGGGCGAAACAGGTCCCTATGGCCATCCCTAGTGTTTGTTTGTAAATCTTTCTGTCAAAGGTGAAATAGTTGTTTGTAAGGCAGGTATACATCATATCTAACAGCATCACAGTATGAAATAGGTAAGAAAGGGATCTAGTCCGCAAAAAATGACAACAAGCCTTGATTCCAAACTCATGTGGGACACATGTGTACAAACTAATAATGTCCAAAAAACATGAGTAGATAGTTTCCATCCCACACAATTCCATTGATGCGTCTTAGAAAATCCCCTGTATCCTTGATGAAGGATGGGAGGCCCTGAACCAATGGTTGAAGGAAAAATCAACATACTGGGACGTATTTTCTAAGGTGCTTCCTCTAGACGAAACTATCGGTCTCCATGTGGGGTTTTGACTGTCTTTGTGTAGTTTAGGTAACAGGTACAGAGCCAGTAGTTTGGGGAATTTGCATGTTAGAAACTCATATTCCTTCCATTCCAAGAGACATTTCTCTTTCCGTTCATACAATTTCTCTTGGTACAATTGATTTGCTGTTTCATATTTTAGTCTAGTACTTAGCTCGTATCTGTTTTTGCTATTTAACTGATTGTTACCTTCTCTTAGATACATCTCTCTAGAGAGAACCACTACATTCCCCCCTTTGTCTGATTTTTTAACGATAATATTTTCATCATGCATTTATGGCTTGAAATTGCGCACTTGTCATATTATTCATACCATACCATTTCTTTTTAGATAATTTCTTACATTCCTGAATCATTTCTTTTTCTAACACATCTATAGCCTCATTTGTTATCTGTGGCAAAGAAATTGATTTTGGTTTAAAACCGCTTTCGTAGCTTAAATCAAGTCTGATATTATCATTAACCAAATTGATGTAGGAATCCTGAATGAACCCTGCATCTCCCTCTAGTTCATTCATCAAATGTAATAGTTTGATGTCGCCAATATTAACATCACTTGGAATGTCTTTCATATTTCCCATCTTGCCAGGACCTTTAGTGGCAAGCCATTTTTATTTAATTTAGGTTTACAGGTAAAGTGAAACAGATCTATTTGGCTCTGCGTGTAATCAAAGTGTGTTGCAGGGCTAAATGATAAGCCTAAGGAAAGGACTTCAATTTCAACAGTACTGAGGTTCCGACCTGACAGATTAACCACTGTTTTGGGATCCATCATTTCGTCTTTCTTTGCCCTCTTGTTCTGCTTCCCACTGGGCTTTCCGAATCTTCGCGTGATTTGACATTTCCTTTGTTGCCTCCTCTTCCTCCTCGACCGCGACCTCTCTATCCCTGTGCATTTTTGTTGTTTTGAGCTGAGAGCCTTCCTTGCACCATCAAGGTGAATTCCTTTAAAATTTAGGCTTTTACCCCTGCATGCTCAGATTGCACCGAGACATCGCTCTCGCTGTTATCACTTTCGCCAATGTCTAACTGTTGGTTTGTCGTTCCTTGTTCAGTTGATTTTGCTTTTTGGTGTTATCACTACTGCCTTGTTCCGTGGTCTTTTTACTGTGTGCAATACTTCGAAGATGGCCAACTCTTTTAGCGAAAGTTAGAATCTGGCTTTTTTCATAATCTACCTGCTTACTGTAGAATTTTCTCAGTTTTTTAGCTTTAATTTCATCCTCTATCTTCTCCAATATAGTGTCAATTTTGGCCATATCGGTTTGGAATTCCTCCTGACCACATTGGACCTTCAATTAGTTTGTTACAGCCTCAATCTCTCCGGTCAGTCTTTCGCAATCTTTCCTAGCATACTTGACCAACAGACCCAGCATAATGGTTGTGCAGTTCTGGTTATTCGCTGCCCATTCTTCTACCAACTCCGGGTTAGGGTTGTTAAATGTGGGTGTGATGAAGATTCTGAAACCTCTTTGGACTCGGCCAACATCGATATATTTTTGTAGGGTTGTAGCCTCCCACCATTTGGTTTGTTCATGTTTTAATAATTTCCATGAACTGTCCCATAGTTGTTTCTTGTTTGGGGATGAAATAGTGCTACCAGACGATCCAGACATTTCATTATCACCAACAGCAATATTGTTTTCAAACATCTTTACTGCTGCCTCACTCCGTTTCATATTTCTTGCCATTGCCATTTTGTACGTAATTATTTGATAATACAACGCTAAATGGTGCGTCCTTGCTTGGAAGCTCTCTGTCTTTTAACTGATATCACAGTTAATTCCAGATCTGTGAGCCCCTCCGTATTACACCATATAGTTCATAATTTACTTTCCATACAGGCATACCAATCCCGCTTACCCGTTCAACTGATATCTCCTCGTACCTTATGCCAATACGTTCGTCGGGCATCTCTCTCTTCACTCGGAGAACTCATGGGAAGCGGGAACCTGCCTGGATCGGTTCGGGGCGGGCAAGGGTATTTCTTATCATAATTCCAGCACTAAGTTTCGCTCCAACCCAAGCCTCTTACCAACGGCGTTCTGCGGTGGGGTAGCAAACCGCTATTAATCCAAAAACAATGTGTCATCAGTTCCTCCGAACACAAACACACCACGGCCTAAATTGCTTTCCAAGCATGATTTATTCTGGCAAGGACAACTCTATGTGTTTCGGAGCACTAGGCTCCTTGTTCACGAGTATTTTGTCGCACACAATTTTGATGTTTAAATAACACACCATGTGACCCCCAACTAGTAATATACATAGAAAACAGACTTTCACAAAATCTTTTTACAAAAGCCATTAGCGCGTTATACAAACGCCAAAATCATAACGTGTTCATACAATTCATTATGATCGCAAGTGAGGACAGTTCTGTTTAAATTTCATTTTGCTGCCAAAGGCACAACCTACTTGTATGAACATATGGCCACTCTGAAATTCATTCTTACATCGTTCATTCTCAAAGTTTTGAACATAACTAAAAACTTCATACAACAGAGAACAGAACCTTAGATTCATGCAACAAGTGTCACCTTCAGGTAACTATTAATACCATTGATCCTCGTGGCTAATAGTTAAAGCACATGACACAAGCCTGCTTGTTACAATAATAGGAGGATTCGCTATTGGAAAAGATCCAGTTAGAAAATGCAATTCCGCCCATGTGGGCACTGTTTGAACACGAGCATAGCTCGTTATGGTTTTGCATATAGTCAAAATTTCAACACAATTATGCTCGAGTGGGCTCTCAATAGCTTATAATGTGGATCTTGCTACTATACACAGTGCATATGTGGTAAATTATTTTACGCCGTGGCCTTAATGTTGTGCTGTTGGATATCGTTTGCTCTTTTGCCTTCCACTTGTTTCTGAAAAACACAGGAAAATCTGAAAGAAACACATAAAAGTATAAGAGTAAATACAAATCACTTCGTAAAGAAAATCACGTTACTTAATTCTGCAAACAAGAAAAGTTTACATACAGTAGTGAGGATAAAAATATTGAAATCGAGGAGTTTGCTCATGCAGTTGGTTTCATATTTGCTTGTCGGTTTACCCTAAGTGCACTGCTAATTCCTCATCCATATTATGAACTGTAGGGTGCAGGGTGTTAAATTGTATTATGATTCTGGATTCAAGGCGCCTGAGTACCTGAACTTGATCTCACCTCTTTCCCTGATAGGAATTGTGTCAAGTACACAAAAGGATAGCAGATTACTATTCCGATTGTGTTGTGATTTAAAGTGTCTTGCTATGGGGTATTGTTTGGAACACAAAGAGAGTGAGGAGAGGGTCCAAGGGAAAAGTTTAAAGACCTGCGAGAAGTGATTCCCCTTTAAACAATAATCTTTAACACAATACTTCTGGTCTAACAAAAAGTGAAAAATGTGAAAAATGTGTCTCTCAACAAAGCTCCATTGGGGAGCAATCCCTTTAGGACGAATGCTCACCCACCATAGATGGCTTGCTTCATCATATGGGCTTCTCCTCCCAGTGAGAAAACCTAGTCTCACTGAGGGCTACAACTCCTCAATGTGAGGTAGGAGCTCTGGGATGTTTTTATAGGGTACTAAAGCCCCATCTGTGAATGCTAGGCATTGTGAGGGTGCAGCGCTGGATGTAATTGTAATTCTAAATGTGAAACTAAAACTACCTAGAGAGGACAAAATATGTTTATTGGCTTGTCCAAACTGGCAGGGTTAAAGCAGTGCAAAGCAGTATCAATTAGACTGCTAAGTTGGTCAGGTCGGTCGACATGTTTCAGCCTATTTGGTCTAACGTAGTGTCCAGGCTTTCATCAGGACCATGAAAAGTATA
This sequence comes from Calotriton arnoldi, assembly GCA_963921515.1. Lineage (NCBI taxonomy): Eukaryota > Metazoa > Chordata > Amphibia > Caudata > Salamandridae > Calotriton > Calotriton arnoldi. The sequence goes on along the minus strand of CAWUFW010003154.1, from coordinate 120,951 downwards.
ATAATGCTGCTGCACATATGAAAAAATAATAATAACAAAATACAGTGATATCAAACCAGTAATCCAAATGTTGTTAGGCTCGGTACTACTGGAACTTATCCGAATTGATGAATAGTAGACCCGCCTATACCTGGTAACAACTCAGGAAGAGCCTCGCTCTGTCGGTACCTCGCTGTGGTACATGAGCTGCTCCGGTTGCAGCTCATGTACCACAACGGGGTACCGACGGAGAGAGCGGGCCCCTTCCCTGAGTTGTTAGCAGGTATAGGCGGGTCTACTTATCCATCAATTCGGATAAGTTCCAGTAGTACCGAGCCTAACAACATTTGGATTACTGGTTTGATATCACTGTATTTTGTTATTATTATTTTTTCATATGTGCAGCAGCATTACTATACTTTTCATGGTCCTGATGAAAGCCTGGACACTACGTTAGACCAAATAGGCTGAAACATGTCGACCGACCTGACCAACTTAGCAGTCTAATTGATACTGCTTTGCACTGCTTTTTAACCCTGCCAGTTTGGACAAGCCAATAAACATATTTTGTCCTCTCTAGGTAGTTTTAGTTTCACATTTAGAATTACAATTACATCCAGCGCTGCACCCTCACAACGCCTAGCATTCACAGATGGGGCTTTAGTACCCTTATAAAAACATCCCAGAGCTCCTACCTCACATTGAGGGAGTTGTAGCCCTCAGTGAGACTAGGTTTTCTCACTGGGAGGAGAAGCCCATATGATGAAGCAAGCCATCTATGGTGGGTGAGGGCATTCGTCCTAAAAGGGATTGCTCCCCAATGGAGCTTTGTTGAGAGACACATTTTTTCACATTTTTTCACTTTTTTGTTAGACCCGAGAAGTATTGTGTTAAAGATGGGGTATTGTTTGTCATCATTCTTGATGGCTCTAAGGTATTCCGAAATTCTTTTTTTCGCCTTATATATTGTACTCCCTATATAATACTTTTCACAGGGGCACCTCAGGGTGTATATCACATGGTCAATGGTACATGTTATATGTTTTATTATTTTGAAAGGATTAAGGTCTTGTACCAGTTTCAGCTCCTTACAGTTGTAACTATATTTTCACACTTTACATCTACCACAAGTATAAAACCCTTGGATATTGGTCCTCCTATGCTCTGAAGTTGTAAGGGTTCTACAGATAATGTCCTTCGTGGATTTAGCTTTCCTAAAGGTAATCTGAGGATTGTAATCAATATCTGAGGCTAGATCAGTGTCAGTTTTAAGTACATTCCAGAATTTGCTTAGGCCTTTCCTACGTTCCTTTGACTGTCTGTGAAAAGTCATAATGAATCTGATCTTGTTATCAGATTCGTTTTCATTCTTGCTTTTTTGAATGAGCAATTCTTTCCTTTCTTGTTTCTCTACTTTTACACAGGCTTGTTCAATCACTCTCTGTGAGTAGCCTCTTGTCAAAAATCTTTCAATCATTGTTTTTTTCTTTATCAAAGCCCTCATTAGAGCTACAGTTTCTTTTTGCCCTCAACAGTTCTCCCAAAGGGATGCTTCAAATTAAGTTCTCAGGATGGCAGCTATGAACACGTAACAAACTGTTACATGCTGCCTCTTTTCGATACAAGTAGTCTTAAGTCCAAAAAGTCAATGGTCTCTTTGTTCAATTGGCTGCTGAACGTGAGATTCAAAGTGTTCTTATTGAGAATATCAACAAATCTTTTTGCTTCATTGATATTACCATTCCAAATACAAAAAATGTCATCAATAGTCCGTACCCATATTATTGCATGTTCCACAAACAGATCAATGCTACTCACGACCTGCTCCTCCCACCAGCCGAGTTACATCCCTTTTGAAACTGGGGGCGAAACAGGTCCCCATGGCCGTCCCTAGTGTTTGTTTGTAAATCTTTCTGTCAAAGGTGAAATAGTTGTTTGTAAGGCAGGTATACATCATATCTAACAGCATCACAGTATGAAATAGGTAAGAAAGGGATCTAGTCCGCAAAAAATGACAACAAGCCTTGATTCCAAACTCATGTGGGACACATGTGTACAAACTAATAATGTCCAAAAAACATGAGTAGATAGTTTTCATCCCACACAATTCCATTGATGCATCTTAGAAAATCCCCTGTATCCTTGATGAAGGATGGGAGGCCCTGAACCAATGGTTGAAGGAAAAAATCAACATACTGGGACGTATTTTCTAAGGTGCTTCCTCTAGACGAAACTATCGGTCTCCATGTGGGGTTTTGACTGTCTTTGTGTAGTTTAGGTAACAGGTACAGAGCCAGTAGTTTGGGGAATTTGCATGTTAGAAACTCATATTCCTTCCCTTCCAAGAGACATTTCTCTTTCCGTTCATACAATTTCTCTTGGTACAATTTATTTGCTGTTTCATATTTTAGTTTAGTACTTAGCTCGTATCTGTTTTTGTTATTTAACTGATTGTTACCTTCTCTTAGATACATCTCTTTAGAGAGAACCACTACATTCCCCCCTTTGTCTGATTTTTTAACGATAATATTTTCATCATGCATTTATGGCTTGAAAATGCGCACTTGTCATATTATTCATACCATTTATTTTTAGATAATTTCTTACATTCCTGAATCATTTCTTTTTCTAACACATCTATAGCCTCATTTGTTATCTGTGGCAAAGAAATTGATTTTGGTTTAAAACCGCTTTTGTAGCTTAAATCAAGTCTGATATTATCATTAACCAAATTGATGTAGGAATCCTGAATGAACCCTGCATCTCCCTCTAGTTCATTCATCAAATGTAATAGTTTGATGTCGCCAATATTAAGATCACTTGGAATGTCTTTCATATTTCCCATCTTGCCAGGACCTTTAGTGGCAAGCCATTTCATTAATTTAGGTTTACAGGTAAAGTGAAACAGATCTATTTGGCTCTGCGTGTAATCAAAGTGTGTTGCAGGGCTAAATGATAAGCCTAAGGAAAGGACTTCAATTTCAACAGTACTGAGGTTCCGACCTGACAGATTAACCACTGTTTTGGGATCCATCATTTCGTCTTTCTTTGCCCTCTTGTTCTGCTTCCCACTGGGCTTTCCGAATCTTCGCGTGATTTGACATTTCCTTTGTTGCCTCCTCTTCCTCCTCGACCGCGACCTCTCTTGCCCTGTGCATTTTTGTTGTTTTGGGCTGAGAGCCTTCCTTGCACCATCAAGGTGAATTCATTTAAAATTTAGGCTTTTACCCCTGCATGCTCAGATTGCACCGAGACATCGCTCTCGCTGTTATCACTTTCGCCAATGTCTAACTGTTGGTTTGTCATTCCTTGTTCAGTTGATTTTGCTTTTTTGTTGTTATCACTACTGCCTTGTTCCGTGGTCTTTTTACTGTGCGCAATACTTCGAAGATGGCCAACTCTTTTAGCGAAAGTTAGAATCTGGCTTTTTTCATAATCTACCTGCTTACTGTAGAATTTTCTCTGTTTTTTAGCTTTAATTTCATCCTCTATCTTCTCCAATATAGTGTCAATTTTGGCCATATCGGTTTGGAATTCCTCCTGACCACATTGGACCTTCAATTAGTTTGTTACAGCCTCAATCTCTCCGGTCAGTCTTTCGCAATCTTTCTTAGCATACTTGACCAACAGACCCAGCATAATGGTGGAGCAGTTATGGTTATTCGCTGCTCATTTTTCTACCAACTCCGGGTTAGGGTTGTTAATTGTGGGAGTGATGAAGATTCTTAAACCTCTTGGGACTCGGCCAAGGGAAACAACGTTTACAACGCATGCATTACATCGCATGCTATTACATTGCGGTTTTTACAACGCAAGTCGTTACAACGACTTGCGCTGGAGGGCGCTATAGGACAAGGAATAGTTTAATTTACTATCCAACACCTTCCCTACTGTACGTAGGCTGGAGTTGGAATAGTAAATTAAACTACTTCTAAGTCCAGCGCCTTCCAACACAAGTCGTTGTAACGACTTGCGTTGTAAAAACCGCGATGTAATAGCATGCGATGTAAATGCATGCGTTGTAACATCGTATATTCCTCGGCCAACATCGATATATTTTTGAATGGTTGTAGCCTCCCAACATTTGGTTTGTTCTTGTTTTAATAATTTCCATGAACTGTCCCATAGTTGTTTCTTGTTTGGGGTTGAAATAGTGCTGCCAGACCATCCAGACATTTCATTATCACCAACAGCAATATTGTTTTCAAACATCTTTACTGCTGCCTCACTCCGTTTCATATTTCTTGCCATTGCCATTTTGTAAGTAATTATTTGATTATACAACACTAAATGGTGTGTCCTCGCTTGGAAGCCACTGTCTTTTAACTAATATCACAGTTAATTCCAGATCCGTGAGCCCCTCCGTATTACACCATATAGTTCACAATTTACTTTCCATACAGGCATACCAATCCCGCTTACCCGTTCAACTGATGTCTCCTCATACCGTATGCCGATACGTTCATCGGGCATCTCTCTCTTCACTCGGAGAACTCACGGGAAGCGGGAACCTGCCGGGATCGGTTCGGGGCGGGCAGGGCAAGGGTATTTCTTATCAAAATTCCAGCTGCAAGTTTTGCTCCAACCCAAGCCTCTTACCAACGGCGTTCTGCGGGGGGGGTAGCAAACCCCTATTAATCCAAAAACAATGTGTCATCAGTTCCTCCAAACACACCGCGGCCCAAATTGCTTTCCAAGCATGATTTATTCTGGCAAGGACAACTCTACGCGTTTTGGAGCACTAGGCTCCTTGTTCACAAGTATTTTGTCGCACACAATTTTGTTGTTTAAATAACACACCACGTGACCCCCCGGCTAGTATTATACATAGAAAACAGACTTTCACAAAATCTTTTTACAAAAAGCCATTAACGCGTTATACAAAAGACAAAATCATAACGTGTTCATACAATTAATTACGATCACAAGTGGGGACAGTTCTGTTTAAATTTCATTTTGCTGCCAAAGGCACAACCTACTTGTATAAACATATGGCCACTCCGAAATTCATTCTTACGTCATTCATAAATGTAATCGACTCTTATTATCAGCTTAAGTTCTAGATAAAATGTATCCAGAGATGGCTGATACTTTTTGGCCTTGCAACACAGAATACAGACTTAAAACATTTGTATTTATTTTTGTCATTTTGTTCAAAGCTTCTGGTTAAAAGTTTGGAATCAAATGAAATCTATTTTTAAATCTACTGTTTCTTTTACTTTTGTGAATATAAGACATTTATATGAGTATTGGACAAATGATTCTGTCAATGTGCAAATACTTGATATTTTACTAGTGGTTGCATTCCAACAGAGAACAAAGAATTTGAAAGACTTCACTCAACTATCTTCAAACATGGTGGTATGCTATTTGCTATAACTATCGATTAGATAGAGCATACATTGACCCTATTTCACTTGCTCTAAAGTGTTATACCTTGTGGTCCCCAGTTACAAATTTTGATAGATCAGCGAGACTCTCTCATTTGCATCAACCCAATATTGAAGTCCTCAGACCTCTGTGACTATTTTATTGTTGCTAAAGTTCTTTCACTATTAATTTCTTATGATTGTTATTGTATTTCATATAATTATCCAACTATTCTTGTTATACCTCACAAGTGATTTTCATTATCAGAATTTAACCTTCCCCCTTCCTTTCTTTTCCTTTCACCCTCCTTTTTGCCTAATCTCTGAATATGTATCATTTTATAATAGCAGTTATATTTTTGATATTTATTTATGCTGCATTACATCAATATATTTGCTTTAACATAATAAAATGACTTTAAACTAAACTAACAAAAAAACTGAGAATAACATCTGTGGCTCTCCATATCATACCTTAATGATTAAAAATGTCATGCCGAATTTGATTTTAGCAATGCCAGATTCTATGGAAATTAAAGGTAGAAAATCCATGTTTGCCTAATGGCACAAGACAAAATACTTTTATATAATTCCAGCATTGCCATTGATCTGTGTAGAGTAATTTGTTTATGGCCGATAAACTGTCATTTCCATTTGATCACAAACTGACATTCTATTTGCATCATTCTTTTTCGTTTGTAACAATAATCCAAAAATACATGTACACAAAGGCACCACACACACATACTGTCTCCCCCTAGATCAGCTACGTTTTCACCCAACAAAAAGCTCGAAGTGTACCACACTTCATCCTGAACGACACTCTTTCAAGTGCTTGCATGGCAGTTCTCAAAGTAAATAATTGTCTGAATATTTAGGCCAGAGATCATGTTATACACAATTGGGACATTGTTTCCCCCACAGGTGTTTGACAAGTGGCCTAATCTAACAAAGTATGTACCATTTTAAGAACCAGCTGAATAAGGCACACATTTGTGTATTGTTCTTATAGTGTGCACTGCTCCCATGGGTCTCTCGTTATGATCCATGTGTTTGTCAATAAAAACACTTTTTTATGCCGTGAATTCACAAATGCTGTTTGTGTTTAATTCTGATTACACACTATGCACCAATTACACACCTGCCATTTCCAAGCTCTTAGGAAAAGCATAGGTACCTTTGTGGAAGTTAAATCATCATAGCTTCTGGTCATGTAGAATCTTGTCCGTCACTGCCTTGTTTTCATCAGATGCCTTCTTGCCTCTCCTCTAGATTGTGAGTGTGCACCATATGGCGCCTGCGAGCAATATCTTTGTCTTCCGCATTTCATACTGCCAGCTAAAGTTGCTCACCCTCTGAATACCAAGTCGGAGATGGTGCCATTTTCTAAACTTGACAAGTATCCCTTTGGCCATAGCGACATCTACGTAGTAACATCTACATCCTTCTCCTATTTCCCGACCCTACGCAACTAGTAGAAATACAAACTCTAACTGGTGTTTGTAGCAAATCTTTCCCTTTTAGATCATATGCATGAATACTAAATTTCACATTGTAAGCTTATGTTTATCAAAAGAAACCTCCTGAATATATACTACCCTTAACCGCTCATCTGTTTTAATTGATTAATGTGTTGTCTATTTTAAATCCATTTTCTTTTAATTCTTTTTACTTTAGCAGTAGTTGCCTATCAGCAGGAGAGCCTGCGATAGACAACAAGGGGTTGGCGGACCCCCTGTTTGGAACCTTAATTTACCCTCACTTGTTGTTAGAAGCGCTTCAGTTCCGTGTCACCACGCCCATTGACACGCCTTCTATGATGCCAGACTACAAAATGAAGGGCTCAGTGTGCCTGCACAGCTGGCGCACCAAAGGCAAGCTCGTCTGCACCCATCCGTGGCCGGAACGCAACCAACGCTAGCCCCCTGCCTGTTTTGGACTAGCCCCCGGTCGCATGCTGACCTACACTAGAGACAAACTCCTCTCCTTTCAATACTCTGGTAAGACACCCATTTGCATTACTCTCCATCTGGACGAAGTTCTAAATAATACCTCAAGCTCGTTGTGTAACATTTTTCTTATGAATTTTATAATAAAGGAAATTTTCCTCCTAGAGTCCAAGTAAAAAAAAGTGATGTAAACCAACCGGACTATATGCACATTAATAAGCGCAAGGTCTTTGATAAAAAATAAAACAGAATTTAATGAATTCCTCAACCACACCAAAATCGACCTTGCTTTTGTCACTGAAGCATGGGCCGACCCATCAGCAGGACCTGACCTTGCAGCCGCCTTACCTATTGGATATTCTTTCCATAGGCTAGACTGCCCCTTCCGAAGAGGTGGTGGCATTGCCAGTGTTTATAAAAGCAGTTACAATGCCACTTCCACACTGCTTCCTCACAGTGCTGAGTGCGAAGCTCTCACTTTTAAAATCTATTTAAATGCCAAAAATACTTTGAATGGCATCCTTATTTACAGACCACCTAACACTAGAACTTCATTTATTCAAAACATTGGCTCTAGCCTAGAAACTAGATTCAACACTAATTTTACCTTACTTGGTGATCTTAATGTTCACCTGGATAATCTTCTAGATAAAGATTATAGTCTTTTAATCAAAATCATGGCCAGTTTAGGCCTAAATCATGTTATTGACTTAACCACACATACAGCCATGCACACACTTGATGGAATATTTACAGATCACCCCTTCTTACAGTTTTTCAAAGTCTTACATCTTGTATAGTCAGACCATTCATCTTTGCTGTTTGATATCATGCCCACTAGTACATTTTCTCCCACAACTCTCCTCTCTTGTCAAAAACTATCCGTCCATGGCACAAAACAGATCCCTTCAGTCTTACAGCCATTCTTACTGAATCCACACCTATTCTTGTAGAAGACTTAGATAAAACAACCAATTATCACACTTGGCTAGAAAATGCGACTAAAATAGTAGTCCCAGAAACAAAGTCTTCCAATCACAGGAAATTACCCTCAGAACTCTGGTGCTCTACCAGGCTCAAGGTACAAAAAAGGTTTGTTGCAATCTAGAGCGTCAATGGAGATGCCATTATAACAAGGCGAGAGGAATTTATATTAAAAAAGTCTTTACTTGACTACAAAATTATGATCTTTAAAGAAAAATCATCCTACTTCACAAAGAAAATAGATTCTGCCAAAGAATCTATTAAGTAACTTTTCAAAACTGTGAAATCCCTCTCTAATATTACTGGAAGTAATAATGTTATTCCCAGTCAAATATTTTGCAACATTCTTGCCAAATTCCAATCCAAGGTAAGGAATGTTTTCTCTGCTTATTCTGCCCACCTGCCAACATTACTGAATGGGCCTGACCTCTCCATCACAGTTACCAATTTACATCTATTCACTTCCTTCCTCCCACTCTCCACTGATCAAGTTTTCAAATTAATATTCTTCACACAATCGGGATCTCCAGATGGTCCATGCCCTCCCAGGAACCTTCATCAAGTTGCTGAGGTCATCTCCAATCATCTGACAATCATTTTTAAGGAAATGATTTGCACAGGGTTTCTCCATAAAGCATGGAAGAGAGCGTCCATTGAGCGTCCATTCTACCTTTAATTACAAAAGCCAATTTTCCTTCTGCAGACCCTGGTAATTATTGTCCCATATCTCGGCTACCTCTTGCAGCAAAGATCATTGATAAAGCTTTAAATCAACAACTGACAACCTTTATTAATGACAATGGCCTTCTAGATGCCACCCAATTTGGCTTTTGGAGCCATCACAGTACTGAAACTGCACTTATTGTTGCATCTGAAAGCATAAGAACTATCATTCACAGAGGTGAAAATGCTGCCTTAATCTTATTAGTCCTCTCAGCAGCGTTCAACACTGTCAATCATAACAACTTGATTGACCGCCTCTATGGTTTTGGCATCAGAGGCACAGCCCTTACTCTCTTATCATCCTTCCTCTCTGAAAGGAATCAATTTGTAGCACTAAAAGATTTTGTCTCGAAGTCTTTTACTCTCCTGTGCAGCATGCCTCAAAGGGCTTTATAAGCCCACCCTTTTTAATCTGTATATTACACCATTAACGTAACTCAGTAAATCATTTGGTTTTTCTGTTATATCTTATGCAGATGATGCACAAATTATGGGTTCAGTCTCGTGAAATCCTGATCACTCAGCTTTTCGATTCTGCAATTGCAAGGAAAATATTGGGAAATGGAAGAATGAAAACTGTCTGAGACTTAATTCGGGAAAAAACTATTTTTTTTTTTTTTTTTGGAACAACACTTCCTTTTGATCACCTGACTGGTGGCCCCAGTATGTGGGTTCCTTGCTAACTCCTGTCGATAAAGTCAGGAATCTGGGCGTCATGTTTGACAATCAACTGACTTTTGACAGCCAGGTGAATCACATTGCCTCCTCTGTATTTTACCTTCTAAAAATGATCAGAAAATATCTTCCTTATATTCCTAAAACTCTTCAAAAATCAATCATCATTGCTTTAATTTTATCCAAACCAGTCTACTGCAATGAACTATGCATTATTATGCAACAGAAACTATTATCTAAATTGCAAATACTGCAAAATGTTGCAGCACGCCTAATATCTGCCACCATTGCACTAAACAGACTACACTGACTACCTATAAAGAAAATAATTGCCTTTAAAGCTTTGTGTACTGCCTTCAAGGCAGAGCACAACATTGGTCCAGGATATTTCATTCAGAAATTCCTTTGGTATACTCCCACAAGATCTCTTTGATCCATGTCTGCTAAGAACATGGTTGTATCCAAATTCAGGAACTCACTTTGTGGAGGCAGAAGTTTCATGGTCTGCACCGCAAATCTCTGAAATTCTCTTTCCCTTGATGCTAAAGAGTCACCTAACCTACTTTTCAGGAAAGCTCTCAAAACATGGCTTTTCACACATTAGTTATTCTCTTCCATACTTTCTATTCAGTTGTGCGACTCTTTGTCAAAGCAGCTCCTAGACACCGTTGGGTATTCGAGCGCTAAATGAAATTAATTAACATAACGTAACATATTTCTCCTCGTTACGCCTCACCTGGGGCGGCATGGTATTTTGACGCACTCCCAGGTCTACCACTCATGGTAAATCTAGGAATGCTCCAAAATCCATGAGAACACCCACGCTTCACCCACACAACGCCTCCCTGCTGCAGAGTAACACAAGGTAGCAATTTGTGCTGCTTTGCGTTACTCTAGATTTATCAAGCCATGCAGGAACATGTAAGGTGGCCTTGGGTGGCTTGCTGAATCTCACTTAGGATTTGCGTTGCCCTTGCGGCCCCTTGCGGGCTCAAGGGTGAGGCAAAACCTTGATCAATCTGGCCCCTGATCTATTGAACTGCACCAGGAGAGACCCGAGAACATAGGGCCAGAATTATCATTCTTTCACGCAGCTCAATGCAACAAGCCACCTTGCTGCGCAAAAGAAAGGGGCAGGAATGCGCCATATTTACCATTTTGCGCACATTCCTGTCTTTTCCCAGCACTGGAGCACTTTTGGCTGTCTCGCACCAATGCAGGCACCCTTGCATCATGGTGCAAGGGTGCTACATTGTAGGCAGGATTGTTTTTTTGCAGTAAGTGACACCTTCCTGCACAAGAACAATCCTGAGGCATTTTCCTCTGCAGAATGCAGCACATGTAGGAAGAGGAAAAAACAAAGAGAAATAAAGATATTGTTCCTCATTGCACCTCACCTGGAGAGGCGTAGCATTTCAACACATTCCCAGGTCTAACACCAATGGTAAATCTGGAAATGCGCCAAAATCCATGGAACCCACCCATGGAACGCCTCCCTGCGATTTGCGCTGCCTTGCTTTACTCAAGATTTTTCAAGCCATGCAGGGCCATGCAATGTGGTCTTGCTTAGCTTGATAAACCTCATTTCAGTTTTGCGTCGCCCTTTTGCCCTCTTGCGTGGCACAAGGACAACGCAAAACCTTGATAAATCTGGTGCACAGTTTAGAAGTTCCTTCTCCACATAATAAGCACACTCCCTGGTGCAGACCTGTTTGTTACCTGCTGTTCATGGACAGCGATTCTCGTGTAGAAGCCGTGCTTTACATTTGCCCAGTGCATCAATATGTATATAGAAATTTAAAAACGTGTATTATCTGGCAAGTTATGCTGGAAAAGACGTGTGCACAAGTTCGATGTTATTGTCACTGCGTTCGAACTGCAAGTTTCTTGTTGCAGACTACAGTCACTGGTTTTATGTGCCCTTAAACCCCGTTGAAAACTCATCCCCACATGCCCTTGAAGTGTTTTTCAACCAAGGGTCCCTTCCAATTCTCACTCATCATGATAATCAGTGGCACAGGAGCAGCAAAAACATTTTAGCGTGTTCAGTGGTGTCAGTAGAAGGAGCCATAAATATGTCACACAAAATACACGAAATGTCACGCTCTGACACCTGCTTCATCAGAGCAAGGGCTGGAAAGAAAATGAGTAAATGTTTGAGAAGTGATAAGCCCTATCATTCATCAACTGCAGCTCCAAGAAGGAGGCCACTCCAGTTATTTTGCTTACAGCGTGTTTGGGAGGCTTGACTGCATGCACTGCTTCTTAAACTTATTTTCTCCTCCATTGAAAGTGGTCGCCATGCATCGTCACCGCTTATTTCACGCGGCTGTAGGCAGGGCAATGCCCGCCAGTTCCATTCCCTTTCATGCTACATGGAGCCGGGTAACCCCACAACTCATCGACCTACTATGAAAAAGTTGTCGATCGAACATTGTAGATTTGTGTTGTACAGTTCACCCCAAGCGCGGTTAGAGAGGGATGGGTCAAATCTTCTCAAAAAGCACTAGGAGAGAAAAAAATCAACACCGGGCTGTCAATTTTAAGGAAGACAAAAGCTACTAATGTATTTAACCGTACAATGCTACAAACATTCAAAGCATGACAAATCTCCTTATTTAGTCATTTTTAGATTTGGCGTGACTGCACAATGCCTTGCAACCTATTGTTACCAATTCTAATAAATATACATCGAGTGGACTTTGGCTGTGCCCAAAGGCGTTTTTGTTTCACCTCAAGCTATTGGACGTTTGGTGTTGCATTTTGCCTCCTAAGGAGTCCCTGCATTTCAGTGGATGGTGGAATATATTACATCTCAAAAGGACTCTAAATCATCACATTAGACTGTTTGTCATAAGTGCATCAAATACGTAAAGGTTTTTTTGTTTTTGTTTTTGCACAGCAACAGCTGTGTTTTTATTTTATTTTGTTCAATCCAGACTCACTGGGCTAGTAAAACTTCTTGGTTTTGCAAGCACTTCAATTATGTTATTTCCACTAAGTAAAATCTACAAACCAGGATTTTTTTGATCTTTTTACTTGTGGCTGGATCCAGACAACCATATGTAAGATCGGTCCTTTGAAAAGATGTTTATAATTCATCCATACTAGTACCTTTGCGAACCTACTTTCCCACAGAGAAAGTCAATTTCCTGTGTTCTACAAGAAGTAAGCCATGTCTTACTTTAGCAATAATAGATGCCTTGCATGGAGCGCGGATAGGAGATATAACCTACAGTGTGGTGGGTGGGAACTGCAAATACTGTTTGGTTGAAATTCTTCTCCCCATACAGAATTTGCATCAGGCAACTTAGCAAGCCTTCCCGCCCTTGGGCAGCTTGCAAGAGTGTTGGGTATGCATTTTTAGGTCTTCTATACTACCATGAGAGGTGTACAGAAAGAAGAAAATTCTAAACTGCTGATGAGTAGATTCCTATAGGGCAGTGATGGGAAGTAAAAAGCCTGCAATCCTTGGGCACCATCCAAAGCTCACATTTATCAAGTTTGTTTTTTCCATGTAAGCCAAGTTTCCTTTCGAACAACACAGTTAGCTTTGAGCCTGGTAACCTGGATCTGTAGATTGAATAGAGCCCAGAAGCAAAGCTCCTGAGCAGCAACTTGGACGGGCTTTGAGTCATGTTCTGTTACCTGAGACTTTGACTCCAGATTGATGACATCAATCTAGATGGAGAATTGTGAAGCCTGAGAGGGTCTTCACCTGTGGCATCACAGATACTTTACATGATGGGGTACTGAAGATTGTGCACAAAAGCCAATCTCCTATTGCTCTTCTAGCTGTTATTTCTGTGTCCTATTTCCTGCTAGGATGGTATTTGGGATATTACGTTTTGTTATTATGGTTTTATTGCATTTAGTGTTCCACAGTTGTTCATTATTTAATTGTGTGGTTGATTAAAGAGAGGAGAATGGAACCACACCCCCTAATCGGGTATTTTGTATAGGACCACACATACTTCATTACAGCACAGGGTGTTGAATTTTTCTGTGTTTTTTGGGAATTTCTCTGAAGGAATTGTAAACAAATGAGTGATAAATTACATATGTGTTATAATATCAATACACGATTTTTATAATCGGCAGTGCCAGCTGTTAATTTGCCTCTTGCCAGAGAGCTGTCTATGTCTCGGTTGAGAGATTCATTATAAACGGCACCCTCCATAAATGGGTGGTCTTAGCACCATCCACAAAAATCCACGTTGGTGATGTCACGGAATGATTACTAAGCAGTTACAGGATTCTCTCTGGTGACTGGTGTTAACCATGTCTGTGTTTACGCAGCTTTTTAGGTCTCGGCCTGCACCAGCGCTTGCGCTGGTCTGGCCGAGAGTTTTAGTAAGTGGGTTTTGGGAGTGCAAACACTGGCTTTCGGCTGGCGACCAGCTTGAGTTCACGATGGCGTGCACGCGCAGCTGGCATCTGGGTTTCCTATCTCTTCCTCATTTCCTCGTCATGGGTCATTAACTCTCTGGACTCTGATGTTTCAATCGCAGCAGCAGCTCACATTACCAACTGAGGGCCCTGGACTACAGTCACATGAAAAACAACAGCGATTAGCATTGAAATGCAAGCTTTTTTTGTCTAGTTAGAAATATTGCTTCGGTGGGTTGATTTCACCTTATATCGCTATTTGTTTTATATTGGGAGTCACAGCCTAATTACCAGTATTTTTGTCTCTCACTGTTTTTTTAATTTATATTTATTCGCGCAAAGCACAAAGCTATATTTAAGGTTACTTTTTCTGCGTCACTTCTTCACTCTATTTAAACTCCACCCCCCCACTCTTATTGTCTCTCTCCTTCTCTCTCTCGTCTCTAATTCTCTCTCTACTTAATTAACTCTCCCTCTCTATCTTTTTAGCCTTTCATTCTCTCTCACCCCTTTATCTGTTTCTCTTTCAAACTCCTTCATTCACTCTCTCTCCCCTTCTTTCTCTCTCTCTCTCTCTATCCCGCTCCACTCTTTATTCTATGTACACCCTTTCTCTCTCTTTCTCTCTCACCACCCTCTCTAATTGGGCATTATATCTTCACTCTATCTCTCACTCGGCAACACCACAGCATCACTCAGCGCAACCACAGCATCAATCAGAGCCAGCACAGCATCAATCAGAGCCAGCACAGCATCAATCAGAGCCAGCACAGCATCACTCAGCACCAACACAACATGTCTCAACGCCATCACAGCATCACTCAACGCCATCACAGCATCACTCAACGCCATCACAGCATCGCTCAGCGCCACCACAGCATCGCTCAGCGCCACCACAGCATCGCTCAGCGCTACCACAGCATCACTCAGCGCCACCACAGCATCACTCAGCGCCACCACAGCATCGCTCAGTGCCACCACAGCATCGCTCAGCGCCACCACAGCATCGCTCAGCGCCACCACAGCATCGCTCAGCGCCGCCACAGCATCGCTCAGCGCCGCCACAGCATCGATCAGCACCGCCACAGCATCGATCAGCACCGCCACTGCATCGCTCACCACGACCACAGCATCACTCAGGGCCACCACAGCATCACTCAGCGCCGCCACAGCATCACTCAGCGCCGCCACAGCATCACTCAGCGCCACCACAGCATCACTGAGCACCACCACAGCATCACTCAGCGCCAAGACAATATCACTCAGCACCACCACAGCATCACTCAGCACCACAGCAGTATCACTCAGCAACACCTGAGTATCATTCAGCATCACCTCAGCATCGTCTCCGCAACAGTCACCACCACCACCACTACCACCTCAGCATCACTCAGCACCACCTCAGCCTGCTCTCGGAATCTGGCATCTGTTGATTCTCCCTAGCGTCTGGCCGCTGCTAGTGTTATAATACAGGTACTAGTTCCCAACCTTCACCCTCCGATTGTTTATGTCCCTCAAAAAAAAGCTTTAACAAACAACCATTGCAATAGGCAGAAACAAGTTGCCAGCATTGCAAGAACAAAAGAAAACTGAGGAAATTTTTTATTGTAAATACTTTTTTAATATGGTCGTTCAGTTTTACATAATGCCTTCTTGGTCATATATAAAGTAACAAAAATGCTTCTGACACTTTTTATTATAACTTTTCAGCATGCCGCACAGCAGCCACACTTCTCTACAGCACAGCTTGAAGACATTGGCAAAGTCAATAGCTCTGGCTAAACACTTATAAGGCCCCAAAGGCGAGACCTATTGGCTATGCCAATGCTTGTTTTGTTTGTAGAGCGCCATCTGCTGGTTGTGAATCTCCCTCCAGTGGGAGTCTTTAGAGGTCGACTGCTAATTCCAGGAAGTGGTGCCGAAGTAATGTGAATCTACTGTAGAGAGGGTTACTGCCAACAGTGCCTAATTTAAGCCGGTGGGGGCCACCAGCACTCATTCTTGGGGAGCAGCACTTATTTTAAAGCATCAGATATTTACAATTTGGCACAGAGGGAAAAACAGATGGAACGGAAAGACAGTGGTGCTGGAACCATTTTTAGAGTGTGTGTGCTGCCAATAAGGTTATATCACTGAAGCCTTGGAGACTGTGGAAAATCTAAGCCTCATACAAAAAAACAAGTGTAGCAAATGTGCCATGCCCATTTGGCAGGAGAGTGGTATGGGTGTGATATGTAGCCAGTGGTGCATTTTGGAAAACTGGTGAGGTAGCGCGCTGTGATTTACAGACCGCACATTAAATGGCCACTAAATTTGCATAGGTATCCAGTTTTACTGGTAAAAATATATAGTGCAAAAACAAATGTGTGGAAATCGGATTTCAGTAAATATTTATCACTTGCGCATCACCAAGTTAAATGTCTTGATTTCTTTAGATCCTATTAAAATTTTATTTCCATCACACTTCAGAATTACAAAAAAGTGCTTCATTTGTGCCTTCCTAATTGCTGATATAATTTTAAATATGTATAGCTAATTTCTCTGCTATTTAAATGTTATATGTTAGAAAAAAACTGACGCGCTACAGCCTTTCCTTTCATTTCCTGTACCCCAGAAGGATTGCCACCTGGATCACTTTTTAAAATCCTCTCTGTTTGCAGTCAGAGAAATTAAAGTACACTCCAATTAGTCAGAAGATATAGCCTGAAATTTGACCTTTGTCATTGAACCTGTAGCAAATGTGACAGGATACACACAAAATGTACAGGAATCTCTATTGCTCATTCATCTTCTGACCCCAGTATGATTATTTCTGAGGGTGCTGCAGCACCCCTAGCAGCCCTACTAACAGCGCCTATGCGGAAAGACAGAGGATGAGAAAGACGGAAAAAACTCTACAAAAGCAGATTCAGGAACCTGAAAGTGTGGTATTAAGGGACAGGGAGTGTCTGTTAGTGGATTAAAGAGGCATGAGGTGCATTTAGGATTATATACCCTTGGTATTTGGTGCTCTGACATTCAATTGCACAGGCTGCAGGCTTCCGAGCAGAGCCCTGGGCACCAGCACTCTTTCTTTTACAAGTTAAACACTGGCTACTGCACACCATAGGGAAACGCCAAACTGTTTCCTAGGCTAGGTGTCTATATCTGTGTTACCTCCTTGCCTTATGCCTCTGCCTAAAGCAAGCCATTAATCTCATGGAGTGTTTGCCTGCTTAACCAGGTACGAATGTCTCTCTGTCCTAGGATTCAACAGCTTCCCTGCTACAGAGTTCGAAACTGTCTACTTGTTCCAGAATCTTTGGCCATCAGGTTCTTGACTCCATATATACCTTGACTCTGCAGACTTCTAAATTCCCTTCTTAATTGCTGGCCTCTCTTTCTTCCTCAATGAGTGTCAGTCTCCTGAACCGCAAACCCACTTCAATTTGACTTTTCTCTGCAAATGTCTTTTTTTTCCAGTTTTATATAGTGTGACTGCGACATGAAGGTATTGGAGCACTTTACAAGAGCATCAGAACATTACACAAAGTCAGGCTTTTTATTTTTAGGCACAGGGAGATTAAGTGATTTGCCCAGAATCACAAGATGTAGAGCCAACACTCTAACCTGATTCTCTAGTTTCAAAGTAGCCAGCTCTGGCCGTAACGCCACATCCTCTCCCAAAGAGGATGCATCATTGTGTTAGTCTGTGCCGCTCTCTCTCTTCCTCAGTGTCTAGCTACATGTCTCTCTTCTCCACTCTATGGGGCAGATTTACAAGCCCCTTGCGCCACTTTTGCGTCACTTTTCCCATGTTAAAAGTGACGCAAAAGTGTCGCAAGGGGCTTGTAAATCTGCCCCTATGTGTATATGTTCAGCTGCCCTAGTCTAGGCGTGTTTGCACGTCACTGACCAAGTCCCTAATTACAAAGTGTCTTGCCTGTATGACTCATTGTAATGCACATACAAATTAAGGATTCATGCGCGGAGTAATTGGTGTAATGTCAATTAAGCATGCAGTGCTGCCCTGTATGACCGAGGAGCTTACGCAAAATGTGCAGAACTCTTGCAATCATTGATTAGTTGAAGTGGGTGGTTCCAGGTGAGTATGAGGTGTGGTCCCAGAAACCCTAGTCAAATGAGAACAGACAGACATGGTTTTATGGATATTCACGATTTACATTTTCCGTATGTAGCTGCACCTGGATAAACCTGGTGCAAGACCTGCAAAACGTTTTGGGATCTGCACGAAAATCCACCAGTTTCACATAGTGTGCACACGTGGGTAAGGAGGGAAGAATTTAGGTAACATAATATTAAAAAGACGGATTGAAATATATTTTAAAGCTATAGGATGTTCTTACCCTTACAAATTCAGATTCTTTGAAAAAGCAAACAGACGTTCCAGAAATGTGTGTGAATACCATAAATTATGTAAATAAGTTTCAAAACACAGAAGCAACCTCTGCATAATCCTACACTTTGTTGAATAAGGCAGTCACCTGTGAATGTCTAAAATGTGCTATGTTTCACCTCCACAGACCCAGATTTGACTCTCTCTGGCTCTAGCCCCAGTGGCTTTAACTACATTCGTTGATGAAGATCACTGGGCTTTGTGCCCCAGAAACTGTTCTTATCGTGGCCTGCCAGCGGTGTTTGTGGCGCCTAAACACAGTAACTGTGTTTCACAGTCCAAGTGTTCTCGTCTCCTTGTTCACTGGGCTTTTCTATTTGAGTATGTCAGTTATTGCAAAAATGCACAACTGCCGAAAGTGGAGCCATAGGGAATGTATCTGACAGAATAGAGCTGGTGCTGGAGTGAGAGCAAGGGCTGTTGCACATGTGGAAATTGTGTCCTTTTTGGAGCATCTCAATGGCTTGCAGTTACCCAAAATGAGTCCTTGAGCTCATGTCTATCTTTTGTTGTTCCTTAGAGCTCAACTCTCCTCGCCCCTTGTTTTGCATATGTATGTTACAGCACTGACCTAATTGCCTGAGTCCTGTGAGTCCTCGTTTTGTTTATGCAGATGACTCTCAGAGTCTCCTCAAGTTGAGGATAGGGGCAGGACTTTCAGTGGAATGGAACACCTGGGGGGTGTCTCTAAAAGGGGTGTGGCAAACCTGTTAAAGGGGTGTGGCCAACCAATTAGGGCCATGGTCTAAATCAGAAGAGCTAGAATCGCTTGCTTAAGAAACTAATACAGTTGCAGTCAGCAAAGAATAATAAAATAGCAAAAAGGTACTTTTACTTAATCATAAGCAATAAAAACAACAAACATTTTAGAAAACAAATGATTTACCTTATCTAAATGCAGGATTTCCCAAAGCCCTTGAAGATATTCATTGTCTATGTTAATGGGGGTTCTCACAACTCTTTACATACAGCCATCTGCCAAATGTTTCAATTGGGGACCACTGAGTTTCACCCGCAAGCATGATGAAATGGTATCTACAAGAAGAGAGGCCCTTGTAGGAGAAGCAATCAAGTTCATTGCGCTGAAATCTCCCTCGCAGTCTGCATTACTTTCTGACAGGGCTTCCATGCAAGCAACAATTTCTTTTTTTTATTAATGCTTCATGCGTTTTCTTTCCACCAAAATCTTTGAACAGTCTAAAAGCTTGCAACTCCAAACATAGCTTCTGCAGCTTCTGGATTTCTTTTTCACCATAAAGAGTACATTCATCATCAGCAGGCATGTTTCCTGCATCTAGAACACTGAAGCTGTCTTTAAATTCTTTCTCAGAGCCTGGGACACATCGTTTATTGATGTTCACACACAAACTATGGTAAAACTGCCTTTGATTAAGTGCAACAGAATTACCTCTTTCCTGGAAAAGGAGGAATATTTCAGAATTAGTCTTCATCAACTACTCTCTGAGTCGCAGGAGCAAACTCACTCAGTGAGTCTTTCATTGCAGTAAATACACGTACATGACTGGCCAAAACTCTGAGGGCATTAACAATTGTAATGTCCCTCCTCTGTAAATAGAATGATAAGTCTTTGGGTTCCTGGAGTGCATCACACATATTCCCAATCCTCTGAATCTCTACCCATAGCTTGCTCGCGGACAGTTTTAGCTCCCTGTGGTTTTTTGGTGACATGCTGTATGTGTCATACAATAAGTCCATGATATTCTTGAAGTAGTTGATCTCTGTAACCTCATCAACTGTATCAGCCACAGTAAGTTCTAGTATGTGAGCCAAACAGTGCCATGAGAGTACAAGATTAAGAAATTCCCATTTCAGCAATGCTGCTACTTCTCCCTTTTTCCAAATATTACTGCTGCTCTATCGGAACATACCATAATCAAGATATCATGTAACATATTTGTTGTGATTCCAACCTTTTTTAAATAGGTTAGAAGAGTTGTGATTAAGGTAGAAGCATTGCTAATAGTTGTGTACGGCCATGGGTGGTAATCATCAATTATAATCCCCTGCCTGCCCTTGTCAGCAATTTCTAAGTATCTGTGTTAGAAATGGGGTCTCTGGTTGGCAGTGGTTTGCACCCTGTCCAAGTAGGGACCCTCACTCTAGCCAGGGTAAGGTAGTCACACAGCTGAGATAACCCCTGCTCACCCCCTTGGTAGGTTGGCACGAGCAGTCAGGCTTATCTCAGAGGCAATGTGTAAAGCATTTGTACATACACATACAGTAACACAGTGAAAACACTACAAAAGGAGTCCATACCAGTTTAGAAAAATAGGCAATATTTATCTGAATGAAACAAGACCAAAACAACAAAAATCCAACATACACCAGTAGAAATATCACTTTTCAAAGGTTAAGCAAATGTAGTCTATAGAAATCTATGGATGTGTCACTTTTAGCACAAAGCACCTAGATGCATCAAAATTGAAAGACGAAAACAGGCGCAGGGGAGGTGAGGCACTGGAAAAACTAAGCAATGCGTTGGTTCCTTACTCCCAGGGGAGGTTATGCGTCAGTTCCTTACTGCTATACAGGGGAGGTTATGCGTCAGTTCCTTACTGCTACACAGGGGAGGTGATGCGTCGGTTCCTTAGTGTCAGGGGATATGATGCTTGGTTCCTTACTGAAAGGGAATGTGATGTGTTGGTTCCTTACTGAAGGGGTAGGTGATGCATCGATCTCCGCTCACTCAGCCTTGGTTCCTTACTGCTGGGCAACGTTGATGAAGAGACAGAGTCGAAGTACGATGAGTCGAAAATCCAGATGCGCTGTGTCGATGCAGTCAAGCAGGCGCTGCGTCGATTTCACATCTGTGAAGCAGGCGATGCGTCGATTCTTTAACCGCAAAGCAGGAGCTGCATTGGAGTTGGAGCGGGTGCCACGGATGTCAGTGAGACAGAGCTTGGGCTGCGGTAATTCTTCAGCCGCATGGAGGTGGTGCATTGATTCTTCGGACGCACAGCCCTGATGCGTCGATTTTTTTAGCTGTACATCGGTGCTGCGTCGAGAAAACGGGCGCTGAGAGTCCATGCATGGATTTTCTCACCAGTTTGCATTTCCAAGGGCCCAGGAACTGGATTTGGCACCACTTGGCAAGCCAGGGCTCTCAGCAGAAGAACCCAGGCACCGGTAGGTGAAATCTTTGGCCCTGAGATTACTCAACAGGAGGCAAACATTCACAAGCCCTTGGAGAACCTTGGAAGCAGGAGGTAAAAAGCAAAGTCCAGTCCTTTCACTCCCAGGACAGAAGCAGCAAGTAGCAGGCCAACACAACAAAGCAACAGGCAGAGTGTCAGTCCCTCCTACAGCATCCAGCTCCTCCTCCTGGCAGAATATCCTTAGTCCAGAAGTGTTCTGATTTGAGAATGTCAGAGGTCCAATACTTATACCCCTTTCTGCGTTTGGAGTATCAAACTTCAAAGGAAAGTCTTTGTAGTGCACAAGACCCTGTCTCTCCCTGATCTGGCTCCTGACACACTACAGGGGGTGGAGACAGCTTTGTGTGAGGACAGACACAGTCCTATTCAGATGTCAGTGACCACTCCTCCCACCACTCTAGCTCTGGAAGGCTCATCAGAATATGCAAGACACACCTCGACACCTTTTGTGTGACTGTCTAGAGTGAATGCACAAGAGCCCAACTATCATCCTAACCCAGACATGGATTCTACAGACAGGCTGAGGCACAGAATGGTTAAGCAAGAAAATGCCCACTTTCTAAAAGTGGCATTTTCAAACCAGCAATTTAACAACCAACTTCACCAAAAGATGTGCTTTTCTATTGGGAGTTCAGAGACCCCCAAACTTCCAATCTCTATCAGCTCCCAATGGGAAATTACACTTAAAAGATATTTCAAGCCAATCCCCATGTCACCCTATGGGACAGATAGTCCTTGCAATAGTGAAAAAACGAAATTAGCAGTGTTTCACTATTAGGACATGTAAAACACCAGTACATGTCCAACCTTTTAAATGCACTGCAACCTGTCCATGGGGCTGCCTTGAGCTTACCTTAGGGGTGACTTATATGTAATAAAAGGGAAGAATGAGCATTAAGTGAAAGAATTGTCAAGGCTAACATATTTTGCTCTGGAATCATGTTTTTGGTCAGCAGCATAGGTTGAAAAATGCTGGTGTAGTGAAGAAAAGCTCTGCCAAAACAGCCTTTACACTCCTTTCACTGGAAGCAACCCAGTGACTGGAAAGAATCCGTCCAATCACAAAAAAACTCTGTTAAATATCTTTGACACAATGCCTCGGTTCTCCTTGAAAAGTTAAATTCTCTGAACCATGCCTCAACTAAAATAAAATAAAAAATCTGAAAGTGATTTATCTAAAAAATCTTCTTCATAACATCTCCCACTTCCAACTCCAAACGATGACTGCTACAGTACCAAACAAATAAACCTGGATAGCGATTTTGAATCTGCGCCAAGATTCCATCGGCATTTGGGCGCCATACAAATAATTCAATATAAATATCATTGCAACTCCAGGCTGCTTCCCAAGCATAACAGATGCACCATCACACGCCATTACAATCAAACATTCCCTAAGAAAGTACTCATGAAAACCATGCTTGTGTAGACATTCAGTATCAGTAATGATATCGACAGCTGTGGTACCATAAAGCCCAAGTAAGTAAAACAAAAAGTGCGCCCATTGGAATGATTTGCAGCAGCAGCTTGCGAGCAAAGCACAAGTTCCGATTTCCCACTAAATGCTGTTGATTCATCAATCAACAGGCATATTTTATATTTATTTTTCAATATGTCCTTTGTAAGTTTTCCCCTCGTGCCCAAAGCTATGTTGTCTGAAATGTGATCACATGAATTGTTACTGTAAATAACACGGCCCACATTCAATCTGCTCAGTTGTTGCACACCTACATCTACTGACATGTCAACAAATGGCTGTCCATGTTTTCCTTTTTTGTACGCTGTATGAAACACGCTGAATGTTTCCTGTTCTGCGATATACATCATATGTGCATGATTTTCTATGCTTTGTCTCAAGGACTTTTGTGCAATTTTGTCTACATTGACATGAGCTGTTGAGAATTTATGCAGTTTTTTTTCCATGGAGATATCTGTTGCCTACGTTTGTCTTTTCCATAATGAGTTACACTATAATCTGACAATGACAAAATCGCAGTGCAAGTCTTAGGCCTTGGCTTTTTTTTTCGCCCAGTGCTTTTAGCAATCTACATGTTGAGCAACCCATTTTTTTTTTATTTCCAACTGTTAAGCAGCTATATTAGCAGAAATACTGCATTTACTCAGTATTACAACACTCAGGGATGTCCACCTCTTTGAATTCATGTATAGCAGATGTAGTAGTGGGCAGCAGTGTATTGTTTGTGAAACAGGGGAAACTGTCCTTAAAATGATGCACAGTAGTGCTATCATCACCTGAATGACAAATAGTACTACTCCATTCAGATACAACAGGTTCAGTATCCTCCACACTCACCAGCTCCATCTGCTTCCTTTTAGTACCTTGAGAGGCACTATCCTTTTGAAACCATTTCGGCAAACTCATTTTCATCACGTAGACTGAATCCTTACCTGTATAAAACTAATGTCTGATACTCGTTCCCCGTGCACAAGGTCTGACGAAACCTCATGCAGAGAAACTGAAACATATAGAGAAAAAAAATGATGTTGCTTTGATCTGCAGTGACAATACATAGATGAGGTGCGGATGGTGTAAACTGACTTGACAATGTGAAGGCTGGCATTACGTGACAATGCTGCAGACACAGGTTACAACTTGAAGATCCCCTTATCCAAGCCACGCATGACAATTACAGAATAAAAAGTACAAAAACGAAAACCATGACTGAGTTTATTGTTTGGAGGAATTGGCAAATGGAAGGGAAAGAAATATGTCCCCTAACCTGACAACAATGTCAATAGTGAACTTAAAGGCAAGTCAGATATCTGCACCCTCTGGGTGGCCTGGGTAGCTATTATACTTGGACAGTGTTATAGTTTATTAAATCAAGCACAAGAGAAGATTTTGTACATCGCACATCATGAAGTCATGTATTTTGAGATAGTCTTTTATTTGATAATAAAGAAAAAGGAGGCAAAGTGAAATAAAACAATTGCTTAGGATTACACAATTTGGTCGTGTGGAGCAGGGATAGCTCTCGGGTTGTCTGGTTTCACATTGTGCAGTTCAGCCACTAGGTGTACATGCTTTGCTCCCACGAGGTCCACCTTACATCCCCTGCCCTCTGACCGCCACCCTGCTGGCATCAATGCAACCCTTGATCCCACCACAGAACAAACGTTTTGGCCCCCGGGAAAATGTTTGCGACTAACCATTTACTAGGCGCATAAAGAGGCATTAGAGGGGTTGTTACATGTGCGGGGGGGGCATATTACGGCACTAGAGGGAGGCGGCACGTACTGGGTTCATTACTGATTAGACGGGTGGGGAAGCGTGCTTTGGTGGATTATGGTATTAGAGCAGTGTATGCTCCTGCTGGCATGGCTAAGCATGGTGCCATGCGCTGTGTGCATTAGAGCATTGTTAATTATGACATTAGAGAGGCAGAGTTGTGTGCTTGAGGCTTTATGCCATCAGGGGCGTGCAAGGCCTGCATTTGGACCAACAGTGCCCTGGGTGGAACACAGTTTGACAGTCCATATAAACTTAAGCCCATAGCTCCTACTCTGAAGGTTTGGTGAATGCAAATCAGCATCAGCACAAACTAGACTGCGTACGCCAGGTCAGAAGCAGCAGGCTTCTCCTCCAGGGTGATTTTGCCTGTCACCAGGTCACTGTGGAAGAGGGCCCACTGATTGACACCCGCCACTATTCATACACTCCTTAACACAGTACATAGAGTTATTTTTACCCAATTGATAGAGCTATTAATTCTCTTGCCCTTAAAGGTATAAAAGGCTGAGTCAGCCCTGGAAGGATTCAACAAGTGACCCTAAGATCATAGCAACAAGTATTTAACTCACTGAGCTGTCTGTCTAAATCTAGCTTTGCAAATTGACCCAAAATACTTCCTTTTGACTGGCTCCTACGTCATAAAATACCTCATGCAACATGCAATTAGTGTGAAAGTGCTACACAAGCAGGAAATGATAGGGCTACCCTGTAACTTCTTTATTCTAGTATTCGTCATCTCTCTGGCAGCTTCTCATTCCCATATCACAAGAGAAAAGCCACTCCTCCTCCGTAGCCCTTCCTTGCTGCCAATTTCACTCCTCATTAATATGTAACACAGTGGTTGTGATTACCTGCACTATTGTCTTGTTACTTACCGGTAATCTTCATTACCCCGATTAGGGTCCTCCCCGTCCCAGTCCTTACTACGTGAGGCAGTCCTGCCTCCACCCAGCCAATCACAACGCCAGTATTTTAATATTACATAAGCCCCGCCCACCTACCGCCATGCCTGTTATCAACAAGACTCCGACACAAACACAGCGGGAGGGAGGGAGGGAAGAGGACTGGGACGGGGAGGACCCTAATCGGGGTAATGAAGATTACCGGTAAGTAACAAGACATTACCCCTCATGGGTCCTCCCCGTCCCAGTCCTTACTACGTGAGGAACTCACAAGCAGAGAACCAACAAAAACGCAGGACACCAGGGATCCATGCAAAGTACAAAACTTTAATCAAGAAATGATTAACGAACAGCAGCGTTCAAGACGCCAACAGAAAAACTGTCAGCAGAGGCATGTAAAACATCAAGCCGATAATGCCGCACAAAAGTGTGATGGGACTGCCAGGTGGCTGCCCTACAAATCTCCTGGATAGAGACCCCGCCGCCTCAGCCCAGGAAGCAGACACAGAACGCGACGAACGGCCCTGCACCTGAGACGGAGGAGGCAGATCCAAAGACCTATAAGATTGGCAGACCGCCAAACGCACCCACCGACTGATCGTGGAAGTGGAAACCTTCTTCCCCTTAGCCACACCCCCACAGGAGACAAACAGGGAAGGAGAAACCCGAAACCCCAGGGAACGTTGGAGGTAAATCTGGAGAGCCCTGCGAACATCCAAGGAAGGGGGAACAAGGGAATCCCCCACAGTAGGCAAATCAGGAAGAATCACCTCCTGTTGCAAATGAAATTTGGAAGAAACCTTAGGCAGGAAAGCCGGATCAAGCCGCAAAACGACCCGATCCTGCAGGAACTGCAAATAAGGAAACGAAATGAGCAAGGCACCCAACTCACCCAACCTGCGAGCGGAGGTTATGGCCAGCAAAAAGCCACCTTAGCGGACAGCCACAACAAATCCGCCTCCAGCAAAGGCTCAAAAGGGGCAACTGCAGACCCCGCAAAACAGTAGGCAAATCCCAAGAAGGAACGAGCACAGGAGAGACCGGCCGACGAAGCCGAAAACTCCGAAGAAGCCGACTGACCAATGGAGCAAGAACCTCCAATGAGGCCCCAGGACCCCTACAAGCACGGACCGCCGCCCACTGAGCAGACAAAGTGGAAGGGGAAAGGCCCAACAAAAAACCATCCCTGAGAAAATCCAACACAGAAGCAGGATCCCCCAGCACAGGATCCACCCCATGGGAAGAACACCAAGAGACAAAAGAACCCCAATGTCGACCATAGCACTTAAGGGTCGAAGGGCGCCGCGATAACTGAATGTCACGAGCCACCACAGAGGAACAGCCCAAAGACTCCAACGTCAACCGCTCAAGAGCCAAGCCGTCAGCTGCAAACGACGAAGACAAGACAGAGACAGGAGCGGAAACTGAAGAGGAGCCGGGCACAAAGGAAGCCGGACAAACCGACCCTCCGCCAGCCGCCACAGGAGAGGAAACCAAATGCGGCGAGGCCAGAAAGGAGCAATCAACAGGACCGAAACCCTCTCCCCCGAATCTTCTGCAGCACCCTCGGGAGGAGGGGAATAGGAGGAACGCATACAGAAGGCCCGAAGGCCAGGGAATTGATAGAGCATCCACCGCCCAAGCCTGAGGACACAGCACCTCCGAACAAAACCGGGGTAGAAGAGCGTTGTGAGGAGAGGCAAAGAGATCGATCCAGGAGTCCCGAACCGAAGACAAAGGGACTGAAACAGAGGAAGAGAGAGATGGTACAGAACAGAGGATGGAAGGTTGCGGCTCAAAGCGTCCGCATGAAAATTCAACTGTCCCAGAATGTACACCGCCCTCAAGGCCAACAGATGAGATTCCGCCCAAGCACAAATCAAGGAGGCCAACAGGTTCAGAGACGCGCACCTCGTCCCCCTGACGGTTCAAGTAACAACGAGCCACCTGATTGTCGGTACGAACCAACAGATTCGACCCGTGGAGATGAACCTGAAAGAACTGCACAGCCTCCCAGACGGCCGCCAACTCCCGCCAGTTCGAGGAACGGGCGCTGTCCCCCCGAGACCACCGACCCTTCGCTTCCAAGGACCCCAAGGTGGCCCCCCAACCCCAAAGACTGGCATCCGTAGTCAACAGAAAGGGAGGGGGAAGACAAAACCGCACCCCCTTCTCCAGATTGGGAGTGCAAAGCCACCAGTCCAAGTCCAGAACCAGAGCAGGAGAAAGAGGAACCAGAGCCTCGTAATCCGCCCGGGAGGTGTCCCACCGAGCCAACAGATGAGTTACCAAGGGTTTGAGATGGAGGCGAGCCCAAGGAACCACAGCAGTGGTTGCAGCCATCAATCCCTGGACCCGCAACCAAACACGAGCCGGGGCAGAGGGACGGCTTAAGAGATCCCGCAACAGAGTCTGTAAGGAAAGGATCCGAACAGGAGGGAGAAACACTGCCCCCAGAGACGTGTCGAACAGACCCCCGATGAACTGCAGCCTCTGAACAGGATCCAGATGAGACTTGGCCAGATTCACCTTGAAACCCAGCTCCTGGAACAGGGTCAGCGTAGCCTCCACCGCCAGAAGAGCCTTAGGAAAGGAGGAAGCAGAGACCAAACAATCATCAATATAGGGAAACACAGAGAAACCCCGACGTTGCAAAACCCCCACAGCAGGAGCCAATACCTTGGTAAAAGTCCTGGGAGCAGTGGAGAGGCCGAACGGCAGAACCTGAAACTGGAAATGCCTCCCTTGAACAGCAAACCTCAGGAACCGCTGACTGGCATGATGGACCGGAACATGAAAATAAGCGTCCTCTAAGTCCAGAGACGCCCAAAAATCGCCCTCCTGGATGAGGGGAATGACGGACTGCAACGTGACCATCCGAAAATGATCCAACCGCACCAATTTGTTCAGGGAACGGAGATTCAATATGGGGCGGAAGGAACCATCGGGCTTTGGAACCAGAAACAGATGGGAATAGAACCCCAGGCCCACTTCTTCCACTGGAACCGGCACCACAGCCCCTTTCCGTAACAACATGGCGACGCCGGACAACATGGCAGAGCGCCGCACGGGGTCTCTTGACAACGGGGTAACCAGGAAACAATCCAGAGGGGAGGGCCCCGGAAGGGAATCTGGTAACCCCACTCGATGACAGACAAGACCCACTGGTCGGAAATCAGAGCTGACCAACGGTCCAGAAACAAACGGAGACGAGCCCCCACAACGGCATAGTCACTTCTGTCCTGCACCAGAGGGAGGCTGTTGTTGCTGCTGCTGCTGTTGTTGCTGAGGCCGGGATTTATAATGGTACGCGGCCCCGACCACGGGCCCGACCACGAAAGGGCTGAGAAGACAAAACCCTTGAAACCCCTGCTTCTGAAAGAAAGACCTTTTCTTAGGAGCAGGCTGAAAAGGCTTCAACAACTTCTTTTCCTCCGCTGAGCGCTGCACCATCGTATTCAAAGCATCCCCAAAAAGACGGGGACCCTCAAAAGGCAGTTTATGGACTAAGGCCTTCTGTGCAGCCTCAAGACGCCAAGGTTTTGTCCACAGAGACCTCCTTCCAGCCACCGCCGCCCCAGCAGCCGAGGAGAAAGCCCACAAAGAATCAAAAGTGACATCCGAGAGGAATTGTGCCAACACCTCCATTTGAGCCAACACAGGAGTAGGGTCCCCTGATCCTGAAGACAGTCAAACAGTGTCTCGAAATCCTTAAGCAGGACCTGCGAAGCATAGGCCGCATAAGTGCTAGCACGTATCCCAAAGTGAGAAGCGGCGTAAGAACGCTTGAGAGCAGACTCCACCTTACGCTCCACCGGGTCTGAAAGGGAAGCCTCCTCCGAGGACAAAGAGGAAGAAGAGGCGGAAGCCATAGAGGACAAAAGAGAATTAACTTTTGGAATCGCAGGAAACTGGGAATCAAAGTCCGCCAAGCGATACCGCTTCCCCAGGAATCGCGGAATACCCTGCTTATCCACCTCAAGCCACTCCTTTGCGAGGATATCCTTCAGGACATCATGGAAGGGAGGTCATCCACCACAGAGGAACTATATTGAGCGTAAAATCCCTCCTCAGCCAGGGATTTAGGGTCAAACCCAAGCACCTCTCGAATATGGACCAGCATGTCAGAAAAACCTTGCCCCGGACGTACTTTCCCTTAGGGGAAATGTCCATGTCGTCCTCATCATCCTTAGCCCGCTTAGCTGCAGGCTCCAGCAGCGCAGACTGGACCGCAGAATCAATCAAGTCCTGTAAATCCGCCCTAGAAATCTGCAATACGTCATCCTCCTGCAGATCCTGAACATTATGCTGCTTCGAAATCGCCTTAGCAGGCACAGGTGAAGAAGCCCCTTCACTCATGGCGAGAGATCCAGTGTCAAACCAACAGGAACTCACCACACAATCAAAGGAAGTGCCCAGCAACCTCCAATAAATACTGCCCCCAATCACCCAATCACGCAAAAGGTGAGTGAAATAAAAAAGGGCAGCCCTGTAGTCTCCACCCACAGCCATAGATCAAAGGACAATGGCCGCGGGGGCCGGACGCTGCACGAGAGCCCCAGCGCCGGAACGACCCGGGGCCAGGAAACCACAAAACTCCCCGCCCCAGCCCAGCACATGAACGGGGAGCGTCCCTGACCCCAGAACAGGAGCGTGGTCGACCGGAATACCGGAGCGGCCGCGCCGACAACAAGAAAAACAATGCAGAACACAAAACTGCAACTTCAAACACTCACGGCACCGTCCTGAAGAAAATCCAGACCAGGAAACAGGAACCGGGAGCACCAGCGTTCCGACCGTCCGTCGGAGCAGAAAAAAAACAGGCATGGCGGTAGGTGGGCGGGGCTTATGTAATATTAAAATACTGGCGTTGTGATTGGCTGGGTGGAGGCAGGACTGCCTCACGTAGTAAGGACTGGGACGGGGAGGACCCATGAGGGGGTAATGAAACTATCATTATATTCAGGAACCTGTTAATATCAGAAGCTTGTGTAAAATAAAATAATAAGGTTCAAAACCTAAGCCTTGCAGTTTGCAAGTAGCTCGTTTATGCCAGTTCAGTGATGGTGGAACAATTTTTAGAGTTGGGGTGCTACCATCAGCGTTACCTCACTGAAGTCCTAGAGATTGTGAACCCCAAGTATCGCACAACGAACAAGTATAACAAATGCGCCACGAACACGAGACTGATGAGGATGCGGTATGAAGTTGGTGGTGCATGCCATGGTGTGGTAGTGCGCGGTCACAAATCTATTACTAAAGCATGGTGTCTAGAGCACTGACATTTAGACAGTGGATTTTCAATAAAAATGGCCACTAAATTTGCCAGACTTGCAGTTTTACTGATAAAACTACACAGTGCCAAGGATAATGTGTGGGAGTCGGGTT
The DNA here is from genome assembly GCA_963921515.1 of Calotriton arnoldi. Taxonomy (NCBI): domain Eukaryota; kingdom Metazoa; phylum Chordata; class Amphibia; order Caudata; family Salamandridae; genus Calotriton; species Calotriton arnoldi. Next base: position 89,768 of record CAWUFW010003154.1, on the reverse strand, counting down.
CCAGCCAGTGTGTCATGGGCCCCAGTGGAAGAAAGGAAATGGGCCGCCCAGTCCCCTGTTTGATCCTTGAAATACAACAATAATCAGGGTTCAGTAGCCCTTCAGGACTCTGTGCTCTGGTGCTCCTGAACCTGCCGCACCAATGGAAGCTAACCTAGGTACATCGAATATTTATTTTTTGCACATCACCAAAAGTATTGCATCTTACTTTGTTTTAACGTGAATAAAATCTTCATCATACTTCAGCATTACAAAAGAACGTGCTTAATTTGTGGTTTCTGAACTGCTATTTTGAAATATTACAGTTCATTTGCAAATTTACATTTTTGGGGCTGTTAGAAAAAAATGACATCCTACAGCCTTTCCAAATTCCTCTCAATCTGCATGCTAAAAATAAGCATCAATTTGTCAGACAATATTGCCCGACATTTGACCTCCATTATGAAAAAACAAAACTTAAAGGCATCTTGGTTGTTCTTTAACCTTTTTATCTGCAGCATTGTTATTTTTGGGGTGCTGCAGCACTCCACAACCCCTACTACCAGGGTCTGTCGCTCCAGGGGAAAGGTGAACAACTCAACCCAAATGTCGGAAAAAAGCAATCAAACCGACAAAAAAACCTCCTCCCTGAGCATCAACAATGGACTTCCTGCCTGCTGAATATGTTTGGTAAATCTGACTTAGCGTTTCCACCCCTAGCCCTTCTGTCCTCTGACATGTCTACCCACAAACCTTTGAGACAAAATACAGTTGCATCATCAACAAAACAGTCCACAATATTTTTTGTGGGTAAAACTGTTGCAAGTTTATTCATATTCTTTTCTGCAGTACACGGGTAGGGTTAGATTGCGGGTGATCATCCGAGTGCAGCAACATTTAGTACTAACCGCTGACACCCATCCTGAAACAATCTCCAGCCACCGGGCATTATCTTGCCGTCTATTTATTCATTCGGTGCTGTATATTTCACATTGTGGGCTGTGGCCCAATGATTTTAATGGTTGCTGCACCCGTGCCACCATGGAGCGAGCTAAGGCCAACCCCCAGCTGTCAGGATACCAACTGTCCCTTACAGGAAGAAAGGGTCACTGTTGCATTTTTCTCATGGCCCCCTATGGCCTGAGTATCTCATATTTAGCTGCCCCATGTCCACCTTATGGGGTATTAATCGCTTTTTGTATTAAGATCACCCATAAGACCCGCCATGGATCAGGGTGGTCTACCGCGACCCTGAGTCCCCCACCTGTGTAGCTCTAGGGTTCATTCGCCACAACCAAATGCTTTCAGGGCCCATCAAATGTTCCTCACAAAAACCTCATTGCCCAGGTCTGATAGCTGCACCCCATCTTGCCCAAAGTAGCCGGGCCTCCTTGTGCATAGTGGGTCATGCCTCACAAAGCCAAATCCAGAGTTCCTAGAGAACTTCTGCATTGTGGCATTCACCCTTCTCCTAGAGGCTTCCACTGCTGAGTTGGACCGAGTTCCCCGCCACTCACCCCTAGTAAGTAAGATAGTAAGTAAGATATTTCTAAAGCGCACTTATGCCGAGGCGTCTTGGCGCTAAAAGCAATGCTGCCACTAGTTGGGGAAATGAGTTACATAAGCTTAGGGGTAAAGAGCCAAGTGTTAAGCGATTTCATAAAAAAGACCCTCGGGATTATCTGAGACCAGATTATGTTGCAGGGAACTAGGTCTGCTGTCTGTCTAATCAGTGTCGCCCTCATGTCGTGTGGCAGTTGACCCCTGCCAGTTGACCGCTGCCAAGTGTGGTAAGGTCATTGCCCCCTGAGTGTATCGCCAGTTTGTCAGGCACCTTCTCGCCTGACCTCAGGGTGTGGCTTAGCTTGAGTTCCAGCCTTGCCCATTTCATGCCAGGGGTGCCGATCCATGTCACCTGCGCGCCCGGGTGTCCGCTCCACTTACTCAAGTTCGCTATCGTGCTGCCGTAGCCACGAAAGAGTGGCCAATAACCTACACTCTCGTACCTGCATGCAATGAAAAGGGGATACTTAGATAATGGGGCCCCCCTTCCCAGCTCTTGTTTTGTGATGTGCCCTTGTTCGCTGCACTGTGGTCCCTGTCACCTCTCCCTGAGCTTCTTCCCATGGTGAGAGCATACACCCGTCCATCATTTAACACACAATATGTTTAAACATGTATTCATCGTTGCACACACTAAAACATCTATGTTGATGTTAGCAGTTTCTGTCTTTCACATTCTCCTGCGCATTTAAGAATCGCATCAATGCCTTTGTCAAATTGTCAATTCAATGCTGAACCCTTGACGTTGGTCAGTGCAGCAGCTTTCACTGGGGGATGAAATGTCACCTTGGTTTCCACACTATGTATAATGCATGATATTGCCACCTTATTCACTACCTTTCCTTTGCATACAACCCCATGCGCCACCTCTGTACTGTTCTGTTAGTTCAACCTGATGCATAGCCTGCCTTTTACAGGGCTTTTGCCAGGACTGTGCAGAACTGAAACATGATGAGTGGTGTGCCGTCTAAGTGTATGAGAAAGAAACCTGCTGTGCCAGGGCATACTTGAATGTATTGCTGCACAGTCGTGACTGGGCAGTACATGCTCCCATCCAAGGCACGTAGGGTGATGGGTGCGTCCTTCCTTGTTTGGTCTGGTTTGGAGCTCCTCACCCTAATGTGCAGCTGTCTGCCCCTTACTTCAACATCCTGTGCTGCCAGGGCTTTCAATGCTGTGTCCACTTTGGAGCGCGTTACTAGCTCGATGCATCTGAAGGCACCAAAAAATGAAAGTGCAAATGCTGCCCTCATCAGTGTTTCCGTGTATCTGGTGGTGCATGTGCTACCCAGCTCATCGAGCATCTTTTTTAAAGTCCCAAATTCTATTGGAAGGTTGCTTTCCACTGCCTTGGGCTCGTCTCATGTCCACCCCTTCAGAGCGGCCCTTAGCAGCAAACTGCTAGTGGGGTCAGATTATTTTGCTAACTTGGTAAAGTAGGGTAGCGCTGCCACATGCCTGCACACCCAGGATAGGATTTCCTGTTGTCCTTTGCCCATAGCATGAATTGATGTACCCTGGCTTTCATCTGCACAGGAAACCACTAGCCTGACTACATGTTATAGACATGAAAGTGGAGAAGCATTTCCTGTACCGATCTCTGGTGCTGCACTCCAATGCTTGCTCACCTAGGGCCATTAATCTGGAGTCCACTTCACCAGTATCCACCAATCCTCTTAGAAGGACGTCATCTCCTGATCCGCCACTGGGCATGCCAGTCTGAACCTCTCCCAGTGGAAACAAGAAAGTGCATCAGCTGCGGTGTTCTTTACGCCTTGCACATTGTGTGTGCAGAAGTCAACGCTGCTGTACAGGCAAGCCTTGACCAGCTCTCTGATCAGGCCCAGCAGGATGGGGCATTTCACTGTCTGGGCATTAACCGCATGCACTACCGACACGTTGTCAGACCTAAAGACTATGGGGCATATTAGCAAGACCCACGTTAAAATTATCGCCGTTTTAGCGGCAGGAAACTGCCGCTAAAACGTCGATAATGGGCTTGCTAATATGCGTTATGGAATTCCAATAGAAGCCCAGGTTAGATGTCCTGCACATCTAACCTGGGCTTCTATTGGAATTCTATAACGCATATTAGCAAGCCCATTATCGCCGTTTTAGCGGCAGTTTCCTGCCGCTAAAACGGCGATAATTTTAACGTGGGTCTTGCTAATATGCCCCTATCTCCCTATCCTTCAGTTCCCTGGGCCACAGCTGGAGTGCCAGTATTATGGGGAAGAGCTCTAGTACTGCTGCGTTCTTCGTGATGCCTCTCTTGTGCCAAGCGTAGGGCCACTTTGCTTCACATCACTGGGTTCCTCGTATGGCACCAAATCCTTCGCACCCTGATGCATCTGTGAAGAGCCTAAGCTGATGGATGGTTGCCCGTGGGGCTCTTCAGATCAGAGCCCCATTGAAATCTCTCAGGAACGTGGCCTACATGGCCAGGTCTTTTTGAGCCCCTGGTTCAGCCGAACCAAGTGGTGCTCCCTGATTGCCTTGGCGGAAGCCCTTGCCAATATGCATGCAAAAGGCCTCCCTGACTGGATTACTCTAGCCACAAAGTTGAGCCTACCTAATAGGCTCAGGATGTTACCCAGTGTTACCATTTTCCCTAGACAGCATGTTTTGTATCTCTGTGCAGTGGGCCATTATTTTGTCCTTAGGCAAACAGCACATCCCCTTTGCTGGGTCCAGCTCAAAGCCCAGGAATGTGAAGGCATGGGTGGGGCCAGTGGCACTCCCAACTCATTGCAGAGTTCCTGAAAGGCTAAGAGGGTCTATTGGCACTCATGTGTGCCTGTCTTCCCAACCAGCAAGTAGTCATCCAGGTAGTGCAAGGGTCTTTCGTCTTGAGTGCCCACTCCAGGAAGGAGCTGAACACTTCAAAGTACAAGCAGGAAACATAACAGCCCATTGGCATGCATTTGTCAAAATAAAAACGGTCATGCCACCGCAAGCCGAGCAGGTGGACTGGTAATAGCCTGAATGCAGATTCTGTCTGCTTTCACCAGTTGTGCGAGTGGTCCTGCCGGGTGGACCAGTACCACCGCATCATCGTAGGATGCATATGTCACAGAGCATGCACCCTCTGCCATGCAATCATTCACCGAAGTGCCCTTGGGTTAGGATAGATTGTTGATTAAGCGGAATTTACCTGCTCTATTTTGGGGACAACACCTAGTAGGGAAATAATCAAGTTCTCTATTAGCGGTTGTTCAACAGGGCCAGCTATTTGCCCTAGCTGGCACTCCTTCATTAATTTCCTGTCCACCACTTAAAGGGGAGTTCCATGGTGGACTTAACATTTTTTGCCGTTCTCACAACCAGTGGGCCTGCGTACGGGATTATGAGACCATCTCTGAAACCTGAAAACAGTAGTTCTCGTGCATCGTACTAAGGATAGTCTGCCAGAATGCTGCTAAAGTATCGAGTTTAATAGGTGAGGGGGCTTATGTGTCATCAACATTATGTCTGCTTTGCACCAGGCCCTGCCCCCCTTGGTTTGTCCTGCCTTGGGCCTTGTCTCCCACATGCTGATACCGGGTGGGCGCCGGAGCACTTGGTGCATACGTGGCTAAACCTACATGCCGTCCCCATGTGCATGCCCTGTTGTTGTAGAGGCGGCATACTGAATTGCTCTGCTTCTGTGTGTATGTTGGCCCCTGTATGCAAAACCCCTTTTGCTCCCTTCAAAAGGCTGCCACCATGCTGTGAAGTCATTTCTATAGTATGTGCCTCTGTCAAATCCTTGTCTGGGTGCATAAGAATTATATCCCACTCCCTGTGAGAAAGTACATTTCTGGCACCCATGTGTTGGATCCAAAGCTCTACGTTCCTGCTGTCCCATGTGATCTGTGTGTGTATTTCGTCTTTTGCCTGCAATCCCTATCGTATGTTAACCAACCTGTCCCCCCATTGTACTTGCCCTCATCTTGGATGGTCCTATTGTAACGGCATAGCGCTGGACCGAGCTCTGGGAACTTTTCCATGATTACGGTTGACAGAATTGAAAATGCCTCAAGCCAGTTATCCAATGTCTGCTCGGGCCTGGGTCTACGCCTTGGTTACCTGTCCTCATCCTTGACTGTCAGCATGGTTGTGTCAGTGCCCTCTTTGCTGTGTATTATTAGCGAGAATATGTCTATGAATTCCCTTTTACAAATCCTTTCCTTTGCAGCTAATTGTATTCTCAAGGCTAGTGATGTCCTGGCTGATAAGATGGGTGCTGGTGGTGCATAACCTGTCTATATGGTATTCCCACTTGTGTTCCCTCCCGGGCCCGTCTCATTCTTTCCTGCGCTACTACCTTCTGTGGGGCCTGGGCTAGCGCTTGAGGTGGGGGGGGGTTGTCCCCTTTCTCGGGGTTGTCTACTAGTGTTGGTTTGACTTGGCCCCATACTGTGCTCGGACCTTGCCCCCTGGGACCCTCTTTCTACCTGCTAAAGCGCTGGACTCTGCCAGTGTTTTTACTGTGGCCATGGCCCCTTGCATCACAGCCATCAGCTTACTCAAATATCCATTTATCATAGATTTCTTTGGGCTGGTGTGTTGCTTTGCGTTGGGGTTTGCTCTTGGCAGTTGTGGGGCGAGCTGTGTCATGATCGGTTAGCTTGCCGTGCTGGGATCGGACACTCCGACCTCTGGGGGAGCTGAGTCTCGCGGGGCCTTCCTTGCTTTCCTCTGCTTGGGTGTGTTGCTTGGATCTGCTGCCTTTTTACCTCTTGAGGGTGGCAGTGGCATACTTGCTCAAGGAGGCCACACCTGAGTCATCTTGAGGCATAGCAGAGTCATCTGCTGTTGTGTTTTGGGTGAGCCACAAAAGTGGCAGCTCCTTGATCTCACAGAGCTCGTATGGCTCAGTTAGCACCCCGTACCTGAGCCAATGCTGTAAATTCCGCCCAGAAAGCTGCATTCACAGCCTCTCTTGTTTCTGCCCCTGGGTCAGGGGTATCTTCCAAGGAGAATAGCGCTGGTGAGCTTTTCTCCTCCACTTCTGCACTGGCTTTGCATGGCAATGGGTAGGGTTCTTTGCTTTGGTGCCCTTGCCTGAAATAAATAATGTAAAAGTAATATATCTTTTGTGTACTTCTGTTTTAGCTCTGCACTACATATGCATTGGTGGTCCCAGGAGCTGTCCCGTTAACCCGCTGCTGTCACAGTGTTCCCACACTGGCCCCTACCCCTGCTTGCCTTCACCTATTCCACCTTCCCATTAATACGTACTTACTCCTTGGACAGCGCTTGCTGCTATCTTGCCTGTAATACCTCTCTCCAGGCTGCCGTCACTCAGCAGAATGTGAGCGTTAGTCTGGAATAAGAAAGCAAACCATAAGGTGGGGCGTGGCCAGGAGCACCAACATGGCGGTCACATAAAGTGGGAGCTCTGTCCCGGCCTAATCAAAATCCTGCAATTCTCTGGGAGTTGGCTGGTTTTGCAGCTCCTTAGGGGTGCTAGATCTCTGCCTTAATTGCTCTGCAGTGTAAAGGGAGAAGCTGAGTACCCCCCGAGTCAAGAGAACACTGGAGTGGAGAAAAAGTGGCGCAGCGCGTGCTGTAAGCCTGGAAATGGAGAGAGCAGACGGGGGAGAGAGGTCTGCTCCGAGTGAACTGCCAACTTCCTGGAGCGGCCCACTGAGACTCACTGTGGCAGAGTCTGGGAGATCCGGAAGGGCGAACCCTGATCGGTGATGGGCCTACAGCTCAGGTGAGGTAGGAGCAGCCGGAGAAAGAGGCCCGCTCTTTGTGAGCCGCCCCCCCTCCCTGTGTGGCCCATTGAGGCCCACCTGTGACTGCGGCTGGGGGATCCAGAGGGGCAGACCTTGTCCCCTGGAGTCCCTGAAGGTGGGGGGCCGAGGTGGTTGCTGCGGAGGGCCTAGACGACGGAGATCGGCTGCGGGCGATCTGTAACACCCGTGCCGTGGCCCAGCAGCAGAGCAACAGATTCTGGGCCCCAGAGAAGAAGGCCTGCACTCCGGGAATGTCTGGCTGCCCTGCATGACCGACGGAGGCTCGCCCATGGCCGCAGTGGCGCCAGGAGGATCTGGTGCGGCGAGCCCAGATTCAAGAGGCCCCCAAGACGAACTACGCCAGAGGCAGAAGCTGTGGAGGGCCCAGATGTGATATTACAGCCTACATTCCGTGATGCAAGAACGGAGCTGCTGACACTGAGCTCTGGCTTAAAAGAGACTGTTCCCGGGGATGAGAGCCTGAATTGGCCGTGTGGAGGACACCCGGCCCATGACGACTCCGTGACCGCCTGGAAGGTGAGAGAGGGCCTTGAAAGTGAGAGAGGACCTGGAAAGAGGGGAACATTTGAGCGAGCCTCCCCTATGAATGGGGAGAGTTGTGCCTGGGGCGAGACCGGTGCTGGAGGTCTGGGATGCGGCTGAGTCCCGAGACACGCAGAGGGATTCTCCTTGGCTCCAGAGGGATCGTGACTCTCGAGGCATATGGTCCTAGAACCTCCTTGATCGCATTAGTGAGGGGTGAACTGGCGGGAGATCAGTTATTCAGTATAAACCATTGGCCCTGGAAGTAGCGACAACTCAAGAGGGTACAGACTTTGGAGTTCCTGCATGAGACTGTCGCAGGCTGTGCAGAGGGTGGGACCAGGGCACCCAGTAATTGCTGAGGCTGGCATATATAGGTGGACGCCCAGATCAACCCAGCCTGACCTGGATTAGTTACTCCTGCAGCCCTAGAAGCCTACGCTGCACCTAACACACAATCCCCCGTGGAGACTCCTGGAGAGAGGAATACAATTTGGGCTGTAGAGAAACACCAAGGGGTCGCGTTCACACTGCAACACTGCAATGCCCTCTCGGACGCCACAATGCGAAGGCAGAATGTAAAACAGGAAGCACACAGCCTAACACAGAGAGCCCTCCCCACTGCTTGCTGAGAAAGAAGGTGGAGAACCTGCGGACACTGAGGCCTCCCTTCATCTGCATCTGGACAAAGTTTTAGCAGCAATAGCTGACACAAAGGCAGCTCTGCAGCAGGACATCGGAGTGGTCTCGGTGGGCTTGGGGCTCTTACAGGCCGAACACCATAAATTATCTGACAGAGTCAAGGAAGTGGAGGGAGCAGTGGCAGAGCTCCAACTGGAACATAAACAAGTTGCTGCGCACATGGAGGAACTCATCACCAGGGTGACAGTGTTGGAGCAGCGGGCCGAGGTTGCTGAAGGGCGTAATCGACATAACAACATCGGAGTCATTGGTATTCCGGAGGGCTCTGAAGGCTCAGATATGCTGACATTTCTGGTGGCTGGCTGAGAACCGAAATGGCCCCTGACTCCCTCTCCAAATTCTTTGCTTTCGGGAGAGCGCACTGAGTCCAGGAGCGGGCCCCTGTGCTGGGAATGCCTCCCCAACCGGTGGTGGCCAGGCTCCTTGACTACCGGGACCGGGATTCGATGCTGCAGCAAGCGAAGACCCACGGCCCCTACGCCCTAGATAATAGCAAAATATTGGTGTTCCCGGACTTCATGGCCAAAATGCAGGCACAGCAAGCAACCTTCATAGAGGCCAAGAGAGCCTCCGAGAGGCCGGTTTTCAGTACTCCTTCGTCTTCCCAGCGAAGCTCAGAATCATCCTAGATGGAGCTACTCACTTCTGCAAATCCCCGGAGGAGGCATGGTCCTGGCTAGAGGCATATGAAAAGAGGGCGCCAATGCCAAACCTCCAAACTGTTCTCCATGGCATGAAACGAGCAGCCAGGAACCGACAGCGTTGAACAAAGAAAACGACGTCACTGCAGAAAACCACATCCTCGCAAATGCAAAAGGACAGGAAAGCAGCTCTGCAGGTAGTAGCACAGATAAATGTCACAGCAAAAATCATACAGACTGGCAGACACATCCTCAGAAATACGAGAGCTAACATCTGACTCTGGTGACACCACACGAAATGAACCTGGCATGCCAAAAGCAACCCAGCGCTCGGCGGATTACATTATATGAAAGCCCAGAAACTTAGTGGATTTTTATAAGTGCCTGAGATCTAGAGAAGTGTACATGGTAACATCCCTGGGAGTGTTCTGGTCAGCCCTCTCACCGTTATCATGAGCCGGGATGGAAACAACATCCCTGACCCACTTTGATTTCCCCCCGCCCCCCTCTTAACAGCTATGACTTCCAAGCGGGCAAACGTAGAAGAGGTCAAACTATTATCCTGGAATATTCGGGGTATGGGCTCCCCAGCTAAACGCTACAATATTTTTAATTTCATATGTCGTCGAGGCAGTCAGATAGTGATGCTACAGGAAACACACCAGACAGTCAAGGAAGCCTTCAGGCTCCACCATAGATGGCGGGGACAATTGTTTGCGACCACATATTCAGCATATGCAAGAGGGAAGCACGCTTGGACGCTGCCACTAGCCACTTGCCTGATTGCCACAGGAGGAGAAGGGGGGACAAGGACCACCAGTCCCAGCCTCCCCTGCGGCCACCCTCACGCCTGATGAGGCACTTTAAAAATCGGCGCGGGCACCCGCAGCGCGGGAAGCCCGCTTGGATGCTGCCACTAGCCACTTGCCTGATTGCCACAGGAGGAGAAGGGGGGACAAGGACCACCAGTCCCAGCCTCCCCTGCGGCCACCTTCACGCCTGACGTCATTCCGCGCCTGACGTCATTCCACGCCCGGAGGCGCTTTAAAGCTTTAAATATCGGCGCGGGCTCCCGCAGCGCGGGACGCGCGTGGGCGTGCCCGGGCCAAGGGCGGGCCCGTCTGCGCCCGTCAGTGGCAGGAAGAGACGGGGCGGGGCCAGGTTTCTTGGCTCCCGGACTCCGGACACAGGACACTTGCTCGCCCATTTTACTGGCCTGCTCCCCCTGTACAAGTAAGCACATTTTCCATGCAATTTAATCAAACTGGTATGGCGGTAAACCTGAAACCATTGGGGGGGAAGGTGGCCACGCCAAAATCTTTGTCTAATTCTACACTCAACTGTTTTTTACTTCGAGCTGCAAAAGTTATTGACAAGGAGATCCAGGTTGCAGAACGGCGGTTATCTGTGGGAGGAGGCCCGGTTGGTCCTGTCATCGACCCACCGGTTATGGTTGACGTTCAGGCCGCCCAAATGAATGACATTGGTCAAAATAAATATGCATCCACGAGATGCTCAGTGGTTTCATCTCCTGCCCAACAGCCCTGCTCAACACCCTCAATTTCACCAGCGCACGACATGTTAGGTAAAAGGAAAAAAAAGGTAAAACATATGGAGCCCATACGGTGTACACGGGCCAGATCTAGGAAAAAGCTTCAGGGCCCAGAAGTCCCTGCAGAACTTCTACAAGGATCACCCACCATGAATGGTTCTAATCTGTCATTACCCTCTCACACCGAGGCAATCTCCCCGCAACTCACTGCGGCGCTAATGTCCGTCCTAGAAGATACAATCACCAAGAATTTCCTACCAATTTTAGGCAGACTTGATAAACTGGAGTCAACTGTGGAACTAATGCATTCTTTGGTTATTGATAACATTAGGGGCTGGGGCAAAAACAAAAGCGCCGGATGGGGATCAGATCATGGGGGGAGCACAAACCAAGTTGAGGGGTCCTCAGCCACATGTAATGAGCAATTAACCTGCCACGTGAGCAATGGTACTTCTAGAAATTCTACTAGTGTAGCAGTACAGAAGCACCAAGGGCCTGCTCGTACCAGACACCAGGACAGAACATGTATGCCCCCTAGCAAAACCAGGCCTAGCCCCCCTCCCGCAACTACTACTGGGAGTAGTGTAGGCATAAACCAACAAACACATTCATCACTGCACTACAAAAACGGATTAGCTAATCGTGATGATAAGGTGACTCTACATCTCCCAGCAGAGTGCTGTCCCTATGTGGCAATTCTCTCCAATGTTCCCACCCTGCAGGAAAATCAAACTGAATCACAGTCCCAGCTGAAGAATAAAGTCTGCCACTGGCTAATACAGAATACAAACTTTTTAAACACAAATTATCACAACATTTTATTTGTGAGGCGAGTCAGTTGGGTTGGCCCGCTATGCAAGTCCCTTCCCGGTGACTGTATTGTTATAAATTGCAGATCTCCAATTCTAGCTAGTCGGCTGCTTGGCTGGGGGCCTTACCCGAAAAACCAGAGTCTGGGCCAAGAGATTGACATTTTGCCACTTGGGTTCTTTTATAGGCATCTCGAATGCAGAGGGAGGAATACCCTGGCCACTAAACCGCCTAGTATGATGCTCCCTATGCACCTGGAGGCTCCCCCCCTGGAAATAAGAAATAGATACCATCTCCTGAGCGATCTAGATTCCCAAGATTGACTACCCATAGCATCTTTATCTATATCAGTCACCCTTGAGGAACCATCTGCCACGCAGTCTGATGACATACCTATGTCCCTCAATGATAGCGATCCTGTTCCAAGCACCCCAGCATTTAAGAATAACCATCACTTTCACCAATTAGAGTCCGAGGGAGTCACTAACAACTCAGGACACACTCAGGAATCCCTACCCGAACTCCAGGACTTGAAAATTCTATCCTGGAATGTAGCAGGCATAAATTCCAAGCTAATTGACCCCGACTGGTGCAAGTTAGTGGATGATTTCCATCTATGCCTACTGCAGGACACCTGGGCAGTAGGACGTGTCCACAGGGTGGGCTATACCTCATATAGTATTGAAGCCAAGCAGTCAACTGTTGGCCGCCCAGCGGGAGGTCTCCTTATCTGGGTTAAAAACACAGCCTGCAAAATTAAGGTCCTACACCTCGGCTCAGAGGAAATTCTTGAGTTGGAATTATCTTTTGGTAATGGGAATGTGCAAGTTAGGTTATTTAATATCTATAACCGTTTTAATAGTCCCCATAGGCTATCTGGGACAATAACAACGCTAACTAATTACCTTGATTCAGCCATGGGGAATTATCGACTCATAATTGCAGGCGATTTCAACACAACTTTTGAACCCGTTGATTATATACAGGACCTTATCTCAGATGGAGATAAATCCAGGGGGATTGCAAAACTATAGATACCACCCATTAAGAAATGTACTAGGGTGGGGCAACAGGTTTTATCATTTACTATTGCATTTGGGGTTAGAGCCTGTAACGGCCGGACAGATTCTGACAGAGAAGCATGCCACACGTTCAAGAGGGGGGCAACCAAGACCAGGATTGATCCTTGTCGATCTTGAACTCTGGTCCAGCGTTAAAGACATGGCTGTATTAACCCGGGAAGATAGTGACCATAATGCTCTGGCTCTCACGCTGTCGGTATAGCTTTATTGTATGGACACCCTTGGTCTGAGAGCGCCCCGGTAATAACTAGCAATAACAACAGAAGAGTCAAATGGCCCATGTTACTAGCTGACCCAACCGCTCTTCCAAAAATATATTCAGAGGTAGAGCAGACCCTTTTAGATCTGAGTAACACTACTATTGGGCTAGACGACATTATGACCACATTTCTGCAATTGACCACAACAATAAGACCATTCTTTTATAAACAATGTAATCGACCAAAGCGGAAAATAGCTCCTTGGTTTAACAAGGCCTGTAAAAAAGCCAAGGATGACCTAATTGTTGCGGTGAAGTCGAAATCTCCCATAGACATAAAAAACAGCAGGAAGTTATACAAACTGGCACAAACTAAGGCAAAAAGGGACTGGGAGTCAGAAAATTGGTGTATGCTCCTAGAAGCTTCGAAGCAAAAGAATAGTCAACTCTTTTGGCATCTCTTGTCAAAAGGGTCACCCAATATGGAAATAGAAACTGACTTTTATATACAGCCCCATGTGTGGGAGGAATACTTTGGGCAGTTATATGTAGGTCAAGGGGTTCTATATGATCCAGGCCCACAAATGAATCTTCCTGATCTAGTAATAACCGAGGAGACCACCATCACATTAGACAAAACCATCCTAGCCATAAAATCTTTACAGAGTGGGAAAGCCCCGGGCCTTGATAAACTCCCAGGAAACATGTACAAGGCTGAACCTACAATATGGGGACCCCTGCTCCAAGTAGTTTTTAACACCATCATGTCCGGTGGTGAAATCCCGGCGACCTGGAGGGGCGCCGAGATTATCCCAATCCACAACAAGCATTGGCATAGCCAATAGGTCTCGCCTTTGGGACCTTATAAGTGTTTAGTTATCCAGCACAATATCCTTGGTGCAACAACATCAACTGTTGCATGGCTAAACACTTATAAGGTCCCAAAGGCGAGACCTATTAGCTATGCCAATGCTTGTTTTATATAGCTCTTCATTGAATTTTTACTTTTATATCACTGCTTATGTCAACGTGGTACAGGTCTTTCTCATTACAATATTTAGTTGTGTGACCTTGTGCACATCCCATTATCAGAACACGCAAGTAAATTACCGTCCTAATAACAGCATAAAACCGAATAAACTCCATCAAACGTGTCCATTCATTGATCTGTTGTCAGTGCGGATCTCGTGCCCACTCTTACAACATATGCACGCGACACCTTCCTCTTCTCCGCGGTGATTGCACGGCCCCTCGTGTTCATGGGTTGCTTTGCTTGTTAAGTTTCCTACAGTGCTCTGTCTTGTCGCATTACACATTATGGTACCTCTTTTCTTAACATATTCACACTGCTTGTGTTTTCTCCTGTTCTTTAACTGGTTGTGTCTCGGCCGTAGAATAACCTGACACCAAGCGTTGCTCCATACTGAAGATTTTTTAAAACATGATGGAAACCAATCAATAAATGTGAGTGAGAGCTTTACTTTTCAAGTCGCTGGTGTCTATTTGCGGGACACCCTTTTGGAACAGGCAATAGTAGAGCGCGCACAGCTGAACTCTGGAAATTTCTCTTGCCCAGCAAATCGCGGCTAGTATTGTGCTTAAATAGAGATTAACAATTCTTGCGCACTGACGGAGCACACTCGCTACGAAAACACGGCCCATTTCCAGAGAAAAACACAGAGTGTGGGAAAGCGTAGTTGTATTTAAAGGTTTTGCACGCCAAAAAGACACAGAAAACACACGGACATTCGACGACTTATAAACTTTAGGCGACAGCATTTGTAGGAGGCGAGTCTTTCCCAACTGCAGGGTTTCAAACAGGTTTGAAAGTTGCGCAGCTATTTTTAGCCCGCGCTCCGGCTCCCCTCACAGTTTGCCCTGTCTACTTTGCTTAGTCTCTGCGCTCGCTGTCAGACATCCTGACTCCACTTAATAAACCAGTGAAAGCAAAACTTTCTTAAAGTAACAGTGCGGCTGGAACATAAATTAGTTCCTTCGGCATCAGGCAGGCACGCACCTCCTTTCATTCCACTTTGCCCTATGCGCTGCGAGCCACAATGAACTAGCTGTGGTCACTAGTTAGGAAGGAATGTTTCCACCGCTCCAAGAGTCGTAAATCTAAAATAGGCTAAAGTATGACTCACGTGAGGGTCGTTAAAATATATCGAGTGCTTTAAGTGGGATAAAAAACAAGCGCGCGCGCCTCGCGCTAAAAGTGGGAGGGTTGAGGGGAGTGCTGCCGAGAGCACACAAAGCGTTTCCCTTGCGGGAGCGAGCCACGGGCACCATGTGTTTGCAAGTTAATTACAAACATATGGTGTTAAGCTCGCTCCCGCAAGGGAATCGCCAAACGTGCACGCGTTGCCATTGAAGGCAATGCAACGCGTGCACGTTTTTGGGACAAAAACCGTAGCGATTGCTACAGGTCTTTTTCCATTGCAGCGCATGCGCGCTGTGTAGGCGAGACCTAAAAAGGGAGACAAAGGGTCCCCTGGAAACTACAGGCCCATCAGCCTTATAGACGTCTCCCAAAAAATCTTGTGTAAAATTATTTTAACCAGAATCCAAAACTGGATTGAGGAAAATAATGTTTTGTCAAACTTACAGGCAGGATTTAGGGCCTCCACAAGTACCACCGACCAAGCTTTAGATTTCTTTTGTTAATTTGGAAGGAGGTGACCATTAGAGGAGGCCACTTGTATGTTGTATTTGTGGACCAAAAAACGGCCTTTGATTCTATAGATCGGACCCAACTCTGGCTAGCCCTGAGCGAACTAGGACTACCACCTTACATACTTAAAATCCTGATTCGGTTACACCATGACACATACGCCAAGGTCAGGTGGAACTCCGATGGTAGCCTCACAAATGACATATTGGTCCGGAAAGGTGTTTGCCAAGGTTGCGTCCTTGCCCCAACATTATTTACCCTTTACATTAATGGCCTAATAAGAGAGTTGTATAATTGTGGTGGTGCCCACCGAAATTGGCAGGCAGTGTAGTGCCCTGTCTGCTTTTTGCAGAGGACACACTACTCATTGCCAGAACACCTGGAGGGATTCAAAACCTCTTGAATAAATTTGATAAAGCCTGCAAAGAGAGGGGTTTAGAAATAAACTGCTCCAAAACCAAATACATGATTTTTAATCCCTATAAATCCCACAAGGGTAAACTCATGCTGGGCTCGCAAACCCTTGAGCAGGTCAAGTCCTTAGATTATCTGGGAGTACGTATCAGCGATAGGCTATTATGGACACCGCAAATAGAAAAGAGCACACTGACCCTCCAACATACTGATTGTGCAATAGTGCGAAGGGCCAGGACTTCTCCCTACCGGCCAATTTCACCTATTTTAGAACTTCACAGGGCAAAAGGTCTAGGAGCGGCCCTATATGGGGCTGAGTTATGGGGGCTGGGAAATCTGTCGGACTTAACCCTTGCCGAAAATAAATTTATTAGAGCCATCCTGAACTTGCCAGTGAATACTCCCCTCTTGCCGCTAAGACTTGATCTTGGCTTAAAACCTATAGACCACTTTGCTATCCTCAGGGCACTTCTGTTCTGGATTAGGGCATGGACTAGTAACACACAGGTCCCGGTGAAGGAGGCCCTGGGCGAGCTGATTGCCCTGCACAAACAAACAGGTCGCATTAAGTGGTTCAACAAGATCAAGGAGTGGTTTTTAAAACTAGGGCTGGGGTATTTCTGGGAGGAGCCAGGGTCCATTACAAAATCAATGGTTCCCCTTTTTAAAAAAAGGTATTGGGAGTTCATGGACTCAGAAAGTTTAGAATGTATTGCACATGGCACTTTAACCGCAAGCTTTTTAAACTTTAAAGGAAGGTTTGGTTTTGAAATGTTTCTAGATGACATCGAACCCCCCCCAGGCAAGAGCACTGTATATTCAATTTAGATACGGAGCTCTCCCTTTAAATACAAGAAGAAGTACCTGGGAAAATGCGTTTGTTACTCCATTGTGCCCTACATGTTACATCTTTACTGAGACCCTTGAGCACTTCCTCTTTTGTTGTCCCTCCTATGTCGACCTTAGGAAAACCTGGATAACTCCAGTTTGCCGCATACTATCTTTTAATCGCCCCTGCAAAGCCATACGTATTTTTAGATCAGACACCACAAGGTGGCTTGTGTTTGCTATCTCGAGATTTCTGCTCTTCGCTTGGTGGAAGAGGTCAAAAATGGTTAAAACTGTTTCTGAAAATTAGACTTGTTAACTTATCATAATTTGGCCTCATGGTATGATCTTGTGTATTTTGTATTTATATTGGAAGAAGTGTAAATCTGTTTTATCATATGCTTTTTTTTTTTTTTTAAAGAAATATTTTATTGCAATTTTAACTGTTTTTTATCCTCATGAATTGTTTTTATGATGTGAATGATCATATTTTTGATGGAATAAAGAAATATATATATATATATATATATGGACCCTTTTGTGGTTTAAGCCAGGCACTCCCTTTTACGCAACACATAAAATCATCAATCCGGATGGGCACTATGTTATAGTGAAAGGTAGACTGAAAGGAAGGGAAGTGACAATGGGGAATATTGACGCCCGAACCAAGATCAGACACACTTCTTGCAACAGCTTTCCAAGCCATTATCAGAAGTGGCAGCAGCTGACTTGATCCTGTGCGGGAATTATAACTGTGTATTAGATACCGACATGGACAGGTCTACCCCCCACTGTGTGGTACAGCAGCAGCGACATTTAGGGGCCTCCGAGACTGGATGACCGGGTGGGAGCTCATAAATGTGCGAGACTACAAAATAGGCAACAGCGGGAATACTCCTTTAACTCCCCACTATATGGTCTGCACACCAGACTAGAAATGTTTCTATTCTCAATGCAACTTTTGTCCGCAATAATGGGGGCGGAATATTTGGGGCATACCATCTCGGACCACAGTCCGTTACTTTTGAGTTTCTCTCCAACGCCTGAGAGAGCTTCAATCCCGGTATGGAGACTAGACTCCAGCCTAATCGAGGATGACTGCTTTAGACAGCAGTTGTCCACCTCCATTTTGACTTATTTTGAATTAAACCAAGACACTGCAAGCACCTCCCTGACAGAGTGGGATGCCTTTAAGGTGGTAGTGAGAGGCCAATGTATGGGACAGACAGTGGTCGCATGTCGGGAGATCAACTGAGAACTCCAGACACTGGAATCTCAAATTCATGCTCTAGACAGAGGGCTTAGAGTGGATGACAAGGCCAAGAGACAATTGTCGGACACCAGGAGTAAATATAATGAAGCCTTGGAATGCTTGAGGCTTCTGGACTTTCGAGCATATCAGGAAAGACAGCTTGTGGAAGGAGGGGAAGGCAGGGAAATTACTAGCATGGCTGATTCGGCCAGAGGGAAGAGGCTCCCCGATCCCAAGTATTCAGACATCTGACGGGCAAACGGTCTCCTTGCCCAAAATCATTAACAATACATTTAAAGAGTACTATGAAACTCTGTATGGGAAGGCTGGGGAGATCTCTGAAGAACTGATGGTGACTTATTTGGAGGGCTTGGGGATGCAAGGAGTAGACCAGGACACAAGGAAGTGTTTGGAGGCCGCGATCTCTACACAGGAAATAAGCCTGGCAATCAAAGGGATGGCCAGAGGGAAGACCCTGGCCCAGATGGACTCCTGGCGGAGTTTTATTCCACCTACGCAACAATAATGATCCCCTTTTAGACTTGGCAACTTTTGGCGTGTTTCCCCTGAGTTTTTGCTTTCTGACCTCCCGGTTTTGACTCTGTTTTTGCTGGCTTAGTGTCTCTGCGCACCTTTCTCGCTGCTGATCAGTGGTAAAGTGCAAGTGCTCCTGTTGCAAATTGTGTTATGGATTGGTGTTTCCATGATTGGCATATTTGATTTACTTGTCAATCCCTAGTAAAGTGCACTGAGTGTACCAGGGCCTGTGAATCAAATGCTGCTAGTGGGCTCCAGCACTGGATTGTGCCACCCACATAAGCAGCGTGTAAACGTAACTCTGGCCTGCCATTGCAGAGCCTGTGTGCAGTCTGGGACTGCCATGTCGACTTGGCAAGTGTACCCACTTGCCAGGCCCTAACCTTCCCTTTTCTTACATGTCAGTCACCCCTAAGGTAGGCCCGATTTACCCCTGTGGGCAAGGTGCAGTGTATGTAAAAGGTAGGACATTCCCTGGTGTGTGTGGCATGTCCTGATAGTGAATTACTTCCAATTTCGTTTTTCACTATTGCAAGGCTACCTGTTCCCTTAGCACAGAATGGGGAGTTTGTTTATAACATCTTATAAACATAACTGGCCCTGGGAACAAGGTAGAGAAATAAAGTTTAGTATGACTGAACTCAGAATTTAAAGATGCATCTTTTAGTGAAGGTGATTTTTACATTCTGTGTTTGAAAATATCACTTTTAGAAAGTAGGTATTTTCTTGCTCAGCCATCCAGTAGGCCTCTTCTGGGTTTGTGGATTGACTGTCTGGGTTTTGGATGACAGGGGCTGGGGAGGAGCAGTGGCTCCAGATAGTCTAGGTGGGTCAGGAAAGGGCTGAATAGACCTGGGCTGCATTTACAGTAGGGGGAGGAGATTTCCTTTCACCTGAATGGGCCTGATCTGCCTCTGATAATGCCGTCTCCACCTCCTGCCAGGAAGCTACACCAGAGAGGACAGAACTGGTTCTGGCTGGGCACAGACACTCTCTGCCTGAGAGGACAAAGGATTTTAGGCTATAAAAAGTGGGGCACAAACCCCTAAATTTTAGAACTCTTTTGGACCAAGAAGACTGCCAAGAAGAAGAGCTGGAGAAGCTGTGAGGAGGAACTACCACTTTGCTGAGTGCTTTGCTGTGTTGGCCTCCAGTGGCTGCTTCTGTCTTGGGCAGTGAAAAGACTGGACTGGACTTTCTGCAATCTATTCTTGTGAGTTTCTCCAAGGGCTTGTAATAGAGCTTTCCCCCTGTTCAAGAAGTCTCAGGAACAGCAAAGACTTCAAGTTCTTCTGCCCTCAGCACTGGGAACTGTGTGTTTTGTGCTGCAACAGAAGAAAAAGCAACCCGACACGTTAACAACGCCGCTGCCAACTCCGTGTCCTGAAGGCACCGCAGAGGGCGTCGCCGCAATGCTGCACCGTGACCCTGGTTTCACCGACGACGCCATCTGACGCTGCCACCGAGCCGCTGCTCACACTGCGACCTGTGGGCACAGCACTCCCCACCACCTCACTTCATGATGCCGCCTTGGTATCCCAGATGACGCCAGTTCACGCCGACATCGATGCCGCTGCTTGCACCGTGGTTCGAGGGTACCGCTCGTAAAGTTACACGACGCACCGCCCTCATCCCACACCGCACCCTTGGCCTACCGATGCCGGCGCCATCGACTCCAGTTTGTCAGCCGACGACAGTGCTTCAGCACCGACGACGCCGCTGCTTGCACCGTGACCTGCCAGCACCGAGACGAGCACCGCATCACTTCGCACCGTGACCCTGGTCTCACCGACGATGCCATCTGACGCCGCCATCGAGCCGCTGCTCACACCGTGACCTGAGGGCATTGCACGCCGCACCGCTGCACTTTGCACCGCAGCGCCCGCCGACGCCCGCGCTCCTGACTTCAACCGTGAGGATTTCGATCTGCAAAGCGTGTGACTTCAAGGGCCCGATGACTCCTGCACCGAACTCCTGAACCGACGCCTGCGGACGCCGTGCTTTCAGAAACTCAACGAGAGGTCCCCGATGCCCTGCATTTCTAAAGGTACTGTTTTGCGGGTCTCCCCGACACCGTAGCTGGCCCACGACACCGCGGTCAGCCAGAACTGTTGGGATTTGTTTGTTCACGACGCCGTGATAACCCCGGACGGAGCTATCAACTTCAAGGAACTGTATTTCAAGGTTATTTTGATAACTGAAGATTTCTAAGTACTTTATTGTGGATTTTTTATCGTTTTTAGGTCTCGCCTACGCAGCGCGCATGCGCTACATAGGAAAAAGACCTTTAGCAATCGATTCCGTTTTTCAGGCAAAAACGTGCACGCATTGCATTGCTTTGAATGCAACGCGTGCACGTTTGGCGATTCCCTTGCGGGAGCGAGCTTTGAAACCATGTGTTTGTAATTAACATATGGTTCCTGCTCGCTCCCGCAAGGGAAACAGGCGCAGGCCCCCTCCTCTCTCCCCTCCCCCTGCTGCCGTTGAACCAAGTTCGCGCTACATAAAACAAAAATCCCGTTTTTGTGACTTCCATAGGATTTAATTCTCTTTTGTGGTACATTATATGTTTTTTGGCAACTTGGTATAGCTCTGGGATGACGAGGACATGATATGCGCTGTATAAATACTTAAATAAAAACAGAAAGATGAGGGCTCAAGATCATACCCCTCAAAACCTAATATTTTACCCTTTAGAATGTTCTCCTCTTTCCCCTAAATATGTAACTAGTTTTGAACCTATCTTTGGGCAGCTACACATTGCCGTTGTTGGTCTGCATTTCACAGTATCTTGTAACTGTTTGTCTCTGACTCCTGCTGGGCTGAGAAGTATCCGTTTCCCCGAACCCCCGCCTCCCCCAGCCTCTCACAGTTTCTAATACTTCTGCTGCAGTTTGACCTCCGTACAGATGTGGGACTTGACATAAATTATACATAAATCTGCAGAAGATTGTGCTGCACTGTACGAGGCTGTACCAGACCCCACCCCTGCTCCCCGCAGCGCAGTGTTTACAGAGCCCAGCCCTGCTCGTGAAGTTTTCGAACACCCCTGAGCAGGAAACACCGCCCCCTGCCGGCCCGGGTGCCCCGGTGTCCACCCTGCTGGGAGACGGGAGTCCACTCTTCACAACAGCACGGCGGATGCTGCGTCCCTCCAGCAGAAAGCAGTCGATATAGGTAAGTACCAATGAGCCATAAAAAACAAATGGATGTCTGCGCCCATGAAAGCGCGCCCCGAAAGCTGCTTCTAGGCGCTGCGAACTGGGGAGCTACAGAAAAGTTCTGCGCGCGCCAGCTGCCTGTGACTGCCGCATTAAGAGAGGGCGCGATCCATTGTTTCAGTCAAGGCACCGGTTCCAATTTCAGGTGGGTAACTGGTCCTTGGTTACTGGAGCGTTCAGTGTTGTTCCACTCTTGTCTGCGTTTTTCGGTACCTATGACATGGAGCGAGCAGATTTGTTAGTGCAGCTTGGCAGTAGGTGACACGATTGTAGTTTGAGTGGGCACATGTTCCAGTCATGAAAATTTATTTAAATGCCTATTAAATTGTGGGTGTTGTAGTCTTCTCACTGATTCAGTCTCACAAAATGTCTACATTACAGTGGTTCGGGAAAATAAAAAACCTGGTCTGGAGTTTGCTATTCCTGATGACACCGAGTCACCAAGTAACCTTCGCAACGGGGATATTTCAACCGGTGTGCGATTGTAACTAAACACCTTACAAAAGCCGTATTTTATGCACTGTAACTCCAGGGAATAGGGACACTCCGCATGACCTTTCACAGCATTGACAATAAGGTCACACATAGGTCACATCTATTTCCCTGCATCCTCTGATAGGAGGTTAAACAAGTAACACGGCCACCGTCTCACAGCCCCTCTCCTTTCAGACCTCCAGTGGCAGTGCCAGAGTGATAACACACAGCTGCCAGGTTACCCAGTCCATGCATGATGAGCTGCTCCTGACCATTTTTTTCGTTTTAATTCGAGGCTTATAGTCCGGGCACAAGTCCTAAACAAGCATTGGCATAGCCAATAGGTCTCGCTTTTTTGACCTTATAAGTATTTAGTTATGCAGCACAATATCCTTGGTGCACCAACATTAACTGTTGCATGGTTAAACACTTATAAGGTCCCAAAGGCGAGACCTATTGGCTATGCCAATGCTTGTTGGTCTTGTCTTGAGTATATAAAAATATTGGACATTTTTCTAAAATGGTGTGGTGTCCTTTTGTAGTACTTACACTGTATTACTGTTGGTTATGTGCAAATGCTTTACACACTGCCTCTAAGATAAGCCTGACTGCTTGTGCCAAGCTACCAAGGGGGTGAGCAGGGGTTATTTTAGGAGTGTAACTCCCTTATCCTGACTAGAACGAAGGGTCCCTACTTGAACAAAGATGCAAACCCTTGCCAACTAGAGACCCCCATTTCTAACATTGGTTGTCAGCGGTGATGATAGGACTCGTGTTTGCACTTGACTTACAGTGATTTGTGTGCACTACTACCATATCGCAGACCATAACGTGCCACATACTGGTTTTTCTGGTCTATTTTTGTGATCCTATCTTTTTGGTACTTTAACTTCCTACTGCATCATGCCTGACACAGCAGCATCATCACTTGCATCCATGGAGGTGGCTTTTGAGGAGGATAGGTTGGAAGCCTACAACGTCAAGGAGTTGAAAGCTATTTGTAAAAACCTAAAAGTCCAAGTCATAGTCCTCACCAGGAAGGAGGAGCTACAAAAGGCGCTGAGGGACTGGGTAGCAGCCAGACATGCCAGCGAGCAGTCTGGAGATCTTAGTGGGGGGGGGGGGCGGAGGAGCCCACTCCTAGGGAAGATGTGTTGTTGGGAGGGGGGTCCCTTCAGGCCAGGTAGCAGTGGTTTGTCCCCAGAGGAGCTGGAGGACAGAAGGGAAGTTAGGAGGCACGAGATAGAGCTTGGGAGGCTCAAGATGGAGGCACAAAGGATGGTATTAGACCATGAGCGTGGGCTCAAGGAGCTGGAATTGAGGAGCAAATCCAGCACAGACGGTGGCAGCAACTCTTCAGTGCAGTCAGATAGAATTGTGCACATCCCCAAGAATGTAGGCAAAGAGTACAAGAAGGGTGATGACATACAGAGGTGGTTTCAAGGGTACGAGTCATCCATTCACATGAATGGGGTCCCTGAAAGGAATTGGGGGGCAGGGCTATGGCCTCTTTTTCCAGAGGAAGCAAGGGATACCCTGATAGCTTTGGGTAAGGGGCAGAACCTCACCTACACTGACATGAAGGACACTCTCCTCACTAGGTATGGACTCACTCCTGAAAAGTACAGGGATCAGTTTAGGTCCAGTAAAAAGTCTGATGCCAACACTTGGTTGGAATGTGTAGATTCGTTCTGCAGGTCACTGGATGGCTGGGTGAAGGGCAGTAATGTAACAGATTTTCAGGGGCTCTACAATTTGATTGCATGGGAGCACTTGTTTAGTCTATGTTTTGCAGATCTGCGCCAGCACTTGGTTGATAGTAAGCTAACTGACCCCAGGAAGCTTGCTATGGAGGCAGACCGCTGGGTGAGTACCCAGGTCCACAAGAAAGCATTTGGGGGAGACTCAGCCAAAGGTGGGCAGGGTCCGCAGCAGAAAAGTGGGGGGGACAAGGGTAAAGCACAGGAGTTCTCTAAAGGGCCCCAAACTAACACCAGGGTAAAGGTTCCCATCCCCCAGGAGATAAGAAAGCAGTGGTCTCTTCAGGAAAGCCTGCTGAGACCGGCCCCCGCAAGTGTTTTGCATGTGATCAGGTGGGTCACTTGAAGGGAGACACCAAGTCACAGCCACCCACTGGTGGGCAGTCCAAGGTATTGGCTAGTGTAGCGCTTGGGGAGTAGGGGTGCCCACAGGAGGGTGGGGATCCCGCAGAAATGGCCCTCGTCTCACTAGGGGACAGTGAGATGGTCCCAGGAAACCAGGTGCCCCCTAACACAAAGAAATACAGCACCTGGGTGACCATCAATGGGAAAAGGGTAGAGACTCTCAGAGATACTTGAGCCAGTGTGACCTCAGTCCGGTGTCACCTGGTCTCTGAAGAGCAGGTAGTCCCAGGAGCATTCCACCAAGTAGTTGTTGTGGACAACTCAGAGCGCCAGTGTATGGTGGCGCAGCTTCCCTTTGAATGGGGGGGTCTCAGGTCCCTTGAGGGTGGTTGTGAGCCCTACCATGCCTGTAGATTGTCTGCTAGGTAACGACCTGGAGCAGTCCTTGTGGAAGGATGTTGAGCTCATGTCTCACTTGGAGATGCTTGGGTTGCCAGAGTGGGCAAGCGTGTCCACTCAGTCAATGGCGGCCAGAAAGGGTGATCAGAAGGACCTGGAGCCTGAAACAGTGGCCCAGGTCCCTGCCAAGAGAAAGGAAAGGGGGTGTGGGAAACTGGCCCCTGAAGTTCCCACGGACTGGGAGGAGGCAGACCTTGAGGGGGACACCCCGGTGCCTACAGGGGAGCAGGTAGCTAAACTGGGGGACATCTCTGAGCTGACCCATTGGCAGCAAGAAGGGGGTCCCACCAGGGAAGAATTCTGCAGGGAGCAGAAAGAGTGCCCTTCTCTAGAGGGTCTGCAGCGGCAGGCTGCAGACCAGGCAGCTGGTGATCAGTCTGGATCACATTGGATCTACTGGGAGAATGGTCTCCTGTATAGTGAGCCTAAGGTCGCTGAGCCTGGGTCAGCCCGTGTACTGGAGGTACCCCAGCGCTTCAGGACCTTCCGACTGGGTCTGGCTCATGACGTGCCTTTGGCAGGACATTTGGGGTGGGACAAGACCTTTGACAGGCTTGTCACCCACTTCTTCTGGCCCCAAATGCGAAGGCAGTCGGATAGACATTGTAGGTCTTGCCAAACTTGCCAGGCAAGTGGTAAGAGTGGGAGGAAGGTCAAAGCTCCTCTCCAACCTATTCCAGTTGTTGGAACTCCCTTTGAAAGGGTAGGGATGGACATTGTGGGGCCACTGGATCCCAAGACAGCCATGGTCAACAGGTACATCCTGGTCTTGGTGGACCATGCCACCCGGTACCCGGAGGCAATCCCTCTCAGGACAACGACAGCGCCAGTGGTGGGCCGGGCGTTAATGGGGATCTTTTCCCACATGGGGTTCCCCAGAGATGTGGTTTCTGACAGGGGGACCAATTTCATATCCAAGTATATGACATCCCTGTGGAAGGAGTGTGGTGTAACCTACAAGTTCACCACTCCTTACCACTCACAAGGTAACGGTCTGGTGGAGAGATTCAACCAGACCTTGAAGGTCATGCTTAAGGGTCTAACAGAACCCATGAGGTTTAAGTGGGACGTCCTCCTGCCATGCCTTCTCTTTGCGTACAGGGAGGTGCCACAGAAGTCTTTTGGGTTCAGTCCCTTTGAGCTTTTGTATGGTCACCCTGTGAGAGGACCTCTGAGTTTGGTGAAGGAAAGCTGGGAGGCAGCTCCCAGGAAAACTCCCCAGGATGTGTTTAGTTACATGCTGGCCTTCAGAAACCAAACTGCCCGCTTCAGGAAACTCGCTCAGGCGAACCTAGAAGCAAGCCAGGAAGAAATGAAGAAGTGGTATGACCAGAATGCCACTCTGTTCGAATTTCAACCTGGGCAAAAAGTGTGGGTCATGGCCCCAGTGGAACCTTGTGCTTTGCAGAACAAGTGGACTGGGCCGTTTGAGGTGGTGGAGCGCAAAAGTGATGTCACCTACCTGGTGGATTTGCGGACTCCAAGGAACCCTTTGAGGGTCCTGCAAGTGAACCACCTCAGCCCCACTTCGAGAGGTCCGAAGTGAGCCTGCTCTTGACAACAGATGATGGGGTGGAAGAGGAAAGTGAACCTCTCCCTGACCTCCTGTCCACCAAGGAGCACGATGGGTCAGTGGAAGGTGTGATCCTCTCCCCCACACTGACCCCAGAGCAGCAGGGCGACTGTCACCAGTTATTGGGACAGTTTGCCCCACTGTTCTCTCTGACCTCAGGTGTTACTCACTGGTGTACCCATGACGTGGACACTGGTGACAGCCCTCCTGTAAAGCACAAGATTTACAGGTTGACTGACCGGGTCAGGACCAGCATCAAAGAGGAGGTCTCTACGATGTTGGCGTTAGGGGTGATCAAGCCCTCCAACAGTCCTTGGGCCAGCCCAGTGGTCTTGGTCCCAAAGGCTGCTGCACCCGGTGCCACTCCGGAACTGCGGTTTTGTGTGGACTACCGTGGGCTCAATGCCATCACCAGGACTGACGCGCACCCCATCCCCAGAGCTGATGAGCTCATTGATCGGTTGGGAGCTGCCAGGTTCCTCAGCACGTTTGATTTAACGTCTGGGTACTGGCAGATTGCCTTGACCGATGGGGCCAAGGAGAGGTCAGCATTCTCAACCCCAGAAGGACATTACCAGTTCCGGGTGATGCCCTTTGGGTTGAAGAATGCCCCTGCCACCTTTCAGAGGTTGGTCAACCAGGTGTTGGCTGGACTGGAGGATTTCAGTGCTGCATACCTGGATGACATTGCAGTGTTCAGTTCCAGCTGGGAAGAACACTTGCAGCACCTCAATGGAGTGTTGAGGGCTCTGCAGAGGGCAGGCCTCACAATCAAGGCCAGGAAGTGCTAGATCGGGCAGGGTTCTGTGGTGTACTTGGGACACCAGGTAGGAAGCGGCCAGGTGGCGCCCCTACATCCCAAGATTGACACCATTCTGGCTTGGGAGCCCCCCAAGACCCAGACAGAGATGAGAGCCTTTTTAGGTCTCACCGGTTACTACAGGAGGTTTGTTGAGAGCTATGGCACCATTGTTGCCCCCTTAACAGAGCTGACTTCCAGGAAGCAGCCCAAGAAGGTGATCTGGACTGAGTCCTGCCAGAAGGCGTTTGATGCCCTGAAGGCCGCCATGTGCATGGCGCCCGTGCTCAAGGCACCCGACTTCTCCAAGGAATTCGTCGTGCAGACCGACGCTTCAGAGCATGGTGTGGGAGCAGTGCTCTCACAACTGAACGAAGAGGGCCTAGACCAGCCTGTAGTCTTCCTTAGCAGGAGACTACTCCCCAGGGAACAGAGGTGAAGTGCCATAGAAAGGGAAGCTTTCGCTGTGGTCTGGGCACTGAAGAAGCTGAGGCCCTACCTGTGTCGTGTAGTTCCTATAAGACCCATATAGGATCTGCGCGTTTAGACAACATACACTGCGGGACTGGTGTCCAGACTGATTCCAGACACCCCCACCGGGTATGTTGGCCTGTGTACCAGCTAGCTCGCAATGCCACTATAACCTCCTCTTACCAAGGAGAGAATTGTTCTTGGCAACTATCGAACATGACAACCCTGATCCCTCAGGACCGTGGAAACAGTAGCTTACTTTTCGCTCAGTCACTCATGCTCACTTGTTCTCAGAGAGATACACAGAATAAATGGTTGGGACGTTTTCAATAAGTATTTATTGAACAGTCGTTATTCTAGCGTAAAATAAGTGCACTGAAATCACCAGTAGACAGTAGCATATATAAATGAGTAGCAGCACTAAGAAAGTAAACAGAGGGTAGGTTTCTACCATTTTGCTAAATTCATAACTACAGGCAAATATATTAAATACATGGCAATAAAATGCGTACTCCTACGATGCACCCTAACTAGATGTACCTAAATGTACCTAGCATGTGAGTAGGTGTAAAGCCAAGAATCCCTCTAGGATAAAGCTAACCACATTACCTGATGTGAGGCTGCGGGACCCCGTTCTGGTCTCGAGCTGAACACCCCGCAAGGGATGTCAGACCACTGCGAGCTGGAGTATCTGCATGCAGGGACCTCAGCATCTTGCGTCAGTGTGTCAGCTAAGAAGTCTTGATCTCCCCTCCCTATCTCAGCAAGATGTGGTGTTTATATACCCTAAGGTATCCCCAAGGGTTCTACCTTGCTGTGCCAGTGTCGGACTTAGGATGACGTTGGGAATGAACTTTATACACAGTTATTATGCAGGAGATGATGGTCCTGCTGTGATTCCAAGAAACTAAGAATCCTCATGCATAATTTATGAGGCCAGTGTCCAGGGAAAACCCTACGTACTTGTGTGTAGTATTGTAACTGGGTAAAAGGTCAGTCCTTCAAATCCGTTATGTATGTAGTATAGGAGCGAATGTAGGTGAAGGGTTATGATGTTACCTAGACCTATATCGGGGTACCTATATGAAATATAACACCGGTTTGGGACTCACTTTCGAGTTCAGACAAACCATAGGCCCCTCAGATGGTTGATGCAAATGAGGGGTGAGAATCCAAAACTGTTGAGGTTGTCCATCTCCCTACAGGGAATGGACTTCACGGTGGAACACCGCCCTGGCACAGAACACGCCAACGCAGATGGTCTGTCCAGGTTCTTCCGCCTTAGTGAAGAGAACTCCCAGAAGGTTGAGTAATTCTCCCTACTTTCAGCTGGAGGGCACATGTGTTAGACTTGGCATCTTTTGGTGTGTTTCCCCTGAGTTTTTGCTTTCTGACCTCCCGGTTTTGACTCTGTTTTTGCTGGCTTAGTGTCTCTGCGCACTTTTCTAACTGCTGATCAGTGGTAAAGTGCAAGTGCTCCTGCTGTAAATTGTGTTATGGATTGGTGTTTCCATGATTGGCATATTTGATTTACTTGTCAATCCCTAGTAAAGTGCACTGAGTGTGCCAGGGCCTGAGAATCAAATGCTGCTAGTGGGCTCCAGCACTGGATTGTGCCACCCACATAAGCAGCATGTAAACATAACTCTGGCCTGCCATTGCAGAGCCTGTGTGCAGTCTGGGACTGCCATGTCAACTTGGCAAGTGTACCCACTTGCCAGGCCCTAACCTTCCCTTTTCTTACACGTCAGTCACCCCTAAGGTAGGCCCAAGGTACCCCTGTGGGCAGGGTGCAGTGTATGTAAAAGGTAGGACATGCCCTGGTGTGTGTGTGGCATGTCCTGATAGTGAATTACTGCCAATTTCACTTTTCACTATTGCAAGGCTACCTGTTCCCATAGCACAGAATGGGGAGTTTGTTTATAACATCTTATAAACATAACTGGCCCTGGGAACAAGGTAGAGAAATAAAGTTTAGTATGACTGAACTCAGAATCTAAAGATGCATCTTTTAGTGAAGGTGATTTTTACATTCTGTGTTTGAAAATACCACTTTTAGAAAGTACGTATTTTCTTGCTCAGCCATCTAGTAGGCCTCTGCTGGGTTTGTGGATTGACTGTATGGGTTTTGGATGACAGGGGCTGGGGAGGAGCAGTGGCTCCAGATAGTCTATGTGGGTCAGGAAAGGGCTGAATAGACCTGGGCTGCATTTAGAGTAGGGGAGGAGATTTCCTTTCACCTGAATGGGCCTGGTCTGCCTCTGACAATGCCGTCTCCACCTCCTGCCAGGAAGCTACACCAGAGAGGACAGAACTGGTTCTGGCTGGGCACAGACACTCTCTGCCTGAGAGGACAAAGGATTTTGGGCTATAAAAAGTGGGGCCCAAACCCCTGAATTTTAGAACTCTTTTGGACCAAGAAGACTGCCAAGAAGAAGAGCTGGAGAAGCTGTGAGGAGGAACTACCACTTTGCTGAGTGCTTTGCTGTGTTGGCCTGGAGTGGCTGCTTCTGTCTTGGGCAGAGAAAGGACTGGACTGGACTTCTGCAATCTATTCTTGTGAGTTTCTCCAAGGGCTTAAGGTAGAGCTTGCCCCCTGTTCAAAAAGTCTCAGGAACAGCAAAGACTTCAAGTTCTTCTGCCCTCAGCACTGGGAACTGTGTGTTTTGTGCTGCAACAGAAGAAAAAGCAACCCGATGCCGTCTACGATGCCGCTGCTGACTCCGTGTCATGAAAGCACCGCAGAGGGCACCGCCGCAACGCCGCACCACGACCCTGGTCTCACCGACGCTGCCATCTGACGCCGCCACCAAGCCGCTGCTCGCACCGCGACCTGTGGGCACCACAGTCCGCACCGCCTCGCTTCACGATACCGCCTTGGTATCCTAGATGATGCCGCTTCATGCTGACATCGACGCCGCTGCTTGCACCGTGGTTCGAGGGTACCGCTCGTAAAGTTACACGATGCACCGCCCTCATCCCGCACCGCAGCCTTGGCCTACCGACGCCGGCGACTCCAGTTCACCAGCCGACGACAGCGCTTCAGCAACGACAACGCCGCTGCTTGCACTGTGACCTGCCAGCACCACGACGAGCACCGCATCACTTCACACCGCGACCCTGGTCTCACCGACGACACCATCTGACGCCGCCATCGAGCTGCTGCTCGCACCGCGACCTGAGGGCATCGCACGCCGCACTGCTGCACTTCGCACCGCAGCACCCGACGCCCGCCGACGCCAGCGCTCCTGACTTCAACCGTGTGTGACTTCGAGGGCCCGACGACTCCTGCACCGACCTCCGAAACCAACGCCTGCGGATGCCGTGCTTTCAGAAACTCAACGAGAGGTCGCCAACGCCCTGCTTTTCTAAAGATACTGTTTTGTGGGTCTCCCCGACACCGTAGTTGGCCCGCGACACGGCGTTTAGCCAGAACTGTTTGGATTTGTTTGTTCAAGACGCCGTGATAGCCCCGGACGGAGCTATTGAGTTCAAGGAACTGTATTTCAAGGTTATTTTGATAACTGAAGATTTCTAAGTACTATATTGTGGATTTTTATCGTTTTTGGTCTTGTCATGAGTATATAAAAATATTGGATATTTTTCTAAACTGGTGTGGTGTCCTTTTGTAGTGCTTACACTGTATTACTGTTGGTTATGTGCAAATACTTTACACACTGCCTCTAAGATAAGCCTGACTGCTCGTGCCAAGCTACCAAGGGGGTGAGTAGGGGTTATTTTAGGAGTGTAACTCCCTTATCCTGACTAGAAGGAAGGGTCTCTACATGGACAAAGTGCAAACCCTTGCCAACTAGAGACCCCCATTTCTAACAGCCCCCATCTTGGAAAAATGTATGCTGCCTCGCTACAGGTGGGCCATCTGCCGACTTCCACGCGAGAAGCATTAGTGGTCCCACTACCTAAAACTAAGTTGGACCTAGCGGGCACGGCATATTATCGCCCACTAGCCATGTTAAATTTATACTTAAAACTGCTAAGCAAGGTCTTAGCCATGAGGCTACCAGCGCATAAGCCACACTTGCTCCACATGGATCAGAATGGGTTAATCCCGACTAGGTCGACCTCTGGGAACCTGAGAAGGCTAAATCATGTTCTATTCCATCAGGGTCTTTCGGCATATCCAGTACAGTGGTGATGGCGGTCAACCTAGAAAAAGCATTTGATTCCTTACGTTGAGAATTCCTGCTGCAAGTTATGAAGAGCATGGGATTAGGGGACGGATGGCTGGGATGGATCCGCCTACTTTATATGGACCCCTCGGCTAGGGTTCGTGCGGGCAGAGCAGTTTCCAATCCATATAGCATACACAGAGTGACTAGGCTGAGCTGCCCACTATCGCCCCTGCTTTTCACTCTGGTGATTGAACCACTCACAGAATGCTTCTGGCAAGAATGGATGAGGCACAGGCTACTACTAGATGGGAAGATGCATATAATCTCATTTTATGCGGATTACATATTATTATATATCAGGGATGGTGCCTGGGGCATATCTCAAGCCATTAGCATTTTGGAGGACTTGCAGGTCTGTCTGGGCTATGGGTCAATTCTCAAAAGACCCAGATATTCCCGCTGTGGCCCTCTCTGGCCAGGCCTAGGGACCTTCCGTTGGGACCTACTTGGACCCCGAGCTCCTTTAGAAGCCTAGGTATACAGATGCTCCATAAGCAGGCAGATCTTCTGGAGGGGAACCTTGGTCGAGCACTCCACACACTAAAGACTAATGTGTCATTCTGGCGCTCTCTCAAACTTTCAGTTATGGCCAGGATAGAGCTTTTCAAAATGGTTATCCTTCCGAGGTTGTTATACTACTTTGTTAATCTCCCGGTGGTGATCCCTCAGGGATGGTTTAGGGACATGGACACATTGCTCAGGGATCTGATCTGGGATGGAGGGCGAAATAGGGTGTCTCTGACAGTTTTACGATGACCTATGAGAGCAGGTGGCCTGGAAGTACCAGATTTTGAAGCATACTACCTACCGGCACAACTTCAGTAGCTGGCTCAAATGTTGGATAGGAGAGGATTAGAAACACTGGGATTACAGGGACAGCTTCCTCATGGGAATCTCCTTACCAGGATCTTAAACCCAAAGCAACAAGTAAAAAACACAGGGGTTTTGCTACAAGTGTCCTTCAAATGTTGGGACTGATGTATTAGACATGCAGTGGGGACCCCCCTATATGCACCAGACTTACCACTGATACGGTTACCATAGATAGGAGACAGCTCCCCCTTTACACAGGGCCAACTGAGGGAGTGGACAGTGGCGGGAGTGACTACAGTTCGGGATTGCTTCCAAGATGGGGAATTGTTCCCCCGACGGACTTCCTGGAGTACCATGACTTATCACCTGGGCAGTTCTTAAATTACTACATCATGTGGGGAACTTTTGCCACATTATAGGGAGGGGACTCTCAAGGAACCTAACACAAACACAGCCCTGCAAGCAATGGTGACGCTTGGGTCAGCGAGGCATCTGGTAAAATGGTTGTATATCACAATAACGGCATTGACAGAACAGCCCTTGGCCCACTTACAGGAGAAATGGGAAGCCCTGGTGGGTAGGAGTCTGACTGAGGTGGAATGGAAAAAGGCTCTGGAGAGCCCGAAGAAAAACTTCAAATTTACACAATTTAACATTCCACATATGACCTATCTCACACCACATAAGCTCAATATCATGTACGGGGTGGATGATCAGCAATGCCCGAGGTACAAAGCGATAGATGCCAGCTTTGCACAATTGATTTGGGAATGCCCGGTTGCGCAGGCCTACTGACTGAAAATTATAGCGATCTTAAACGAGGTTTTGGCACGATCCTTGCCGTGCAGAGCAGAAGTTTGTCTCTTGGCCTGTACTCGAGGCCCAAAGCTAAAAAAGTGGGTCATAGGTTTGTCGACCTTGCTCTAATCTTGGCCAAGAGGCGCATTGCCCTCCATTGGCAAGTGGCAGTGGGCCCCAGGGTGCCCGATTGGGAGGGAGACGTGTCATCTTGGGCCAGGGCTGAGGTAAGGGCTTTGACACGAGAAGGTAAAACAAGTAAAAGGCGCAGGCCATTGGCGGAACCGTAGACAGAGGTGGTGCGAGTGTGGGAGGCCCGAGGGTCGGGAGAAAGTGAGAACCCTATTGGAGGCCCCCAGAAAACGAGGAAGGGGGAGCTCACTCCCCCCGATACCTCCCCGTTAGGTGGTAAATTTGAGATCTAAAATTAATACTAACATGAAGAGAAAAATAGTCACAAGCCTCACGTAGTAGGATTAGATGCCCAAAAACGCCCTTGCCCCCTAGTCCCCTCGACGCTATGTAGAACCCTAACCGATGGATATTATAGACAAAAGATGATTCATGCAGAATTTGATCCTAGGAGGTGTCAGGTTCCACCTTCCAGAATCCTCGGGATTGTGCTGATGCTCAACGGGGTCCACCTCTCGACTGCCCCAAGTCCGGAATATAAATACACACGGACTAGTGAGATAGACAAGTGAGGGAAGGAAAGGGTAGGAACAGCATGGAGGGAGATCTGAGGATGACACAGTAAAGACACCGTAAATACCCAGTCCACTCTCCAGATAACACAGACAGGTGAAACACGACTACATAAAACAGCTGTAACGTTTGTAACACACTACCTGTAAATAAAAGAAAGAGGGAGCGATACCAGAAGAGAGAAGAGGGTGGTTGCAGACTTCCAACACGAAACTAATAGGAAGAGAGAATAAACAGTGAGATTTGTACATGTACCACAATAGAACTTGCCATTGGGGTAACGAGGTATGAGACTATACACCACTTACCCAGGTTAAATGTGGAATCGCTTGGTATGCAAGGCAGTATCTTCCTGAGCACCCTCTAATACTCTCTCCTATGAAATGAAAATAAATAACAGACCATGCATGAAGAAAAGGCCATAGTACAATTACTTTCCTGTACTATACCTAAAGGAAGAGGCTTTGGAATGTTCAGGTTCCACAATACAAAAGCAAAGCACTTTTTGTATCCATATGCATACATGAACAGTAGCAAAGTCCAGAAACCCTCAGTTAGAGCTAAGCATCCTGCTCTGCTATTCAAATCACTGAGGTACTTTGTACAAGAGGCAACACCAACTCCTCAGAAATCCAATAAACAAAAGTTCATAGCGCATTCAATAGGTTTTCCTTATTCAACATTATTGTACTACTGAAGAAGCCTAGCAGAAATGTCAGGGTACAGCCTTGCCTTGCGCAACCAGCTCCACTGATAATAAGGGAGAGCGTGCGCGTAGGCTGGCCACACAGATCAGGGTACAGCAACGAATGACTCCCCGCATGAGACCGCGGCAAAATGCCGGTCTCACCAACAGGGAATATAGAGATAATGGCGCCTCAAGCTGCTCAATGCACTCCTCCGCAAGAGACCGCAGAACGCGCAGTCTTGCCAACCGAGGAGCAAAGAGCGCACTCGATAGCAGAGCCAAAATACACGAACCACAATAAATGCCCAGAGTAGTACACAGAGGTGATCAAGGCACCCTTACCGCCTCCGCTTCAGGGAACCTCGGTACAGCATCCACAGGAGATCCACCAGAATAATCGGCAGCGTCCGGACCGCCTAGCTCCGTTATATCCGGTTCCTGCCTGTGCGTCAGAGTCACGTGGAGCGTGACGTTCGATAAGGATGCTGGGAAATTAAGTTCCTTCGGGATACTTCCTGGTTCTCCCGATTACAGTCGGTCAGTGTGTAACCGGCTGCTGCGTCCTGACAGTACATCTTCCTCCCGGAGAACACTCACTGACACATGGCTTGTCCGGATATTTCTTATGGAAAGCAGCTACCAGACGTGCAGCATGCACCACCTCCGCTGGTTCCCATGAGTCTTCCTCAGGACCCTACCCTTTCCATGCAACGAGATACCACAGTTTACGCCTAGCTATTCTGGAGTCTAAAATCCCTTTAACCTCGTATTCTGGGTCCTGTTGCACCCAAACGGGAACGGGCTGTTTCTTAACCGGGCTATGAGAAGGCTTCAACAGAGAAACATGGAAAACAGGGTGTATACGGAAGTGTGCAGGTAGCTGCAGTTTTACAGCTACTGGGTTGATGTGTTTGACCACTTTGTAAGGACCTATGTACCTAGGGTTAAATACACTATGTTTCTTAAACTTTATATTTTTTGTTGATAGCCAAACCCGCTCCCCTCTTTTGTATGTGGGGCCCGGCCTACGGTGTTTATCTGCCTGTGTCTTATACCGTTCTTTTTTCACGTAGCAGATTGTTCCGTGTTTCAAGCAAGGTTGTCCGGATATGTAACAGTCTCTTGTGTACCTCTGGGAGTTTTGTGTTCTGACTGAGAAGAACCAACGGGGTGAAACGAGGATGGAAACCATAGGTGCTAAAGAAAGGTGTGTGTTGTGTAGAGGTATGTTTGGCACTGTTGTAAGTGATTTCGGCTAACCATAACCACTCCACCCATGCTTCAGTGTTATTGTCGACATAACATCTAAGGAACTGTTTCAGGGTTTGATTTAGTCTCTCGGTTTGGCCGTCGGTTTGGGGGTGAAAACTTGTGGAAAGTGAAGATGCTATCTGTAACTCGGAACACCATGTTTTCCAGAAGAGGGCGGTGAACTGAGTTCCTCTGTCGGAAACGATCACTTTGGGAAAGCCATGTAGACTAACTATGTTTGTTAGTAACAATCGAGCTAAATGTCCTGCAGACGGTACCTGTTTGCAAGCAATAAAATGGCCCATTTTTGATAAATAGTCAACGACTACCACGATGGCGGTGCATCCCTGGTCCTTGGGCAACCCCACAATGAAGTCCACTGAGAATCTTTCCCACGGGGTTTCCGGAGTGGGCAAAGGTTGGAGAAGACCCTGGGTTTTGCTATGGTCGGTCTTCATTTGGGCGCACGTGGGACAGTGTTTCACCCATAATAAGATGTCAGGACGTACTGTTGGCCACCAGAACTGGCGTAATACCCTCTCCAAGGTTTTCATTCCTCTGACGTGAGCAACACAGGGGAGATCATGGCACCATTGGAATACGGTCTTTCTTAATTCCAGGGTAGGGACTAACACTTGTTGATTCTTCATTGGTAGTCCGTGGCACAGCTGCCATTCTGGGTGGTGTTTCATCCAATTTCTCCAGGTAAAGGACTGCATTCCTTGTCTGGCTTTCTGCAGGAAATCGTTTGTTTGTAAGGTACAAAGCACTTTACTGGGTTCTATGATCGCTCTTTCGATAGGAGCTGGTTGACGTACAGGGTTTTCTTGCCGTGTTAGAGCATCCGCCTTCTTATTGTCTTTGCCGGGTCTAAAGGTGACAACGAAGTGGAATTCAGCAAAGAACAGCATCCAACGGAGTTGGCGTGGAGTGAGATGTCGTGCGGCTCGCATGAACTGAAGATTGCGATGATCAGAATATACTGTCACTTGATGTTTTGCCCCCATCAACCAGTGTCTCCACTCAAGAAAGGCATCCCTTATGGCTAGTAATTCCTTTTCGGCTATGGTGTAGTTTTGCTCGGCGGGATTGAGTTTCCTGGACATGAACGCGATTGGGTGTAATTGGCCTGTCGTACCGTGTCTTTGGGACAGCACTGCTGCTACCGCCACTTCGGAAGCGTCTGCTTCTACGATAAAAGGTACCTCTGGGTTGGCATGCGTGAGAACAGGGGCTGACGTAAAGGCTTTTTTGAGTAATTTGAATGCGGTCTGTGCTTCTTCTGACCAGAGGAAGGGAGTATTCTTTCGCGTCAATTTAGTTAGTGGAGCTACCATGTTGGAGAATTGACGGATGAACCTCCTGTAAAAGTTGGCAAAACCCAGAAAGTTTTGGATGTCCTTTATGTTCTGGGGGCAAGGCCATTTGGTGATTGCCTTGATCTTTCTCTCAGCCATCACTTGTCCCGAAGGGGTGAGCATGACCCCTAGAAATTCTACAGTGGTCACGTAAAATTCGCATTTGCTTATTTTGCAAAATAACCAATGTTTTCGTAATGCGTGTAGAACGCGACCCACATGGATAACATGATCTTCTTTCTTAGATGAGAAGATCAGGATGTCATCTATATATACCACTACGAAGTGATCCAAAAAGACTCTGAGTACGTCGTTTAAGAAGAACTGGAAAGCCGCGGGGGCATTACACAGCCCAAACGGCATGACGAGGTACTCGAATAACCCGTACCGTGTTTTGAAGGCCGTCTTCCATTCGTCGCCGTCACGCATACGGACCATATGGTATGCCCCTCTGAGGTCGAGCTTGGTATAAACGACCACTGATTTGACTTGTTCTAAAAGGACCGCAATCAAGGGTAGCGGGTATTGGTTCTTGACGGTGATCGTATTTAATGCTCTAAAGTCTATACAACACCTCAAATCCCCATTAGCCTTTGGTATGAAAAAGAGGGGAGACGCTTCAGGAGACCTGGAAGGATGAATGAAACCTAAGGCGAGGTATTTATCCAAATACATTCTTAGGTGTTGGTTTTCGGGTGCCGTGAGAGCATAAATTCTGCCGCATGGAACTACTGCTCCCGGAACCATATTGATCCGGCAATCATAGTCTCGGTGTGGAGGGAGCTCCTCGGCCCTGGTGTCACTGAATACTTCTGCGTATTCCCTGTAACATGTAGGTAGGACTACGTTCTTTTCTGCAGCAGTTGCGATGTGATGCCGTGAGGCCAATGCTTTGGAGGGACTTGTAGGCGGTTGGTTACACTGGCTTTGGCAAAATGCAGACTGCATGTGCAATAGTTTGTTGGACCATTCAATGGTAGGTTCATGCTTCTGTAACCAGGGGAGGCCCAAAATCACTCCGTACTGGGGTGCTTGAATGATGTTAAACGATAACCATTCATGGTGATATTCGTCGTAGGTTAATTCGTATTCTGGGGTGACGTAGCTGATCGGTCCGGATTCCAACTCCTTGCCGTCCACCGCATACACCGTTTCACGGGGTTTGTTTGTGGATGACCTCACCCCTAGCCTCTGTGCTTCCTTTCTGTCCATGAAGCATCCCGTTGCTCCTGAATCCACCATTGCCCTTAGTTGTTTTTGCTCTTGATTTATTCTAATGTCCAGTGAGATGAAGTAATGTTCTGAATCCGTGAGGGAATAGTGGTTCACCGAAGGGATCATACACCCGCTTGAAGGTTCCCCTTCTTGTACCCTCAAGCTCTGGAGTTTTCCGCCCCTTTTTCAGCCGCTACCGTGGCCACTTGCCCTGGACGAGAACGACCGTATTTCGGTTTGATGGGACAGTCATGGAGATAATGGCCTTTCTTCCCACAATAAAGACATAGACCTTGTTTGCGTCTGTGGTCTCTATCGCTGAGTGTTAACGACACTCTAACAGCTCCAATCTCTATAGGTTCAGGCTTCGTTGTTCCGTGTTCCAAAGGTCTAGCACGATCGTACTGCGGAGTAAACCTTTCCTTCCGCTTATGGTCTCCTTTTCGTTCCCTTAGTCGGTGATCCAGTCGCAGGGTCAACTCTATGAGTGCCGCACATGTCCGGGGTTGAGGGTCTATTTGGGCTATGACGTCCTTCAACTCGTCTTTGAGTCCCTGATAGAAGATGGCGGCTTGTTTGGATTCAGGCCAGTCGGTCTCTGCCACTAGTCTTCAGAAGTTGTTAAGGTAACCTATCAAATCTGAACTACCCTGTTTGAGCTCTAGTAGGTCCCTGTCTGCCGAGAAGGTCTCAACCCGACGGTCAAAGGTTTTCTCAAATTCTTCTCTAAACGCATCCCAGTCATAAAGCAATGGGTCATCTCGCCTAACTATGGGAACTGACCATTGCGCTGCCTCACCTGCCAAATAAGAAATCAGGAAAGCTACCCATGCCTGGTTGGTTGCAAACATGTTAGGCTTACATGTAAAATGGAGCAGTACTTGGGTCATAAACACTTGCACCTTATTAATGTCCCCATAAAACCGCTCAGGAGGGGCTAACGGTATCTGTGAAGGCATTTCTACTTACACAGGAGGAGCGCAGGGTGTATTGACCCCCCAACATCAAAAGGGTTTCTTTCAATCCTTTCGACTTTTGCTTGTAGAACAGCAGTTTCACTACGTGAGGCAGCAATCTCTGTTTGTACCAGAGCCAAAGCTGCGATAACGTCTTCCAGGGTGGCCATCTCTGACACCAGCACAACCAGGAGGAGAAATAATTTGTGGGCCGATTATTCTGTCAGGTTCCTCCTTCCAGAATCCTCGGGATTGTACTGATGCTCAAAGGGGTCCACCTCTCGACTGCCCCAAGTCCGGAATATAAATACACACGGACTAGTGAGATAGTCAAGCGAGGGAAGGAAAGGGTAGGAACAGCATGGAGGGAGATCTGAGGATGACACAGTAAAGACACCGTAAATACCCAGTCCACTCTCCAGATAACACAGACAGGTGAAACACGACTACATAAAACAGCTGAAACGTTTGTAACACACTACCTGTAAATAAAAGAAAGAGGGAGCGATACCAGAAGAGAGAAGAGGGTAGTTGCAGACTTCCAACACGAAACTAATAGGAAGAGAGAATAAACAGTGAGATTTGTACATGTATCACAATAGAACTTGCCATTGGGGTAACGAGGTATGAGACTATACACCACCTACCCAGGTTACATGTGGAATCGCTTGGTATGCAAGGCAGTATCTTCCTGAGCACCCTCTAATACTCTCTCCTATGAAATGAAAATAAATAACAGACCATGCATGAAGAAAAGGCCATAGTACAATTACTTTCCTGTACTATACCTAAAGGAAGAGGCTTTGGAATGTTCAGGTTCCACAATACCAAAGCAAAGCACATTTTGTATCCATATGCATACATGAACAGTAGCAAAGTCCAGAAACCCTCAGTTAGAGCTAAGCATGCTGCTCTGCTATTCAAATCACTGAGTTACTTTGTACAAGAGGCAACACCAACTCCTCAGAAATCCAATAAACAAAAGTTCATAGCGCATTCAATAGGTTTTCCTTATTCAACAGTCTTGTTCTACTGAAGAAACCTAGCAGAAATGTCGGGGTACAGCCTTGCCTTGCGCAACCAGCTCCACTGATAATAAGCGAGAGCGTGCGCGTAGGCTGGCCACATAGATCAGGGTACAGCAACGAATGACTCCCCGCATGAGACCGCGGCAGAATGCCGGTCTCGCCAACAGGGAATATAGAGATAATGGCACCTCAAGCTGCTCAATGCGCTCCTCCGCAAGAGACCGCAGAACGCGCAGTCTCGCCAACAGAGGAGCAAAGAGCGCACTCGATAGCAGGGCCAAAATACACGAACCATAATAAATGCCCAGATTAGTACACAGAGGTGCTCAAGGCACCCTTACCGCCTCCTCTTCAGGAAACCTCTGAACAGCATCCACAGGAGATCCACCAGAATAATCGGCAGCGTCCGGATCGCCTAGCTCCGTTATATCCGGTTCCTGCCTGTGCGTCAGAGTCACGTGGAGTGTGACGTTCGATAAGGATGCTGGGAAATTAAGTTCCTTTGAGGCTATTTCCTGGTTCTCCCGATTACAGTCGTTCAGTGTGTAACCGGCTGCTGCATCCTGACAGGAGGAAGCTGTTGTTATTGGTTTACTATGTTTATAAAAAAAAAGTTTAAGCAGTCTATATTGTAAAGAACGATATGACATTAGCAAAACTGATGGACTCCTCAAACAGGTTGTTTCTAAACAAGGCACCGTTCTGTAATTTGTAGTTAATAGGCATGACTCTGAAGGATTGAGCAGTACGTTCATTTGCGAACTTTCTGAAAACGGCTTGTTCGTCTTTTGTCATACTTCTCTTTCTTTTCTCGCCTTCATTGCATACATTATATTCGCTTAATGTATGTGACCTGGTCATCCTGTTGTAATTGTATAGTAAGCAAAATCCTAATAAAAAAGATATAAAAAAAAAAAGAGAAAGCAAACCATAAAGCTGTCCTGCCCCAATGCAATATCTCGGTTGACCCCGGGCACCCGGGTTCTCAGTTGTGTCCCCTGTCTCACCTTTTACCTACTATTTTTGCATTGTATTGTATTTTATTGTAATTGCATTTATATAGCGCTTACTACCCCTGACGAGGCATCAAAGCACTTTTTCGGCGAGTAGCATGCTACTCCGGAACCCATAAAGGATTAGTGTTGAATTAGTATTGTGAAATATGAAAGTAATTTGAGTGGTGGATATGTTAGTCAGTTATGTGGATTCAGAAGGATAGCGGAGGGATAGAAGAGGGAAAAAGGTTTGCATTTATATAGTGCTTGTTACCCCTGATATGGTGATGAAGCGCTTTTTCGGCAAGTAGCACGCTACTCCGGAACCCATAAAGGATTAGTGGTGAATTAGTATAATGAAATATGAAATTTGAGAAGTGGACATGTTAGTCTGTTATTTTGATTGAAATGGATAGTGGAGGGATAGAAGAGTGAAGGATTTAGACTTTTTTTTGGGGAGGTCATAGCAGTAGTAGGAGGCTTGGGATGAGTAAAAAGGGATGTGGAGGGGAAGAGTCAGAGGGAAGAGTTTAGAAAGGCTTGTTTTGGGGGATCATTATTGTAAGGTGTCAGTTGGTGCAAGGAGGGGTAGTGTAGGGGAGAGTCTAGAAAGGGATATTTTGGGGATCATAGTGGTGGTATGGGGTTTGAGATGAATGAGAGTGGATGTAGAGGATATATTGATAGAGGTATAGGGTGAGAAATAGGGTAGTGCATTGTAAAGAGTAGTAGAAAGAGGTTTGAGATGAGTCGGAGAGTTGAGGTAGAAGATATATTGAGAGAGGTATAGGGTGAGAAATAGGGTAGTGCATTGGATATGCTGAATTAGAAGAAAGTAATAAATATATAGATCCATAAGTACATGGAAAGTTTATAGATGTATAAAGGAAGTAAGTATATGTAAATTAAAGATATTTATAGAGGTATAGGGTGAGAAATAGAGTAGTGCATTGAATATGTTTTTTGGGGGGGAGGAAAGTAATAAATATATAGATCCAAGTACCTGGAAGGTATATAGATGCATAAAGGGAGTGAGTATATGTAGATTAAAGATGCATTCGATACGCCCAGGTTTTCAAGTGTTGTACTTTTATTTTTTTTAAACATATTTATTCTACATGTTTATACAAAGCAGTACACATATATAGGTACATATCTATAGTACAAATAAATGCTTATATACAGAGGGATAGGCTGTATATTTCTGTTTGCGTATGGTGCTTATGTGGGGAAGAGCCAATTCTTGAGTAGTTCTCTGAAGATAAGGTGGTTGCCGGTGGATCTTATGTTGGGGGGGTAAAGAGTTCCATATTTTGGCTGCTTGAACAGAGAAGGATGTGCCACCCATGGTTTTTTTCTTGTATCTTGGGATTTTGAGGCGAGGTGCCACTCTAGAGCGGAGGTTCCTATGTTGAATGTGTTTGGTGACTTTATTCCTGATGAAGAGCGGTCCCATTCCATGTATCGCTTTGTGGGTGATACAAACCAGCTTGAACGTGGATCTTCTGGCAACCGGTAACCAATGTAGGGCTTTCAAGGCAGGGGAGATGTGGTCTCACGGATTGATAGCAAGAGTAGTCTAGCAGCCGAGTTCTGAATCTGTTGTAGTCTTTTCATAGTCGTTGAAGGTGATCCAAGGTAGGGGCTATTGGCGTAATCGAGTTTGGACAGAACAAGGGAGATGGTAGCTTGGACCTTGTA
This sequence comes from Calotriton arnoldi, assembly GCA_963921515.1. Lineage (NCBI taxonomy): Eukaryota > Metazoa > Chordata > Amphibia > Caudata > Salamandridae > Calotriton > Calotriton arnoldi. Next base: position 46,466 of record CAWUFW010003154.1, on the reverse strand, counting down.
TTAAAATCCCAAATGGGGGAAGATTTGTCACAGAGTTTTTATAGTAACAAAGCTTGATCTTGCTAGTTTGTCCACTTAGGCATTCATCGATAGCTTAAAGGCCATGGTCATTCTGAGGTTTCTTACTTTCTTCGATACTTTAGCCAGTGATCCCAGTTTATCAGGCCAGGCGGAAAGCGGGTCATAATGTTTCCAATCGCCACACGTGAGTATTTCCGTTTTGGAAGCATTCAATTTGAGATGGCTCCAAGTCATCCATTGATCCACGGCTCTGAGACAACTGAAAATTGGCGAGTTTTCAATGTCTTTGGGGCATTCCAGTTGAAGGAGTATTTGCACGTCATCTGCATAGTTATAGCACGTGAGGTGAAATTGATTGATCAGTTTCGGTAATGACTTCATGTGGATGTTGAAAAGCATGGGCGAGATGATAGAGCCTTGAGGGACCCCAGCTTTTGTGGAGTACCGTTTGGACGAGAAAGGTGGGGTATGGATTACACTAGTACTGTTTCGAAGGTAGGACGTGATCCAGTCTAAAGCAGTCCCCTCTATGCCTGCTTCTTAGAGTCTTTGTATTAGAGTGTCATGGTCAACCATGTCAAAGGCAGCCAAGAGGTCCAAGAGGAGCAGCGCAGCAACCCCGTTGCGGTCAGCTGTGTTCTTCAGGTCATCCCAGATAGCAAGGAGGGCAGATTCTGTGCCTCTTGCCGGACAGAATCCTGTTTGGAAGTCTGAAAGTATGGCATTGTCTTCAACGAATTGTGACATCTGGGCGAACGCTGCTCTTTCTATCAGTTTGCCCGGAAAGGCCCATTTGTAATGGGTCTGTAGTTGTCAGGGTTCAACGGGTCCGAGTTTGTTTTCTTCAGTAAAGGGCATATGTATGACTTTTTGAGTTCTTCTGGAAATATTCCAGTAGTTAAGGAATCGTTGATGATTCTTCTTACTGGAGTGGCAGAAGAGGTTGTTCGAAGAATTGTCTTGAAAGTTTGCGGTGGACACGGGTCAGAAGGGCTGCCGGCAGGCCTGCTTGCTTTGACCAGGTCCATAAATTCATTGTGTGAAATGTGTTGGAAGGAACAGAGAGGCTGAGTTAGAGTATTCTTGGATTGTTGTTTTGTAAAAGGGTTAGTACTGGTGCTTTGTCTCTGTTTTAAGTACAAGTCCAATGTGTCTGCTTTGTCCGTGTAATGATTTGCCAGTTTGTCTGTGAAATCTTGAGTAACGGGATGAGTTCCTTTTAGGCAATTAGGTTTACGAAATTCATTGAGTATTTTATAGAATTCTTTATTTGCACATTTAGCATTTTGAATTCTGTCTGAATAGTACCATTTCTTTGCTTTTTTGATAGCTGACTTGTATAATCTGTTAATTTTCTGTAGGGGAAGTTTCTCTTGTTTGGTTTTTGTTTTAAGCCAGGCACGTTGCAGCTTTATAATTTGAAGTTTTATGTCTTTTATCTCTGTATTTCTCCAAGGTGCTTGTTTATTTTTGTTCTGTTGTGTGGTTTCGAGTAGTATCAGGATATCAAAAGCTTCCTGTAGCCACTCATATAGTTTTTGAACAGAATTTATTGTTTTCAGATCTGTACTGGATGTTAGTTGTGTTTCTAAGTGTTCCAAATTGAGTTTGTTCCACGGTCGATAGGTGGATGCATGTAAGGTGATTTTAGGTGAGTCCCTTATTGTTGTTTTATGTTGGAAAGCAAGCAAATGGTGGTCTGACCATGTGACTGCAGTTATAGTTTGAAAGGTAACTAGTTTGGTATTAGCAAAAATGACATCTAGGATATGTCCAGCGATGTGTGTGGGTTTGTGGACAATCTGATGCAGGTTCAGTGCATCTAGGCCAGTGATTATTGTTTTCGGATGGGTCATATTGGGTTTGTCAAACCAAATGTTGAGGTCACCCAGAATACATAGGTTGGAGTGTATTGTTATCAGGTTTGAAACTGTGTCTAGAAATGAGTCTGGGAATGACGTCTTGCTAGGTGGAGGTCTGTAAAGGAGCAGGAAGTTACAGAACGAAGACAGTGTAGGATTGCATCTGGTGAGAAGAGCCTCACAATTCTTTATGGAGATGTCGTCAACTTTAATGATATGTAATAGCTGCCTGAACACAACAGCTAGACCACCTCCTTTTTGCCTATACGATTTTGGGTGATTGTTTGATAGCCTAAAGGAATGGCTTCACGCAGGACTGGAGCCATATTATCTCCCAACCATGATTCAGTTATGAATAGTGTTAGAAATGGGATCTCTAGTTGGCAAGGGCTTGCACCTTTGTCCAAGTAGGGACCCTTCTTCCTAGTCAGGGTAAGGGTGTTACACTCGTGAAGTAACCCCTGCTCACCCTCGTGGTAGCTTGGCACGAGCAGTCAGGCTTAATTCAGAGGCAGTGTGTAAAGCATTTGCACATAACCAACAGTAATACAGTGTAAGCACTACAAACGGACACCACACCAGTTTAGAAAAATAACCAATATTTTATATACTCAAGACAAGACCAATTACGACAAAAAAAAAATCCACAATACTATACTTTAAAAACGAATGCTTGATACGGTAACTTCTTCTTTGCAGGAATAGCACAAAAGCAAAGTTCGTACGAGTCGGTAGCTCCGTCCGAGCCTACCGTGATGCTGAAAACCACAGAGTCTAACAGTTCCAGCCGACCGCGTCGATACGGGCCAGCAGAGTCATGAACAGACTCGGTTACAGTACCTTTCTCGTGTTGGCTGGTACGGAGTGTACTGAGCCGGTCGGCGTTCGTCGCGGTTGCGGTGCAAGACGGAGCGATGCAAGGTGCGGTGTCCCTCGATGCGGTGCAGGCAGCGGCTCGATGAGCGTCGTGCAGACGGAGTCGGTGAGTCCAAGGCGTGCGATGCAGGGTGAGACGATGCTCGATGCGGTGCTGACAGGTTGCGATGCAGGCGACCAAGCCGGAGTGCGGGAGCTGGCGTCGGACAGCGGTGCGAGTCGGAGCGGTGCGTCGCAGACGTGCGAGCGGTGCCCCAAATGCAGTGCGGTCTCGACTCTTGAGCCAGTTGCAGCGACCGCGTCGGTCGGGTCCGGTTGGTTCAGTGAAGCGATGCGATGCGAACTGCGGTGCCCACAGGTCACGGTGCAAGCAGCGGCTCGATGTTGGCGGCGTCGGACATCGCCCACGGTGAGACCAGGGTTGCGATGCGAAGCGGGGCGATGCGGTCTGCGGTGCAAACAGGTCACCGGCCAGGGATGGATTCAGTTGACGGAGTCGGTTGCGGTTCCCTTCCTCTGTGGCAACTGAAACAGCGTTCCAGAAGCGGTACCCAGAGGCTTGTGAAGTCTTTGTAGTCCCTGAGACTTCTTAACAGGAGGCCAGCTCGGTTCCAGGCCCTTGGAGATACTCAGCACAAGTTTGTAGAAAGTTCAGTCCAGTCCTTTCACTGCCCAAGGCAGAAGCAGCAGCTGCAGGCCAACCCAACAAAGCAACAACACAGCAAAGGGGCAGTACTCCTCCTGGCAGCTCTTCCAGCTCTTCGTCTTGGCAGGTTCCTTGATTCCAGCGAGATCTAAATTCATGGGGTCAGGGCCCCAATATTTATATCCCAAATTCCTTTGTTCTCTGAAGGCAGAGAGGCCTTTGCCTAGTCCAAACCAGTTCTGGAGCACTTTGTTGACAAGTCTCCATCCCTTCTTTCAGTGAGTAGGCCAGGGACATCAGACGCACCACAGGAGGTGGAGCCAGCATTGTGGAGGGAAGGCACTGTCCTATTCAGGGCCCAGGTGCGACCCCTCCCACCCATCTACATGTAGATCTTGCTATTCAGCCCTGTGCTGACTCACCCTGTCTCCTGGCATCCCCAGCCCCTGTCACTCACACTCCAGACAAGGAATACACAACCTCGCAGGCAGGCTTGGATGGTTAGACAAGAAAATACCCACTTTCTAAAAGTGGTATTTTCAAACACAGAATGTTAAAACCACCTTCACTAAAAGATGCATTTCATCATTCTGAGTCCAGGCATACTAAACTCGAATTTCTACCATGTTCCCGGGGTCAGTTAGGATTATAAGCTGTAATAATCAAAACTGCCCGTTCTGGCCTAGGGGAACAGGTAGCCTTGCAATAGTGAAAAACAAACTAGGCTGTAATTCACTATCAGGACATGCCGCACACACCCGGGCATGTCCTACCTTTCGCATACAACGCACCCTGCCCACAGGGGTACCTTGGGCCTACCTTAGGGGTGACTAACATGTAGCAAAGGGAAGGTTTAGGGACTTGCAAGTGTGTGCACTTGCCAAGTCGACATGGCAGCCCCAGGCTGCGCACAGGCTCTGCGATGGCAGGCCCGAGTTACATTTTACGGGCTGTTTGCGTGGGTGGCACAATCCAGTGCTGCAGCCCACCAACAGCATTTGGTCTATAGGCCCTGGCACTCGCAGTGCACTTTACAAGGGACTGACACATAAACCAAATAGGCCAATCATGGAAACCCCAATCCATAACGTATTTTATACAGGAGCACTTGCACTTTCCCACTGGACCGCAGTGAGGAAAGTGCGCAGAATCATTACACCAGCAAAAACAGAGTCAAAACCGGGAGGTCAGAAAGCAAAAAGTCAGGGGAAACACGCCAAAAGATGCCAAGTCTAACACATAGTATGTCTGGTTTTGCATCAGTGAGATGGTTGTAGATGTGATGGTTGTTTTTAAAGAGCGATAGAGCATTTATTAGTAGACAGTTTAGAGTATGTGCTTTGGTGACAGTGAGACTTTGTTTTGTAGAAGAGTGATCAGTATTGTGTGGGTTAGTAGCATGTGTGTTTTTGGTGCTGGTATTATTTGTATTGGCGCACACCGTGCTCTTACCTAGGGTTCTTGTCTCTTTTGTCTCCACCTTTGCTTCCCTTTTATATCTGTGTGCTAGTTTATTTTGAAACTGAGAGACAATTTGTCAATGCTGTGCTTGGTTCATGTTGGGGTGGGCATGTGCCGGTAGGTGGCTTGCAAGCACTGAGTAGAAATATGCTGGTGGCTATTAAAACATCACGCTATCCGACCTAAGGTCCACCACCGCAATCACGATCTCCCCGCCGGCCCACCCTGTGCCCTACGTTGCCATGTGAGTTTCCCCTAACATGCTATTTGATCTCATTGCTTACACTTCAAATACTGTCGCTCAAAACGTGGTAGCTTCAAAGCTGCGCAGCCCTTCAGGGATCTGTACCTTGCTCGCCGATGTATCTTGAAAATAAATAGAACAGTTAACGCCTGCTGCATACAGAAATGCCAGGTAATTATCTGCAATTTTAATAGGGTGGGGGCACTTTATTATGTCAGTGCTCTAGATATACATAACTACCTATATCCTGCAACTAGAAAACGCCCAAATGATATGTAACCGTGTAACGGGCCACTCGTCCCCTGGAACTGAAACGAGATGGACACAGGAGTATCAAATCACAGCATAATTTTAGAAAAGGGAGGAGGGAGGCATATCGGATCCTAGGGCCTAATTCACAGAACTAATCTGAGACAAAATCCTAAACTTACTACTTTCGGTATTCACAGAAGGCATTTAGTAGTAGTAAAGTTAGGATTTTGTCTTAAGTTTGACTTAAGACAGACTTAAGACAGACAAGACAAAATCCTAACTTTACTACTACTAAATGCCTTCTGTGAATACCAAAAGTAGTAAGTTTAGGATTTTGTCTCAGATTAGTTCTGTGAATCGCGCCCTTAGGCACAATGCCTCCTCCGACTGAAACATGAAACGATTATTTTAACTCTCTTGCAAAAGGCATCTTAAGGGCCTTAGACTAGAACTGCCATGAGCATTCGCAATAGAGTTTGTGCCCGTTCACAGTGAGACGGGGAAGCGGTGCCTCTTGTTGAGCTAAAGCATTATTGCCCCACAGAAATTGCTCGAAACACAGATAAATCACCTCTTGCAACTCCCCTTTTGCACTACCATAAAATTGCCAAACATTAGAACAAACTCGGCCCAAGAGTCTCGAAGTGTTTTGCTAGAGCGTCGGTTACATCACACCCGGTCAAGGCATACTGGAAATCATTAGAAATGTTGGTTTGCCAGAACACGTGTAAGATGGTGCACCAGTGCCACCTATGGCCTATCGCATTACGGCCTCTTCGGAACTGTTTCAACATGTGAAAACACACTTTATTAAGCATTGTGAACTCCGCAATCAAAGCTACTCAAAAATGCATAAAATAGAGTGAACCCAACCTGAAGGTCTCGTAGCGCTTTGATAGTGCCCTGGTTACATTACAAAATGGAATAGCCTGCCCCTCTCTCTTAGACAGGTGCAGGATCTCCTCGCCTTTAGGAGGCAACTAAAATCCTAACAATAGTTCTGTGCCTACCTGCTTATGTGCACTCTGTCTGTTTCGTGGTCTTTGCACGGGACACTCTGTGGAGTAGCCGCGCGCTTTACAAATACCTAAATAACATAACATAACATAATAATTGGTTATATGCATTATCTCCCCCACATGCCTCATGTTGCCAGGGAGTTTGATTATCAGACTCTTCGCTTCTGCGTGGCAAACCCTTTAGTCTTGTTAATCAGCAAACACAGTTAAATGGGCATTGTAAAACTCCCCATTGCAAAAACTGCTATACAGTATACATGCTGAAATTAGAGCGATCGAAGGTCCTGTGGCACTTTGATCGAGCACTAGTTACATTACAAATCGTCAAATGCATTGTTTACTACCCACTTGCCTCATGTTACCAGGTAATTTCCATAGCAGACGCTGAGTGCCTTTGCGTTGCGAAAACACCTTTTGGCCTGTTAAAACCATTTCAACTATTATGTTCGGAAATCTATGCCCCTGCCTCGGCTTACTTGCTTGTTTTTTTAAAGGCTACAAAGAGTTCTGTCTGGTACCATAATTCTTACCCAAGAATTGTGAGAGAATGTTGAACAATCAACATCAGTAGAAAAGGGTCACAAAATGATCCCCTTTACGAAGGGTAACTCTTTTAATAATTAAGATTTTACAATGTATGTCCCCTGGCACTGAATGCAACCACCAGTGTGTTAAATTGTTTTGAAAATACGTGTAAACAACAACATAATCACACTCAACACAAAGGACAAATTTTAGGTTGGTATATTCATTGTCAAATACCCAATAGTACTTCTAATCAAGCAGTTTTCTTGCCTTTTTTGTTTTTCAAATAGCTGCCAAAAACACATATATTACATATAAAAAAAAATGAAAAAAACATACACAGGGTGAGAATGTACAGATCCCAGTGTACATATACACAATACATGAAACAATGAAAATACATATAGTGTGAAATGTCCAAATTTCAAAGTTCAGAATGTCCTATTATCCTCGTTGTCTCTTTTAGGATAACTGACACCTAATAACTGGACCTTGTGGTCGACGTTTCGACCCTATGGTAATGTGTTATTAACTGCACATCAAGGCTGGTCTTCCTCAGGACTACAATAAACAAAAGCAGGGTCACCCTATAAGGAAAGAATACCCTATGTTAGTGTATTGTGGATTATGTACAGTGATTTATGTTAAAAAGTGATTTATTTATTTTTAAAAAGAGAGACCATTAGTTAGACGGGGAAGGGGGACTCGTGGTCACTCACCTTCCAATGTTCTTATTCAAGCAAACAAACACTCAATTTTCTGATGAATCATCATCGAATCCAGCCAGGGTTCACTCTGTAATTTTTTCAACTCCTTTCAATTTTTTCACTCCATGAGCCATATGGATTAAATTTCAATAGTTTTCTAAAAAGAAAACACAATGTATGCATTTACTGATTATACAACATGCCAGCGGATGTTATTACATATATGGCCCCATTAGCGACATGCATAAAGAGAAATAACCAACTGGAAAAACCATCTGGTGAATAAAAAAATTAGCTATGTGTAATTGACGAAAGAGGAAAGGAAAACATCCTCTGCCACGGTCTCGCAAAAGGCCCTGGCATGAGGCGCGCTTGAGTTTCTTTGCCTAGGATCCAAGCTGCTTTACTTTTGGAATTCTCTGCGTTTTTCATGTACACCAACAGACATTAATAACCCGAAGTCCATGAATGGGGGGGGGAATGCCACTGTGCCCTAAGTGGCCAGCAAACGCGACCTGCACCATGAGGCAATCGGCTCCCTCGGGGGCAGCACAAGGACCCAGACGCAAAGAAGCCAACCGCCAGACATGGCAAAAGTAGTAAAATGCTGGAGCTGCGGTCCGAACACACACTTGGTTCCGTTTAGACAGCCACGTTCTGTAACATTGATCTAAACCTCTTACACAACACGGACCAGTGTTGCCGGTCCATTAACCCGGCGACGCCCCGATTCTCCCCTCCCCTCCTAGCCTCAAGCGATGCTGCATATTTGTGCCCTGCGATGCCAGGGGGCCACGGCAGGTGGCCGAACGGATGCCAAACAGAAGTAGGAGTATCAGACCCCATTTACCCGGGTCCTCCCCAGAAGGCTTACATGCCGCATCCCAGGTGCATCTTTCAAACTCCCTCGATGCGGGCAGGAGCCCAGACCCCCAAGGGGGCTGAAACGGGGAGTGGTAGGGGTGACATTCGAGCAGCGTTGGGGCATCCAAACATTGGAGCCGATTGCTCCCCCAGAGCAACCCAAGGACCCAGCCACAGAGAACCACCCACCGAAAAAGGGTAAAACACAGACCCACCAAGGCAGGAAGCTGCCGCTTCCATATCCGTGTAACAGCCAAATTTCCCCTCCTCCCATCTTGAACGGTGATGCCGCATAGTTGCTCCCCACCCAGCCAGGAGGCCGGAGCAGCCGACCGAAAATATGCCAACCGGAGGCAGGAGCAACCAGGGCCGGACTGGCAACCGAAACCGGCCCTGGCAAACTGCTCGGCCGGCCCCCCCTGGGGTGAGGGGGGGTGCAGCCGAGCAGTTTGCGAGCGCCGGTTTCGGCCGATTTTGTTACAGGAGGCCGATGTTGCCGACCCCCGTAACAAAAACAGCCCCCCAGGGGCCCAAAACCGGCCCCCACCCTAGCGGCCGACCGGGGAAACGCCCGGTGCCCGCTGCGTCCGGCCCTGGGAGCAACAGCCCCCAAAGGGCTCTAAACTCTCCGCTATACACGACAAACCCTGCCCCCGGACCCAACACAAAGCGCCAAAATTCCTCTGCTGCTGGCCACTGAAAGAGGGATCTTCAGGTGGCGAGCCCACCTAAATACCCCACCTACCTCCCTGAAGTGATGTGGTATACCTGAGGTCACTGGGGAATCGTGTTCTTGCGCTGGCCGTGGCCAACTTCATGGGCAGGTGGCCACAGAAAAAATACTAACCCTGGGCAGTGAAGAAACACTAAGGGGCTGTCCCCTTTAGTCTCCCCCTGCGGGTGATATGGCCATCCACCTACCTACCTTTGTCAGCGCACAAGCCCACACCTATGTTTTCTCTCCTGAGCGCGTTGGCACAGGATCGGAAGCATGTAGTCCCTAGCAAACTTCGGTGCTCCCCTATGGACCGTCATCCTTAGTTTTCTAGTTTGGAAAGGCGCAGTGGAAAAGACTAATGTAGTTTTGTTAAAGAATAACAGACAATGATCTTCGTTTTAAGATTTATTCAATCAATTACTGTATAAGCTGGGCCATCAATTAATAAAGTAAATAAGCATACAATTCAATGGAGAATACAGCAAACAGTTCAGTGAAGTTCGAGTGAAAATCCAGTAGAAATGTACTTATGCAGGGCGGGCAAAGAGTCTCCTGCATGGAGATATCACACTCTCTTATACATTAACTGCATTAATACATGGTCATACATGCCAACCCTCCCGATTCAGGCAGGAGACTGCTGATTTCAAGGCTAGTCTCCCACCTCCTGATTCCTGCATGCAAAAACCCGATTCCTCGGGGGGCTTCTGACAGCAGGCACGGTCTTGTGTAACTCGGATTATGCACTGCCAGTAACCAGCTCCTGCAGGCCAGTGCACCACATTTTTGTCACGCTCTCTCTGCCTGCCGTAGCGCTTTCTCTGTGGTCCTGATAGGTAAGGAAAAAACATATATTTGCATTTCTCATATCCTATCCTGTAGCAGCACACTTGCAAGTCCCATACATGCTAATCGACCCTATGCAGGCCGCAATAGAAGTCAATGGGAAAATACATTCTTCCGATTATTTTTAAACAATCTCCCACTTTTCTCTTCCAAAATGTTGGCATGTATGTATGGCTCACAAGCTCCTAGCCAATAGAAATCAAGCAAAGGCGCAACAGTTGCAATGGAATACATTTATAGATTTTGTCACTAATCTACAACATGGACTTCTGGTGCTCATAACATATTCAGTTTAGGGCAGTTGCTCAGTCAATCGGAACATACATTCTGCTTAGTTAGCTACTGAAAATCACTTTCTCATCTATTGAAGCCTACAAGTTCTTCATTATGGAAAAGAATAAACAGCAGTTCATGTCACGCTGTGTTCGGACTCAACGTCACAGATAACATATGAAACTTACACTCTAAGCATTGTATTTTAAGCAATCCACGTTTACACCTTCTTGTTTATTCTGTATCCCTGAAGACTGCTGGGCACTAGAAAAGATCTCTGCAGCAGGCACAGGATGGAGGCTCCAGCAGCTGCAGGAATCCAATGCTTGATTCCTGGTTCTTGATGATGCTGGATGCAGGAATCCGGCCCTGGGTCTCTGGATTGAGTCCTGCAGGAGTCTCGTCCTTGCTTCTGCAGATGGTCCTTGACAACCTGGCAATGAAGGGAAATCTGCTCCATAGGTGCTTCTCCTGGCTGACTCCTCTTCGATGACCCTCTGCCGCACTGGCAAAGAAGAAAGGGAAAGCGATTGCAAACAGCACTTCCTCCCCACCATAGCAACCTAGATGGTGACATCACATGTTGTGCTGGCCCCTGGGTGCTTAGTCACTGCTGGTGTAGAAATGCTGTGCATGATCACATGAAGATTATTTCTTTACAAAATCTTGACGTGCTGCAGTGTGCATCAGTACTCTCCATGGGCACCAATATGTTTGGGTACTCATTGGAGAGTACTGGCCCTTTTAGCGCACAGAATGCAATGCAGCAAATTTGGTTACTGCACTGTGTGAAAGCAGTAAATCTGCCCCTTTGTTTCTCCAGATCAAGCTTCATGATCTCTGTAGACTCATACCACCCCATCACCTTCCTAAGCCCATCTCACACAACCAAGGTTTTTAATAACAAGGCGAGGGAGCTCTCCGAGCTTCCACAGTGTGCTTTTCATGGTCTGGCTTGAACCAGTGTTAATGTGAGGTTTCTGACTTTGGGACAAAGGTACCTGGGCACTGCAAGTGTCGCTGGTACAACTAGTGTCATCCTTCAGGAAGGGGTCTGTCCAGTTCAGCCTGCACCCTCAGATTACACACAGGGCACAAGCTGGGGGTACACACGGGTAGACGGCGTCCACCCACTGTTTTCACAGGGTGGATGCAGTCTCCCCTGCCAAGACGTTGGGCCTTCTTGAAATATGCTGAACACATCCTGATGTAATTTTTAGACACCGGACACGTTCAGAAGGGCCTGCACATTGCCTGCTTTCCAGTCCCAGCAGCAACATGCAAGCTGGAAGGGGGATTTTATTTTGACCTCCAGCTGGGTCAAAGATTAAGGCCCAAGTTAATGGGTCATCAGGCCTCCTTTTGTTCCTGAATCCCGGCTGGACGCAGTCTGGAGTCTCACACTTAGATGCAAATGCAATGGACTGTAAACAAAGGCACACAGCTTGCTGTCACTTCACAGGTACTTAAGAGAGGCATGCTTTTGACTTTGTTCAGTCCCTGTAAAAATATGGGAGATATGTATGAACTCTAGGAATGCCAGATGTGTTAGTCTGTCTCAGTATTTACACAAATAAAAATTCACATTCCATTATTTCGTTTTATCACTTTATAGTGCTACTCATCCTAATGCAGGGTGTCACAGCGCTTTACATGTACACATTAAATCAATGTACAGGATGTGCTACATAAGACAGTGAGATTTACAAGGTGTACGAGTCACGTCCTTCATAGCTATCTGTTCTATATTTTTGTTTTACAATGTATTAACTGTAAGTAACAAAAAGATCTCTGTGTTAAAAGCAGTAACCCACTTACCTATCTACATAAAATAAAAACCTGTCATCTGCATGTTACATGTTGTGCTTTGCGTGAGACACATTAACCATCTATGCTACTTTGATGAAAATCTTGAACTAGACAAAACACAGATACTCCACCAAATGCGTTAACCTCCAGAGTTATCTCACCATTATCATTATTCCCTGAAAGTTACTGGGCATACAAAGATCTCTGCAGTGCCTTAACCACATAAGATTTATTACAATGAAGACTTTGCAACCAATTAAGCAGAACAGATCTGCTGTCATATTTCTCCTTGTTGCCAATTCCCTAGTGGCAGAGTTTTTAAAAAAAAAATTATAAATTGAGGACCAGATTTTAAATCTAGTAAAGTGCTTAAATGTAGTCATGATAGAACTGCTAAAAATGTGTGAGGTCTTAATATGTGACGTCGCTTCCTGTGATGTCACTTTCTGTGAGGTCATGGGTTGTTATGCCACGTCCTCTGATGCCATGTGCAATATCATGCACCGTGACATCATGCACTGTGATGTTACGTGTCATGATGTCACTTGCATACTGCCTAACTTGGTTAGTGCCCCCACTTCTTTTTTAGGACTTGTGCCCTGGTTACATATTTCTTTGGCTCTGGAGCCCAATCCTTTTCGGGCTCAGCAGCAGGTCAGGAACCAGAGTGCTCGTCATGTCGACTTCGGAAATAGGCAATTTGAGGTCTAATCTCAGCTGTCGCACAGGAACAAACAATGTGATGCTAAACCGATCACTTTATATCCCTGTGTTTAGGTTATTATATCACCTAAATATGAGACCTTGTGGAAATAGACTAAGGCCCTCATTAGGATGCCGATAGGGCGAGTGTCCGTCCAACTTCGTTTCTGGATCGGAACTGCCTGACAAGTAGGCGGCGGTCCCGTCCTCCAAATTACGATCCGACCACCATGTAGGCAGTCGGAAACATGACTTTTTGCATTGAGGCTTGTGTTGCGGCCTAGAAAAGGCCACAGCAAAAGCCTCAATGCAAAAAGGCATGTTTGGAAACATCCCTGCACCCTGTGTCAAGCACCATGGTGCCTGGCACAGTGTGCATGGATGTTTCAGGGGGCACCACAGATGCGCCCCGGGCTCCATAGCGAAGGCCTAGGGGTGACGGGGCCACCACTAGGGGCCCCCAAAGTCTCTTTCCGCCAGCCTTTCTATGGCAGTCGGACCGCCAAAGAAAGGCTGTCGGAAAGGGACATCGTAATCCCTATGGCGGTGTCTGAGCAGGCACCACCCCTATTGTAGGGTATTACGCTCATACCAATGCCTCGGTCGGTCCCTCCATCTGCTGCGTCCGACCACCCTCATCCAGGGGTGTAGCTTGGTCAGTAAGATTGGGAGGGTGTAAGCATCAGATTTCCCAACCATCACTGGCATATAATGTTAAAATACATTTTATGGCAAGCAGGGTGCATGAGAGGGTGTTAAGAGGCAGAAAGAGAGAGGAATACAGATTAATAGGAGTACTAAATGACAGACACACAATATTTTGTAAAATATTTTTTTTTTAGGATTTTCAAAACAGAGATGAGAGAATGTGTGCGTGTTTTTGTCAGTGTGTGTATGCAAAAATCCCAGGTGAAATCCAACAGATATCTCACTATACCGGACTGAAAGCACCCATACCCAACTATTCATCTGAAAATACATTGGGGGGGTAGCACCCCCCTGAAGCTACGCCCCTGCCCGCATCATAATGCGGCGGTCGGACCGCGGCACCAGATGTCGGATGGACCGCAACCGACAGGCCACCGGTGGCGGTCCGTCCGACCGTAATCAGGCCCTAAGTGGTCGTTGTAAGGGGAGATCAAAAATGTATATTTACATTTATTATGGGAAAAGCTAATGCTGGTCTCTGTATAGAAATTATTATACTTTACCAGTAAAAGGAAGTATTTTAAAAACGTATGCGTACATTGGGTCATAGCCCTTTCTCGTATTTGCAATTCTGTAAAAGGAGAAATATGCTAATTATCAATGTGTGTAAGAATTAGGGAGTGTGACAAGTGAAAGGATTTTGTAAATATGAGGCTTTGCAAATAATATAACATTTAAAGATACAATTGTTGTCACGCCAGCCTTTCCACCCATTTCTATCTTATCTGTAAATACTTCATTTTTTTATGCAGATGAACTCTAGTCAACCCAGCTGTGTGGAGAAAGTGGGACTTGTGCCAGACCCTAAAGGCAACTCAAACTCTTGGGACTAAGAGGAGGAAATGTGTCTCCTGAAGGTGCTTTTGTAAAAGCCCTTTGCCTCCTGAAATGCCATAGTTCGCGGTGCAATATAAAAGCACAAACAAATAAATATCCTTCCTGACAGTGCTTAATTTGCAAAAAATAAATAAATAAGTGCCAGAGACCCCAGCTGGAGGATACTGCAGCTTGTACCACCCATTGCCCCTGCCAGTGCTGCCAATGGCAGTACCAATACAACTACTAACTCGTATAAGTGACAATTCAGACTTCTTCATGCCACCCAAAGATATAGGCATGGGTAGCAGGTATTATTAGTCATTTTTAATGTATATTACATTATTAAATACCTATTGTTGTGCACATTTCAAAATTAGGCAAACAGTGCCACCATGTGGTAGACTGTTATAGGTCCCGGTGTTGACAATTAAATGCTGGTGCGAGCACTGGAAACCATTGTCTGAAATTAAGCATTGCTTCCTGAGGGAAAACAGTGTAAGATGATGCTCAATTTAAAACCGAGCAGATAACCAGGCTCCCAGAGCTGCCTGCAAATTAAAAATGAATGAACTTATAGCTTACCTAGAGGCCTACCCAGGTACTGTTCTCCGTTTTTATTAATCCTAAAGGAAATACTTTTTAAATTAAAACAATCTATCAGTCATTTAAATACACAAGAGTCGCGTAAAGCTCCGGAACGCGAGTCTACTCACCCTTGCAAGCTGGAAGGTCACGTCTTGTGTGGCTGCTGATCCTAGTGGCGGAGGCCGGCTGACTGACGCTGCTAGGGCTTGGGGCAAGGTCACGCAGGCTGGTTCCACTGCAAACCCCCATTGGCAGGTGATGGAAGGGAGAAACGCTTTACTTGTGGCTCTTGCTGAATTTCACTTCAGGCTGCACTCGTGCAATCAAAGGGCAGAGCCGGGTCGCACAGGTGGCTGGCTGCCGCTGGCCCTCAGTGAGCTCCGACTCCAGTGGGCAGAGCAGGGTTGTGCTGATCTGTTCACTGGTGATTCTTACAATCTGTCCCCAATGGCTGGCATGACTATGTTGTTGCTGTGCCTGTGTTGCAGAAAGAGAAGGAAACTTCAGAGAGAAAAAGTCTCTTTAAAGAATGTCCCTTCCCGCTACACTGCTCACCTGGCACGAGGTTAATGACATAACTTCTCCACTAATGAGAAGTCAGCAAAAAATGAGCATGCGCACATCTTTATTACACTAGTGCGCATGCTCAGCCCAGACACTACCTCTTCAGCAAAAACTGGGACTGTCTGTGCCATGGCATAACAAGCATTTGCAATGCAATAGGTCTCGCATTTACGCGAGTATAAGCTATTGGCATTGTAAATGACAATGCCTTTTATTTACATTTTATAAACAAAAACATAAATAAAAGTTATTGTGATTTACAATGCCAATAGCTAAAATTCACGTAAAAGCGAGACCTGTTGCATTGCAAATGCTTGTTATTACTATGTACTCGTACTGTATTTCTGGGTGACATTTTGTGCAAATGCACTTTTAAGGCCATAATGCGGCCGAACAAAGTTTTATTGATGATGATGTTAAAAATGAAATCTAGAACTGGAATATGTGGTCCTTTGTGTCACAAAGCTTCTAGTAACTCAACAATTTCACTTCCATTTGATAACGAAATGCTTTCTGCTACGTAGTCTTTTTGCGCTCACTGTTATTAAACATAATTACTACACGGGAAGTATGGATGAGCCATAACAACAGCAGGATTGTGGAAAGTTACAAATATTTATGAATTTTAAAACTGCCACATACACCCCAGGGAAAGAAACATCATTTAACTAAAAAGAAACGAGTAAATTGTTCATATTATCATGCAGCAATAAGGGACCATAAGTCCTTTCGAAATAATTTTTTTTTAATGGGACACGACGTGCGTGGGGACTCGTCTTGCATAATGTACCCAATCCGCTGCTGTCTTAAGTTGCTTCCGTCGAATCAACTGGACTCACGGGCCTGATAATGATTTGTAAAGAGATAAGACTGGATATATTGATGACAGATCTACATGGGGCGAATCTGGCAACCCTAGACATAAACCCTCCTCCACAAGAGCCGAATGAAGGAATCAGCACTTTGTGAATAAATCCGTCAATCATAAATTCGTTTTAAAAAGGAGCAACCCGAGAAAATGCTCTAAACAATAACCGTGGAAGTTTCGAGAAGGTATTTAGCCAATTAAGAAGGCCACACGGATCCGAAAGGGTCTGCAGCTGCTCGCCCATTCCCTGGAGTGAAGATCTCACGGAGTCGCCAGGCTACCCGGTCTCACTATGTAATTTACATTAAAAAATACACTGGAGCACCACAGGGAAACACCACGTACCGTATTACCGCTCCCGTCGGGCCTGCAGCAAGTTCGGTTTGTAGGGCGTCCGCGGGAGCCTGGCGGATGTGAAAGTAAAAGCAGAATGACCGAAGAAGAGCATCCCCAGGCGGTGCCCGAGGGAACAGCCTTTGAGGAGCTAGGGGAATCAAGGCGGAAGAGACGCCGTGCACGAGCAAAAGACACGCTGTGCGCAAGCCAAATCTCCAGTCCGGGTGGGCGAGCCGGAAAGGAGACAGGGAGGGGACCAAAAAGCCTCTCTCCAAATGAAATGCGAGCGTTTTACATAAAGTATGACGCGCGCAAATGAAAAGCGGAGGCGGAGCTTCCACCCCACTTCTGAAACAAACCCGACGACAATAGATCTCTCAGAGCGAGAAGCGCATGTGCTGCGACGCTAGGCGAGACCTAAAAACGGAGCCCGATGGGGACCTGTTTTGATGCCCCCTTTTAAAAAGTGCCACTGCTCAGCACTGGCAGAACCCGGCCCACTTAAACCCTGAGTAAGGGAATATTGACAGGGCCATTAACAATTTCCAATCCTGTCTTAAAGCCCTTGGACTTGTGGGACCCCATTGAGGCCTGGAACTTTATTACTTGGGCTTTCCTTTAAGACTGCTATTATCTTCTCAACTGAAAACCATAAACATTCTTGCCAAGGAGCGGGATCTATTTGCTGCATATCAAGTGGGAAAAAATCGGAACCAATGCGGAGGTTGCAATATTCACATCTAATGCTCTAGGATATTCATGAGCCAGCAATAAATGTTTGCTGATCTTCACAAAATCTTGAGCGTACAGAATTTTTCCCCTCCAAAAGAGGTGTCCGCCAAGTAGTGTCCTGAATCCTCTGCTATTCATATTATATAGTATCCATCTGGAACATGTTTTAATTTAGTTCTCCTGCAAGGATTATATGAATTATTCATGCATTTCACATAACAAAATTGAGTTACATTTCGTAACTATTTCTCAGTTTATGATTTTGGGCCCAAAGAACACGAAAAGGAAGAATACCGCTACAGGTGACAAACAATTTAATGTTAAGATTTTTGAGTAGCTGGGTGTGCTAATTGATGCTAAATTATCATGGCAGTTCCTTCGGGGACATCTTAAGGGGGCCCTGGACCAAACAATATTTAAAGCCCCCTGCTCAGAACTATTTTGAATCTGGAATACATTTTCAGCTCATTCATCCCCTTGGCAACTATGGTGGTATCACTGCGATCCCTCTTCCTTAGTCTACATCTGGGCACAACCCTGCAGAAAGCAGTTTATCTCTGGCTGGCCAGCACCAGAGAAGAAGAAAGACTAGTGGTATGAACAAGCCTGTTGCATGTGGTACAATGAAATGGTGTCTCATCTTTTAGGCCTGTGCATGCAGAGAGTGCATTTTTGTTTAATGCACTCCAGTCCCTGCAGTGCGAGGAACAGGTATTTTCAGTTAGTTGGGACTATGCTGAAGTTGCACTGACCCAGCAGTGGTTCCACAAGGATGGTGCAGTCAAGAAGAGACCATATAATTCTGCTCTGCGCTGCACGTTGACATGTGGCATACCCGTGACCCTACCTTGGTGCAAGCAGTCTCCAAATGGACTGAGTCAGAAAAGCAGAGAGGCTAGTAGTCTGACCAAGACTTCTATCCACAATGTGTGGAGTAGTTTCTATCAGCGCCATTCAGGTATATGGTGCTGATGGGTGCTTTTGTTTTACTGCCCTGCCTCTGCTATGTGGGATTGGTAATCTGAGTCCAATGGCAGTAGCCAGTGATCGCACCAGTCCGGCAGTAACTCCACAAGAATGTGCAGCTACAGAGGGAGCGTCAGTAAGTGGAACAAACTGCGTAAAGGCAAAGGCTTGTGCAGTTGGGCTGGATCTATGCACTTTAAAATGTTAAATGCTTGCTGAATCTAACCAGAACCTAATATGTATTTATCTTCAACACTCACTATCTCTCAGATAAAGACCAGAATGGCTGGGCAGCCTGGACTGGTAAAACAAAATGTAAGTAAACAAACTGGGTATTTATAAATTCATACAGACTAGGATTGTCACTAAAGTCTAAGAAGGGGCCCATTGAAAGGTGGGGGGCCTGGGCCAGAGCCCATTTTGACCATGCCTTAAGACGTCTGAGTGCCTTTCCATTAGCACAAAGTACAGCATACAACAAACTCAGAGAGCGTGTTTTGGTTTTGTCTGTTGTCACATATGTTAATTGTGTATAAAACTAAATGTATTCCCACCACTCTGATGAAAGTGTCTGGGATTATGTAATGCATCCAGTCTGCAAATAGCGGAAAACATCTTTTTAGGGAGACTTCTTTACTTAAATCAATCAATCCTGCAATTTGCCGCATGAAGACATGTGCCTCAGCTATCGCAAAGTAGTGGTGTAACGCAAAATGATACCCCCACCACTGCAGAATGTGATGAGGGGGCCCCAGAGTCTCCCATACCTCACGGATATGTACTCATCTTGATCTGGTTAGGGTCCCCTTGAAAAGGTTGGTACCACCCTGCACCATAGGCAGGGGCAGCTCCTCCATTAGGGCAGAGGAGCGTCGCCCCACTGCTTTTTCGCAGTGCGAGAAAGCCAAAACATAAAATGGTAATAATGGTAATAACTAAAAGTTATTACCATTCTATGTTTCGTTTGCACATTGCGGGCGGGCGGGTGGGCGGGGCTGCTCTGCTCTTTGAGCAGGGCAGGAGAGGAGTGGTTTGCCCACTCCTGAGTGCGCAAAGACTGTTTGGTCGACCCTCTTGGGCCGCCCTTACCAGTCATGCGCACCCTGCGCAGCGTACCGACCAATCACACCGCTGCTTGCAACGTTGTGATTGTCTTAGGGGAGGGAGCCTGGCTGCCTGTTTCCTGTCGGAGGCAGGAGAGCAGGAGCCGAGAAGACGCAGGACCTGGCGCGGCGGAAAGGTAAGTTTAATTAAATTATTATTATTTTTTTTAATTTCTCCGCGATCCCCCGCAACACCCCTGCGAATCCCCCCGCGACCCCTCATACCCGCCTCCCCACCCATGAGCAATGCCAGCCGCTACTGACCACAGGGGCTGCAGGGGCCTGCATTAAGCCCCTGTCTCAAGGATGGTTTTAAGGTGGCGCCATTCTTTTTAGGGTTGTCTTTGAGGGCAAACCCTGCTGCAATAATACATAGGGAAATAGTTGCTAATTGTTGACTCGACTTCTGGCATAAAATGCCTTCGTCATATTGTATTAAATATGCCTCTGGGACGTAGCCCTAGGTTACCCCCCTGACCTGTTTAATAAGCAGGAAAATCGAGAAACTAATGACAAAGTGGGTTTTGAAGTTGTTTGTAATCTGAAGTTCGAGTAAAAGGGGTTCCTCCATTGAAAGAAAGAAAAAAAGGTTTCAGTAAGAGCGTAACTCTCCAAGACTGCCTTTGGGACGGAACCATACTTCATTTTAATGGTGCAACCTTATGAAAGATATTTATTGGGGATATTTGGATGTAGCACAGTTCACCATCTAAAGGCACAAATTAATTTATATGATTTACATGCAAAAAGAGGCAACAGTGGTACAAATGTCGCACATCCCTATCATCAGAGCATTGTAGTACAGACAACAGTGGTGCTCTAAACATTATTGACACATCTGTCGCCACGATGTGTCCCAGCTAGACCCGCGAAGATCGTTGATCATAGCCCAAACCACATGTTAACAATTAAATAACGAAGCTCTCCTAATGTATACGGATTGCTCACTTTCTGCTTCAAGCCCCCTAGTTTATGTTGATACAACCAATGTCATATGAAACTTCACTCTCCCATTTCACAGTATTAAGACAGAAAATCAATACTTATACATTAGAAGTGCTCCGCTATTTAATTGTTAGCCTTTCATATGAAACCGATGACAATTATTCATGTTCTTGCGCCAACTCATCTAGTCACACGTCAATGCACTTTTTATTTTATTGCCAACACTACATAACCTCAAGCCAGAAATTTCCTATAAAAATAAATTAGAGGACAAGTATTTCACATGAACCTGAAGATATGTTATTGTATCTGTGTGACTCTTTATTATTTTTTTTTAAGTTGGTTTGTTTTATTGCTGAAGTGTAAATTGCTAGTTTTAAGATTTATATACAACAAAATAAACTTTACATGAACTGACGTCGTATAGTTTGAATGCCTGAAGTTTAAAGAAGGCAAGACAGGTTCTCCTAGACTATTACTCTGTGATGGGCATTCAGTTTCTGGCACACTCGGTTTGGTATCCCCCCTGCCCCTGTCTCAGTAATAAGGAATCTTGGATTATACTTTAAAGATCGCTGCAATTTTCCCCAGTAGCTTTCAGATGGCAATGTATATGCTGCTTTTAACTTGGATGATACAGCACTTTTGAGTAGGGTAATAATATGTTATAAATTCCAAGAGGCTGCATCACACGTGAACGTGAGCCTTAGAAACTTTGCGGCCTATCTCAGATTACTGAATTGTGATTGACAGACTATGGGTATTTTAAACTGCACAACCCTTATTTTGTGGAAATAGAAGAGCAGTCAATGTTTTAGCCTGTGTTGGCATCCCTCGATTAAGCTACCTGTTCATAGGCGGATCCGTTACAAGCTGCTCTGCCAGGTCCATAAAGCACTTAACATGCTAGTTCTTAGCATCTTGATCATCTTGCCAGGGTTCTCCAAAGTCGGTCATGGAGGGCCGGGCCCATGCCAGATTTTTAAGATTAATACATTTATCTAAATATGGATATGCTAAAAATCTGACATGGATCCAGCCCTCCAGGACCGACTTTGGAGAACCCTGCTTGCGCTAGATCCCAGTCCACCATGCATGCATCACCTCCTACCTTCAGTTCTGGGGCGCTTAGTCGGATATATGTGTTAAGGCGGCTTCCTTCTGAAATTCTATTCCTGAAACACTGCATTAACAATTCAAGCATTTGAAAGTCAGACGAACCTCAAAGACCTGTCTTCACCTGCATTAGTCATATCATACCTTCATCTAATCAGATGGGGGCATATTTACAAGCCCCTTGCGCCACTTTTGCGTCACTTTTCCCATGTTAAAAGTGACGCAAATGTTTGCGCAAGGGGCTTGTAAATATGCCCCATGGTGCTTAGAGAAGGGGTAGTCTAGCACTTTTTACAGAAGATATATATGAAAAAAGCGTCCGTGGTGGTCACCTGGACTTCTGAAAATCCCTTTTGGTATCGCTTTGTTCGCCCTAAGTTGGCAGGGTATGCCCAGACGTGGGTCCCTTGCTCACTTTGTCACTGGATTCAAGCTAGCCTGGCTGATGACGGCTGAATAGCCAGAAAACGGTCCCAGGATGCTTGTTTCCGGTCCAGGGAAGACATGGCTTGGCAGTTCGGGCTGGACTGTTCCCATGAGGCACAGGGTCAGACTGATTTGCATATGGCCATGTCTGAACTGGGTTGGTGGAGTGAGCTAAAGAATGATGATGGATTAAACCCAGATCAATTGACTGGGGGTGAGTGTTTGATTAGCTCAAGCGCTCCGTCCATCATCCCTTTTGGTATCGCTTTGTTCGCCCTAAGTTGGCAGGGTATGCCCAGACGTGGGTCCCTTGCTCACTTTGCCACTGGATTCAAGCTAGCCTGGCGGATGACGGCTGAATAGCCAGAAACCGGTCCCAGGATGCTTGTTTCCGGTCCAGGGAAGACATGGCTTGGCAGTTCGGGCTGGACTGTTCCCATGAGGCACAGGGTCAGACTGATTTGCATATGGCCATGTCTGAACTGGGGTGGTGGAGTGAGCTAAAGAATGATGATGGATTAAACCCAGATCAGTTGACTGGGGGTGAGTGTTTGATTAGCTCAAGCGCTCCGTCCATCATCCCTTTTGGTATCGCTTTGTTCGCCCTAAGTTGGCAGGGTATGCCCAGACGTGGGTCCCTTGCTCACTTTGCCACTGGATTCAAGCTAGCCTGGCTGATGACAGCTGAATAGCCAGAAACCGGTCCCAGGATGCTTGTTTCCGATCCAGGGAAGACATGGCTTGGCAGTTCGGGCTGGACTGTTCCCATGAGGCACAGGGTCAGACTGATTTGCATATGGCCATGTCTGAACTGGGGTGGTGGAGTGAGCTAAAGAATGATGATGGATTAAACCCAGATCAGTTGACTGGGGGTGAGTGTTTGATTAGCTCAAGCGCTCCGTCCATCATCCCTTTTGGTATCGCTTTGTTCGCCGTAAGTTGGCAGGGTATGCCCAGACATGGGTCCCTTGCTCACTTTGCCACTGGATTCAAGCTAGCCTGGCTGATGACGGCTGAATAGCCAGAAACCGGTCCCAGGATGCTTGTTTCCGGTCCAGGGAAGACATGGCTTGGCAGTTCGGGCTGGACTGTTCCCATGAGGCACAGGGTCAGACTGATTTGCATATGGCCATGTCTGAACTGGGGTGGTGGAGTGAGCTAAAGAATGATGATGGATTAAACCCAGATCAGTTGACTGGGGGTGAGTGTTTGATTAGCTCAAGCGCTCCGTCCATCATCCCTTTTGGTATCGCTTTGTTCGCCCTAAGTTGGCAGGGTATGCCCAGACGTGGGTCCCTTGCTCACTTTGCCACTGGATTCAAGCTAGCCTGGCTGATGACGGCTGAATAGCCAGAAACCGGTCCCAGGATGCTTGTTTCCGGTCCAGGGAAGACATGGCTTGGCAGTTCGGGCTGGACTGTTCCCATGAGGCACAGGGTCAGACTGATTTGCATATGGCCATGTCTGAACTGGGGTGGTGGAGTGAGCTAAAGAATGATGATGGATTAAACCCAGATCAGTTGACTGGGGGTGAGTGTTTGATTAGCTCAAGCGCTCCGTCCATCATCCCTTTTGGTATCGCTTTGTTCGCCCCTAAGTTGGCAGGGTATGCCCAGACGTGGGTCCCTTGCTCACTTTGCCACTGGATTCAAGCTAGCCTGGCTGATGACGGCTGAATAGCCAGAAACCGGTCCCAGGATGCTTGTTTCCGGTCCAGGGAAGACATGGCTTGGCAGTTCGGGCTGGACTGTTCCCATGAGGCACAGGGTCAGACTGATTTGCATATGGCCATGTCTGAACTGGGGTGGTGGAGTGAGCTAAAGAATGATGATGGATTAAACCCAGATCAGTTGACTGGGGGTGAGTGTTTGATTAGCTCAAGCGCTCCGTCCATCATCCCCTTTTGGTATCGCTTTGTTCGCCCTAAGTTGGCAGGGTATGCCCAGATGTGGGTCCCTTGCTCACTTTGCCACTGGATTCAAGCTAGCCTGGCTGATGACGGCTGAATAGCCAGAAACCGGTCCCAGGATGCTTGTTTCCGGTCCAGGGAAGACATGGCTTGGCAGTTCGGGCTGGACTGTTCCCATGAGGCACAGGGTCAGACTGATTTGCATATGGCCATGTCTGAACTGGGGTGGTGGAGTGAGCTAAAGAATGATGATGGATTAAACCCAGATCAGTTGACTGGGGGTGAGTGTTTGATTAGCTCAAGCGCTCCATCCATCATCCCTTTTGGTATCGCTTTGTTCGCCCTAAGTTGGCAGGGTATGCCCAGACGTGGGTCCCTTGCTCACTTTGCCACTGGATTCAAGCTAGCCTGGCTGATGACGGCTGAATAGCCAGAAACCGGTCCCAGGATGCTTGTTTCTGGTCCAGGAAGACATGGCTTGGCAGTTCGGGCTGGACTGTTCCCATGAGGCACAGGGTCAGACTGATTTGCATATGGCCATGTCTGAACTGGGGTGGTGGAGTGAGCTAAAGAATGATGATGGATTAAACCCAGATCAGTTGACTGGGGGTGAGTGTTTGATTAGCTCAAGCGCTCCGTCCATCATCCCTTTTGGTATCGCTCTGAAAATCAAATGGCATTGCAACATTAAGTGTGATTGCACATATCAGAACTAAAAGCTCCGCACTACAAGGATGCTATTGTGCAGATGCATGAATTTATAGAAGCTTCTAGAACAAGTGGTACAGCCCCCATGCATAATGAAGACAAGTTACCCGACTTCTCGCAAAACAGTATAGCTACACTTCCTGCTTATCAGTATCTTCTGATATGTCTACGGTGTTGTGTGTATATAAATAGGGAATGTGTGCATATATAGTGAGTGTGTGCATGCGCGCGCTTCCGTGAAAACACTTGTTAACTATTTCCTCAACCAACTGAATTATATACCATACTTTAAACATACTCTGAACTGAAACATAAATATTTGGCAACCTCTGGGGCAGCCTATATTTAAAACTGTGTTTATTGTGCTGCTTCCTGCAGTAAGGGACACCACTACAGTAGCTCGGGTTTAAAAGCTATGAATCTCAGGGGTAACTTTTCAAAAGAATCAAAGTTCCCATAGACCAACTCTGGTCCGGCAGTGGGTGTACAGGTAACTTAGCGTCGGCCTGCGTAGCGTCCCTCTGTAAACCATTTGTAACTAGACTCGGCCGTCGGCCTCCCTCGCTGCTGAGTGTAAGGAGCTTTACGTAGTCGTTTCCACAAATGGACTCCAGAATTCCAGGCGCGCGCTCAGATCATACTGGGCACCGAGCAGAGAAAGCTGAGACTTGGGACAGCGTGGAGCCATCCAGGGGGGGAACCGGCGGATCGTCCCACCCCGGGCCATTGTTACTGGAAAAATGGAATAAACAACTGCAGCTCGGGAGCTCATTTCCCAGCACAGAGCAATATTTTTAGACTGTACACGGTTTCTAATTCCCTCAGATCCATAGTTGCATCAATATAATATTTAACCTTACACCTCGGAGGGAAATTATGTCTCGACACCTTCAAAAGAAGAAGGGAAGTGCAGAACGCACTCGAATTAAAAGCCAGTTAGTTATGCAGTACATTTATTGAAGTATATATTTTAGCATAATTTATAAGGTGTACTGTTAAAGTACGCGCCAGTGTTTTTTTTTCAATGGGACGGTGCTTAACAACCTTTCACTTTGGTCCCTTTTAATGTAGGAAGCTATTCGAACAAGATAAAATTCCGCCCCATTAGAAAAAGTGAGAATAAAAATAAAATGCCTAAAATTGCGCTTTTTTGTGACGAGTGAAAACCTTATTATAAATAGATAAACACATAAATAGTGTGCACGTTCTCGTGATTTACACTGTATCTGCACAATGATTTTAACCAAGTCGTTGGTCCCATCTGTCACTTCCATTTCTGGTTGTTTTTTGCACCCCTCCATTCCTCTCAATCAGCCTCCCGCCTAAAAGCCTGCCAATCTCGCGCCAGCCCTCGGGACTGCGATGCAACGTTCATGACTGGTCCTGTATCCAAGGTGTGAGGAGTCATTTACAGCTCTCCGGGGAACGTGCTGAACCCTGTCAGCGCGTGACTTTCACAATCTGCGCCTTCCTACAGCTTTCAAGTGACGGGCTTGTTATTCGAGAAAACAGTAAACGCAATAACAGGGACCTAAGGTACAAGGTGATTCTTAAATGCGCCTCGATTTAATAACCTTCCTGTCCAGTTCATGCTGTGTAATGTAAATTATGTCAGTCACTACTCCCATGTCCCTTCCTGGCCGGAACCGCTGACACTAGGCTAATAGAGTGCCTATCAGCCTGAGAAGGGTAGGTAAAGTAAGTCACTTGGCGAGGCTAACCCCTAAGAAGCACACTGTCGCAATGTGGAGTCTAATACTCAAAGCATGCCTCTAGGCAGATTCAATTTTTAAACATCCGTTTCTGTGTCCACTGTATTTTCCAATCCATGTCCTACCCATGGTGACTGCAAATTGTATCATTACCCCTTCATGAGTCCTCCTCGTCCCAGTCCTAACATAGTGAGGCAATCCTGCTTCCCGACAGCCAATCAGAACCCTGTAGTAGACCCCCTTGGGTAAAGAATCCAGACGAGGCAAGAAGATAACTCACAAGTTGTGGTTTATTCATAGAAAGGACCCACGACCTCCAGCTTTAACAACACAGCAATACTAACTCTATAATTCTAACACTGGCATAACACTACATTCTACATTCTACTTCTAAGTTCTACATTAAAGGAACATGCCACTAAAACACGAAGTATAATAACACACTTACCATACTACACACCCCCTTCCTATATATAAAAAGCAAAGAGAAAAACCCCAACAAAAAAAACAAAAAACAAAAAAAAAAAAACACACAAAAAAAATACGTAAATGTATCATAGTGTGAATACAACTTATGCAAGAACTATACATCATTAATAATATACATAATCCTTGGAGTAACTGGGAGCTGACCTCAGTCTAGAACTGGACCTTGATACATTGTCACATCTAGCTCCTGAAATGGCTCTTGATTCGGAAGTGAAAGATGATCTCAGACTGGGACTGAAACTAGTCACATTATCACCCCCAGGACCCGAAATGACACCAGCACTACACCTTGGGCCCACATCCAAACCATCACCTCCACTTAAATTACTCTGAGTCCATTGTTCTCCTCCATTGTCTCCTTCTTGTGTCAGAGTGACTAAATCATACCAATCACGACTCTCCTGCCCATTCCCCGAACCAATTCTTTGTAAAATAATCTTTGCCTGCTCTTTAGTGACTTTCACCAATGCATTCCTGTTCCACCATCCTTTTCCATGCAACAAAACAGCGGTATTGGTAATCTTTAAAACTTTCACTGGTCCAGAAAACTTCGATTGTCCCTTACACACTTTCTTAGGCTTTCTTACTAAAACCCAATCGCCCGTACTAAGCAATCCTTCTTTAACATGCATTCTTTTATCATAATAACACTTATATGCTTCCTGTTTCTCTTTAACATGACTACGCACTTCTTTCAAATCTATATTGTGGTGCAAATCAACTTTATCCAGTAACCACGTGGGACTAATTGCAGAAATCGGTTTCCGACCCCTCAACAGAACAAAAGGAGCCACATCCGTAGTGCTTTGTGGAGTTATATTATAATTCCATACTTTAAAATGCAAATATTCTGCAATATCCAACTTATTGGCCACCGCAGTTTGGACACCTTCTTTCAATAATCTGTTAGCTCTTTCCACTAAACCATTAGACGCTGGACTATAAACTGGTACTCTATTATGTCTAACATCATGTTTGCTGAGAAATTTGCTGAACTCCTCAGAAACAAAATGAGATCCATTATCCGTAACAATTTCCTTCACTTTTCCTTCTATATTGAACAATTTCTGAAGAAATGCAATAACAGAACACGAATCAGCACATTTCACAAAAGCAAAGTATATCCACTTCGAATAATAGTCAATGGCTACAATCAAGAATCTACTGTTCTCCCCTAATGCATTGAAAGGACCAGTAAAATCAAGACCTATTTTCTCCCATGCATTGTTTGGCCACACCACAGGGTGTAAAGGTAAGGTACTAGTTTTCCAATGTTTGTCAGAACACAAACAATCAGCACAACTTTCCACAAATCTTCTAACTTGGCCATCTATACCAGGCCACCAGTACATCTGTTTAATCTTCTTGGAAGTGGCAGAAATACCTAGATGTCCCTCGTGAGCTAAGGCAACAATTTTGGACCTAAGACCACTAGGGGGAATAAATAAATCTTGTCTCAGTAATAAACCATTGACCACTGACAACTCAGCAGCTACCTGACAAAAATTTCTCAAATCTGAATTCAAGCTTCTATCGTTTGGCCAACCCTCAACTAGAAACTTCTTCACTCGTGCCATACACTCATCTTGATCACAACACTTCAACCATTCCTCTTCAGTTATTTTAAATATCTCATTAATATCATTAACTGTGAACACATACTCCAAATCCTCCCTACTCTTCTCATTGTCACAAACAATATCCCCGATGACAGGTAAACGTGATAGACAGTCAGCTCTCACATTTTTGCCACCAGGAATATACTTTATATCAAAATTAAATTCTTGTAATCGTGATAGGAGCCTAATGAGTCTTGAAGATGCCTTGTTGGAACAACTATCTCCTAACATGTATATTAATGGTTTGTGATCAGTGTGCAATTCATATTTGGTACCCCAAATATACATTTTGAACTTCTCAGAGGCCCACGAGCAAGCCAGTGCCTCACGCTCAATAGTACTGTAATTCTTTTCGGCATCGCTGAGAGTTCGTGATGCGAACGCTATGGTATACTCGCGACCATTTATTTCTTGGCTTAAGACAGCACCCAAACCTTTAGCGCTAGCATCTACAGTAATAGTACACTTGGCACCCTGAGTAAAAGATCTTATAGCTGGAGCTGTAATGATTAACTTTTTAACTGCTTGAAAGACCTTTTGGCACTCTTCGGACCACACAAACTTGATGTTCTTTTTCAACAGATTTCTTAAAGGTTGCACAATGACTGCATAACCTTGTACAAATCTTGCGTAATATTCGCTAAGTCCCAGGAAGGCTCTAAGCGAGTCCTTGTCATTGGGAGTGGAAACCTCATTTATACCTTTTAATAAAGATAATTTAGGTTTAATGCCATCCTTAGAGATATTATGTCCCAAATAATTCACATCCTGGGCAATAAACTTGCACTTGTCTATATTAATAGTCATACCCTGAGACCTCAACTTGCTTAATACATCATCCAGTAATGCAAAATGTTGCTCCAAAGTCTCAGTGTGAACTAAAATGTCATCCTGAAAAGCCTGTATGCCCAATTGTTGACCAAACATCTGATCCATTAAGCGTTGAAAAACACTAGCAGCGGATGCCAAACCAAACGGCATCCGCATATATTGAAAAACACCAAAGGGTGTTACAAACGTGGTTAAGTGTTGTGAATCTTCAGACAAAGGTATCTGATGATACGCAGAACGTAAATCTATGGTTGAAAAATACCTACTACCACCTAACTTAGCCAATAATTCATGAATTCTTGGAAGGGGATGACAGTCTACAAGAATGTTTCTGTTGAGAACTCTTAAGTCCGCACATAGACGTATAGACCCTGAGCTTTTCGTGCGACAACGGCCGCCGAAACCCACTCTGAGGACTCTACCTGTTTGATGATTTCTTGAGCGCACATTTCATCAAGTAGCTTTTTGAGATCTTCCCTGGCAGATAGTGGAACAGGTCTAACCTTCTGTATCACAGGAATGGCATTTTTTTTAAAACAATAGTATGCTGAAAATTCTTAATCATCCCTATTTTGTTAGAAAATACCTCAGGAAATTTAAACTGTAAATTCTTAGTAATACTATCGATCTCATTGGTGTCTAGAACAGCTAAAACAGGTAAATCTCCTAAAACTACAGGTTCTGCATGTCCTGGTCTAAGAATTATACCAAGTTTGGCTTGGTCTTGCCACCCTAATATGTCACGTCCATTGACTGCAACATAAATTTTGGTAACAATACTCCTACCCTTAAATACAATATAATCATCAAAATAACCCTTCATTATTATATCGTATTCACCAAATGCTTTAGGGTTGATAGATGTCGACTTGAGTAATTTCTCAGTCCACAGTCTGTTAAACGTCTTTTCGGCTAAAATAGTAATAGGGGATCCCGAATCTGCCATAATACCCAGATCAATAACACCAATTTGTACATTGCATATTGGACCTTTGCACCTTTTTCTGATTCTCCTAACATATTGACCTCTACTGATAATGACACATTACTAATTTCTTCTGATAGAATATCTTCGTTAACGTCCAACTGATTGACTCTGACCTTCATTCTGCTGGCATTACACACTGTATAAAAATGACCTATTTTTTTACAATAAGTGCACCGTTTCCCCTTTGCAGGACAATTAGGATAATTCCCCATGTGGAATTTAGAACCACATCTGTAACAGGTGCCTCCAACCTTTTTCTGAACGTTCTGCCTAAAAGCATTCTTACTAGTAACCACATTAATAGCTGTATCATTCACGCTAGTTCTAGGTTTTGATTCTACTACAGCAATACTTATGTTGTCTGAAGATCTGGAAATTGAAGCATCAGATATAATCTTTGAAGAAACAACAGACCTTTCTATACTTCTTGCTATATCCATGACCTCATCAAGAGACGGATTTTTGCATGTCAAAATCCGTTCTTGTATCTTTTGTTATAGCAATTGAATACTAATTGATCTCTCAAAGCAGTGTCCAAGTAATTCCCAAAGACACACTTAGAAGCTAAAACACGTAACACAGCTAAATAATCTTCAATAGATTCATCTACTAATTGTCTCCGTTTAAAGAATTTGTGTCTTTCTACCATCACGGAAGGTTCGTCGACATAATGTTTACCCAAACGTGCCAAAGCCTCTTTGAAGACATCCCATGATTCCTCGCCTACAGGTGCTTGAACAGTAGGTAAGTTGTCAAAAATCTCTTGTCCCGCATTTCCTAGATGGTTAAACAGAAGCGCTCTTTTCCTTGACGCAGAATACTCACTGGCATCAATGGCCTCTAGATAGTTCTCAAATACTCTAAACCATTTGTGCCAAGGTTTGTCTGGTTTACCAGGGATTTCCAAAAATGGGGAAGGTTGCAATACGTTGTTACTACTTGAAGCCATGCTGGTGTATAAGATGTGTAATTATTGAGAAGAACAATAAGCAAAGAAAACAAAGAGAAAAAAAAAAAAAATTTTTTTTTTTTTTTTTTATAATGAAATTATGCAAAGTGTGGAAATACCAATAACTGCATACGCCAATTTCCCTTGGAACGCTTTACTTCTAGACTTCGTACGATCTAGAATGATGCCATAATTGGAGAAAATCTTGAAAACGGCAACTTGAAAATGAAACTGGAAAGCAGAGCGTAATGAAAGAAGCTCTGCGTGCTTTCCAAAGGAACTAGAACTTGCTTCCAGCCCGTAGGTGAGCGTGGTGACGTCAGGGGTTGCTCACGTGGTACAATACACAAGAGGCGCCAGGAAATGGATTCCTTTGAAGATCTAAGAAGGCTGCAGTTCCAGCTGAGATGCGAGCGTGAAGCGTGACTGAACAATGCCAACAGACTGTTGAAGGACAATGGAGAAGCCCTTGCCTCTGCAGGACTAAGGTTAGCGCGTGCTCAGTGATTCAAGTATTCAAATGTTGCCTCATAAAAAAACGTTGGAAGTGAAGAGGCTTTAAGCGCAAGATAAAGCCATAAAAATGCCTAAAATGCCGTAGGCGCTTAAGCGAAGGGCGATGCAAGCTGTAACTCGACAGAAGCTTGTATATAACACTTCAATTAAAACAAATGCTGATTGAAACGATGGCGCTAAAGAGAGAAGCGATGCCAATATGCAAAGACAAATGCTTCTAGCGCGATAGTCAAGGAAAGAACAGTACATTACCGGTGGTTTCAGAAAAAGAAACAGCAGAATTCTCGTTCTTGATGCGAGACAGCGCAGTTCTCGAAATGGCGTAAGGAGGTTTCAACGAAAGTCCTTGGAGGGAAGTAATGTGCAATCACTTCTTGTCGGTGGGTCCTTTAGAATCGTCGCCAAATAATGTAGTAGACCCCCTTGGGTAAAGAATCCAGACGAGGCAAGAAGATAACTCACAAGTTGTGGTTTATTCATAGAAAGGACCCACGACCTCCAGCTTTAACAACACAGCAATACTAACTCTATAATTCTAACACTGGCATAACACTACATTCTACATTCTACTTCTAAGTTCTACATTAAAGGAACATGCCACTAAAACACGAAGTATAATAACACACTTACCATACTACAAACCCTTATAATATTTTCAAAGGATATATAAGCCCCTCCCACCCACCGCCATGCCTGTTTTTTTTGCTGTACAGCGTCGGTCGGAACGCTGGTGTGCTCCGTGTTTCCTGCTTGCCGGTTCCCGAGTTTGAAGGGCTGGGTTTGCGGTACCGTGAGTTTTTTCTTTTCTTTACTGTTGATAGTACACCTACCTAAGCACTCCAGGTCCAAGCCTCGCTCCATCACGGCTGGTGCCGATTGTGTGGCGGGCTTGGTGCACCGGAAACACTCGAGTTGACTTCCGGTTCAAAGGGGGCAGCTGGTTGTCTGCGCGCCATTTCCTGCTGCCTTGCTACATAAGCAGGATGCCGGAGCGGACACGCAGACACCAGCGGTAGGTTTATGCCGCATTTCCCTGTATCTGTTATGTTGTAAGCTAGCTTATTTCTTGTTCGCGCCACCTGGCATTTATTTTAAAAACTGATTTGCACTGGACGCAGCACTTGGCACCTTTAGGCAGTTTTTAAGAACTTTGTTTTTAAGGAAAGGAAACCTTTTATACCTTTTAAAACAGCGACTCTTAGCTGGGAACTTAGTTACTTGATAGTACACCTACCTAAGCACTCCAGGTCCAAGCCTCGTTCCATCACGGCTGGTGCCGATTGTGTGGAGGGCTTGGTGCACCGGAAACACTCGAGTTGACTTCCAGTTCGAAGGGGGCAGCCGGTTGTCTGCGCGCCATTTCCTGCTGCCTTGCTACATAAGCAGGATGCCGGAGCAGACGCGCAGCGGACGCGCGCAGCCGGCGCGCCGCCGGCGCGCCAAAGGCAAGCCCGTCTGCGCCTGTCCGCACCCGGACCGGGCCCAGGGCCACAACCCCTGTCCGTTTCCTATTGAATATGGGGCCTAGCCTGACTTATTCAAGAAAGACTCTTATGAGTCTCAATAAACCCATTTCGAAGCTTCTCTGCCAGCAGCTCGACATATTTAAGGAGCCCAAGTCATGTCGGCACTGTGCCTTGAATTTTCGTTTTACTAAAATAAAAACTTGTGCTACTGTAAAATATGAACAGTGCCAACAAGCACCTTTACCCAAGATGGTTTCAGGTTTACTTATTAAGACTCGCTCTTTGGTCAAACACAACACAGAATTTGCAGAATTGTTGACAGCACACAAAATAGACATGGCTTTCGTTACTGAAACCTGGGCAGACAGTACCTCTGATCTTGAACTGTCCTTAGCCATCCCTCCAGGATTCTCAATAATTAGGAATGATAGACAGGATAAACGGGGAGGAGGCTTGGCGATCATTATTAAAGATACTTTGGCCATAAAAGGTTCCCCTGCAGGAAGCAGTCCAGATTGTGAACTGTTTTCTTTCAGAATCACCCTAAGTGACAATTACACGTTTAACGGAACTCTACTGTATAGACCGCCCGGGGCTAAAAGCAAATTTGAAGAAATTATCAGCCCAATCATAGAAGCAAGTACTGATTCAGAGGATTTCTCTATTTTAGGTGATTTTGATTATCATTTAGAAAATTTAGAAGACCATGACACAGCATCTTTAATAGAGATGATGGCCAGTGCCTCGTTGGAACAGAAGGTCAAGCAGTCCACTCCCGAGGCAGGTCACACATTAGACGGAATTTTCACATCTAACCCACATCTGAAATTACAAGAGGTTCTGCCAATTCCGTGGTCAGACCATAAGGCCATCTTGTTTGCAGTAACTACCACCCATCACATCCCTCATCCTCATATTCCCCTCAGGACAATTAAAGGGCGCAACTGGAGGAATATTAACCCCCAGCTGTTGCAATCAACCCTAGCATCCTTAAAACCTGACATAAGGTCCGAGGTAAATATGGCAACAGGTAGTTTCACCAATTGAATTGAAACTGCAGTAAACACTCTAGCCCCGGTGAAAAGCTTCACTAGCAAGCGTACAAAGAAATCAGAACCCTGTTTTTGGGATGCACTGCGCGCACAGAAAGAACTGTGCAGAAAATTAGAAAGACGTTGGAGAAGGAATTACGCCAAAGATGATAAAACCCTATATGCACAATCTCTGACTGGATATAAAAAACTGATCTTGGATAAGAAAAGTAGCTACTTCTCAGAGAAAATCCGGCAGGCAGGTAATTCCAGCAAAGTACTCTTTGCGACCTTAAAAAGTCTAGTTAAACTACCTGAACCAAAAAAAGACGACAGCAGTGTGGAATTCTGCAACCAACTTGCACGTTTTTCAAGGACAAAGTGCAAACGATCTATGACTCCCTTATAGTTAATGGCACTGACTGCACAGCTGACACCCCCATTGCAAGACCCCGTGCTCCGACAATGTTCTGGATTCCTTCGCGCCACCTATTACAGAACAGATCTTGCAGGTAGTCAGATCAACAAAATCCGGAGCACCCTCAGACCCTTGCCCGCCAAAAATATTTCAAATGGCACCGGAAACTATTAGCGAGCAACTTAGCCTACTCTTTAAAGAAATGATTGGTTCAGGTATCTTTCCTGACCCGTGGAAACTGATCTCAATTCTTCCGCTACTAAAAAAACCTGATCTAGATCCCAGTGAGAACAGTAATTATAGATCTATTGCCAGGATTCCTTTCCCTGCCAAGGTCCTGGAAGAAATCCTTAACTCCCAACTCACTGCCTTTATTTCCTCGGCAGACCTGTTGGATTCCTCACAATATGGTTTCATACAGGGGCACAGCACAGAGACTGTCTTGGTTAAGGCAGCAGAGGAGCTACGGGCAATACTGGACACTGGTGCCAAGGCCGCCTTGATCCTTCTGGATCTATCGGCGGCTTTTGACACCGTGAACCACAACATCCTGATCAGAAGGCAACTAGAGGCAGGAGTCAAGAATTCTGCTCTTAACCTGATCAAATTATATCTGAACAATAGGTTTCAATATGTTCAGATTGGGGACTCTTGCTCAGAGCAGTTTTTGCTTCCATGTGGGGTGCCGCAGGGCTCTTCACTGAGCCCTACACTGTTCAATCTTTACGTGACCTCCTTAGCTGATATCATCAGGCAGTTTGGCTTTTCGCTGGTCTCCTATGCGGACGATACTCAAATTGTAGTGTCCATCTCAAGCAACTCGAAGGAAACCACTGAGCGCTTTAGTCAATG
The DNA here is from genome assembly GCA_963921515.1 of Calotriton arnoldi. Classification (NCBI taxonomy): domain Eukaryota; kingdom Metazoa; phylum Chordata; class Amphibia; order Caudata; family Salamandridae; genus Calotriton; species Calotriton arnoldi. The sequence goes on along the minus strand of CAWUFW010003154.1, from coordinate 10,985 downwards.
TATGTCACTGGTAGACCAATGGATGAGCGCAAACTGCCTAAAGCTTAATGGAAGCAAAACGGAGGTCCTCCTGTTGGGCTCTGATACTTCTTTTTGGTCACAGAACTGGTGGCCTCCTGGTATGGGAACTCTTCCAGTCCCAGTCAGTAAGGTGAGGAATCTGGGCATCATCTTTGATGACAGACTGACCTTCCGACATCAGATCAATAAGGTCTCCTCATTGGTCTTTTTAACACTAAAGTCAATTAGGAAAGTGCGCTCCTTCATCCCCCGTGAAGCAGTAAAAACCCTGGTGACGGTCCTAGCCTTGGCTAGACTAGACTATGGAAATGCACTATATATGGGCCTTCAAAAACAGTACATGCTAAAACTCCAGCGGACGCAGAACGCAGCCGCCAGACTGCTGCTGGATATCCCCAAATTCCAGTCCATTTCCCAAGGCTTAAAAAAAACTCCACTGGCTCCCTATGAAAAAAAGGATTGATTTTAAATCTCTTTGTCTAGCGTACAAAGCTATGCATGGAACCGGACCCGCGTTCCTGAAAAAACACTTCACCTGGTATCATCCTCCCAGAACCCTTCGTTCTTCTCAGAGCAAACTCCTCCAGATACCCAGATTTAAGAAAGCCCGTTGGGGAGGCAGAAGTTTTGTTCTGAGTACAGTGAAATTATGAAACACGCTTCCGTTAGACATCAAAACAGCTCAACGTTGCTTTCCTTTAGAAAATCATTAAAAACATGGCTATTCTCCAATTAACTTGCACCTTCATCCACTGAAATTCTGACAGTTACCTCCGCACAGCACCTAGACGCCCTTGGGCATTCGTGCGCTATATAAGTTTCACAATCAAATCAAAGTGTTTGTTTTACTTCTTTTGTTGCACGCCGCCGCACCGGTGTTCCGGTCGGCCGCGTTCCTGCTCCTTTGCCAGAACGCACTCCCCGCGCATGTGCTGGGGAGCTTTCTCTTGCGTTCTGGCCTCGGGTCGTTCCGGTGCTGGGGTCTTCTAGCGGCATCCAGCTTCCGTGGCCATAATGTTTGTTCTGTGGCTGTGGGGGAGACTGCAGTGCTGTCCCTTTTTCTTTCCCAGGTCTCGTATTGCTATGACTTGGTTGTTTGGGGACGGTTTTTTAGGGGAGTTGCTGGGCACTTCCTGGTGTGTGCTGTGGCTTCCTGATACTGCTGCATGTGGTCAGGGGTGTTGAGGTTTCCGCTCCAGTGCCTGCAGGATCTTTGTTTCTGCATCGTCATGTTTCGGGAGCTGCAGGTGGTTGATCTGTTGCAGATTTCTGGGTCTGGCCTGCGGGATTTGGTTCATTCTGCGGTGATGCCTTCCAATGCGGGCTGCGCTGCTTGAGCCTTCTGCTACCTCCTCTCCAGAGGGTGGGAGTACGTGGTCATTTTCCCTGCTGGGGGGTATGTCCAGTGAAAGGTTTTTTACCGGTCATGTTGGTCCATTTCATGAGGTTCTCGGCTTTACGCCTGCTTCATTGTCTGAGGAGGGGTAACTCCCTGTATTGTTCCTCGGTGGTGCATGACCTGCCTTTCCATTTTGTCGTTTAGGAGGTTCTGGCTGTCGCATGGCTTGAGTTCAACATGCAGGGGATTCCTCATTTTCTGGGGAAGCGGTATCATCTGACCGTGTTTGATACTCATTTTCCTCTGGTTCCTGGGGTCTATCTATGTTGACCTCCATGTATTTTTCCTCATCTTCGGAGGAGTCTGCTCTCATGCGTTCTTCTGCTGCTTCTCGTTTTGGGGTTTGTGCTTGCACTTCCTCAGCCTCTGCTTTGCAGGTCCATTCTAGGGGTTTGGGTACCTGTTTGTCTGTCTTTCGGTATGGGGGGATCTCACTCCTATCTTGGCGTAGATGGAGGTTTTGGCTCAGTTTCTGTCTGCTGTGCTTTGTTGCCCTGAGGGCCCTCTCCTCGGCTGCTGGGGTGGCGGTGGCTGGTAGGAGGTCTTTCTGGACCACGCTTTGGTGCCTTGACGCTGCGCTGACGCCTTGGTCCGTTACCTGCCTTTTGTGGTTCTCAGGCTTTTTGGCTTCCTCCAAAGGCAGTCTGTGCAGAGGGGCTTGTCTTTTTTCCTTCTTCTGGTGTTTCCGGATTCTCTGTCTTCTTCTCTGCTCTTTCGTGGTCGGCGCCCGTGGTCGGGGGGCTGCGTTCCATTTGGTTCCCGGCCTCTACAGCGCCTGCTGCTGCCCCTGGGTGTTGGTCAGATATTGTTATGCCCAGGAGGAGTCACCGTGGCCTGGTGGTTCCGGTTGCGGTCTCTTCCTCCAAAGGTTATGTGTTCAACTCCTGGTGTTTCGCTGGTTGTGAGTTCCCTGTCTACATTGTTGGCGATGTTGCAATTTTGGGGACTCGGCTCGGTTGTTCCTGGATTGTTGGTCCGGTCTGATTTCCGTCTGGTGGGTCTTGTCGGTCATCGATCTTGGTTACCGGATTCTGTTCCGTGGCCGTCCCCCTTTTTGGACTGTTTTCGCGGTTACCCCATTGTCCATTGGCCCCGTGATACGCTCTGCCATCTTCTCTGGCGTCGGCCTGTTTTTGTCCTGGGGCACTGTTGTGCTGGTTCTGGTGACGGAACGGGGCCTGGGGTTCTATTTCTCTCTGTTCCTGGTCCCGGCGCCCGATGGTTCCTTCCGCTCGGTTTCTGAATCCCCGGGCTTTGTACAGTTTGGTGCGGCTGGGTCGTTTTTGGATGATCCCCTTGCTGTCCGTCATTCCCCTCATCCTGGTGGGCGATTTTTTGGCTTCCCTGGGTTCGGAAGTCGCCTGTTTTCACATTCCCGTCTATCCGGCAGGCCAGCGGTTCCTGCGGTTTGCGGTGGACGGGTTGCATTACCAGTTTCAGGTGTTGCCTTTCAGCCTATCTACTGATCCCCGGGTTTTTCTGCGGTGTTGGCTCCTGCTGTGGGGGTTTTGCTTAGTCTGGGTTTCCCGGTGTTTCCCTATGTTGTTTTTGTCTGGTTTCTGCTTCCACCCTCTTTGTGGCTCTTCTGGCGGTGGTGGCGTTGATGGCCTTGTTCCAGGATCTGGGGTTCCTGTTGGATCTGGCCTTTTATCATCTGGTTCCTGTTCTGGGACTTCAGTTTCTCGGAGGCCTGTTCGACGCTTTGCAGGGTGCTGTTTTCTCCCTCCGGCTTGGTTCTCTGCCCTTTTGACTCTTCTGCGGGTCGTGCTGGGTCTCCCTTCTGCCCGGCTCGGGGTTGGTTACAGGTCCGGGGGTTGGTGGCTACCTCAATGGCTGTGGTTCCTTGAGCTCGCCTGCGCCTCAGGTCCTTGGTGATTCTACTGTTGGCTAGTTGGGACCCTTCCCATACAGGTTGCGTGGCTCTGGTTCCTCTCTCCCCTGTTCTGGTTCCCAATTTGGTATGGTGGCTTTGCTCTCCCATCCTGCTGTGGGGTGCGTTGTCTGCTTCCTTCTCTCCTCTTGTTGACCTCGGACGCCTGTCCTTGGGGTTGGGGGGCCGCGTTGGGGTCCTTGGTGGCTGACGAGTCTGTTGGTTTGTCCCGACAATCAGGTGACTTGTTGTTACTTGCACCTTCTTGGGGGGTCCAGGTGCGCGTCTCTGGACCTGCTGCCTTCCGTGATTTGTGTCTGGGTGAAATTTTATCTGTTGGCATTGAGGGCTATTTGCGTTCAGAGGCATCTGAATTTCGTAAGGACGGCTTGGGCCACTTCCTCCCATCCTCTGTTTTGTGCCGTCTGTCTGTTCCTCTGTTCCGGGACCTTTGTCTTCGGATCGGGACTCTCTGGATCGGTCTTTTTGCTTCCCCTCGCGACGCTCTTCTCCCCCGGTTTTGTTCCGAGGTGGTCTGTCCTCAGACTTGGGGGTTGCTCTCTCGTTTCCTTGGCCTTCGGGCTTTCTGTATGCCTTCCCTCCTATTTCCCTCTTCCCGGGGGTGCTGCGGAGGATTCGGGGGGGTGAAGGTGTCTGTGCTGTTGATTGCTCCTTTTTGACCTCGCTGCCTTTGGTTTCCGCTTCTGCTGCTGCTGGAGGGGGGCGGGTTTGGCCGGCTTCCCTCGACTCCGGCTCCGCTTCTGTGTCCGCACCTGTCTATGCCCTATCTTTGTCGCCTGCATCTGTCGGCCTGGCTCTTGAGCAGCTGTTGTTGGCGTCTTTGGGCTTTTCTTCTGTGGTGGCCTGTGGCATTCCGTTGTCGCGTCGACCTTCAGCACTTAAGGACTGTGGTGCGCGTTGCGGCTCTTTTGTCTCTTGGTGCTCTTCTCTTGGTTTGGATCCATGGTTGGTGGTCCGGCTTCTATTCTTGTCTTTCTCCGAGATGGGTTTTTGCTGGACCTTTCCCCTTCCGCCTTGTCTGCTCGTTGGGCTGTGGGGTCTCGGGGCCTCTTTGGAAGTTGTTGCTCCTTGGGTTAGTCGGATTCTGTGTTGTTTTCGGCTTCCACATCCGATCTCTCCTGTGATTGTGCCTTCTTGGGTTTGCCTACTGTTTTGCGGGGTCTGCAGTTGCACCCTTTTGTGCCTTTTTTGGAGGCTGATTGTTGTGGTTGTCCGCAACTGTGGCTTTTTTGTTATCCGTCTCCTCCGCGCGGCGGCTGAGTGAGTTGGGTGCTTTGCTTCTCTCCTTCCCTTATTTGCAGTTTCTGCTGGATGGGGTTGTTTTGCGGCTGGGACCGTTTTTTTTCCCCTGAGCTTCCTCCAGGTTCCATTTGCTGCTGGAGGTGATTCCTTCCTATTTTGCCTGCGTATGGGGATTGCTTTATTCCTTCATCCTTGGTTGTTCGCGCCCTTCGTTTTTTCTTCCTCCGTGCCTTGGGATTTCGTCTTTCCCCTGCCCTGTTTTTCTCATGGTGGGGGTGTGGCTCAGGGATGGTTGGTTTCTCCTTCCCCTTTCACTCGCTATGTGCGTTTGGCGGTCTGCCTATCCTGTGGGTCTGTGGGTCTGCCTCCTCCGTCTCTGGTGCTGGGTCGTTCGACACGTTCTGTGTCCGCTTCCTGGGCTGAGGAGGCGGGGGTCTCTGTCCAGGTGTTTTGTGGAGCGGCCACTTGGCTGTCCCTTCACACATTTCTTCGGCATTATCGCTTTGCTGTTTTCCTTGCCTCTGTGGCCCGTTTTGCTGTTGGCGTTTTGCACGCTGCTGTTCCTTAATCCTTTGTTTGATTAAGTTTTGTACTTTTGCAAGGATCCCTGGTGTCCTGCTTTTTGTCTTCTTGGGTCTCTGCTTGTGAGTTCCTCACTATGTTAGGACTGTGACGAGGAGGACCCATGAGGGGGTAATGTCTTGTTACTTACCGTAATCTTCATTACCCCGATTAGGGTCCTCCTCGTCCCAGTCCTGTTCCCTCCCTCCCTCCGCTGTGTTTGTGTCAGGGCTTGTTGATAACAGGCATGGCGGTGGGTGGGAGGGGCTTATATATCCTTTGAAAATATTATAAGCGTTCTGATTGGCTGTCCGGAGGCAGGATTGCCTCACTATGTTAGGACTGGGACGAGGAGGACCCTAATCGGGGTAATGAAGGTTTACCGGTAAGTAACAAGACATTACAGCGCTTACTACCCCTGACGAGGCGTTGAAGCATTTTGGAGCGAGTAGCACGTTACCCCGGAACCCAAGGGTAAATAAGTAGTAAATTAGTAATATGTGCTTCTTTTTCCCTTGTAGGATTATTTGTAGTAAATTTGGTAAGGCTTGTGCTATTGCAAACTCATGCATGTACTCTAGTGCTTTGAATAGGGATAGATGAGTGGGTTACTAAAGGGAAGATGTTAGATGGTATTTGTAGTTGTGGAAATGCATGCCTTTTCATTGGCAGAATTGGATAGGAGGAAGGTAGAGTTAGAAAGAATGTTTGGGAGTCCATAGTAGGCAGAAAGGTTTGGGATGAGTCAGTGAGGGACAGGCAGAGGTAGAAAGGAGTTTTTTTTTTTTAATAAATAAAAAAATTATATATATATATATATATATCACAGGAAAAAACGCTCCTTCCGACTGCAGCGGACCCGTGAGAAGTGGCGTGCTCACCGGCGGAGCAAGCCGGTAATGTCACTATCGTAAATGCCACAAGTATGCACGCTCTCAGTAACAAGGAACTTCGTGAAAATGTATCCACAAGTTGTTTATTCACAACGCGTTTCAGGGCAAAAACCCCTTGATCACGTGAAACGTGCACACGTAAGGGTGACTGATAAAGCATTCAATACAGTCATAGACAAAAACATAGGACTACTGCGTATCTCATTCCTTAAAAATAAATAAATGGCAGACATATTGGAACGGATAAATGCAACCATGAAAACACAATGTAACGTGTAATATTGCCCACGCTGTTCAGGGCTGTGCAGATGTGCAATAATGCAATAAATGTACAAATACTGAATAACTGGCAGCCCGTTACTCTTGATATTATGCGCATTGTCTCCAAGTTAAGGAGTGATAAAAATATATATGTATAAATATATAAAAACAATTAATACATAGTAAACACTCCTCAGTTGGGCAAGTGCCATGGTGAGACACAATGCGAAACAGGGGTGACATGACCGCAATGCCTGACTACATGATAACGGGCCAGTGCCCAATGAAATACATAGTGTAAAAAAATCAGGAAATGACAGACTTCTGGCAATAATCCCCAGCAAAAACACACCAAAAAATAGATAACGGGCAAGTGCCCAATTGTACCAATTATCATGCGACAAATCAATATTTGACAAACTTCAGGCAGTAGTCCCAGGTCCAGCATGATATAAATAGATTGCTGAGATGACAAATCGAATGAAACATAGTTACCCAGTCTAAGGACCGTGACGGTGATGATAAGGGAAAAGGGTAGGTGGCCCGTGAAAGTGATTACAGGTGAGGGGGCCCCTTCCTTTCCTCCTGAAATAAAAAAATTAGAACACATGTTAACATTATAAGTGGTCCACAACACTAAATAAATATCAGAACGTTAAAAACTGAACACAAAATAAATAATTATGATCAGATGCACGCAAGGAGTAAGAAAGCTGTAACAGTAGAATATCCTAACTCAGATGGCAGCACGCTCAGTTATCTTTAAGATGGATAGCCATTTCTTCGTCAAAATTCAGCCCACCCGGTGTCTTCGTTTGGAACTGCACAATCAATCTAGACTCTCTTTGTCTGAGTTTTAACACCCTGTTGCCTCCCCTAGAGTTACCTACAACTTTTTCCAGGTTGAAAAATTTGAGCAAAGACGAGTTAGAATAATGTTTCTCTTGGAAATGGCGTGCTGCAGGGTATTTGGCATCCAAATTGGTAATGGCCCTGCTATGTTCAAGGACACGCTTTTTGGCCATGTGTGTAGTACTGCCAATATACCAAAGTTCACATGGACATTCTATAGCATAAATGGCAAAGGTAGTACTACATGTGAGAAACTGGTCCATGGTCTTATTGATCCCATTGTATGTGACCTTCCTGCGATAACTGCTGTTTTTGCACGCTTTGCAATGCCCACAAGGAAAGAAACCCTTAAGATCATGATCATGCCTCCTGGGGTATATAGTAATATCACTATGGACTAACAAGTCCCTAATATTCCTACCCCTCCTGTATGTGATGTTAGGTCTAATTGGAATGCTCTCCCCAATTGTACAGTCATGTTTGAGGATGTCCCAATTCTTAGCAAGGATGCGTTTGATGTTACCGGAGTCAGAGTTAAAGGTCATGATCATCCTCGGGCAGTTGTCTGCCGTATCACTAGAACCAATGGGGTTATCAGAAATGGTTACAATTCTGCTGACCCCATCTGCTCTCTCTTGGCTCTGCGTAGTACCCAAGAGGGATAACCTCTGATTTTAAATCGTTCCAACATGATCATGCTCTCTCTCTGGTATGCATCCTCTGTGTTGCAATTCCTTTTTGCCCTCAGTAGCTCCCCATAGGGAATACTCCATTTGAGTGCCTCAGGATGGCTACTGAGGGCATGCAGAATGCTATTGCCCGCAGCAGATTTTCTAAATAGGGTCGTCTGAATCTGGTTATTAACGATATCAAGCTTGACATCTAGATATTCTGCCTTAGACTTACTGATGGTACCTGAGAGGATGATGTTATATTCATTGTTGTTGAGTGCCTTGATGAATTCATTGGCCATCAATTCTGATCCTCGCCAAACAATGAATAAATCATCAATGTATCTCATCCACACAGTTACATGTTCAAGATACTCTGCCAGGTGTGGGTTGGTGGTCAAAGTCCCCTCCCAGTGACCCATGAACAGATTCGCAAAACTGGGAGCGAAGCAAGAACCCATCGCAGTGCCGGTCACCTGTCTATAAAGGGCCCCATTGAACATGAAGATATTGTTGGTGAGACAATAATCTATCATCTCCAATATCATAAGACTATGTTCATGAAATCTTGCCAGTCTGGTCTTCAAAAATTGGCTACAGGCATCCAGGCCCTGTCTGTGATCAATAATGGTATACAACGAGTGTACATCAAGAGTAATAAGAATGAGATCCTGCTCCCACTGTAAATCCTGGATTTTATTCAAAAATCCTTGGTGTCCCTCACATAGCTCGATAAAGAGACAACAAAATCTCTCAAAGTGATCCACATATTTGGAGATATGTTCCCCTACACTACCTTTTGAAGACACAATGGGGCGCCCAGGTGGATTCACGGGGTCTTTGTGTAACTTGGGTAAAGGTAAAGGACCGGAAGTACTGGATGATCATTTTTTAAGTAACAGTACTCCTCCCATTCAAGGATCCCTTTATCTTTCCATATGGTCAATTTGTCCCATATGTCAGTGATGCTCTTATTGTAGGTTATAGTGTCGGTGGGAAGATAGAAATCAGTGTTGCCCAGTTGTTTCATGGCTTCGGAGATATATTGTACTCTATCTAAGATGACCACATTCCCACCCTTGTCAGCAGGGCGGATGACAATATTATCATCCTCAGTAAGAGATTTCAGTGCCTGTCTCTGCTGGTATGTCAGATTGTTGGTATCACCCCTGGGATATCCTTTCTTGGTTCTATATCTACAGAGGGATTTACTGACACAATCCTGAAAAGTGTCTATGTTGTCATGTGGTAAATTAGGTACAAAAGTGGACCTAGGTCTAAAATCAGTGCATGCAGATGCATCAGTGGTAACACCGAGAAACTCCAGTGCTTGAGTGTTACTGATATCAGACATACCATCCGTGTTTTCCTGATCTAGTTGCACCATGGTTATTAATGTATCTATGTCACCTATGTCGAGATTGTTCTGTTCATGAGATCTAAGATTTCTCCTACTCCCATTTTTGTCGCCTAACCGTTTAAGTTTATGCCATTTTTTTATTTTAATTTCCTCACAAATTTGAAGAGATCAATTCTAGCATCAGTATAATTACACGGAAATGAAGGGCAAAAAGAGAGTCCCAGACATAAAATCTGTTTTTCAATGTCTGTTATGGGTTTGCTAGAAAGATTGATGACAGTTTTATTCACCATTGTTTGATCCATTAGTATGTCTTCATGGAGCGGGTCCTTCTGTTTCCCACGTTGCCCCTTCCTCTGCCTCTTCTGCCATCGTTGCTTGACTCGTTTTCTTCTATTGCGGCGTTTCCTCGTCCTCTGCCTCTTCCTCGACCCCCCTGGCCCCGTGTCTTCGGTGTTGGGGTGTCCCGCACTATTTGTTTGCTCCGGCGTAATTGCCGGTATTCGTCTAAAAATGTTACTTGACGATTATTGCGTTCTCCTATAGGGATGTTTTCCACCGAAATGTCTGATTCAGTCTCACTGACTGATGAGGCTATCACTGGGAAATTTTCAGTGTGAGTTGTTCTCTCAGTGGTACCCTGCTCCTTATACAGATGGTCATATTTGCGGCTAAAGGTTAAAATTCTGCCGCTATCGTAGTCCTCATAGTCCCGATTCAGTTTCCTTTCCTTTCTGGCCTTGATATCCTCCTCATGTTTTCTGAGGCGATCCTTGATAGATATCATTGTTTTCTCAAAATATTCTGTCTCTGTTTGTTTCTTCAGTTCTTCCATGATCTCCTTCATTTGTTTCAAAATATCGTCCCTATCAATCCAGGCATATTTTACTAGAATTTCCAGCATTCTTCTTGAACTGAGCGTGGAATTCTCCGACCACTCTTCAAGCATCTTTGGATTGGGTATCTCATACGTAGGAATAGTGAAAATACGTAATCCTCTGGGTGCCATTCCCTGATCTATGTAATTTTGAAGGGAAATGGCCTCCCACCATTTCGAAATTTCGTTTCTCATCAGTTTCTCTAATTTATGAAATTTCTCTTCGATGGGCTGAGCCAGACCAGTTCTTATCTCTGCACCCTGCCTTGATTTGCCTTTCCTACTGAAAATGGCTAGTGCCGCCACTCTTCTTTCCTGCTCCTCTTCCATATGCACAACAACAAGTGGTGATGTCTGCTATCCCACGGAGTGCTAGTTACCCCTGAAAATATCAGGTTCTTCTTGCCAAATGTGTAACACCAACTCGCTGGTGTTAGTAGAGATGGTTGGGCTAGTGAGCACGTCGACTCTGAACCAATCCCATGGATGTAAAGGTGGTCAGAGTGTACGTGGTATACTAGAGGTGCCCCGGTGATCACATTGCCGCTTCCCCGGGAAGAAGGGAAGTAACCCAACCACCGCCGGACAACTCCCCCTCCCCAAAACACAAGGGGCGGACAAACAGGTCAGGGGGCTTACCTCTCTGATGTCCAATCCGACGCGCTCTAGTCCCAACGATATCCGTGCTCGTAAGTCGTCTGGCCGGTCCTGGTTGCAGTCTCTGGTCAATATCACAGGAAAAAACGCTCCTTCCGACTGCAGCGGACCCGTGAGAAGTGGCGTGCTCACCGGCGGAGCAAGCCGGTAATGTCACTATCGTAAATGCCACAAGTATGCACGCTCTCAGTAACAAGGAACTCCGTGAAAATGTATCCACAAGTTGTTTATTCACAACGCGTTTCAGGGCAAAAACCCCTTGATCACGTGAAACGTGCACACGTAAAGGGTGACTGATAA